>OX451735.1:908767535-909967535 GCA_948472305.1 Vicia faba | reverse complement strand
CACCACGGCCGTGCTTGGGCATAGGAGTAGTGATAACATTTGGGATCTCGGGGGCGACAAATTCAATTTCCTTTTCCTCGAGAAGGTCTTGCACCTTGTTCCTTAAAGCCTAACAGTCGTTCGTATCATGACCTGGACTTTCTGAATGGTAAGCACAACGAGCATTTGGGTTGTAACGGGGAGAGGCAGCGTTGGGATTCTTCGGAGCTTCTCGCAAGGTTACCAGATTAGATCTCAACAAATGTGGCAAGACTTGAGACAACGTCATATTTATCTGGGTAAACTGTCTTACCGGTCTTTCTGTTCTCGGCTGATTATTCCTTTGTTGAGTAGGTGCAGGCTTAGAGATCATGACAGCCCCTACCGCTGGACAACGTTCAGTTCTGTCCTGATTCCTTTGATGTACACAACACCAACCTCTTTCTTCCCAGCAAATGGTTTCTTTAACACACTCGAAGATGCATCATTTTGAATTTTTCCACTTCTTATACCCGCTTCTACTCGTTCGCCAGTCATGATTAATTCGGTAAATCCAATCGAGGAGCTTCTGATTAGGTGTTTGAAGAAAGGGCCAGATAGCGTGCCTAAGAACATATCCACCAATTCCCTGTTAGATAGAGGGGGTTGGAGTCTTCCCGCGAGATCCCTCCATTTTTTAGCATAGGTTTTGAAACCTTCACCTGTACCCAAGGACATGCCTTGGAACTGTGTCCGAGTTGGAGCTAAGTCATCATTATACTGGTATTGTTTGTAAAAGGCGGCATCCAAGTCTTCCCAATTGCGAAAATTGGTTCCTTCCAACTGATAGAACCAATCCAATTGTGTACCTGACGAGCTTTCCTGGAAGAAATGTACCCATAGGTCTCTATCGGCTGTATGGGGTTGAATTTTCCTGAAGTATGACCTTAAATGTAGCTTTGGACAAGAGACACTGTCATATTTAGAGAAAGTAGGGACCTTGAATTTATGTGGTATGACAACCCTTGAGACTAGTCCTTAATCCTCAAAATCCAATCCTGGTACTCTCTAGATCTCCATAGCATTTATGCGATCTTCCAACTGTTTGTATTTGTCGTCAGCTGGAGGGTACTGTTCTTCAGAGTAATCAACCTCTTCTTCCTCCTCAGATTCTGGATGGTCAGTCACTTCCTTTTTTTTCCCTTCTTGATTGTCCCCTTCACCTGATGATGTTGCGAAGTCTAGGGTCCGTCTAGATGGTCCTTGGAACCTTCTTCCCAGATTCAAGACACCGGCGAATTTCTTTGCTTTCTTCTTCTTTTCTTTAATCAGCAGAGTTTTCAACTCCTCTTGTCCTTTTGCCAGAGTCAAGAACAATTGTTGAAACTGAGCATTCTGTGCTTGAAGATCTTTTACTGTCTGTTCAATATCCATTTTACTAAAATAAACAGTAGAAAGATAAGGAGACCTGTTGTAAGAAACATGTTTATGTTATGATGAATGAAGATGCATATGCAAATGATTTCAAGGAAATTAGAGATTTAAATTTGCTTTAGACAAAAAAGGAACACACGTTATATTAATAAATCTAAGTTCGAGTACATCATGCCTCTTTGGGCTTACAATGAAAGAAATAAAATATAGAAACTCCTAAGACAAAAAAGTTGAACACATTATCTTTGGTGCGATGTAGGCTTTCAGACTCCGCTCTTCATGAAGCTTCTTGGTGAGTTCCAGAACTTTCTTCTCGCTGGCATAAAATTGGGATTCGAAAGTGTCTCGCTCTTCCTTAAGCTGTATCCAATCCCTTTGTAAGTCTTCGAGAGAGGTAGGCATGTTGGGATTAAGGAGAGTGTATTGGACATCTCCTTCAACAAGAGGCTCTATGATAACTGGGAGAATGGAGGGGTAAGGCATTGCGAGACTCTGAGCGCGAGCCCGTACCCACCTAAGGTAAGGCTCAAGGGGATTGGAATTCTTGTACCCTAATGTCCTATTGTCCACCTTGCTTACCATCCTCCAAGCTCGTATGAATCTCTAACAGTAGTCTTGATTGTCACTTTCATAGTCAAACACTCTTGGATGAGCGCGTCATGTGAGCCATCTCTTCTTGCATACCCAAACTGTCGCAGAGCTAAGCAAGGGTTATAAGTATGGATGTTGGCGCTGTCTAAACTCATGTACCATTTCAACGCTGTGCCGGTCAGACTATCCTGGAAAAAGTGAATCAGTAGACGTTGATCATCGGTGTGGGTAGACATTCTCCTCACGTACATCACCAAGTGAGCACGAGGTCAAGTGTTGCCCTTGTACTTCTCAAACTCTGGGACCTTGAACTTAGTAGGCACTTTAACATTCGGGACCAAACACAGCTCATTCACATTCTGCCCAAATAGCTCTTTTCCCCTAAGAGCCTTCATCTCTCTTTGCATTCTATCAAACTACTCTTGGAAATTATCCATTATGTGATAAAGACCCAAGTCTTCACTCGGCGGAGGGAAAGGACGACACACATCTTCATTAACAAATGGAACCAAATTCACCGAAGGAGGTGCAGCAGGAACAATATGCACCACATGAGGTGCTGGAGTAACAACAGTTTGAACCACTAGAGCATCTTGGGGAACCAAATTGAAACCTTCAGGTGCAAAATTCTCTGGAATTCCCCACGGATAACCCTGAGGCATACGGTTTTGAACAACAGTCGGAGTAGCGGATACAGGAACAATAGGAACTTTAGCTTTTGCCCTTGTTGGTTGAGGTTGAACACTCAGTGGCTGATTCTGAGCAACCACCAGAGCTTCCATCAGAGTAGTCAAGTTGTCCAATCCATCCTTCAAAGCATAAAATTCTTCACGTAGCTCGCGATTCTCCTATTCGAAGTTGTCCATCTTCTTTTTGAAGTTAGCCCGAGTGTTGTAGTGATGAGTCAGTTTGCTGAACGAAGTAAAAAGCTGGGTAAGGCACCTGGATATGCATAATAAATGCAAGAAATATGTGCGATATGATGCATGATATGCAATGCATATGATTATATTTACTTTATCATTTAATATTTCAAGGGATTTAACATTTATAGACATATCACAAACATCAAAGTAATAACGCTTTTGAAATACTGAAATTTTTTTATTATAATAACTTCAAAATGTATTACAAGTTTCAATGATCCCAAGTACAAGATGAAAATACAATCTAAAAATCCTATGAAAAAGAACTGATAGAGATCAATCTGTACGCTGGCGCTTCCCTCAACCTCTGGTTTTCTTCCACATGTCTTATGGCAACCTCCTTCCAATAATCTGGATCAGGAAATGAGTAATCAACACCTGTTTGAGGCTTAGGAGAAAATAAATCCCCTTGCCTTTCCATAGACTCCATCGCTCGACTCTCGAGGATCTCGATAAAATCGTCTCTCTCCTTCAGGTCTGCTCTGTAGGAACTCTCTAAAGTATGGAACTTGTTCTTCTAAGCATCCCTTTCTTGTTGCATCCTAACCAAAGCGATTTGCATCTCTTCTAGATCATCTAATAAGGGAGGAGTGGTCTTCAAAAATAGGTCATGCATGGGTGTCTCCCGAGTATACGGCATCTTTAACTGAATGGCTCTCGATCAGACCCACTGAAGATATGGCTCCAAAGAAATAGCACCCCTAGGTCCCAAATCCTTCCTACTCTTCTTATGAATGTGACGCCAGGCCTTCGCAATCTGCTCCCTAGCTTCCCTGTGGTCTTCTTCTTCCTTCAGAAAGAAACTACTCAAATGAATATTGTTCGGTTTATCCCTCATCGGATAACCAAGTTGTCACCATGCAAGAACAAGGTTATAGTTAATTCTTCCCTTTGTACCAAGAAGAGGTACATTGGGGAAACTACCACAACTGTCAATAATCTCCATATCCTTATAAGCTCGATGATACCAATCAATATCCGAGTGAGTAAGTGCCATGATCTTAGGAGCCCAACGAGGTTCCTTCTTGACATCCCAAAAAGCATCAGACTGAGGCATATGAGATATGAACCACCGGCACAAGAGAGGCGTGTAACAGATGATCATTCCCCCATGATAGGAACTCCAAATATGAATAGAGTAATAAGCATCACCCAATAGTGTAGGATTCGGGTTTCAAATCATGAAAATCCTGATAGCGTTAATGTCGACAAACTTGTCCACATTAGGAAATAAGAATAATCCATAAGCAAGTAAAGCAAAGATGGCCTAAAAAACAACCGTACTCTTCATTCTGGAAAAGTAACGAGCTTTCTCCAATAAGAACTGAGCTAGTAATCCTCTAATCCCTCCTTTAGTAGTCATATGGGCTTCCACCTCAGACTTCCTCAGATGAATCAAAGCAGCAATCTCATGTGTTTTTGGCTCACCCTCCAAACCAGTAAAAGGAACACGATCGGTAACAGGTAAATCCAATAGATAGGAATACTTCTCTAGTGTAGGCATCAACTAATAATCGGGAAAAGTAAAGAAGTGATACACCGGATCATAGAACTGGACCAAGGTCGAGAGAATACCCTCCTTCATCTTCAACTTCATGAGTGGAATACTGGATCCATACTTCTTCCGAAAGTCTGCAGAACACTCGATCTCTGGAATTAGACTGACCAACTCATCTATCTTGGGATCCTTGAAACTATATTTCCCAGTCTTTCTCTTTCCAGTATCCATGGTTAAAAGTACCTAAGATATTCACGAATAGTCAACCTTTAAATCCCTTGAAATATTGTTTTCTTCAAAAGATGCTTATGAGTGCATGAATGTATGATGCAACAATCACACACAAGATCACACATATAGGGTTCATAGGTTCAACGTCACGAGCATGAGGTCGAAGGTACTACCCATAAGGTGTAGGTCTAAAAAGTTATCACCTACCGAACAAGGTTCTAGAGGTTCCCAGAGTCTATATCCTTCCTTCGGATATTACCAACTTCCCGATTAACAAGGTAATTGGTAATATTCTCAAGAAAGACTCGTCCGAGCGTAGTATCTCATGACAACTATTTCCGGATTAATCCATCATAGCTTCCGCACTACACCTAAAAGGCCAAGATGGGTTTGGTATTCTACAGTCCTCAATTTCAGCAGGCTCCCAGGTCGAAAGCAGTACGTCTTCCTGATTACTCAGTAAGCGACACTACAGTCAAAGGGGCATCCACTGAGTGGGGTATCTCATGCCTCCTTTTTTGGGATTACTCCCTCAAAGTTAACATGACTATACCGCCCGTCCTATCTTAAAGTTTGCCTAAGTTCGGGTATAGGACTTATGAGTAATCACCAAGCACCCTGAAAACCAGGAAAATCCAAACAAACATATATACAAAATATAACACATAAACAACAATAGCACATATACAGATATAAACAAAGATAGGCTCAACCCACTTAGGGATGGACCAGCAAGAGGTCAATCTTTCCCCAGTGAAGTTGCCATTTTTCTGTAGCGGTAGAAATGCTCAAGACTAAGCCATTAGATTGACTAGACTTTATACAAATCAAAATAAAAATCGCCACCGCGATTTATTGTTTCCAAAGGAATGGGAAAAAGAACGAATAACCCAAAAAAAGGGGGAAAGATTCAAGGTAAGGGGGTTGGTTATGCAAAGGGAAGGTATTATCAACCTAAACATCTATGGTACTCCGTAGGAACCTCTTTGTAAAATCTGTATATTTTGGCTATGAAATGTGTTGTATATAAAATGGATGGTGGGGGTGAGAAAAGAAATATATTTTTTATGATTTTTGCACCCACCGCGGTTGCGAACCATTAGTGCCTACGTACCACCTTTCGTGCAATAGGGGATCAGGGTTCACGTAGTTCCTCTTTTAAAAATTTGAAACACAAGTGTGTTGGTTAATTTTATGAGATAAATATGATCCTCATTGTCCGTGTGGAAAACATACTTACTACCCACAATCATGAGAAAGGAGAATTTTCATGATCTCAAAGTGGAGGACATGGCTTGGATTTTAAAATCAACAATGCCTCACTCAACACCCAAGTGGAAAATATCTCACTTCACTACATATTGTAGAAGTATAGTTGTTTGCATCACTACAAGGATTGACAAGAGTCTAACCTTTTGAGAAAAGTTTTAAAATAAAAGCCAAGTGGAAAAATAGTTTGAAATGAGATTATTTGACTTTTAGTCTTCTCACAAAAATGTCAAGGTATTATTAAATTGATTGGAGTTTATTTATGAAAATATTTTGAAAATGCATGGACCTAAGTCCAAGTTTATTATGAAAGTGGTTTAAGTTTCAAAACAAGAAGAGTTTTCAAAAGAAGGGAGAAGATTTTTGAAATTAAAGAAGATGGGAGGAGAAGAAGAGACTATCCTAAAGCATAAGGTAAAAGCTAAGGATAAGAACCATCTAACCAACAAGAATCCAAAACTTGATATTATGAGCCAAGATAGAATTCCCATATTTGGATTGAAACCAAGCAAGCAAAGATACTAGACCTCTTGAGATGTATTAAGTCTTCACAAAAATTGGGCGGAGTAACGGCTGTATACGGGTGAATTCCATATTACAAACAAAGGATGTAATGACAAAAACCTGCACACAAAAAACAAACAAGCAACCCAATGTCTTGAGGTAAACCTCAAGAGCTCCAGACAAAATAATCAGATAGGATCACAAGGTCTCCAAGATAGGCCAAGGTTTCTAATCCTAAGTCCAATAAAAAGTCCCATGCTCCATAATGCCAAGGATAGTAACCAAATAGTCCAAGTACCATAAAGAGTTTTTTAGGGTTTATGTTGATTATTAAGTATCTTAGGAAAAGAAAAAGAAAAGCTCAAGTGAGCAAAGTAAAAATGACAAGAAAAATAAATGCTCAAATGAGCAAAGATGAAAATGGCCTGAAATGAAAAATGCTAAAAATAAATAAATAGTACATAAAGCATAAAAGAATAAAAGCATAAATTAAACAAGTCAATAATTAGTGGTTAGTTGGATGACCATCTTGAAACTTGCATTTGGAACTCATTAGAGGATTGGTAGAACCAAAGCCTCCACACAACAATTTGCATTTGCTTTTTGTCAAGTATATCATCTATTTGGAATTCTCATAAGTACCATTTAATGATCAACAATGTTTAAGTGATCCGCGTTGAACAAAGGTGTTGTAGATCCATTAGAGGATTGGTAGAACCAAAGCCTCCACACAATGAATCTCAAGGTTATTGGATCAAAGAGATCAAATTAACATACTTGGGCTTGCAATTATAAGTTTGGGCCACGAATGATCATTTATTCGAATCGGGACAAAATTTAGCGATATGTTAAGAAATCGTAAGTGGACTTATATAGAAGTCGCACCTATTTTGAGGCCGGTCAATATCAATCTATGCACCATTTGTTTTGAGACATGACATAGAGATCATGCTCCAACAACATTTAGTGCAATGAGAAGGGGATGAGATGAAGAGGAATTAGGGTAAAAAGAGAAACCACATTTGAATTAATATTTAATCAAACTATTATTAAAATCATTCATCCATTTTTTGTGGAGTTAAACTCAACACCATGGATCCAATGATGTTAATAAAGCCATGATCAAAAAAATCAACCCAAGACAACTAGAAAATAATCACAAAATAATAATATAATTAATATATACATTAAAAGGTTTAAAAATATTTAAAAAATGGAAAATAATGAGGAAAATATCAATTATGCTCAAATTAATCAAGAAATGAAAAATAAGACCATAGAAAAATCAGAAAAAAGGCTAAGTAATTTTACAAAAATTTTGGTAATTTTTAAAAGTCAGAAACTATTTTTAAAAATTAAAATAAATGGGTAAAATAAACAAAAATAGTAAAAAATAGTAAAGTCAGAAACAAAAATAAAATAAGGTCACCAATATTTGTCACAATATCATTGGATCACTCCATAATTTTTTCAGAATTTAAAAATGTATAAAAGTATTTTTAAACATTTTAAACAAATCAAATAAGTATAAAATTTATAAAAAATACCAAAACACAAAATTAAATTATGAAAAAAGAAAAATCAGAAAGAGAATAATCAAAAATATTTTTCATAATTTTTTCAGATTTTTTGGACTAAAATGATTTTTCTATGATTTTTTGAAATTTAAAACAATTAAAATATAAAAATCAGAAAAAGAAAATAAAAGTAAAAGATGTGGACCATTGGATGAGAGTCAAAACACGTTAGTAATCAAATCCAAGGGATCTGGTGCGTTGTGCATATCATGGTCATTAATGAATAATGTATAGAATCAATAATAAATCAGATTTTTGAAAAACACAAATGGTACGCCATCATTGGTTGGAAGATGACACGTATGTCATCTTCAACCTCCAGCCAACGTGATTTGCAGGTCTCTCAAACTGTAAAAATCAGAAGCTCAGACCTATGCCAATCACTTCGTCTCTTCAAAACGAAAACAACCACACCCTCGCGCCAAATTTATATAAACTGTAGCTCAAGCAATTTGGAAATAAAGTTTTGAAAAGGGATTTGAAAATTCATGGTCAAAACGTGTTTCCACTGAAATGTAAGTGTTGCAACTAGAATCAGGGCAATGAGAGCAACACAATGATATCAGAGTTTTGAAGAATTGATGAAGGAATCTACCTATTGAAGTTGAGTTGCAGAGCTCTGAAACTGGACTTCTATGGAACAGTATAGGGCACGATTCTTGAATGTAATTATATGGTTAGCTTTAGGGAAGATCAAGGAATATTAATTGAGGGAAAAAATGGATTGAAAAAGGCTTGAGAATAGATTTCGAAGTTGTTGAATTTTGGGTTGTGAAGCAAGTTTGGCAGAGTGATTCTGGCTATCTAAGCTTGGGAAATTGAATGGGGAATGACCCTCTATTTATAGGGAAGAAAATGGGATCAAAAGGAATAGCAAATGATGCATTTTGGAGGTAATTCGTGTGGGTTTGCATCATGAAGAAAGTATGACTCAAACTTGATCAAAACTCAGCCAAATCGTGCGTTTCATGATGCTAATCACTTCTGGCAAGTTGCTAAACATGATTAGAAACAAAAACGCGTGGAAATCTTCTGATTAGAAGCTAAAACAAAGATTTCAAAATCCTGACTTTGTGAAAAATTCAGTTTCAAACTACCAAATTCAAATCCATGGCATTTCCAACTCAAGGGGTCTTAGGGCATAATTCTTGATGCTTTGGAAAGTTGAGGTTACAAGCTTTGCAATGGAAAAAGAATGTAATCAAATGGATGCCTGAGCTGAAATTTACATGGAGTCAAATTTGAAGAAAAAGAGTTGACTTCCCATACTTGGAAATATTTCAAATTCTTCTTTAAAAATGACTTATAATCTTTTGTATCCAAACATGGCCTTCCACTTAGAATTTGCTCTTGACCCAAAAAGATGGAATGAAGTAGATCTCTTGAATGATATTTTTAAATTTTAACCACTCAAAATTTCCAAAAATTGAGCAAGTTATGACTTGTTGAAGTTGGCCAAAAATCATGAAATGACCTATAATCTTTTGCATTCTTAAGGAAACTTCCATCCATTTACTCACTTTTCATATAAAAGAAGGCATGAAGTACACATATTTAAGATCATCATGAAAAAAGAATTGGTTCAAGGTGATAAAAATTGACCAAGTTATGACCATTTGAAGTCACATATGGAAAATTGGGGATTCATCTGGGTGACTTGTCTTTCTTCTTCACCAAGTTCCTTCCACATGAAAACTCCTTGGAACTTTTGAAGTGATTTGTTGGTAACTCTTTGAAGAGAAGTATGTTTTTGTAATCACTCAAAAATACCAAAAGATGAGCAAGATATGCTCCTTTGAAGTCTAAAACCCTAGCCTTTAGATCAAGAGAATGCTTTGAGGAACTTTGCCAAGTTTGAACAAACTTTTTGTGCCAATATTCTTCCTTTGTAAATAGAAGTTGTTGAGGATGATGATGAGGACTCATAGCCACCGAAACCACTTCCATATCTTGAAATTAGAAAGAAATACGCCCTTGTGACCAATAGGAACAAGACCTTGTTCAATCATGACAACTTCTTCCTTTAACCCTTTGTATTTTTGAATCAATTTTGATAAGTTTGAAATGTTGAACCAAAATGAGCCTTGTCATGCCATTTCTTCCAAAATCACTCCAATAGTGAGGTTTTGAATTTCTAAAGATTGACTAGGGCATGGAAATAAACTCATGAACCCATGAAGCAACTTGCTACACCTCATTGCCTTTACCTACATTATTAACAAGTAAGACAAACCAACATTGCATATCATTAAGTAAAGAAAAAAAATCAAAGCAAAAATATCCATGATCACAAAAGAAAACAAGTCAAGGTGCTTGGTAACTCCTCAAAAGAGCAAAGCTAAAGATAAGGAGAAGAACCAAAATCCCTAATGTGATCTTGTTTTGATTGAAGCAATATGGTATGATGAAGGGATCTTAAGGGGAAAAATTGGGGTACAACAGTAATGTCCTCCAAGGATCGAGAACACCAGTAGATATCTGAATGCCTGAGTGACATCAGCCTGTTGGACCACCTCAAACCTTGCTCATTCTTCACAACAGATCGGGGAAGATGTGAAACAAACCAAATAGCCAACAAAGGAGTACAACACATGAGGGTTCCTCTTCTCCTCATGGTGAGAGTGTGGAGAGAATGTAAGATATCTCCCAACAAAGTAGGCACCGGATTGTGAGATAAAAAGATTTTGACAACATTCACATCTATAAGTTGGTCAGGATTTGGAAATAGTACCAACCCATATATGAGAAGAGCCAAAACTTCTTCGAAATCTTGTAAATCCAGGTTGTTCCAACAGTCTTGAGCTTTTTCCAGTAAGAACTTGGCTAAGAACCCTTTGACACCACTTCTTGTTTCCCAATTAGCCGTGACGTCGGATTGTTGTAAGTGTAAAGCTCGGGAAACCTCTTCAGGGCTTGGGTCTCTTTCGGTACCATTGAAAGTTAGTTGATTGAGGATAGGAATTCCCAAGAGATGAGAGAACTCTTCCATAGTTGGTACAAGCTGGTAATCGGGGAAGGTAAAGAAATGGTGCAATGGGTCAAAGAACTGGAAAAGCACCTTCGTTATATCTTCATCAAAGCTCTAGGTAACCAAGTTGAGAAGTCATCCATGTGTTTTCATGAACGGAGATTTCTCAGGGACCCTTGATGCTAAATCCTTGAGCTGGAAAGGTACTCGTACAAGCTTGACTTGGATTGTGTTTATGCGAGTGAGAGTCATATCCTACAAAACCGAACAAAGATGAATCTCAAAATCCTTGAAATGGTTAGTTTAAAATGTCATGGCATGATTTAATGATGTTATGTACAATCACATGCACAAGTTAAATCAAACAAATCCTTAGGTTTAGGCTTGCATGAGGTTTTATAGGTAAGTACCCTCTGGAAGTTTAGTTGGATGAAACTGTCCTAGTAATAGTAACGGGGTTCTAAAGGAGAACTGACTTGGTTGTTTTGCGTTTGATCACAATTTTTGCAGATAGTAAGAGTCGCCATTGACTTTTCTTTTATCCAATAAAGAAAGGATGAAAAGAACAGGAAAGACCTTTAGAGGTGTTTTCTTGAGTTCGGGGGGTAGATTATGAAAGGGAGGGTATTAGAACCCTTTTCATCTGTAGTTATCTACGGGCTCTTAGTTGTTTGCTAGATCACTTGCTTTTGTTTGAATGTGTGCTTGTGGTGTGAGTTTTAAAAGTATTTTGAAAATATCTTTGTAATGGTTCTCGTTTCTATAAGAACGCGTACAAAATGTTGTTTTGAAAATAGCTCAAAGAGGTGTTTGTGGAATGTGTTTTTGAATGAGATTTTGAAAAGGTGTCTTCTTTGTAATGGATCTCGTTTCTATAAGAATGCGTACAAAGTGTTGTCTTTTGAAAATGTTTCAAAGAGGTGTTGGTGTATAAAATGTTTTTGTTGTGAGCAAGCGAGCAACTAGGAGCGAATCTACCTACTCAAAAAGGTCTTAAATGTTCTTTTACTCCTCCTTTAGATGTTTCTATCTTACCATTCATTTGGTAAGAAGCCCCATCGTTGGATGTGAAGGGATGGGCATGGGACGTTTGTATAGTCATAGAAGGCAACCTACGGGACGTTTTAGCAATGTCGTTTAGGGACTAGATCGTTTACCGAAGGCAACATCTAGGGTCATCGAGGGACTACGATCTTTTATCGAGGGTCTTTGCTAAAACACCTATATTCGAGGGACATGACTATTTTTCCGATAGGCAACAAGTGGGATTACCCTAAGGGGTGCTAGTGAGTAAGTGTGTTTGATTTAATGGATTTTGTCTTGATTAGGGTTATCTATTTTGTTGATTTTTATCTTTCCATACAAATCCTAATTACTAGCATTTATATGAAAGCGATAAATTGCGGAAAGTAAAGATTCTACGCTATTACAATCATTAGGGGGATGGGGTGTACAAATTTACAAATGGGGATTGCAAGAAATTAAAGTCCTAATTATCTATTACAACCATATTGAAATAATGTACAAGAATTGAAATGGACTTGCTTTGTTTTTATTAAGAAAAGAAATAAATTGGCTTAAGAAAATATTTTTGATCTTTTGGTTTAAAAAAAGATAAAATAGAGTTGTAAACATAAAAATGTTTTTTTTGGTGTATTTTGTTATTTAAAATCTAAAATAAAATAAATAAGAGAAAAGGGAGTAAGAATCAGCACATTGCTGAAACGAGAAAGAACAAAAGTTCTGACTCTGATACGCTGCAAGAGAGAAAATGTTAGTAGGAACGTAAAAGGTCAGAAGTTTTGGGCCTGGGTACACAAAGTTCTAAGGTTGCTGGGAATAAAGGAAAGCCTAGAAGATCTGATTTTTGAGGGGGTTCAGAAGCTATAGTGTAGCTGGGAACCTAAAAGTTCATATATCACTGGCAAGTCAGAAGTTCTGGCTATTTGAGAGAGTGAGGTGATAATGTTGTTGAGTAAGGTTTTCTGGAAGTTCTGATTTAGGAATATTGTTTGACAAATAAATGGGTGAAAATTTCATTAAATAAACCTAAAAAAGATGCTTCTAGGGCTAGAAACCAGGACCCTTAGCACTAATGTCTTATGCGCACACACTGTCTGCCACTGGGGTGGTTGTACATCCGGTATCAGAAGTAAAAGCATAAATATGTATCGCAAAGTAAACTCTGATGATGAACTTCATTTCTTTCTCCATGCTAATCATAATATCCGCAGCTTAATCAACTCTCAACAGAATAGAAAAACACAAACATAGCAATTATGACAGGTTTCCATCATGGTTTCAGAAACATAAAAAAGAGTCAAGATTGTAAATCAGAAACAAACATGTATATGCTAATCCTAGTTTCCTTAAAGAAGTTCTGAACTGATATTCTCCCTACTTAGGAAGAAAATACATGAAACCTAATGAATATTTACAACATCAGAATCAGGATGTCTACATTATATTTTGAACATGCAAGTCTAACAATGCTTAAGTGATATGATGAGGGTCAATAGAAACTTACCTTGAAGCTGGAAAATGTTCTGACTGCTTGTAATGTTCTGATCAACCTCCTCACGTGCTCAGCAAGTTGGAACAACCTTTAACTTGGGCTATGAGTGGCTGGAAAATTCAAAAACTGTATGGATGATTTGGTCAAGAAACACTTGAAGGAAATTGGCGTTTGAAAGTAAGAATAAAAAACTAGCAGGTTTTGTGTTTGTGTTTGCAGTTTTGGATTCTTGGAATTTTTAGTAGGGTTTCAAAGTTTTTCTTTTTAGTTTTTCTGACCCATTCACAATTGCAAATAAAGTTCAATTTATAGGCAAGAACTTTGTAGCTTGGAGAAGTCAAAAGTACCAACATTATGCTAGCGTGCTGGCTTGTTCTTGAAGCAAGATAAACAAGTATGGTGGTTAGCAGCTTTTAGTCGTGCCTAAGCTGGATTTGTAAGCATGAATTAAGGAAAAGTACCCTCATAAGAAAAAGAAAAGCATGGCCCCAGTGTACTCTTGTACAAAAGTTTTCTTTTTCAAAGACAACAATGTACTTCTATGCTACACGTGGGGAAATCCTTTGGATAAAAACCCAAAAGTGGTTATGAGTATTAAATGATGATGAGATTTATCAAACCAGAAATCCTGCAATATGAGATTATGCATCATAGCCTAAATCTGGGTCAAAAGTTCAGCATCAGCACAACTTAGAACCAACATCCAACTTCTGATCTTTTAATCTCTTTGCTCCAGCATGTTCTGAGCGAGTTCTCAGACTTTCCAGAAATCTTATGACATGCTTTGAAAGCCCTCTTTGAATTACTCTTGTAACTTCTGACTGAACCTACGTGAAAACTGGCCCAGAAGTTGTAAACAAATTCTGATTTGAAAATGCTCAGAATTTACTAAGTGTTTAAGTTTCAGGGACGTGACTTTGAGGATGTATAACTTGAAATCCAAGCATTTCTATAAGAAGTTTTCTTCTGCAATGTTTTGGGTCTCATTGAGATATAAAACTCTTGAGTTAAAAGTTCTTCCAGAATCATCTTGCATCATGGTGGAAATCTGGCCAGAAGTTCTGAGCTTGTCATATTTCTTAAACACTCAGAAAAATTCTAAGTACTTAGAATTTTGACTTTTCCAAAGTAATTTTGACTTTTGAATTTTCTTGATGAAACAAACTTCATATTTCAATATGTCTTGATGAAATATGAATCTTGAAACTTGACTTTGATCCAAAAGTCTAAGTTTGACTTTTCAATATGCAAAATGACCATTTTGCCCTTGTAAATGACTTTCTTGAAAAAATTGTAATTCAAGGCTTGGACCTGAGGGTCCAGGATGATCCTTTGAGAAATGAGAGGGAAAATTTTGGGGTACAACACAGAGCTTTCTGAATCAAATCCCTGAAAAGAAAACATTGAGAAGTGTTATGACCCAAAAAATTATGATACTTGCAAAAACCTCTTTTTTGTTTCTGCTCTAATGGTGGATTTTTAATGCCATGAGGTACTATAATCTGACCATCTGAAACTAAAACATCAAATATTTCATCACATTTTGACACATCAAAAGTATATATTTTAGTACTAGACGCATTATGTTTTGGTTCTTCAACCGTCTATCCTTTTGACGGTCTTATAGGTTTACATGCATACGGAGGTTCGGCTTTTAATTCAACCACATTAGCTTCTCCTTCTTCCATGTATTCGTCTTCATACTCTATGGAATAATCCTATGTGTCTACATAGGCAATTTTGCCTTTTCTATGGTCCTTTGACACTCTAGCTTTCTCTATTTTCAAATGTTCAACATATCAAACTTTGTTAGCTAGTTGGGACATATCTGTAACAGATTGAGGATAAAAAATTTCCTAATAGAATAATCTAACCCCCCAGCAACCATTTCGACCAACTCATGTTCAGGAACTCTAGTAAAGCATCTAGACTTTAGGACACTAAACCTATTTAGATAATCTTCCATTGACTCGGACGACCTCCTCTTTATCGAGGATAACTCTTTCAAACTTATCTTAGGCCGACCAACATAAAATTGCTCGTGAAATATACCCTCAAGTTGTTCCCAAGTGCGTATGGAGTTTGTAGTCAACTTCGTAAACCAATTAAAAGAATTCTTTGTCAATTAATTAGGGAAATATCTTAATTTTAAACCCTCATTATTGGCGATATCGTCAGCTTCTATTTCGTACCTAGCAATGCGTTATATGGTCAACTCATTGGCATCACCAGTAAACTTGGTAAATTTAGGTACCTTACATCCCCTACGTAATTCTGCCTGTCGAATGTAATCAGGAAAGGGTGAAGAGTAATTAGGCCTCCAAAGGCCAACATTTAATCCATATCGAGTCAATACTTCTTCTACCATATTCACTAGTTTGTTATGCCCAACAGTGTCATTTCTTAGCACTTGATCAGCATCTTGGTTTCTCCTAACTACGACTAGCCTAGGTTCATATTGTTCAATGAATTCTTCCTCTTCATAAGTGGGGGCTTCCACTCTTTGAGGTCTAAAAGAATTCTCATTGTTTGCCCCCTCTAGTTCTTCAAAAACTCTCAACAGTCTGTGGCTCGTCTAAGTCGGTTGAACCCCTAATGAGTCAATCAATCTACCTATTTGATCAACTACGTAATTGAGAGCAACTCCCATTTGTTGAGTTAAAACATTTACTAACTCTAAATTAATCTCATCAATTTGTTGCCCCAAAGCCATAACAGAAGTAGTATTCAAAGATGGTGTCGACTGCGGGACGTAACTAACACTATTTAGTCGACTACTTAGGACATAATTGCCTTGGTTTCCAGTGGCCATTGTGTTTTCTGTATATGTGGTCGGGTTTGAATGTAATCCAACCATCATGGAATAAGGCATAACATACTGGTAAGGGACAAATGATAAACCTGGACCCCCTAGAAAGAGAGGTAGATTTTGGTCAAATTGTGATATCCCATGCCTAGGTTCTGTCATTATGGCTGTTGTCCCTGAACCATGAACAACGATCGATCTTACGGGAGATAAAACTATCGCGCTTTGAGTTGTGGTATTTATTGGTATGACATCCATATTTAGTGTAGAAATCTGTGTATGTCCCGTGTTTGTGTCAGAGTGTGGCATTTTGGAGTTGGACAAAAGTTTACCACTCCTCAAATTCATACACATACTAACTATAAGGCACTTTGTAAAAACTACACACAAAAATACAAAATTATTTGCACTGTCCCACTGGGCGTGCCAATTTGTTTACCTCTGATTTTGGTAAACAACGTTGGTCTCTTAGAAGAAATTTTACTAGCGAGATCGACCATAGAATCTCAGTATATTGCTTCAGTTTTTGAGTGTTTTCACAAAGTATGTTCAAAAGGGTCCGTTCGAATAAGACGAAATGGACCTAAAAGCAATAAAGCATGAATCATAAAATAAAACAAAGACGTTTTAAACTGTAAAAATAGATGACATAAAATCAAAACAATTGAAAATGGTTTGATTCAAACATACATCACACGTGCTTGACTCATTTCGCTCGTTTGCTTGGGTACTCTGAGTGACTAGCGTGTAGGAATGTGAAAGTTTGAACCTCTTACATTTTGCACTAAGTGCTTTATTTATAATACATGAAAATAACTAATTTTTGGCGGGCTTCGCTTCCTTATGAGCCACCCGTCTCTTATTAATTCCCTTCATGAACCCATGTTTCGCATTCTTGCTATCGAACCCACGTTCTCTATTCACAAGGCTTCGCTTTGCTAGTTATTCCCTCTTTTTGGCTTTTTAAGACTCTTGGGCCTAGTCCATTCCTCATGAGGCCTCTCTTCTGATCGACCGTGTCTACAAGCCCAAATTCCCCATTTATGAAATCTCTTCTGGTTGATAGCTTATGTGGTCAACTTCCTATAATCCAAAATCTTCAAAAAACACTTTTTGTTTTTTGTTGGATTTTGACCCCTTTGTAAAAATCCTAGCCAACAGACTCCCTCTTCAAGTTTGGTTCAGACTTTATTTCAATTGGTGCATTATAGAGAGAGTTATAATGTTTTGGATTTAAGGGCTTGCATGGTCAAATTCTGGCTAGCATGGCAAGGCTTGCACATGTGGAGGCCCTGGCCAGTCCAAGTTACATCATTTTCATGCCAATTTTTCAGGTCCTTACAAGCTTCATTTTTAATTTTCATCAACACCAAAGTTGAAGCTTAATACTTCATCTTTCCAATGATGTAAACATAATGAAAAACACACGAGGGAAATGAGAGATATTGAGTTTTGGCTAGGCTGATTGCATGGACATGCAAGGCAAGAAGGCATATTTGTTTTGTACATACGAGAAAGATTTGTTGCATGATTTTTATCATGTGCCTCATGCACACGTTGTAAATCATTCTCACATTACTTCTTTTGCAAAACAATCCAAGCAAAGGAAACTCTCATGCATGATCACACTCTTCTCATGACTTGCCCAAAATAGCAATTTCTTTCTATTTTCTTACTTGCCCCATGTGCAGCATGCCACCTCACCACTCACACACATATCACACTCACTTCCATTCTTCATTCATTCCTCAAAATGCAGCTAGCACATCACCAACTCAACACAAAACACAAGTTGCCTTGTCCTTTCTCATTTTTGATAGATTTTCCCATAAAGGCCGCCAACGGTTATATTACACAATTCTCTCATTACCCTTAGAGAAAGCTTGATCACTACACTTTCTTTTTCTATAAAAGAAACCTCACTCTTCATTAATTATAGACAGGCACGAGCTCTACTCTCTCTCTCTCTCATGTCAAAATTATCTCTTCATTCTTAAAATTTCTTCTTCGAAACTCTCTCAATCTCCTTGCTCAAATATCAATTCTTTCTCAATTCTACTAATTTGAAGTTGAAGAAAGAAGCTTAGCTGAGTTTCTTACTTCAGAATCATAGGTATTTGTGAATTTATTTTTCAAACTTGAGGTAAGTTCCTTTGAACTTCAATTTATCATTTCAGCTTGCATTTCTGCTTTAGATCTTGTTCATGATGGTTTAGCTGGCCGGAGTATGGTTTGATGTATATTTGTGTGTGAATGGAAACTTGAATCGTGTTTTCACTTTCTCTGCAAGTTGTATGAATTTCATGAGTCGGTTATTTGGTGCTCCTTTTTTGCTTTGATATTGAATTATTTGAAAAACTTTGATGTTTGGATCGTTCAATTTGGTTGAAAATTGAGAGAGAAATATGGATCTGAAGATTGTGTGATAAATTTGTTTTGAGCATGTTCATGATTTCTGGCAATCAGTGATATTCACTATCATTTTTCTCTATGATGCATGATCTGTTTTCAAAAATTCTTGTTGCTATTGTTTTCTCCATACTTTGATCTTGAATTTTGGTGTTTACATTGTGCATTTTCATTGAGAAACGAGGAAGATATGATCTGAACTTGGCATGTAAAACTGTTTGATAGAGAGTTAGGATTTTCTCATTAATAGGGATGATGAGGTGGTGCATTTTGATTGTGCATGTCTAACAACTTTTCGTAGCGCTTTCTGATTAAATCAGCCGTAATAGACCTGTCTCATTTTTGAATTTTTATTTCATTTGATAGTTTTGTCAAATTTATTTTTAATAGTTTCACCTATTCAAAAAATTCAAAAAATCCAAAAAAATTATCTTAAACTTTATTTTTAGTCTACTTTCTAATTTTGAATTTTATTTCATATTTTTATAGTTTTTAGATAATTAATTAATTAATGGAGTTTAATTAGGTATTTTAATCAATTTTTTGTATTTTTTATTTTTCATTGATCTAAAAATCACCAAAAAATATTTTCTGATTTCTTATGTTGTTAGGTTTATTTAGATATTTTTATCTCATTTTTTATAATTTTCTGCATTTAATTCTAAAATTGACAAGTTTGAGTATATTTTGTTAAATTCATTAGCTTAAGATAGAAGTTATGTTTAATTTTGAATATTACAGTGATATAAAAAATATGAAAAAATATGTTTGACATACCTCTGCTTGTTGTGAGTCCATGATATTTTTTCACTCATTTTCATTTTTTGTTTTGATATTTTTCATCCATTTTATGGTGCAATGTATCTAGTTTGTCTTAGTTTACAACTAGTCTTGTTATTTGAGTTTTGTTTTCAACTTTTCCTTGACATAAAAAATATGCAAAAAATATGTTGATTTTCATGAATGTTTTGTGATGTTTTGATAAATTGTTTTCTTAATCAATTTGCTTGTATTGGAAAATTATTTGTCAATTGTGCTTGTTTGGATTCCTAGTGGAGCTAGTTTCCATCTCTCAATCCCATTTTCCATTTTCCTTCAACTTTGAGTGTGTGGTAACACTTGATTCTGACTTGTTATGGTCTTAGCTTGCTTGAAATATTTATTTCTTTTGAATATATTGACCCTTTTCCTATTTTTCTTTGATTTAATCATTGTATGTGATCATTGTTTGTCTTGGTTAACATTTGGGGCCATATTGTTGAGTCCTTTTGTGTATTTATCCATGATTGGGGAATGATAAGTTCAAGGATAACCCCTTTGGGGTTTGAGAATCAACTGACCTCATTAGATCAATCTTTATCCATACTTATTATGTTTAGCTTTTACCTTACTATTTTGAACTTGTTGCTTAGTTGTTTAAGATACAAGGTATGCACTTGTGAAACCTATAAGGAACCAAGTTCCTTCTTCTTTATCTTATTCTCATTAGCATGTTTAGAGACTTGAGTTCATGTCTATGAACCATTCAAGTGCTCTAACATCTCACATTTGATTAGAGTTCATTTACTTATCATTTGTGATCATGATTTTGGAGAGTGTGTTTACACATTTCCAATTGAGTATCATTGATCCAAGAAGATTGAAATCCCTTTACTTGTACTTTAGACTTCATGACTTATGACCCATAAATCAATGTTACTTTGATTCTTTGATTGACATTTCATTTTCAAGTCATCATGATGACATGTTAGGAACCATATCTTGCTTGTTTTGACCTAGTTTTGTAAATTATGTATGTTAATGTTGCTTGAGGACTTTGAGTCCAACATTTTTTGTGTTTAAGTATTAACCTTAATCTCTCTTCGCATATCATTTCTCATGTTTCCTTGATCCTTAGTTATGTACTCACTCACTAACCAAAATTGTGATACATAGGAAGCCATATCTTCCTTTCTACTTGTGTTTTGAGCATCATTGTCTAATGATTGTCTCATGAGCTTTTGTGCCATGTCCCATGAATGCATCTTAATGTTGGCTACTTCCCATAACATCTAAGAGCATTGACTTTTATTTATTTAGATCATTTTGCTTTTATGCATCAAAGGGACTATATTTTACCATATATCATGACACTTAAGCATGTTATCTTGTTGGCATTTCTTGAGTCTTTAAGTTCATGATTGATATTTTGTGAGGGATTAATTATCACCCTATGATATACAAGATGTGATCTCACCCTTGCTTGATCTTTATCAAACTCATTTGATTTAAGACAAGTATTATTCATCATTAGTTGATTTTGTTCATCAACTAGGTGACTTTTCTTGTGTAAGAAGTTTCATCTTCTTACTTGGTTACTCTTGAGTCTCATATTTGTAAGAACAAGATTTGGTTCTGCAATATTATCTCTCAGTTTTGATGATAACAAATGAGTATGATTGTATGAACAATTTTGTTATACTAATGTTTGTTATTGTTGAGTACTTAACAAACATGTTCTGCTTCTGATGGATGGTGTGGCCAAGACATTAGAAGAGAAATGATTCTGCTTCTATGCTACACAAGTTTTGTTGAACAGTATCAAGACACTCCAGAAGACTCTCAAGTGTAAACCCTGATGTTTGTCTAAAGAAACCAGTCAAAAGATCTGAAGACAGAAGTTATTACTTATGTCCAGATGCTGAAGACTCAAGCTTCTAAAGACAACTTGTTCTAAGGAAACAATTTAGAAGATCTGAAGACAAAAGTTGTTACTTACGTCCAGATGCTGAAGACTCATGTTTCTAAAATATAGTGTGTTTCAAGAAACAAAGTTAGAAGATCTGAAGACGAAGTTTCTACTGAAGTTCAGATGATAAAAGCTTAGTTTCTAAAAGAAAACTTGTTCCAATGAAGACAAAGTTAAAAGATCTAAAGACAACGTTTCTAAATGAAGTCCAGATACTGAAGACTTTGTGTTTCTAATAACAAAGTTCTGAGATAAGGACTCTCAAAGAACCAAGTGCTAAAGATTCTAAAGACAAAAGGTCTGAAGATTCTAAAGACTTGAAGTTATAAATATCCAAGGCTATCAACAAACAGGTTCCGAATACCAAATGCTGAAGACTCTAAAGACGCGATTCTTAAGACTCTGAAGACTTGTAGCTCTTCTGATCTAAAGGTTCACAACAACGGGTTCTCACGACCAAGTTCTGAAGACTCTGAAGACCCAATTCTGAAGACTCTGAAGACTTGAAGTTCTGAAGACCTTACGTTATGTTCCCGCTTCTAATCTCATGCTCGCAGAAGCCTCTGAAGTGCATAAGGAAAGAATATAATGGTAACATAGTACAATAGTACATAGTACAGAAATATTTGTGCCACTACTGAAAGATATTTTGACTCCTATCAGAAGCAAATCTGCGTTATCAGAAGATCTTCAGGGAAGTATTTTATTTTCTCGTTATCTGAGTATTCTACTCAGGGGGAGTTTTTTATTTCTTTGGTCTTTATATTCCATCAAAATATACAAGTTTTTGTCCTCATCAAAAAGGGGGATATTGTTAGAACATAATTTGGTTCTACATCCCTGTAAGAGTTTTGATGATAACAAACACATGATATATATAAAGAACAAATATGATCGCTAATAAAAGTATTCTTATATGAAGGGAAGTTATTATATGAAAAAGATGTTCTGATGTAAGGAGCATAGAAGATATTCTTATGCAAGCATAGAAGATGAGAGTATGATGATATAATCAGACGCATCCTTCTTAGAAGCAAATCTGTGGGACATGCTTATATGAAGAAGTTCTATTACAACTTCTGAATACACCAATGTTGTGAAATAGGATCTCTGATACTCTGATCTGTAAAGTTCTGATACAAGTAGTAAGGGACACTCAATGGTAACATTCATCCTCTGATGTGAGAAGTTTTGAAGTGTTACAGTTTATTAATGCATATAAAAAATAACGGATATAAAGAGGCAAGAATCTCCTGGTTTGGAAAGATCATTAATTCGTGTTATGAACATTCCAAAAGCATTTTCTTATGTCACTGTTGCATGGCCTATATAAATAAGACAAAAAGAAGAATTCAAGTGACGGACATTTGCGCACAAAAAAAAATCATTTATCCAGTTCTACCTAGTAACCTTCAAATTGTGTAATACATCACTGTTTTGTGATACTGTTTAATTAGAAACAATACTGTACACTTTTATTCATACATTGTTTAGAGATATTCCTTGAGAAAAACCGGGTTGTGATTATACTCAATAAGACTTTGGCAGTTGTTAAAGTAGATTTGTAATCAAGATTGATTAGTGGATTAAGACCTCATTAGAGAGAGGCGAAACCACCTTGGCGGGTGGACTGGATTAGTTTGAGTTCAAACGAACCAGGATAAAAATCAACGTGTTCTTTTCATTAAGTTTTAAGATCTCAATTCATCCCCCCATTCTTGTGTTTTTCCCTTCTTCAATTGGTATCAGAGCCATGAAATCCTGTTTGCAGCATTAAAACTTCTTTCAAATATTTTATAATCAGAGTTGAAACATCCTTTTAGCGCATCTTCTAGTCTTCTTTCAACAGGACTTTTTGAGAGATGTTTACAATCATAGCAGAAACAACATTGTAACTTATCTTCTGATCTTCTTCCATCAGAACTTCTCTACAAAACACAATATAATTTTAGGGAGCATAAATGTTCTTTGCTTTTTGTTCTTTTCATAAGAAGATGCTTTTGGAATGTTTATAACACGAATTAATGATCTTTCCAAACAAGCATATTCTTGTCTCTTTATAGCCGTTACTTTTGACATGCATTGATAAACTGTAACACTTCAGAACTTCTCATATCAGAGGATGAATGTTATCGTTGAGAGTCCCTTACTGCTTGTATAAGAACTTTACATATTAGAGTATAAGAGATCATGTTTCACAACGTTTGTGCATTCATAAGTTGTAACAGAACTTCTTCATATAAGCGTGTCACGCAGATTTGCTTCTAAGAAGGATGTGTCTGATTATATCATCATACTCTCATCTTTTATGCTTGCATAAGCAAATCTTTTATGCTCCTTACATCAGGACATCTTTTTTCATATCAGAACTTCCCTGCATATAGAAATACTTTTACTAGCGAGCATATTTGTTCTTTATATATATCATGTGTTTGTTATCATCAAAACTCTTACAGGGATGTAGAACCAAGTTATGTTCTAACAATCTCCCCCTTTTTGATGATGACAAAAACTTGTATATTTTGATGGAATATAAAGAACAAAGAAATAAAAAACTCCTCCTGAGTAGAATACTCAGATAACGAGCAAAAAAATACTTCCCTGAAGATCTTCTGATAATGCAGATTTTCTTCTGATAGGAGTCAAAATATATTTCAATCTCCCCCTTTTTGTCAATAATAAAAAAATAGGAAAAACTCTATTTGTCTTGCTTTGATAGAAGTTTCTTGAGATGGTGTGACATCCTCTTCTGGATTCAACGAAGATTCTTATGAGAGCTTCTGATACTGTATTCTCATTACCGTTCCCAATAGTTCCAGAGCCAATAACTTTTTCTTTCTGATTGCCTCTGAAACTTGCGAATCCTCCAGATTTAAATTCCAGGCTTTGGAACATATGCTTTCTTCCTGTCATGTGTAGACAGCATCCAGAATCTAGGTGTTAAGACTGATGTTTCAAACTTGCTATTAGAAATATCTGCAACATAGTTTATTTTATCGTTTGGTACCCATATCTTTTTGGGTCCATGCTTGTTAGAGTTTCCAAAATTCTGTTTGAATTTTGGTTTAGCATAAAACGCCTTACTAGTATATTTTATATCATGTGTTTTCCCAGAAGTGAAGTGAGAATAAAGACGAGTGTGTTTAATAACCAAATCCTTAACTTTCTTAGGTTAGGATACTTTACCTTTGTATCATATTCCTTTTCTGCCATTTCTGTTAACTCCATAGATCATTTAAGCCATCTTGCTTCTATCTATGTTTTTAGCAAGGAATTTATGAAAGCTATGATTGTTGTCCCCCAAAATTTTCCCTCTCATTTTTCTCAAGTCATGCCCATTGAGGTCCCCAACTTGCCCAAGAATGACTAAGAATTGACCAGACTAATTCTCCTCCTAAGGCAATGAACCTCTAACTAGGGTTTTCAGTTTTCATCAAGATGTGTGAGCTCCAAAGGTCTCAAGTGTTTTACATGGTCCTAATATGCCTTCAAGATTGTCTATGCCAAGTTTCATGCATTGCACAATAAGTTTGATCAGTCAATTGCCCAAATGTTTGAAAATCAATTGTATTAGGTCAAAAGTCAATTATGGCCCAAATACAGTCAAACTTCATGTTTTTGGTCAACACCAACATTTTGGAGTGATATACATCATTTGATCAAGGGTTGATTATGATTCCTCAAGAAATGCTCTTAATTCATCAAAAGTCAAGAATTGCTAATTAGGGTTTCTATAGGAAAAGTCAACCAAACTTTGACCAGGCATAACTTTCACATACTTCATCCATTTTTCCCCAAAAAAAGATCATATTGAAGAAAATTTCATTCCATACAAATTCTCTACAGCCCTAAAGTCCAAGAAATGCACCATTTGAAAGATACAAGCTCATACGTTACAGGTCATTTTCAGAAAGTCAACAAAAGCCACTTTTTTCCAAGACCTTTTACATCAAGATAAAATCTTCAAATGCAAAATTGATCAAAGGAGGAATTGAAGTAGACATCTTGGGCTTTTCAAAAAGTCTAATATCATCATCATGAGATAAAAATTGAGTAAGTTATGGCATTCCTAAGTTGGCAAAATTTGGGAATTTTCAAGAATTATGCATTGAGCAAATTTGAAGGTTTAAGACAAGGGCTCAATTTCTTGGACTTCAAGCATCTTCCTAAGTTTATAGAGGACGTCTAAAATTATTCTTGCCATGCCTTGCATTTGCTAACTATTTTACTCATATTTATTTTAATTTATTTCAAATAAATATAAAATAAAATGTATAAAATAATTAAAAGGATTTGAGCTTTGGGTTGATGTTTGAAATAGCCTAGGCCCATAAAGTTTCATGCAAAGGTGTCCACATTCATTCAAATTCAAAAAAGGACAAGTTTCCTTGTTTTTGGCCAAAGTTATAAATTTCATTCATGGCTTTGAAACGTTTGCTTTAAGGGTGTTTAAACCTTTGTTTTCTTGTCTCCTCATTCCTCTTTATATAAACAACATCTAGCAAGCATTTCAGAAGGCCTACACATCCTAGAGAGAGCTCTACCATTTTTTCAAAATTATCAAAAGCGGTAAAAATTTGAAACCCATTTTGCAGGTACTTTTGGTCCGAACTAATAATCATATATTGCTCTTGAGGTTTCCAGGGACTTGTTCCAACCATCCTCAAATATTGCAATGTCCCAGATCACCGGATCTAAGCTATCACCATTTTGGTATAATCTCAAATTCGAATCTCTATTTTTATTAATTGTTGAATGTTCTAATGTGTGTATATGACTTCCTGGATATCCTTAGAGCAGGTTGGGGGAATAACATGGAATGCATGACATCTAGAACATGAGATACCATGTACCATCAAGTACTACCCACACTGGATCCAAGGATGGACCTCGGCTTCACAATCCGGGCTTAGCGAAATTTCAATTGCACCCACCATTATACTTCAGCCGTCAAGCCCAATTCCTTTTCTTTTTGCTTTATTTAATTATTTCATCTCTTAATCATTTTAATTATAATAATAAAAAAACTCACAAAAATTTAGGCTTAGAATTTTTTAATTAAATAATTTATTTTTTTAATTAATTAATTAATTAAAACTTTAACCTTTTTCTTAATTAAAAATGAATTAGAATTTAAGTCTAATTACTTTCTTTTCATAATATAAAAAAAACCACAAAAAAGGCTTAGTTTATTTTTCTTAATTTAATTTTCTAAATAGACTTTAGAATAATTCATTTAGTTATTTTCTTAAATTAAAAACAGCACAAAAAAGATTTTTTTCTCACTAGGTTTTAGAACATATTTTCATTCTTTTGGGCATTATTCATTTTCACACTTTTTTTATATATTTATGTAACTGTTATTTGGGATTTAATAGTTTTAAATAGGACTTTTGATTGCATTCTTTATTTTTTATCCCAATTGTTTGTACAGTGTAAATCACATCTCTGAAAGCCATGTAATAGTCTAGATTTATGCTTTCCGCATTTTATTTTCTGTATATATTACTGTTAGCAACTAGGCGTGTATGGAAAGACTAATAATCAAACGTTAGCTAACCTAACAAAAAGACAAAACATAATTGAATCTCAACACACTTGCACATGCATACCTCTAAGGTATCTCCCACTTTGGTTGCCTTTAAATAAAATAGTCATGAGGCAGGAATGCTTTAGTAAAGACCCATAAATAAAAAAAGATCATAGTCCCTCGATGACCTTACAGTTGCCTTTCGGTAAATGATCTAGTCCCTAAAAGAAAATTGCTAAAGCGTCTCCACAAGTTGCCTTCGTGATTGTAAAACGTCCTTTCGATTGCCCCTTAACATTCGAGGATAGGGCTACCTACTCACTAATAGTAGGATAGCACTATCTAAAGGAAAGGAGGAAAAGAACATCCTTTTTTGAGTAGGTAGATAATTGTTAGGTACTTGCTCAGACTTGAAATTTCCACACTTACACACTTTTCAAAAATCTTTTCAAATACGCTTTATCACACTCTTGAGGACTGACACAAGAGTTACCATAAAGCAAACATAAATATTTCAAAACACATAAACACAAACAATTTTCAAAAATGAGCAAGTACCTAAGAGCCCATGGAAAACCACAGATGGAAAGGGTGCTAACACCTTCCCTTTCCATAATCTACCCCCCTTACTCAGAAAATCTCGAAAAAGGTCTTTTCCCGTTATTTTCACCCTTTCCTTTGTCGGATAAAAGAAAAGTCGGTGGCGACTCTTGCTTACCGTGACATTTGTAAACAAAAAATGCAAAACCAGTATTAAACTGTCGGTTCTGCCACCATATCACAATGATCATATTCCTTTATAATCTTATCAGGGTTACTAGGAACTTCTGTGATGGTTTCCTTCTGAGTATTTTGTAATTCATTTCAAGTTTTAAAAAATTTTCTTTCAACTCAGAGTTTTCTAATCTCAGAGTCTTAGTTTCTTCAGAGTCAAAAACTAGATCCTTTTTCAGGTTCTTGTTTATGACTCAAATTTTTTGATACCTTTCTAGAATTTCTAACAGACTCTCTTCTAATTGAGATCTAAAAAAGTTATAAAATACCTCTTCTGACTTTGAGTCTGAGTCTGATTCTGATTCAGAGGATTCAGAGACATCTGATAAGTTGTCCGTTTGAGCTATATTGGCTCGTTCATCTTCTGATTCTATTCCATCTTCATAAGATTTAGAGTCATCCCACGTTGCCATAAGAATTTTCTTCTTTTCCTTAGAGAGCTTATTTTTAGGTTTCTCTATTTGAAGATTTGGACAGTCGCTCCTCTAGTGACCTTGTTCATTGCATTCATAGCAGGTAATGTTTTTGTTAATAGATTTTCTATATCCAGAAGATTGTTCAGAGTCATTCCTTGTTCTTCTGGAATTTCTGAATTTCCTCTGCCTGTGCTTCCACAGTTGATTGATTCTTCTGGATAGAAGGAACAATTTGTCTTCTTCTGACGTGGATTCACCAGAATTTTCTGCTTCTTCTTTTTCCTGGAAAAATTTGGTTTCATATTTATTATATTTCAGGGCGAGAGACTTACCTTGCTTCTGGGGTTCATCATCTTCTAACTATATCTCATGAATTCTGAGAGAGCTGACAAGTTCTTCTAGAGATATTTTGTTCAGATATTTTGCTAGTTTGAGAGCAGTGACCATGGGTCTCCATTTCTTTGGTAAACTCCTGATTACCTTCTTTACATGATCAGCAGTTGAGTACCCTTTGTCCAGAACTTTTAGCCCAGAAACCAGAATTTGAAATCTTGAGAACATTGTTTCAATGGTTTCATCTTCTTCCATTTTGAAGGCTTCATACTTCTGAATGAGGGCAAGGGCTTTGTTTTCTTTGAACTGCGTGTTTCCTTCATGTGTCATTCCCAAGGAATCAAACATGTGCTTTGCTGACTCTCTGTTTGTGATCTTCTCATATTGTGTATGAGATAGCACTCAAGAGAATAGTTATGGCCTTGTAATGATTTCTGAAATCCATCTTTTGATGATTTGTCATTCTTTTTTTGTCAATCTTCTGACCGCTTTCATCAACAGGATGTATGTACCCATCTGTTACCATATCCCAAAGATCATTGTCACAATCTATAAAGAAACTTCTTATTATGTCTTTCAAATAATCAAACTTTTCACCGTCAAATATTAGGGGACTGCTTCTGATTCTGTCTTTCTCATCATGATAATCATTGTTGATGTTCTGACTTGGTCCCACCATAGTGTTTTTCCTTCTTGGTTCTTTTTCTGACACAGTTAAGTGTTTACACCCAGATCCAGGTGCTCTAATACCAATTGAAGAATGGAAAAACACAAGAAGGGGGGTGAATTGGGATCTTAAAACTTAATGAAAAGAACACGTTGATTTTTAACCTAGTTCGTTTGAACTCAAACTACTCCAGTCCACCCGTCAAGGTGATTTCGCCTCTCTGCAATGAGGTCTTAATCCACTAATCAATCTTAATTACAAATCTACTTTGACAACTGCCAGAGTCTTCTTGAGTATAACCACAACCTGGTTTTTCTAAAGGAATATCTCTAAACAATGTATGATTAAAAGTGTACAGTAGTGTTTCTAATTAAATAGTATCACAAAACAGTGATGTATTACACAATTTAAAGATTACTAGGTAGAATTGGATAAATGATTTTCTTTTTCGTGCACAAATGTTCGTCACTTGAATTCTTATTTTTGTCTTCTTTATATAGGCCATGCAACAGTGACATAAGAAGATGCTTTTGGAATGTTCATAACATGAATTAATGATCTTTCCAAACCAGGAGATTCTTGTCTCTTTATAGTCGTTACTTTTTATATGAATTAATAAACTATAACGCTTCAGAACTTCTCACATCATAGGATGAATGTTACTGTTGAGAGTCCCTTACCGCTTGTATCAGAACTTTATAGATCAGAGTATCAGAGATCCTGTTTCACAATGTTGGTGCATTCAGAAGTTGTAACAGAACTTCTTCATATAAGCGTGTCACATAAATTTGCTTTTAAGAAGGATGCGTCTGATTACATAATCATACTCTCATCTTCTATGCTTGCATAAGCAGATCTTCTATGCTCCTTACATCAGAACATCTTATTCATATCAGAACTTCCCTGCATATAAAAATAATTTTATTAGCGAGCATACTTGTTCTTTATATATATATATATATATATATATATATATATATATATATATATATATATATATATATATATATATATATATATATATATATATATATATATATATATATATATATATATATATATATATATATATATATATATATATATATATATATATATATATATATATATATATATATATATGTTTGTTATCATCAAAACTCTTACAGGGATGTAGAACCAAATTATGTTCTAACAATTACCTCTCCACTAACTTAAAGTGTGGAAGAGATAAGGACGCCGTAGTACTATTTTTAACGACTCTTTTTCAAAATAGCCAATGACTCTATTTTGCTTGGCTATATAAGAAAAGAATTGTATGTTTAAAGTTGTTGGTTGGTTAGCTGGTTTCTTAACACATGATGCTGAACGAGCTAAACATTAACGAGCTTGCCATAAGCTGCTTGGCTGTGTGCTAAAAGCTGTAAGTTGCGAGTCACAAGTTATTGATGTTAAAGAGAAAAGCTATAATTATTAGAACACAACCAAACAAAGTTATGATCTACTATAATAACAACCAGAACAACTGTTATTAAATGATTCTTCAATCATGTTGATACTGATTACAATGAAATCAAAGATTCACAATGTGCTTAATCTTATATGTTGCATAAAGCTTTCTAAGCCGCATAAGATATAAAAGATTATCATCAAAGCTCCAGTTACATATCCACAACATAAATGTTGTGCTCTAAGGTGATCAATGAAGAAAGAAGAACTAGGGTTATTGTCAAGAATGTTCTAAAGTGAATCTAGATGAAGAAGTTCTTCTCTTTACTACATCAAGATCAACAAAGCTTTCATAAGCTTATGGAGAAGAAGACTTCGGCAATTCAAGTGCTTTGGGTTATTGTCCATGAAGAAGCTACTTGAAGAAAATAAGACCACACATTGAAGCTACAATAAAATTTAATATCTTTTAGTGTGTATTAGGTTCTTCTGATGTACTTAATTCTGTTTACATCCAGCTTGTGTAGAAGAATTATTATTGTAAACAAATGCAAATCAAACAATTGTGTGATGATTCCTTAAGAGACTCGGTTGAGTAAGAATTCTCATGAAGACTTTGGTTGCAGCCATCGTAGATGAAATCCTGGTAGTGGATTTTATTGGGTCAATGATAGTCATCTCTCAAAGCGGACTAAGTGAAGGTCAACCTTCTGAGATCACTGATGGATATCATTGGAAGGAAATCCTAATAGGAGATTTTGGAGAATCAGATTCTATTGGGTTAATGAGTGTTATATTCAGTTTGGATCCCTGAACGTTTCATTAGATGTTAGTCACTTACGGTTTCTCGTGTGATTGTAATCAGATTGATTATAGTATATTAAGTCCTAAAGTTCAAGGCGAAATCACCTCGGAAGGGTGGACTGGATTAACTTGGGGGTTTCCCAAGTGAACCATGATATATAGCATGTTCTTTAATTTTGCTTATACTTTAGAGTTTATGTTTTATGAACCAAATTAGAAGCATTAATTAGAAGCAAAAATCAGAAGCATTGTTCAACTAATAATTCTTAGAAGAGAAAGTTTTACAAGAAAGGAAAACACAATTTAAACCCCCATTTCTTGCATTTTCTTCACACCTTCAATTGGTATCAGATCCAGGTTTTGCTATTAATGGATATTCAAACACCTAACAGTGTCAGATAAAGATCCAGATGCTTTGTGAAGAAATACTCTAAGGTGATTATTATTCAATTTTCAACTACTTTCTAAATTATGAAAATTGAAGAATAAGCTAACACGAAAAGATTCATCAGATAAGGAATTATATCTGCTGAATGCTTTTGATTAAGTTCCATTGAGAAATATGAGATGTTTTCAATAAATAGATTAGTCCACCCTTGAATTTCTTATAAGACCTCATTAGGAATCTTTTGAAAAGAATAAAGACGATTATCTTATGATACATAAGAATCTCATGATAAAACCGTCTACTCAAATGGACAGAAGATCTTGTAAAGGTCTAATCATTGGTTCTGCCGAGAAAGGCTTTGCAGAAGACTAGACATTGCTAAGGAAAGAACACTTGTTGACACATCAGAAGTATGGTCAAATACTACCTCTAAGAAAGTTAGCTCAACATTGAAAAAACAAGATTGTTAATCAGAGATGTCAAAGTTTTGATTAGAACAAATTTTGCAAATCGTTCAAAGAAACAGAGATTTTAGAAGATGATAAGCAATGATAATTAACTCTCTCTATCACATAGCTTCTCATAAGTTCATGAAATATTGACCTTTTGAAAATAAGCTTATGTTTAAAAGATAGCTTGACATGCAGATAAATGATTCTGATAATAAAACATCAGAATATCTTTGCTCTAAGGATTATCTCAAAAAGGTCAGATTGATAATTCTAAATAGAAGAATGATGAGACCATATGAAGAGAAGACCCTGATTCTATTTCTCAGATTAGACATTAAAATTTAGAAGAAGGTTACTCTTCTCAAATCAGAAAACAGAGTATAAGAGAAATCAATTTGAAGATATTCTTCAGTTCGTAATCAGACTCCAAGAAGTGAAATTTGGAACCAGAAGCTCCTCTTTCTGATAATGATGATAGTCCTTCTAATCAAACTCAACCAAAGAAGAACTGAACCAATTCTTAAAGAATGGCGTATGGGATCTTGTTCAGAAACATGCTCAATGAGAAGGGTGAAGTGATCATAAACAATGCTCGACTGTTTGCATAGGGTTATAGTCAACAAGAAGGTATAGACTATACATAAACCTTTTCACTACTTGCCAGGTTAGAAGCTATTTGATTATTAGTTTCCTTTTCTATAAATCATAATATTATTCTTTATCAATGTATATTCAGAGTACATTTCTGAATGGTTACATTTCAGAAGAAGTGCATGTCAAAAACCTCCTGGCTTTGAAAAATCTGAAAAATTAGACTTTGTTTTTAAACTAAAAAAGTATATTTATGGCTTGAAACAATCTCTCAGAGCTTGGTATGACATATTGGGCAATTTTCTGCTAGAAAATAAGTTTACCAGAGGAAAGGTTGACACTACACTCTTCTGCAAAACATTCAAAAATGATATTCTAATTATTCAAACTTATGTCGACGATATTATTTTTGGTTCTTCTAATCCATCTCTCTGCGAGGAATTCTCTAAGCTAATGCAGACTGAGTTTGAAATGAGCGTGATGGGGGAACTGAAGTTCTTTCTGGGAATCCAGATTGATAAAAAACCATAGTCTACTTACATACATCAAAGTAAGTACACCAAAGAACTTCTGAAGAAATTCAACATGATAGACTGCACTGTAGCAAAGACTCAAATGCATCCCACATGTATCTTGGAAAGAGAAGAGATAAGTGGAAAGGTTTGTCAGAAGCTCTATCATGGTATGATAGGCTCTCTTATGTATCTAACTGCATCTAAACCTGATATTTTATTCAGTGTACATATTTGTGCTACATTCCAATATGATCCTAGGGAATCCCACTTAACTGTTGTTAAAAGGATTCTAAGGTATCTAAAAGGAACCCCTAACCTTGGCTTGATGTATGAGAAAATATCAGAGTATTCTCTTTCAGGCTTCTGTGATGCAGACTACACAGAAGATCGACTAGAGAGAAAAAGAACTTCTAGAAATTGTCAATTTCTAGGAAAGAAACTAATATCATGGTCAAGCAAGAGGCAATCAACAATTGCTCTTTCAACAGCAGAAGCAGAGTACATATCAGCTGCACTCAGATGCTATGGATGAAGAATCAATTGGAATATTACCATATATATGAGAGTAACATTTATATATTCTGTAACAATATTGCTATTATTGGCTAAGTATTTAGGTATTATAAATTCATTAAAGTCTGAAATAAAACAGTCACGCATGCGTCTCCAGAGCATAGATTAGGTCTTAGACCTTTGATACTTGTTAGTTACTTTATTCACATATTAAAAATAACCTATTTAAAGTAATGAACAACTTGGTATTCCTTTATAAATGAGATCAACTATTATTTTCCCTTTCCCATATATCTATGTGTCCTAGTTTACTCTAGATACTCACAAATCTGATTCAAAGGTATCAAATTTCTTTCTTATCGAATCATAGGATTTATTTTTGCCCTCATAGCCTGCCTAAGTCATTCATTATTGAGTCTCCCATGATTGATCATCTTACGTAAGGAAAATTATTTCTCCTGTCAAGTCACATCTTTTCAATTCCTTTTATACACCATGATTGCATTCTACTTCTCCTAACAAGTAATCTCTAACAATTGATATCAAATTCCTTCTACTTCATTCTCTCTCTCTCTCTCTCTCTCTCTCTCTCTCATCATGACTTCAACAACCTCTCATGAAAATGATGATCACTTGGAAGTTATAATTGAAAGACATCCAAGACTCTTCAGTGCGAGTCCGAAATTCAATCTCAGCATCCTCTCCTAAAACTGGAATCATTATCTTTCCTTACTAAGAGGACCCATTTATCCAAATCAATTAAATACCTTTTTGAAAAATGCCTCTATAAATATCTATGGCTCCTCAATCTCGTCAAATATCTATGGCTGGGATGTTTTCTTCACTGCGGAATGTATTGCTGAGATGATAAATTGTTCATGCATGGGTATTGTGACTGGTTATGCCTCTCTCGGTAGCATTTCTGATGGTAATATATGTGATTGGTGGAAATAGAACTGACTGTTTTGGAATGCTGGTTCGCGTTTGCGTTTCGCAAAATGTCACGGTAAGCAAGAGTCACCATCGTCTTTTATTTTCTCCAACAAGGAAAGGACAAAAGCACAGTAAAATTCCTTTTCGAGATGTTTCTCGGTTCGGGAGGTAGATTATAGAAAGGGAAGGTGTTAGCACCCTTTCTATCCATGGTTATTCACGGGCTCTTAGGTACTTGCTCACTATGTTTTCAAAAGATTTTTGCTTTTCTTGTGTTTGTGGGGTATTAAAAAAGTTTTGTTTTGAAAACTTCGATTTAACTCTTGTGTCTGTCCTCAAGAGTGTATGAAGTGTTTGTTTGAAAACTTTTGTCAGAAAAGTGTAGGTGCAAAAAGTTGTTTTTGTTTTGAAAGAGCAAGTACCTGAGAACCTCTACCTACTCAAAAGAAATTAAGCTGTGTAAATATCCTTTAGACAGTACTATCCCACTATTGAGAAGTAGGTAGCACCGTCATTGGAGTTTTCGGGTCAATTCGATTATAGGGACATGTGGTCACCAAAGCAATAGTAGGACGCCTTAGCGGTAACCCTAATGTCCTAGATCATTTTTTTTATCGAGGCAACCGTTTCGAGGCAACTTTTTGATCTTTAGATAGGAGGGCGACCTCTAAAACACCCTATACTCAATGACCACGTCGAGGCAACCAAGTGAGGCGTACCCTAGGAGTGGCATGTGCGAGTGTGTCAGGTTTCATGTTAAGTTATCTTTGTACATGTTATGGTGAGCTACGATTGATTATAATTTAAGATAAGTCTTGTCATGCATAGCCTAGTTAACATACATCTAGCAGTTAATTGTTGCGGAAAGTAAATCTACGCTATTACAAGGCGTCGGGTATTTACATCATCAAAAACAACCCTTGAAAAGTAAATTGCGGGAAAATAAATAAAAGCGATAAAAAGTCCTAATTAAAGCTATTACATCCTCGGAACAATTACATAATAATGGATCAAACATGAATAAAATAAACATACGCGCGAGAAAAAATTGGATCGGAAAGTCTTAGGGTTTTGACCCTTTTTGAGAAAGAAAGAGATTTTTGTTATTTTGCATTTAATTAAATTAAACCTAAACTAATTAATTAATTAAAATCAAAAAAGACATTTTTTAGTTTTTTTATGTTTTTTAAGGAAATAAATAAAAAATAACATGATTAAAAGTCATCAAAAACCCTAGTTCTATATTAATTTTATTTATTGTGAAAATATTAAAATTAACCTAATTAACAAACTAAATTAATTATGTTAGCATTTATTTACAAAAATAACTAATTAAATTTAATAAATAAAAATATTATTATTTTTTATGTTTTCTGGATTTATTATGAAAAAATTAATTTGTTAGTGAAAATAATAATTATAATAAATAATTAAAATAAAAGAAATAAAAATAGAAAAGAAAAGGAATAAACTTGAAAGGGGGGGTGCTGGGCCAAATTCTAGAGGTGATTCTGGAATTCTCAAGGCCCAATTATGCTCAAGCCTGTTTGACTTTGATGATCGTCCATGCGCTGGTTGACTAGGGACTATGGTAGTCATTCCATCCTGGCCATTGGATTTGAGTGGGGAGACACCTGGCGCACTGATTTTTGAGGTGTATGGTGGACAACCTTTGGGAACTCTGCATGCGAACATATAAAGAAAAATAGAATAAGTGTTTTGGGGGGACCTGGGATTCGAACCCAGGTCCCGAGGCTTCCAGATTAACATGTTAACCACTCCACCAAGCTGTTTCAACTGTTATTAGAATAAAGAGCAATAATTATATATGAAAATAAACAATATGCTGTGATAAAACAAAAATAACGCGCGTTTTTCAAATTGTCCAATGGGGGTACCAACACATCATCTTCTTCTTCGTTCTTTCTGCATATTCAGAATTAGATAGCGGGGGTTTTTAACCCCCACTAACCACTGCAAGGAAAAATAGCGATTAGCACCACAGTATATATAAATATTTCGCGAGGTATTGGTCTTGTTCGTCTGGGTCTAACGATTCCAACCATGTGTCTTATGAGTCCTAATATTTCCTTGTTCAGAAAGCCCTAATTTCAAAGCTCAAGAACCCTAGAAATTGACGATGGCATCTTTTGATTCAGGACGTTATAGCTCAATTAAATTATACCATTAGCTTCATATGGTTCCTAGCAATGCAAAACAATCAAGAAAACATGTTAAATGCGCATGAATCAAGCAATACGATTTTGAATAAAAAAGCCAAACCGTGAAACTGTAATCAGTGATTTCTTAAGCTTTTAGGGTCTGAGTTTGATTGCAAATCACTCTTGACACTTCCTGCAATGTGTTTGAATGAAAAGAATGCCTTGAATTGGCCTAGGTTGCAAGAATAGGTTTTCACTTTTCTTGGAATTTCTTGAATTGGCTATGGTTTTTTCTGCAGCTTTTTCACGTCCATTAGGTCAGGGTTTGCTTGCTTGTATATAAGGCAATTGAATTAGGTCAAAAGCTTGGGCAAAAATCCATTGCATTGATGTTTGAATTCTTGATTGAAAATCAAATCTTTTTGATTTTTCATGATTGAACAAAGTTTCCAATTTTGGATTTTTTGATATCTTTGACTTGTGCACGAATTTTCCAGCATGTTTAGGTCATATTTGCTTCACAAAAAGATTTAAAAAACAAATCTTCTATTTTCTTATGATTTAAATTGATTAATATAAATTAATATTAATTAAAAATCCAATTAATCAATAAAAATAAGAAAATAAATTCAATTAAGCTTGATGGGTCGTGCATAGGTCATGGGTGAAGTTTCAAGAAGAGATTTGAGGCCCATTAGCAAAAAGAAGGTGTTTTGAGCAAAGTTGACTTTTGCAAATTCATAAAAATTTCCCAACTTCTCCAATGCACAACTTGCTCAATTTTGACCATATGACCATGTTCTTGGGCATTTTGGAAAGCTATTGAAGTCCTCTAACCAATGCCGTTGGTCCCATGTCATTTGGATTTACCAATCTCAAGTTATGGCCTTTGACTTAAAGTGTACTTTTGTTGACTTTTGAATTTGACCTATAATGTAAAAATTGGTAACTTTTTGTGAGATAATTTCTTGAACTTGGAGTGTGAAGATGGATTGTAGTAAATTGCATCCCCTTCAAAATGAGCATTGGATGGAATTTTTCTGACAAACCATGAAAAAGTTATGCCCTGGTCAAGATACAGTTGACTTTTCTATTGTCCAAAAATAGTAACTTTTTGCATCTTGATGATTTTTGAGCTATCCTTGTGGAATCATGATCAAGACTTGATCAAATGATGATTGTGGACTCAAAATAAGATGTTGACCAAAAATTATGACTTTTGACTGCAAAATGACCATTTTGCCCTTGCAGTTGACCGTGGATCAAATGGAGCTTTTGACTGTGCAAACTGACACTGTGAGTCTTGAAACTTGGCCTGTAGGTGCTAGAGAATGTATATAGGCCTATGAGACTTGTTTGAACCATTTAAAACCCCAAATTCCTTGAAAGAACCAAAACCCTAATTTCAGCTGTCTTAGGAGGTGATTTGATTGTCTACCTCTTGAGCCATCTTGAGTAATTTGAAGATCATCCTTGACATATCTTGAGGAATTTTGGGAGGGAAAATTTTTGGGTACAACAGTTGCCCCTGTTCAATCTTCTTAAACCTGAGGATGTAGATTGGCTTGCGTGCCTTTCGTGATCCGAAGGTGGAAGATGATTGAACACTAAAGTGCCCAGAAATTTGCACTCGCATGGTATAGTATCAGCAATGTGATGTCGGGAATGGGCTTACAGATGCCATTTGGAGAGATGATGGATAAGAGGATGGGCTTATAGATGCCACCTGGGTATTGTTTGTAGGTAGTTTTGTCTTCGTTGACGAGTTGTCTTCATTGACGAGTTGTCTCTATTGACGAGTTGTCTTCATTGACGGGTTGTCTCTATTGACGGGTTGTCTTCATTGACGGGTTGTCTCTATTGACAGGTTGGCATCAGAAAAATCTTTTAGGAATCGACTTAGCTGATTTTGTCTCTATTGACTGGCTTCACCTCAGAAAAATCTTTAGGAATCGATTTAACTAATTTTGTCTCCATTGACTGGCTTCGCCTCAGAAAAATCTTTAGGAATCAGTTTAACTGATTTTGTCTCCATTGACTGGCTTTGCCTCAGAAAAATCTTTAGGAATCAATTTAACTGGTTTTGTCTCTATTGACTGGATTTGTCTCCTTTGACTGGATTGTCTCTATTGACTGGATTTGTCTCCTTTGACTGGATTTGTCTCCTTTAACTGAATTTGTCTCCTTTGACTGGATTTGTCTCCCTTGACTGGATTTGTCTCCTTTGACTGGATTTGTCTCTTTTGACTGAATTTGTCTCCTTTGACTGCTGAGAACTTTAACTGTATCTTTCCTGAAAAGCAAAGGTCAGTCGTATGCAATGCATGATTTGGATCAAGCCATGATGTTCTCAACATAAATGAGATCGTATGATATGATGCGTATATGCATGTATCGCGATATATGAAAATGTGATGTTTTAGCTGGGGAAAATAAATTCTGGAGTTGCTGGAGAATAGAGTTGAATTCTTCATTTCCACTGGGGATGATGAACGAATATGATTGACTTGCAAGAGACGATGACTCCGTTGGGGGATAAACCGGTGAAGAGATTACTCTGCGGGGAATTACTCTGTGGGGAAGAGATGTTCTGCTGAGAATTTAATGATAACTCCGTTGGGGATTCCGTTGATAAGCTCTGTTAGAGATTTTGATGATGAACTCCGCTGGGGATAGAAAGAACTTCGTTGGGGGTGATCTTTCCGTTGCAACTTGCTGAGGATAACCCAGTTAGACTCTTGTGGGGATAACCTTCTGAATATGGCTGGGGAGAGCATTTGTACTCTGCAGGGGACAAGCTTCCAGAATCTACTGGGGAAGATGATTCAACTCTGGCGGGGAAGCTTTTTTAGACTGCGCTGGGAAATGGCTCCACTGGGGGTATCCTGTATTCCACCGGGGAACATTCTTATATTCTGTCGAGGAATATTAAGACTGTCGGGGATGCTTGCTGAGGAATATCTGTATACTCCACTGGAGAATATTAAGACCTACTGGGGGATACCCATCCTTTTTAGGGCTGATGGTAGATCAACTCTGCTTGGGTAGAGCATTGCTGATTCGTTCATGGTTGTAAGTCTCAGTGGGGAGAGTCACCATTATTTTTTAATTCTTGGGGAGGGAAGGTATCTTGGTCATATTCTTCGGCCGAACCTACCTTGGTACATTGGTGGACAGAGCAACTAGATCGCTTAGACAATTCTTATTGCCCCTACTTCCGATGTCACCCGTAATTATTCCTTTGTTTCGCATGCAAATATTTATGAACAGCAATTAATGTCAAATGCATATATCAAAAATGAACGTTGGACGTTCTTTTCAAAACAAAACAGATAAAGGAAAAACAATTTGCAATTTGTCTGAAAAATGAACTTGTATTGATTTTGAAATTTTCCTGTAAATAGGCGTTCTGTACAAGAGGCTGACGTCCTAGTAAGAGAATGCCGCCGAACAAAATAGAGTTTATACAATTTTTGAAAAGAAAACAAAACAGCTATGTGAAAAATCCCATTGGGTTCCAACTCTGCTATCGCCTTTATGTCTCCAAGCGTCTCATCACTTTGCTGCTTAGTTGGAGATGAATCTGATTAATTGGTGCCGTCTGAGCCTAATAGTTGATACCAAAGCCTGGATGCAGGGTGATCCAACGAGACATAGTATTACGCTTATCCCTAATTTTGCCTGGACCGCCCTTTCGGGTTTTCGGTCCACCGGGATACCCATTTTTTCCCAAGCCGCCTTTTCAGGTTTTCGACTTGCCGGGTGTACAGATTTTTTTATTTTCATCCCTTATTTTTGCCCGAACCCTTTTGGTTTGCCAGGAAGCCCTTATTTTTGCCTAGGCCAGTCGACCTAGCGGGTCTTTAATCATGCGTAGTATCTTTTTACTATGTCTGCATTGGCAGGGTGAGGAAGGTCGTCACCATCCATGGTGGTTAGAATCATCGCTCCTCCTGAGAAGATGTTCTTAACCACAAATGGCCCTTCGTACGTAGGGGTCCATTTTCCCCTGGGATCACCTTGAGGTAGAATGATGCGCTTGATTACCAGATCCCCGACTTGATACTCTTGTCGTCTGACTTTCTTGTTAAATGCCTTGATCATCCGTTTTTGGTACGTCTGACCATGACAAATAGCAGTGAGTCTCTTTTCGTCGATTAGGTTTAGTTGATCAAGTCGGGTCTGGATCCAGTCGTCTTTGCTTAAACCCGCATCCTTCATGATTCGGAGAGAGGGTATCTGAACTTCAATGGGCAGGACTGCCTCCATGCCATATACCAAGGAGTAGGGTGTTGCCCCTGTTGACGTCCGTGCTGAGGTACGATACCCATGAAGAGCAAATGGTAACATCTCGTGCCAATCTTTGTAGGTCGCTGTCATCTTCTGCACAATCTTCTTAATGTTTTTATTAGCTGCTTCTACAGCCCCATTCATCTTCGGCCGGTAGGGAGAAGAGTTGTGGTGCTGTATCTTGAATTGCTCGCAGAGCTCAGTGATCATCTTGTTGTTAAGATTGGTACCATTATCCGTAATGATCCTCTCAGGTACACCGTATCGACAGATCAGGTTATGCCGAATGAACCGTGCCACGACGTTCTTGGTTACGGTAGCAAAGGAAGTTGCTTCAACCCACTTTGTAAAGTAATCAATTGCTACCAGGATGAAGCGATGCCCGTTGGATGCAGTAGGTCTGATCTCACCGATCATATCAATGCCCCACATTGCAAAAGGCCAAGGTGCTGTCAAGACGTTCAAAGGAACTGGAGGACTGTGCACCTTATCAGCATAGATCTGGCATTTGTGACACGTCCGAGAATGTTGATAACAGTCGGCTTCCATTGTGGACCAGTAATATCCTGCCCGAAGGATTTTCTTTGCCATGGTATGTCCACTGGAATACGTTCCGAAGGTACCTTCATGCAGTTCTTCCATGATCCTTTCTGCTTCAGTTTTATCTACACAGCGCAGTAAGGTTGAATCATGGTTTCGTTTGTAAAGAATGTCATTGCTGAGGAAGAACTTTGTCGCGAACCTTCTCAGAAACTTTTTTTCATTAACAGATGCGCCCTCGGGGTATTCTTGAGCTTCAAGATACCTCTTCACTTCATGATACCAAGGTTTTTCTGTTACCTCTTCGGTCTCAAGATCACAGCAATGTGCAGGTTCATCCAATTTCCAAATAATGATCCGGGGAGCCTCGTTGTCCCATTTGACTTTGAACATAGAAGACATCGTAGCTAACGCGTCCGCCAACTGATTCTCCTCTCTTGGGAAATGTTTAAAGGTTATCTCCTCGAAATGGGGGAGCAACATCAATACATACTCCTTATAAGGAATAAGATTTGGGTGTTTCGTATCCCACTCGCCTTTGATCTGACTGATCACGAGAGAGGAATCTCCTAAGACACTCAGAAACTTGATCCTTAGGTCAATTGCAGCTTGAAGACCCATAATGCACGCTTCATACTCCGCCATGTTGTTGGTGCAGTTGAAACATAGTCGGGCGGTAAGTGGAGTATGAGAGCCTTTAGGAGATATGATCACAGCGTCAATGCCATTACCCAAAGCGTTTGAGGCTCTGTCAAAGTGCATAGACCATCGGGATCCTTCCTCAGGTCCTTCATCCGGTCCAGATATTTCACAATCAGTTACTACCATGATATTCTCGTCTGGAAATTCAAAGTTCATGGACTGGTAATCATCCACTACCTGATGTGCCAAATGGTCTGCCAACACACTTCCCTTGATTGCTTTTTGAGTCGTGTACTGGATGTCATATTCAGTCAAGATCATCTGCCATCTTTCTATTCTTCCGGACAAGGCAGGCTTTTCGAAGATATACTTGATTGGATCCATTTTTGAAATCAACAGAGTAGTGTGAGTCAACATATACTGTCTTAGCCGGCGAGCAGCCCATACCAAAGCGCAACAAGTTTTCTCGAGCAGTGAGTATCGGGTCTCATAGTCGGTAAACTTTTTGCTAAGGTAATAAATAGCGTGCTCTTTTCGGCCAGACTCGTCATGCTGCCCCAGCACACATCCCATTGAGTTGTCCAGTACTGTCAAGTATAAGATTAGAGGTCTCCCTTCAACCGGTGGCATAAGAATGGGTGGTTCTTGGAGATACTCTTTGATTCTTTCGAAAGCGGCCTGACATTCATCATTCCAACGTACCACTTGATCTTTCTTCAGTAGCTTGAAGATTGGTTCACAAGTAGCAGTTAGGTGTGAGATGAATCGGGCAATGTAGTTCAGCCGTCCTAGAAAGCCTCTGACCTCTTTCTCTGTCTTGGGAACTGGCATCTCTTGTATGGCTTTCACTTTGGCAAGGTCCACTTGAATACCTTTGTCGCTTACGACGAAACCTAGTAGCTTTCCAGATCTCACCCCGAAGGTGCACTTGTTCGGGTTTAACCTCAGCTTGTACAACTTTAACCGGTCAAACAGCTTCTGTAGATGGTCAAGGTGTTCCTCCTCAGTTTGGGACCTTGCGATCATATCGTCGACATATACTTCAATCTCGTGATGGATCATATCATGAAACAGAGCAACCATGGCACGCTGATACGTTGCCCCAACATTTTTCAACCCAAAAGGCATGACCTTGTAGCAAAAGGTTCCCCACTGAGTAACAAAGGTGGTTTTCTCCATGTCTTCGGGAGCCATCTTTATTTGATTATAACCGGAGAAACCGTCCATGAAGGAGAATACCTTATGCTGAGCAGTGTTGTCAACCAGAACGTCGATGTGAGGCAGAGGGAAGTCATCCTTAGGGCTCTCCCTGTTCAAATCCCTGTAGTCAACACACATTCGGACCTTACCATCTTTCTTCGGTACCGGAACCACATTGGCAACCCACTGAGGGTAAGAAGTCACTGCTAGAAACCCGACGTCAAATTGTTTCATAACCTTGGCTTTGATTTTCTCGGACATCTCTGGACGCATACGGCGAACATTCTGTTTTACCAGAGGGCATTCGTCCTTGGTGGGCAGGTGATGAACCACGAGGTCGGTATCCAACCCAGGCATGTCTTTGTAAGACCAGGCAAAGATTTCCACGTAGTCATGCAGCATCTGAATCAACCGTTGTTTCACACTGAGCTCTAGGTTTGCACCGATCTTGACTTCCTTTTTGTCTGTCTCAGTACCCAGATTCACTGTTTCCACCGGCTCTTCATGTGGCTGAATGGCCCTCTCTTCCTGGAGTAGCAGTCTTGCAAGCTCACCAGGAACTTCGCAATCATCTTCACCTTCATCTTCGGCTAAGTTGATCGGATTTTCAAAGTCATAACTGGCAGTAGCAGAGTCGTTACCAGTGAGATCCAGAGTGGATTGGGACCTGTATATGTGAGTGTGTGTAAATAGCTGTTTTGCAATATATAATAAAGAAAGACAAAGAGCGCAAAATTTGAAATGCAAAAAAAACGTCTGATGCTTTTATTAATAATATATTAAAATGACACACAAAAGCCCTCACAAATGAAGCCACGGTGCCCCGGGTAAGACACCGGGCCATAAAGTTTCATCATATTGTCTGTTACAAATTCAAAACAAAGGAGTTCATTACTGAGTTACAAAAGTAATAGGGACGAAGTCTTTTGCTGTCCAGTTGTTTGGTCCACCGTTGGTCGTAGGGTAGATCCAGCTGTCGAATTCAGATTCCTCCCTGTCATCTTCAATGGCATTTACTCCCGAGTTGCTGATGAACACAGGAGGTCTTCCAATCCTTGCACTACGAACAGCCCTTTGAGCTTCTGCAGTGAAACCCAAACCAAACTTGTCAGTCTTCTGAGTGAAATCAGGAAGTCGACCCCAGTTTGCACACTCACCCTTCTCAACAACAGCCCGGGCATCCTTTAAGGAAGCCATCTTCAAAGGAACATCTTCAATCACAGTCTCAGCTGATGCCAGTGTCTGAGGAACCTCTTCAAAGTGTTGGAATGGGGTCTCAATGAACTCCCCATCCATCTCTATGTACCGGAACGAGTTGAGGTGGCTGACCATGTATTCCTCCTCCCCTTGAACTATCACAATCTTCCCTCTGACCGGGTATTTCAGCTTCTGATGTAGTGTGGAGGTCACAGCTCCAGCCTTGTGGATCCATGGACGACCCAACAAACAATAATAGGACGGTCGAATGTCCATCACATAGAATGTAGACTCGAAGATCCGGGAACCAACTCTGATTGGGATATCAACCTCACCATGCACCATTCTTTTAGACCCATCAAAGGCCCGGACAACAATGTTACTTGGCTTGAGCTCCAACCCTTCGCAATCTAACCTGTCTAGAGCTTTCTTGGGCAGAACATTCAATGAGGAACCAGTGTCAACCAACACATGTGCAAGAGTAGTGCCCCTGCATTCAATGGAGACATGCAGGGCATCGTTATGGTTCTTCCCTTTAGCAGTCAGATCAGCGTCGGAGAAACCCAAACCATTATCAGCAGTTAAGTTGGCCACCCAATCGGTAAACTGATCAATTGACGTCTCTTGTGGCACGTGGTCCGTCTTCAGGAAGGTAATCAGGGATTTGGCATGGGCCTCTGAACACAACAACAGTGATAACATAGAAATCTTGGAGGGGGTTTGCCCCAACTGCTCTACTACATTATAATCACTCTTCTTGATGATCTTAAGAATCTCATCCATCTCCTGTTTGGAAGCTTCAACGTTGATGGTCTTTGGTACCTCCTTCTGGGCAGGCATATCAGTGGTTATCCCTTTGCCCCGAGCGTCAGATGACTCGGCCGCAGGGGTAGGAATAGGAACTTGATCAAGAAGGGAAATGGGCACACTTGCAGGTGTGATGACAATAGGTCTCTGGATAGTTGGGGGCGCAATATCCGGTGAGAAAAGTCTACCACTGCGGGTGACTTTGGCAGGCCCGGTGATGTTGCTGACGCCGGTACTAGTATCAAACTCTTGCTTGACTCCAAGAACATAAACATCTGCCTCATAGTGCCATGGGACAGCTTTGTCCGAGGTGTAGGGAATAGGCCCCGGAACAGTGATGATTATGGGTGCAAGCTTCTGAACAGGCATAATTTTGACAGGCTTCCTCGAGGGAGCCTTGGGAGAATTGTTGAAAATGGTGACAATGGAAACTTCTTCAGTATGGGTAGCAGGAATAGCAATCTTTTCAAACAGGATTTCTTTATTATCCATCAGGTTTTGGATACCTGACTTCAAAGAAGGACAACCAGTAGGCGAAACGGAACACAAATGGCAACCTTCACTACATCCCGGAAATAAACTGGCTAGCAACAGGTTCCTCTTGACAGTCAACAGCGGAGTAACAATATCATTCACAGAGGCTAGAAACAAGTCTTCCTCTACAGCATTCACTCCATGCTTGGGCATGGGAGCAGTCACAACATTGGTCCTTTCGGGCGCCTCAAACTCTATCTCTTTAGCATCAATCAGGTCTTGGACCTTATTCTTCAGAGTCCAACAATCATCCGTATTATGTCCCGGGCCATCAGAATGATAAGCGCAGTCGGCATTGGGGTTGTACTTTGGAGATGTCATGTTGGGATTCTTTGGGGCTTCCCTTAGAGTTACCAAATTGATTGACAGTAACTGTGGCAATATCTGGGACAAGGTCATACTGAGACGAGTGAACTGCCTTCTAGGTCTCTCACCCCTTTATTGGTTATGATGCTGAGGAGCAGCAACAGGTTTTGAAATAACCACCACGTTGACAGCTTGGCGGTGCTCAGGTCTGTTTGGTCTCCTTGAACCATAGACAGCACTAGATTCCTTCTTGAACGGTTTCTTTTCAGTACTCGAGGAGGAACCTTTCTGTATCTTCCCAGACTTGATACCAGCTTCAATTCTCTCACCAGTCAAGATAAGGTCTGTAAACCCGGCTGAAGAATTCCCAATCAAATGGTTGAAGAACAGACCAGACAGGGTCCCCAAGAACATATCCACAAGTTCACGATCAGTTAAGGGTGGCTGCACCCGTCCAGCAACGTCTCTCCACTTTTGAGCACACTCCTTAAATCCTTCACCCGTCCCTAGTGACATACCCTGGAGTTGGGTACGCGTAGGAGCGAGGTCAGAATTATACTGATACTGCTTATAGAACGCAGTAGCCAAATCCTCTCAGTTGCGGATACTGGCCCCATCCAGCTGATAGAACCATTCGAGTTGAGTCCCTGAAAGACTATCCTGAAAGAAATGGATCCACAAATTCTTGTCAGCAGTGTAAGGTTGGATCTTCCTTACATACGAACGGAGGTGCAGCTTTGGGCATGAAGCTCCGTCATATTTGGCAAAAGCAAGTGCCTTGAACTTATGGGGAATCACCACCCCAGAGGATAAGCCTAGGTCTCCAAAGTCCAACCCGGGCACATTCTGTATCTCCATAGCACTTAAGCGGTCCTCCAACTGTTTGTACCTATCCTCGGCAGGAGGATACTGCTCTTCATCATAATCCGTCTCGTTGTCAGAGACCACGGGACTAGGAACCCTTCTCTCTTGTGGGCTGTCTTTTCCTACAGATGAGGTAGTCAGCTCAACCTCATTCTGCAGTCCATTCCCAAATCTGCGTCCAGTGTTGAACAAGACGGTCCTCTTCTTCTTCTTCTTCTTCTTCTCCTTCAGAATCAGAGTCTTCAACTCCTATTGACCTTGGGCTAGGCTCATAACCAATTCTTGGAACTGGGCATTCTGGGCCTGGAGGGCCTTGATAGCTTGTTTAGTGGAAAGTTCAGTAGACATGATGATTGCTGAAATAAACAGTGAAGAAGATAAGTGACCTGTAAAAAGGGTACATGCTATGCATATGATGAAATGAAATGCGTATGATTTATGTTTTCAAAGACAATCGGGATTTAACTTTGTAGACAAAAGGAACACACTTTATTAGTTTTAACTTTGGAATTTAAATTGTTCAACAAATTGCCCTTAGGCGTTACAAGAATGGAAATACTGAAAAGTAAATAGAACCATAAAAGGAATCATCCAAGGTCCATCAATGTTCCCATGGCCTCTTCTTCTCAGTGCGGATATAGTCATTCAGGATCTGTTCGTTCTCCAATTGCTTAGTCAGCTTCTGGATCTTCTGTTCCTGTTCATTAAACCTTTCCCGATAAGAGTCACGTTCTTCCTGCAGTTGCACCCAAGACCTCTTCAGTGTGCCAACATCAGTGGGTGTATGAGGATGGAGAACAGTTGGAGGAACCCCATCTTTATCAACAATTTCAAGAGTAATAGGCATGACTGCTTCGTACGACATACCTAACTTTTGGGCACAGATGCGGACCCATCTGAAATATGAATCCATAGGCAGAGAAGTTTTTGGTCCCAACTCATGTGGGTCAGCTTTGTGAACTCTATCCAAAGCCCTGATTAATCTTCGGCGCAGCTCGTCGCTATCTACCTGAAAATCAAAGACGATATGAGGTATCAACATCTCATGAGGCCCTTCTCTTCTGGCTCTTCCAAACTGACGGAGAGCTAAGCATAGGTTATAAGAGATTCCACCCCGGGTTCCAATCAATGGAACATTAGGATACTCTCCACAACGATCAATGACAGCCACCTCATCTAAGCCTCTGAGAGTCCAAATAATGTCTTTATCAGTAAGAGACATTATCCTATGAGCCCAGCCTCTTCCTTCTTTGTTCTTCCGTACGAACTTAGGGAGGTGCGAAATAAACCACCTCACCAATAAAGGAGCACAACACCACAAAGTTCCCCGTCTTCGAGCAGTACGAGCATAGAGCTGATAAAGGACATCACCCAAGAGAGTGGGTACAGGGTTCCGAGAGATGAAGATTCTTATGGCGTTAACATCAACAAAGGTGTCGGGATTTGGAAACAATACTAGACCATAGATTAAGAGAGCCAGAATGTCCTCGTACACTTGAAAGTCTAAGTCATTTCAGAAACCATTAGCTTTGCCAACCAGAAACTTAGCCAAGAAGCCCTTAACTCCACTTCTAGTCTCCCAGTTAGCCATTACTTCCTCTTTTGTCAGGTGAAGGGCTGCAGCAATCTCTTCAGGCCTAAGAGTCTTTTCCCAACCAGTGAATGGAGTCTGTTCTAAAACAGGGATACCAAGCAAATCAGAGAATTCTTCCAGGGTAGGGACCAGCTGGAAGTCTTGAAAGGTGAAGCAATGGTATAGCGGATCATAAACCTGGACTAGGACACTCATCAACTGTAAGTCCCACTTTGAGGTGACTAAATCGAGAAGAGAACCATGCCTCTTGATGAAGGTAGTAGTGTCTGGAATCCTGTCAACCAATTCCTTAAGCAAAGTAGATGGTTGAACAAAGTTGAGCCGGATAGTATTCCTACGCATGGGCATCATGATATCCTACAAAACAGAGCAAAGATGAATCCTTCTTGTCTTTGAAATGGGTTAGTCCTTATGCAAGATGTATGTAATGTTATGATGTTATGATGTCATGGTAAAGGCACACCACAAGTATTCACAAAAGGCAAACATGGTGAAGGCATACAAGTCACACAAAAGAGCCCTTAGATTTTAGGCTGGCATGAAGTTTAGGTACTACCCTCTTTCAGTTTCAGTTGGTTAAGACCTGTCCTAAAAAATAGTAATCGGGTTCTAGAGGATCTCAATATCACTGACTACCCTCAATCGGTCATAATTCCAGTTTGGAAACCTTTTCTTGCGGCCGGAACCATCGCGAGAGTTTAGTCTCAATGAGCGTAGCATACTGCTACTGTTCTATGGCCAAGTTGGTCAATTTAAGGTTCTAAGGTCAGTTGGTGCTTAATGACTCCTCAAAAGACCCAAATTCTCCTTGTTCCAACACAAGGGATATCGGTACAGACCAAGGTGTCACACCAACGTAGCTACTGCTTCACCCGTGTCGGTCTACGCTGGACAGGTCCCTCACAGTTTATTGCTACTTACCTAAAAAAGGGTACCCCCAGATCCGGGTTAGGATCTATAAAACTCTAATACAAGCCCACAAAATTAAAGCATACAAGGCATACAATTGAAAACATAAGTGATCTTATCCTAAGGTACACCTCACTTATAAAATCCCCAGCAGAGTCGCCAGTTCTGTGATCGGTGGAAATAGAACTGACTGTTTTGGAATGCTGGTTCACGTTTGCGTTTCGCAAAATGTCACGGTAAGCAAGAGTCGCCACCGTCTTTTATTTTCTCCAACAAGGAAAGGACAAAAGCACAGCAAAATTCCTTTTTGAGATGTTTCTCGGTTCGGGAGGTAGATTATAGAAAGGAAAGGTGTTAGCACCCTTTCTATCCGTGGTTATCCACGGGCTCTTAGGTACTTGCTCACTATGTTTTCAAAAGATTTTTGCTTTTCTTGTGTTTGTGGGGTTTTAAAAAAGTTTTGTTTTGAAAACTTCGATTTAACTCTTGTGTCTGTCCTCAAGAGTGTATGAAGTGTTTGTTTGAAAACTTTTTTCAGAAAAGTGTAGGTGCAAAAAGTTGTTTTTATTTTGAAAGAGCAAGTACCTGAGAACCTCTACCTACTCAAAAGAAATTAAGCTGTGTAAATATCCTTTAGACAGTATTATCCCACTATTGAGAAGTAGGTAGCACCGTCGTTGGAGTTTTCAGGTCAATTCGATTATATGGACATGTGGTCACCAAAGCAATAGTAGGACGCCTTAGCGGTAACCCTAATGTCCTAGATCATTTTTTTTATCGAGGCAACCGTTTCGAGGAAACTTTTTGATCTTTAGACAGGAGGGCGACCTCTAAAACACCCTATACTCAATGACCACGTCGAGGCAACCAAGTGAGGCGTATCCTAGGAGTGGCATGTGCGAGTGTGTCAGGTTTCATGTTAAGTTATCTTTGTACATGTTATGGTGAGCTACGATTGATTTTAATTTAAGATAAGTCTTATCATGCATAGCCTAGTTAACATACATCTAGCAGTTAATTGTTGCGGAAAGTAAATATGCGCTATTACAAGGCGTCGGGTATTTACATCGCCAAAAATAACCCTTAAAAAGTAAATTGCGGGAAAATAAATAAAAGCGATAAAAAGTCCTAATTAAAGTTATTACATCCTAGGAACAATTACATAATAATGGATCAAACATGAATAAAATAAACATACGCGCGAGAAAAAATTGGATCGGAAAGTCTTAGGGTTTTGACCCTTTTTGAGAAAGAAAGAGATTTTTGTTATTTTGAATTTAATTAAATTAAACCTAAACTAATTAATTAATTAAAATAAAAAAAGATATTTTTTAGTTTTTTATGTTTTTTAAGGAAATAAATAAAAAATAACATGATTAAAAGTCATCAAAAACCCTAGTTCTATATTAATTTTATTTATTGTGAAAATATTAAAATTAACCTAATTAACAAACTAAATTAATTATGTTAGCATTTATTCACAAAAATAACTAATTAAATTTAATAAATAAAAATATTATTATTTTTTATGTTTTCTGGATTTATTATGAAAAAATTAATTTGTTAGTGAAAATAATAATTATAATAAATAATTAAAATAAAAGAAATAAAAATAGAAAAGAAAAGGAATAAACTTGAAAGGGGGGGTGCTGGGCCAAATTCTAGAGGTGATTCTGGAATTCTCAATGCCCAATTAAGCTCAAGCCTGTTTGACTTTGATGATCATCCATGCACTGGTTGACTAGGGACTATGGTAGTCATTCCATCCTGGCCATTGGATTTGAGTGGGGAGACACCTGGCGCACTGATTTTTGAGCTGTATGGTGGACAACCTTTGGGAACTCTGCATGCGAACATATAAAGAAAAATAGAATAAGTGTTTTGGGGGGACCTGGGATTCGAACCCGGGTCCCAAGGCTTCCAGATTAACATGCTAACCACTCCACCAAGCTGTTTCAACTGTTATTAGAATAAAGAGCAATAATTATATATGAAAATAAACAATATGCTGTGATAAAACAAAAATAACGCGCACTTTTCAAATTGTCCAATGGGGTACCAACACATCATCATCTTCTTCGTTCTTTCTGCATATTCAGAATTAGATAGCGGGGGTTTTTAACCCCCACTAACCACTGCAAGGAAAAATAGCGATTAGCACCACAGTATATATAAATATTTCGCGAGGTATTGGTCTTCTTCGTCTGGGTCTAACGATTCCAACCATGTGTCTTATGAGTCCTAATTTTTCCTGGTTCAGAAAGCCCTAATTTCAAAGCTCAAGAACCCTAGAAATTAACCATGGCATCTTTTGATTCAGGACGTTATAGCTCAATTAAATTATACCATTAGCTTCGTATGGTTCCTAGCAATGCAAAACAATCAAGAAAACATGTTAAATGCGCATGAATCAAGCAATACGATTTTGAATAAAAAAGCCAAACCGTGAAACTGTAATCAGTGATTCCTTGAGCTTTTAGGGTCTGAGTTTGATTGCAAATCACTCCTGACACTTCCTGCAATGTGTTTGAATGAAAAGAATGCCTTGAATTGGCCTAGGTTGCAAGAATAGGTTTTCACTTTTCTTGGAATTTCTTGAATTGGCTATGGTTTTTTCTGCAGCTTTTTCACGTCCATTAGGTCAGGGTTTGCTTGCTTGTATATAAGGAAATTCAATTAGGTCAAAAGCTTGGGCAAAAATCCATTGCATTGATGTTTGAATCCTTGATTGAAAATTAAATCTTTTTGATTTTTCATGATTGAACAAAGTTGCCAATTTTGGATTTTTTGATATCTTTGACTTGTGCACGAATTTTCCAGCATGTTTAGGTCATATTTGCTTCACAAAAAGATTTAAAAAACAAATCTTCTATTTTCTTATGATTTAAATTGATTAATATTAATTAAAAATCCAATTAATCAATAAAAATAAGAAAATAAATTCAATTAAGCTTGATGGGTCGTGCATAGGTCATGGGTGAAGTTTCAAGAAGAGATTTGAGGCCCATTAGCAAAAAGAAGGTGTTTTGAGCAAAGTTGACTTTTGCAAATTCATAAAAATTTCCCAATTTCTCCAATGCACAACTTGCTCAATTTTGACCATATGACCATGTTCTTGGCCTTTTTATAAAGCTCTTGAAGTCCTCTAACCAATTCCTTTGGTCCCATGTCATTTGGATTTACCAATCTCAATTTATGGCCTTTGACTTAAAGTGTACTTTTGTTGACTTTTGAATTTGACCTATAATGTAAAAATTGGTAACTTTTTGTGAGAGCATTTCTTGAACTTGGAGTGTGAAGATGGATTGTAGTAAATTGCATCCCCTTCAAAATGAGCATTGGATGGAATTTTTCTGACAAACCATGAAAAAGTTATGCCCTGGTCAAGATACAGTTGACTTTTCTATTGTCCAAAAATAGTAACTTTTTGCATCTTGATGATTTTTGAGCTATCCTTGTGAAATCATGATCAAGACTTGATCAAATGATGATTGCGGACTCAAAATAAGATGTTGACCAAAAATTATGACTTTTGACTGCAAAATGATCATTTTGCCCTTGCAGTTGACTGTGGATCAAATGGAGCTTTTGACTGTGCAAACTGACACTGTGAGTCTTGAAACTTGGCCTGTAGGTGCTAGAGAATATATATAGGCCTATGAGACTTGTTTGAACCAGTTAAAACCCCAAATTCCTTGAAAGAACCAAAACCCTAATTTCAGCTGTCTTAGGAGGTGATTTGACTGTCTACCTCTTGAGCCATCTTGAGTAATTTGAAGATCATCCTTGACATATCTTGAGGAATTTTGGGAGGGAAAATTTTGGGGTACAACAATATCATTTAAATCTTTGAAGAATCTTTTGAGTTTTACTCTACTAATCCTGAAAGTCTTAAGCCCATTGCCAAAGACTGGTTTCGCTTCATTCTGACAAATCTTTGTCCGCGCGAAACTAACAAAAATATCTTGACCAATGATGATAAGACTTTAATTTTTTGTCTGATCAAATGAATTCCGATTAACCTTCCTCAATTCATCCTCAATCATCTCAAAAAGTCCATCACTTTCTCTAGAAATTTGAACAAAACTTTCATTCTCTATGGAAGAATCCTATCAGAAGTTTTTGTTCAAAATGAGATTGTGAGAATCCTTCGAAGGATTCCCGATGGTCCCAGTAATGCTCTGCATCAAGATAAGTGTGAGACATTTGAGGATCAGTGGTTCCCATAAGATTTCATTTTGTAGTTTTCTTAATCTATCATCAATGCAACTATTTCTGTTAAAGTTACTTATTGCTACTTCTTTTTTTAATGTTTTTCATGAATAATTATATTTTTGATGATAACAAAAAGGGGGAGAAGTATAATAATTTTGATGTCATAAAGAAATGAAAAAACCTATCATAATAAATGAATGATATAAAAGATGCATTTAACCACTAATGTATGCTTGTCTGTTTGATAATTAACCAAGGAACTCTGAAGAAGTTCACTAGGCATTCTAAGACAGGTCAAAACGAAAGAACTCTGTCAAAGTTCTTAAGAACTTATTGTTCATATATTAGAAGATGTATACTCTATAAACATATGTTCAAGAATCAGATAGAACCAATACTGTTCAGAAGTTGAGTACTTTTTGAAAGTTAAAGTTATCTTGATTTTGGTATCATAATGTTCAGAAGATATATCATGTCTGAGAATGTGATAATCAGAACATAATAATCAAAAGCAAAAGCATATGTATTCCAGAAGAATAGAGAAAATCAGAAGTTGAAGACTGTATGAAATTCCTAAAGTCAAGACTCTCAAGATCTTAATATCTGATCTATTGGAACCAATGGGAGTTTTTACTCAAATGGTTTAGAGTCAGGATATTCGATCTTCATCAAGTATTTAACTCAGGGGGAGGATCAGAAAAAGGATAAGTTTTTATTACTCTTCTAATTTCACTGATTATGATTATATGTACAAAATTGTGTCATCAAAATACATAGTTTTGTCATCATCAAAAAAGGAGAGATTGTGAGAACACGATTTGGTTCTGCAATATTATCTTTGAGTTTTGATGATGACAAATAAGTATGATTGTATGAAAAAATTTGTTATACTAATGTTTGTTATTATTGAGTACTTAACAAACAGGTTCTGCTTCTGATGGATGGCATGGCCAAGACATTAGAAGAGAAATGATTCTGCTTCTATGCTACACAAGCTTTGTTGAACAATAGAAAGAAACTCCAGAAGACTCTGAAGTGTAAACCATGATATTTGTCGGAAGAAAACAGTCAAAAGATCTGAAGACAGAAGTTGTTACTTGTGTCCAGATGCTGAAGACTCAAGCTTCTAAAGATAACATGTTCTAAGGAAACCAGTCAGAAGATCTGAAGACAGAAGTTGTTACTTACATCAAGATACTGAAGACTCATGTTTCTAAAAGACAGTGTGTTTCAAGAAACAAAGTTAGAATAACTGAAGACAAAGTTTCTACTGAAGTCTAGAGGCTAAAAACTTAGTTTCTAAAAGACAACTTGTTCCAAAGAAGACAAAGTTAAAAGATCTTAAGAGAACGTTTCTAATTGAAGTCCAAATGCTAAAGACTTTGTGTTTCTAATAATAAGGTTATGAGATAAGGATTCTTAAAGAACCAAGTGCTAAAGATTCTAAAGACAGAAGGTCTGATTATTTCAAAGACTTGAAGTTCTAAAGGTCCAAGGATATCTACAAACAGGTTCTGAAGACCTAGTGTTGAAGACTCTAAAGACGCAGTTCTTAAGACTCTGAAGACTTGAAGCTCTTCTAATCTAAAGCTTCGCTACAACGAATTCTCACGACCAAGTGCTGAAGACTCTGAAGATATAGTTCTGAAGACTCTGAAAACTTGATGTTTTGAAGACTTTATGTTATGTTCCTGCTTCTAATCTCATGCTCGAAGAAGCCTCTGAAGTGTAGAAGGAAAGAATATAATGGTAACACAGTAAAATAGTACACAATACGACAAGCTTTATGCCATTACCTACCCACTAACTTAAAGTGTGGAAGATATAAGGACGTCGTAGTACTATTTGTAACGACTCTTTTTAAAAATAGCCAACGACTCTATTTTTCTTGGCTATATAAGAAAATAATCATATGTTTAAAGTTATTGGTTGGTTAGTTGGTTGCTTAAGACATGATGTTGAACGAGCTAAACATTGATGAGCTTGCCATAAGCTGCTTGGCTGAGTGCTAAAAGTTGCAAGTTGCAAGTCACAAGTTGTTGATGTTTAAGAGAAAAGCTATCATTATTAGAACACAACCAAAACAAAGTTATCATCCACTATAACAACAACTAGAACAATTGTTATCAAATGATTCTTCAATCATGTTGTTACTGATTACAATGAAATCATATACTCACAATGTGCTTAATATCATATGTTATACAAAGCTTCCTAAGTAGAAGAAGATAACAAAGATGATCATGAAAGCTCGAGTTACATATCCACAATATAAATGTTGTGCTCTAAGGTGATAATTGAAGAAAGTAGAACAAGGGCTGCTGTCCAAAATGTTCTAAAGTGAATCTAAATGAATAAGTTCTTCTCTTTACTACATCAAGATCAACAAATCTTTCAGAAGCTTATGAAGTAGAAGACTTCAGCAATTCAAGTGCTTTGAGTTATTGTCCGTGAAGAAGCTACTTGAAGAAAAGAAGACCACACATTGAAGCTACAATAAAATGTAATATCTTTTAGTGTGTATTAGGTTCTTATGATGTACTTAATTCTGCTTACACCCAGCTTGTGTAGAAGTATTATTATTGTAAATAAATGTAAATCAAACAATTGTTTGATGATTCCTTGAGAGACTCGGTTGGGTCATAATTCTCAAGAAGACTTTGTCTATAGCCATTGTAGATGAAATCTTGGTAGTGGATTATATTGGGTCAATGGTAGTCATATCTCAAAGGGGAATGAGTGAAGGTCAGCCTTTTGAGATCACTGATGGATATCATTGGAAGGAAATCCTGATAGGAAATTATGGAGAATCGCATTTTGTTGGGTCAATGAACATTATATCCGGTTTGGATCCATGAACATTTCATTGGATGTTAGTCACTGGCGGTTGCCTATGCAATTGTAATCATATTGATTATATTATATTAAGTCCTTGAGTTCAAGGCGAAATCACCCCAGAAGGGTGGACTGGATTAGCTTGGGGGTTTGTCAAGTGAACCAAGATATATCGTGTGGTATTTACTTTTTCTTATGGTTTAGAGTTTATGTTTTATGAACCAAATTAGAAGCATTAGTTAGAAGCAACAATCAGAAGCATTGTTCAACGAATAATGCTTAGAAGCGAAAGTTTTACAAGAAAGGAAAACCCAATTCAAACCCACCTTTCTTGCATTTTATTCACACCTTCAATCTTGAGTTAAATTTCTTTACAAGTCACACATTGCATAATTCTTCAATTATGCTCTCTCTTCTTTTTTATCTTTAATTCTTAAATTGAACATTGTTTACTTGCCTCCTTTGACTATTATCTTTGTGTGATATGTATGCATTCTTCTCTCAATGCTTGTGATGTTTGAATTTTTCATCTTAGAGTTCATTTTATACTGACTTGTGTGTTTTTCCACTCTCTAAATATGTTCCCTCTTCATGTATCCCTTTCTTGTGCTTCACTCATCTTTAGGGACATGTTAGGGTTTTGTTTTGACCTAGTCTTGCTTTAACTTTTGGTATGCTCGTGTAATGATCTTTTAAAGTGGATTAAAGGTCTTTGATGTGTGTTATCCTTGAGTTTTCGCTTCTGAATTCACTCTTACTTGACATGTCTTGACATGTCTTGCCATGTTCACTTGATCACACACTTGTGCTCACTTCACTACACCATTTTGATGGATGCTATTTTGTTTGCTTTGGTGTTTGCACCATGTTTTCAATGACTATTTGAACCTCTTCTTGACTATAAGGTATGTGTTGATTATGTAACATGTAAATGTTTCATTTCTCTTCTTCACATTACCTTTTTCATCTTACATGATTGCTTGTTAACATTGCATGAGGACATACGTCCACTTAGGGTTCTTAAATCAACTTTTTTGTGTGATTTGATTGTGAATTTTTATCAAGCTTGTTTATGTGAATATTATGAGTACTTGATGTGTTTTCTAATGACTTGTACACTTCTCCATCCATCTCACTTCACTTCACCTTCTTATACCATGTTTGGTTAAGCACTTGATATATAAATGCTCTTATACTAATGTACTTGCCTTGACACCTTATCTTGTGACTTTTAGATGTTTACCTCTTATGCATGACCCTTAAAGAATTGTTTTTACATGTCTAAGTGTTATCTTTGATTTCATATTGTTTCCCCTTTTTGGTTTTCCACTTACTTGTTACACAAGTCTTGTCTTGTCTTGTCACTTGTTTGAGTTTCATATCTTCTCATCATGTGAGCTTGTCTTGATTAGGTGATGTTTGTTAACATGTAATTCCTTAATGATAATTTATGATGTCTTAAACCATGTTTAGACTTATGTATCAACCCCTTGTCGCATCCTTGGTTGCATGTTTTATCATGATACAAAGTTTTGTCTTCTAAATACATGTTTTCACTTCTACTTGTTTAGTTAAACAATTTCTACACTTTCTTAACCCATGTTTCCATGCTTAGGGTAGTTTAAGGTACATAACATGTTAGGATCAGAACTAACACTTTGTCTTGATGAGGTTTTGTACCACACTCTCTTGATTGCTTATCATTGCTTTATTTTTATCTTTCTTCATTTCTTCAAGTTTGTTTGTAAGAGTTTCATCTCTTGTGTGCTTTATCACATGAACTTTGTGTGTGCTTGATGTTTTATCATCTTGTATCTTGACGTATTGTCATATTTGTGATGCTTTGTCATCTTGGTGATTTATTGTCATATTTGGGGTGTATTTCCATCTTTGTGATGTGTTATCATCTCTCCTTTATTCTTGATGTATTATCATCTCTCCTTTTTATCTTGATGTTTTTCCATCTTTGTATGATATTTTACCATCCCTCTCCTATCTCTGCTTGCTTATCCTCTTGTATTCTCCCCATAGGATCTTCGACTCACTCTTTTCTAAGTTTAAATTAAATAGACCTTAGGATCTTTATCCATGCATGACAACATTAGGTAGATGCTTCCCTCCTATCCCAACTATAGGACCAATACTGCATGACAACTTTAGGGCTATTTTGCTAGTCTCCCCTTAGACTTTTTCTTTCTTCTTTTTCATCTCATTAAGACTAAAACTTCTTATTTTCTTTTCAAACTTAAAAAACACTTAAAAATATTTGAGGAGAACCACACCTCCAAGAGTATTTAGTAATGAGAAGTATGACATGGTATCGACTCTCACTTATCCTTCTTTAATTCATAAGACTCTAGTGTGATTTGAATCCCAAACTTTGTTTTTAATAGGTAGAGGATGTTAAGCGTCCCTATATGGGGGAGTTGTTTATCACATAATCTACAAAGACATAAACCAATTCAAACTTTTTTGCCTTTGGACTTTTTCTTTTAAACCTTTTTAAAAAAGGACGTGCTTTGCTAGCATCGTCTATAAAAAACACACAACAAATCGAAACTATTGAGCTGAACTACGACACTCTGGTTCCTTAAAAGAGATATGTAGGCATCTGGTTGCGGGGCTCAGTCGAGAGAAACTTTGTAAATATTTCCTTTTTTTCCCCATGTTTTCTTTTGCAAGCATTCCCTCTTTGCATTTTTCTTTTTAGCTCGTAAGCTTTAGATATAGATTAGATACACCCTTAGAATAAAACAAACTTAAGTGGATCCTATGGAGTACCACAGACGTGAGGGGTGCTAATACCTTCCCCTTGCGTAACCGACTTCCTTACCCTTTTTCTCTTGGTCGTGATGACCACACTCCTTTCCTTCCCTCAGGTTTACTCAGTGTTTCCTTTCCCTCTCTTGGGATAAATAACATTGATGGCGACTCTTGTGTCTTTTGCCTCCATTTGTGCTTCGATAAAAATCCCAGACAGGACAGTTGGTGACTATGTTGGGGATAGATTGACCCATTACTAGTCCATCCTTATGCAAGTCAGTCATAGCTTGTGTTTGTTTTCTTGTCTTTGGGTGTTTGTTTGTTTATTGCTTTATCGCTTCATCTGTTTATATGCTTTCATGCATTTCATTTTATTTCTTGGTTTCCTATATTGTGGATATGTTATTGTGTTATTATCTTGTTGGGATGGGTTGATACTTTGAGGTAAAAGGCCCAATACACAGGCTAAGAGAGAATGCTTAAGAACACATAGGACTAGAGTGGATAGTCAAGACGCCTGCATGATGTGAGGTCTTACTAGTGCAATCATGAGAGCCACACTCAGACTAGGTTCGAATGGGGTACTATCGTTTACACGTAGGTGTTACGATGCTGGTACTTTCAAACGAACCCTTGACTCTGAGTTAACCTTTTGAAAATCCATGACCTAGACTTTACCCGTGAGGTGGGAGGGATGTTTCTGAATAGGTATTGTTGGTGACTTTGGTTATGATGGTGGCTTATGTGGAATTTTGGAAAATACGTCGAACCTTTGATCTTGTTATATATGTTTTTTTTAAAGAAACAACTCAGCAGTGTCCAGTTGTTACAGAAACCTTGATCCTATTTTTTGCATCATAGCATGTTCATTTTCAAAAGAAATGATGTACAAAAATTAACTTGCATATGCATGTCATTTTCCAAGCATATTTTAGAGTTTATTTTAATCAACAAATGGTAAGCAAAACTGATGTTAGAGATCCTGCCAGGCATACCTTCGCTTACAGTTTCTTTCGAGAAGACATATCACAATTAAAGAGGGTGGGTGCTCGAGTTGTTGATCACAATGTGACTACTTTTAGTGAGAGTTATGGCAATGTTTTGTTTCTGTTACTTACTCCCACGGATCCATGGGCTTTGCATACTCTTCTACAGTTTTATGAGCCCTCATTGCGCTACTTCACGTTCCAAGACTATCAGTTGGCTCCTACTCCTGGGGAGTATGCATATCTTCACCAAATCAAGATTCAAGACCAGAACCCTTTTGTTAGTGTACCGGAGAAGGTAAAGTTTGACCTTATCGCTTGTGCTCTTTATTTGAGCTTGAAGGACGTCACTGATAATTTGAGGGAGAATGATGTTACTTTTGGTTTCCCTTTGAGATTTCTGATGAGGAGAGCTATAGAGTTTGTTGACAAGGGAAGTTGGGTGAATTTTAATGCACTGCTAGCTGTTATGATTTATGGGATTATTCTCTTTCCCAATATTCCAAACTTTATGGACTTGGCTTCTATTTGTATCTTTATGGGTAAGAATTTGGTGCCTACTTTGCTAGCAGATACCTATTATACCTTTCATTCCAATTATGGCATGAAAGGAAATATCGATTGCTGTTTACGATTGTTATACCAGTGGTTTTTATCTTATCTTCCTACCAATGTACCTTTTGTAGAAACTCAAGAAACCAATAAGTGGGGACAAAGGATTATGGGACTTACTTATCATGATTTGAGGTGCCATATCCTTAGGATGGATAGCTCAAGGGTTATTACTAGTTGTGGAGAATTTCCTAATGTTCCACTCATCAGAAGAAAGGGTTGCATCAACTACAATCCAAAGCCCGCACCTCGCCAGTTAGGATATGCCATGAATGACAAACCCCGAAATAAGGACATAGAACAGTCTATTGTCTTTGAAAAAGGAATGAATCTTGGGATGCTGAAAAGAGTATAATTGGCTTAGAATAAGATTCACGAGGAGGATAGTAGAATACTTGTCAGAAAGAATACTATTGCTAGAATTCCTTATGTCACTTGTGTTAAAGAAAGAGTTGAGATGCTTTTGCTGCTTTATCGCTAAGAAAAACCACTATATGAGAAACCACCCATGATTTTAGCTAACATCGTGCCTACAGAAGAACACACCAAGGTTCAAGTCGAGAATATTCGACTTCTAGAAAAGGATCATGTGTTAAGGATGAAGCTTTATGACGTTAGGGTAGAAAAGTTGGACTTAATCCACACACCTGAGTGGAGGAAGATGTTTTTGTTTCTGCAGAAGATTATTAGAAGGCTCTTGCTGATGCAGAGAAAAGATGCCTAGAGCATGTGAAGCTTCAGATGTCCAACAACAAAAACAAAGCAAAGGTCAAAGAACTAGAAAAACAGCTCAAAAGTTCCACATTAGATGGAGAAGCAAAAGAGGATCAGATGACCATAGTGATGATGGAAAATGAAAGGCTCAGAAATTAGATAAAGGAGATGGAGAATGCACCCATACCCATTCAACCGCCGGAGTGCAAAGAATGTGATAATTTTCTAGCACAATTCCCATATCTTGAGACTCACGTATACAATAAGGATGTGGTGATTGATAGCTTTGCTCGAGGACGTGATCACGAGAAAGACGAAGAGGTTATTCAAAGAAACTAAGGATTGGAGTGAAAAATACTTCAAACGGGGAGGACCTTTGTATTACACAGAGATGAGGGATCCACCTCTTTGATTTATTGCTTTCTTTTCTGTTGTATGATCACCCCTAGTCTTGTTAGATGAGACCTTTATCTTTTATGATGTACTTTGGTTTATTTTTGTATGAACTCATTTGATCCTGAGGATTGTTATTATTATGAATGAAATCAGTTTTTATCTTTGTATCTCTTATTGTTTTTGTCCATCTGTCTTATCATGTTTGTTTGTTATTCTTGGTGGTTGACAAAACTCTTAAATGCCCCGGAGATGAAAAAACATAACATTCATATCATGCATTTCATGCATTACATGTTTTTTCAGGCCAATACTCTTATTTCTTGATTCTACTTTTATTATTAGAGTTCAATACGACTACTCACATGTACTCAACAAGAAGCAATTTGCCTCGACAAATGGAACAGGTTCAAGCAGAACTCACTGAGATGAGGTCCCAGATAGTCAACCAAAAGAATCATTTCATGGAGGTGATCAACAACATGAACAAATGGTATGATGAGTTAAGGGACCTTGTTGAAAACCCTCGAAGGAATCAGGATAAAGAAGGTAATCAAAGGCTCTATGAAGATGTCTCTTTTGGACTTGGGAACAATCATGAGGTCAAGTCGCGCCCTTATAACCCATTTAATCATAATTAGGGGCATTTTACACCACCCCCTGGATCTCATCTTCTTATGGTAGAAATGGGAGGATATTAAAACAGAAGGAACAATCAAGTGCCTGAGTTTGACCATGACAATGAAGACCAGTTTTCTGTGCAGAAATCTAACTAAGGTTTTCCTGTTGAGGACTGAAAGCATTGTATGCTCGAGGAGCATTTGAAGGCTCTGGAAGGTCATGGTATCTTGGGAATGGATTCCAATGATCTAGGATTGATGCCTAGGGTAAGGGTCCCCTTAAAGTTTAAACCTCCTATTTTTGAAAAGCATAATGGGATCACCTGTCCACTAACACATGTGAAAGCTTATTATCGCAAAATGTATCTGCACACTGAAGAGGAAGGGTTGTTGATTCACTATTTCCAGGATAGCCTGTCTGGGGTATCTTTGGAATTGTATAAGAATTTGGAAAGATCATATACCAGAAGTTGGAGAGATTTGGCAGAGGCTTTTGTCAAGCATTACCAATACAACATCGACATAGCACCTAACTGTACTCAAGTACCAACAACAAGTTGCTTCTGTGACTCCACTAGTCAATGTAGCTCTGACTGCTATTTCCTATCAGAGAGCACCTCCTCAAGGTAATAAAGGGAAATGTCAGAAGAGAGAAGCTTTTGATCCTATTCTGATGAGTTATGTAGAGTTATTTTTGGCTTTGATTCAAAAATATTGGTGTAGACTAGGCCTCCCCCTGCTATACCTTCAACTTTACCATGGTATTATAAGGCGGATCATACTTGTGCTTTTCATCAAGGAGCCCCTAGGCACAACATTGAAAACAGTTATCCATTGATGTATGAGGTACAGAAAATGGTAAGATCTGGTCTCCTGTCTTTTAAAGACGTTGGACCCAATGTGAAGGATAATCCACTACCCAAACATGGAGGTGGAGGTGTTGCGAATATGGTTGCTAGGTGTCCTAGGGACTTTAGGATTTTTTATATCAACCTGGTTAGAGGTGATTTAGTGAAGATGCATGCTGATCTTTGTGAATTTAGCTATTATACACATGACCATGCCACTTGTAATGTTTGTAGTATGGACATTCATGGATGTGATAAGGTTAGAGTTGATCTTCAAGAAATGATGGATGAAGATCTTATCCACATAATCAAACCAAGGGCTGAATATGAAGAAGATTGAATATGGTTTATGGATGTCTCGGTGAATTCTGAATTTTTGACGTGAATTACATGAATGATGATCTTGCACAGATGCAAGCTATATTTTGTCACATGGATGGCCATGAGGTACATAATTATGGGTCCTATCAGATCTATTGTAGGGATTCCCGTGGTTGTTATGTTGTAAGAAGAGGTGTTCAATTGCTCATAGATAAAGGTACTATCAGAGTCACATGCAACAAAGATGATTATAATGAAGTTAATATGATTAAACACTACCTTGTTGAGGCCATGTCTGATGAAGAATATGTGTTCTGCTGATGAGTTCTTTTCCTCAGATGAAGGTATATTTTGTGATAATGATTATGTGATTCCTGGGTATTTTGAAGAAGCATGAGTGAATGTCATTGTGCCACATTTTGTTATTCCCACTCCTGTAGAGATTGCGTACCACAACAAGCCTGTTGTTGCTCCCTTGGTTATTTGCCTGCATGGTCTTGTCCCATATGAATCAGATAAAGTTATGCCTTATAAATACAATCCAACTATCCCTAAAGATGGTGTGGAAATTCCTAACCAACCTTTTTCCCATGTTGAGAATATAGCTGAAGCTAGTCAGGTAACTCATAGTGGTCATGTCTTCACCCCTTCCTTTCGAGGAGATGTTAATCCTGGAAAAAAGATTATTTAGACTTATGTTGAGCCTAAGAAAGTGGAAGGAGAATCTAGTGGCGCCGCCTTGGAAAAGGATGTTGATGATATGTTAAAAATCATCAAGATGAGTGATTACAAGATTGTGGATCAATTGTTGCAGACTCCCTCTAAGATTTCCATTTTAGCCTTGTTGATGAACTCCTCTGATCATCGGGAATCTCTGATGAAGGTGTTGGATTAAGATTTTGTTGAAAGTGATATGCCCATGGATTAGTTCAAAGTGTTGTGAGGAATATTACAACTTGTAACAATCTGAGCTTTTGTGACAATGAATTGCCCGATGAAGGAAGAAACCATAACCTAGCTTTGCATATATATATTAATTATAAGAATGATTGTTTGTCCAATGTGCTGATTGACAATGGATCTGCTTTGAATGTCATACCTAGAATTACTCTCATGAAGCTTAAGTACCAAGGAACTCCCATGCGCCGTAGTGGCATTATAGTGAAAGCTTTTGATGGTTCGAGAAAGTCTGTCATCGGAGAAGTGGATTTACCTAATCACATAGGTCTGCACCTATTCCAAATCACCTTTCAGATTATGGATATTGTCCCCGCCTATAGTTGTTTATTGGGACGACCATGGATCCATGAAGCAGGAGTTGTTACTTCCACCTTGCATCGAAAGCTAAAATTTGTCCGTGAAGGAAAGGTAGTCATTGTGAATGTTGAGAAAGCTCTGTTGATATCTCATTTTTCTTCCTTAAGCATTGTAGAAGCTAATGAAGCCACTGTTGGAACTCAGTTCCAAGCTTTCTCCATTTATAATATAAGGAAGAATGAATATCCCATCACCTCATTTAAGGATGCGCAACAGGTAGTGTAGAAAGGCCCTCGCAAGATGTTGGGGCAAGTTATTAATCCACCTATGAGTAGAAATTGGACCAGTTTGGGTTTCTCCGTGAAGAAGGAAGTTGTGAAGCCGAAGTATGCTTTGAGTAAATATCAAGACATCTTTCACAATGCAGGATATCTTCATCCGACTACTCCAAAGATCAACACTATTCTCGAAGATGAGTTAGAGCAAGAGATATCAAACTTTGTGGCACATGGAGCCAGAGTCCAGAATTATATTACTGTTGACGTTCCTTCTTGCATTCACATTTATAAGTAATTTGTTTTTTGTTTGTCTTTTCAATAGCCTTTAACTCTGCCCAAGGTGAAAGTAGTGTTGTATAGGCGTGTCTTTTATTTTGAATTGTAAGATCATTAATAAAAGTTGTTTTTGATTTCTAAATTATGTCTATATTATATTATTTTTATTGGAAAATGGTAATAAAAAAACCTTTTAAAATAAATAATAATTGTAAATAAATCTGCATAATCACTTGTTACATATGTCAGTTTCTAAAATCAATCATAAATCGTATGTGCCGGTTAATTTAAAAACTCGTTGAGTGCAATGACCCTGCACCCTCTCCCAACTTTGAATACCTTGTGTATGTGGATAAAGAGGAAGAATATGATGAAATCCCAGAAGAGGTTTCATGGTTTCTTGAGGACGAGAAAAATACTATTCAGTCGTATAAAAAGCCGTTGGAGACGATTAACTTGGGTTTAGAGGAAGATCAAAAAGAAGTCAAGATTGGGGCACTGCTTCATCCCGAGGTGAAGAGCAGGTTGATTGAGTTGCTGAAAGAGTATGTGGATATATTTTCTTGGTCTTATCAAGACATGCCTGGTTTGGACACTGATATCATGGAACACTATTTTCCACTAAAGCCAGAATTTCCATCGATCAAGCAGAAGCTGCAAAGAACTCATCCTAACATGACAGTGAAGATTAAAGAAGAGGTTTTAAAGTAGATTGATGGTGGTTTCCTTGTGACATTAGTGTACCCTTGGTGGATTGCCAATATTGTTCTAGTACCAAAGAAACACGATAAAGTCCGCATGTGAATTGATTATAGATATTTAAATAAAGAAAGTCTGAAATATGAATTTCCATTGTCACATATTGATATGTTGGTGGATAGTACAACAAAATTCAAAGTGTTCTCGTTCATGGATGGATTTTCCGGATACACTCAAATTAGGATGGCTCCTGAGGACATGAAAAAAACAATGCTTATCACACCCTGGGGAACATTCTGTTACAGAGTGATGCCCTTCAGCTTGAAGAACACTGGTGCAATGTACCAGAGGGCTATGACAACCCTACTCCATGATCTGATGCATAAGTAAATTGGAGTATATGTTGATGATATGATAACTAAATCTCAGACTGAAGAAGGGCATATAGAAGACTTGTTGAAATTGTTTCATGTTTGATGAAGTATCGTCTCCTCTTGAATCCAAATAAGTGTAATTTTGGTGTTCGTTCAGGGAAGTTGCTAGGTTTCATTATCATCCAAAAAGGAATTGTGGTTGACCTGATAAAGTTAATGCAACTCAAGAAATTCCTGCACCAAGAACTGAAAAACAAGTTAGAGGCTTCCTTGAACGTTTTAATTACATTTCCAAATTTATTTCCCATATGACTGCAACATGTGAACCAATCTTGAAGCTGTTGAAGAACGATAAAGGTTGTGTGATGATGAATGACTGCCAAAGAATATTTGAAAGCATTAAAGAGTATCTTCTTGAGCCTCATGTCTTGCTCCCTCCTGTTGAAGGAAGACCATTGATTATGTACCTGAATGTGTTAGATAATTCCATGGGTTGTATTTTGGGATAACAAGATGAAACAAGAAGAAAATAATATGTCGTTTATCATCTCAGAAAGAAGTTCACTGACTGTGAATCACAGTATTCTATTCTAGAAAAAACATGTTGTGCTTTGGCCTGGGTAGCAAAGCAATTGTGGCAATATATGTTGAACCATACTACTTGTTTGATTTCCAAAATGGATCCAATTAAGTATAATTTTTAAAATCCTGCTCTTACTGGAAGAATTTCCCGTTGGCAGATGTTGTTGTCTGAATATGATATTAAATATTGTACTCAGAAGACTATAAAAGGCAATGTGTTGGAGGAGTACCTTGCTCACCAACCAGATGACAATTATTAGTTTGTTAAGTATGATTTCCCTGATGAGGATGTGATGTATTTGAAAGTGAAATATTGTGATGAACCTTTGCCCGAGGAAGGTTCTGATCCTGAATTCCGGTGGGGTATGGTGTTTGATGGAGCTGTAAATGCTTATGGAAAAGAAATTGATGTTGTGATTTTCACACCTCATGGGTCACATATCCCTTTTTACTTCAAGGGTAACATTTGATTATACCAATAACATGGCGTAGTATGAAGCATGTATTATGGGTCTTGAAGAGGCTATGGATCTCAGAATTAAAATTTTTGATGTATATGGTGATTTAGCTTTGGTGATAAATCAGATCAAAGGAGAATTGGAGACTCATCACATTGGCTTGATTCCCTACAAGGATTATGCAAGGAGATTATTACCTTTCTTCAATAAAGTTAAATTTCATCATATTCCCAAAGACGAGAATAAGATGGCGGATGCGTTGGCCACTTTGGCTTCCATGTACCAAGTGAATGCTTGGAACAATGTACCTCGGATCACTATTCGACATCTTGATATACCAGCTCATGTGTTTGCTACGGAGGGGATGTCAGATGAAAAACCTTGGTATTATAATTTCAAGCATTTTCTCCAGACTCAAGAATACTCGATTGGTGCAACGAACAAAGATAGAAAGACATTGGGAAGGTTAGCAGGTAGCTTTTTCCTCAATGAAGATGTGTTATACAAGAGAAATCATGACACATTCTTGCTCAGATGCGTAGATAGACACAAAGCAGACATGTTGATGCATGAGATCCATGAAGGTTCCTTTGGTACCCATGCCAATGGACATTCGATGGCAAAGAATATGCTTAGGGCAGGTTACTACTTGTTGACAATGGAATTCGACTATTATAAATTTGCGAAGAAGTACCACAAATGTTAGATTTATGATAACAAGTTTCATGTGCCTCCAACGCTTCTCAATGTTATTTCCTCCCCGTAGACTTTTTCTATGTGGGGTATTGATATGATTGGAATGATTGAACCCAAGGCGTTGAATGGACACCGTTTCATCTTAGTGGCAATTGACTACTTCACCAAGTGGGTAGAAGCAGCTTCTTACGCTAATGTCAACAAGCAGGTGGTAGTAAGTTTTATCAAGAACAATCTTATATGTCAGTATGGTGTGCCAAGCAGGATTATTACTGACAACAGCTCAAAATTGAATAACAAAATTATGACAGAACTTTGTGAAGAATTTAAGATTTTCCATCATAATTTGTCTCCTCACAGGCCCAAGATGAATGGGGTTGTTGAAGCTTCTAATAAAAACATTGATAAGATCATCCAGAAGATGGTTGTTACCTATAAGGATTAGCATGAGATGCTCCTTTTAAATTTACAAGGGTATCTTACATCCGTCTGCACTTCAACAGGGGTGTTGTACCCCAAAATTTTCCCTCTCATTTATCAAGTATTTTCCCACAAGATCTCCTTTGGTTCAAGACTACACTAGGGATGATCAGCTCAAGACACCTCCTCAAGCACTGATGACTGAAATTAGGGTTTGAGATTGCACAAGGATAATTGAACTTTCAATGCCTCATATGACTTTCATGGATCATTATGGATCCCTAAAATTACTCATGTAATGTTTCAAGCCTTGGATCACACTTTTGCTCATTCAATTGAGCAGTTGACCTAAAAATCAGCTGTATTGGAGAAAAAGTCAACTATGGCCAATTTACAGTCAAACCTCGTGATTTTTGATCCACATAAACATTATAAACTCATATGTATCATTTGATCAAGTTTGGAACATAATTCCTCAAGAAATTTGATCAAATCATCAAAAGGGCAAAATGGTCAAAATTAGGATTTTGACTGAGAAAGGGCAATTTCTGATTTTTTTTGCCTAGCAAATGGTTAATTGGTTTGAGGAATGATCTCAAGAGTCCAATTGCATCATTTTGACCTAATGGCGTGACTCAAAACATTGCTCAAGATCAATTGGATTGATAGTTGATTTTCAGTCAACTAATCAAAAGTCAATTGTACACTGAAAAGTCAAACTTTGACTTTTTGGTCAAAATCAAGTGTCAAAGATCACAATTCATCAAGACATGTCAAAATTTGAAGCTTGTTCATCATGAAATTAAAAAGTCAAGTTTTCATTTTGAAAAGTCAAAATTTCTAAACTTAGAAATTTTTCAATGTGTGGGAAATTCACATTTTTTTCATAACTTTGAGCCAAATTTTCACCATGATGCAAGATGATTCAAGAAAAATATCCAACTTGAAAGATGTAGATCTCAATGAAATCTAAAACAATGTAGAGAAGGACTTTTTATATAAATTCTTGAATTTTAAGTTATAAATTCATGAAGTCATGGAATTTTTTAATAAACACTTAGAGAAATTTTCAGCAGTTTTGGTCAGATTTTTATCCCAACTTCTTGGCCAATTTTCATCAAGTTCCAGTTTGATTTAACAAAAGTGGTAAACATGAAAGTTTTAGAGGGTGTTTCAAGCTTTCCAAAATATCCAAGAGCATGAATTTATCATACTTGAGCTAGGAGATTCAAGGGCCTGAAGTTAGGCATTCATTCTTGAATTGTAAGCCATTTTTGTTGAAGAACACATAATCCAATTGGCATGATGTGCTGCATAATCTTACTTTGAAGTCCTTGTGACTTGTAAATCTTACCATATTTAATGCTTACACAAACTTTTGAGCTATGGTCCATTTGGTTTAAGCATTGTCCAAGTGATCTTTCCATTTTTGGCACTAAGTTGACATTGCCATTCTTGCAAAGTAGCTTTAATCATAAAGTCAATTTCTTGAGCATCTAACTTGTTGTTCTAATCACACTCAACTTCTACAAGTCAGAACAAACATGTTTAAAGTGATCAACCACTTTAGATAGCTTGGTACAAGCATTGGAAACATGTTCTTGAAGTTTGCTTCATGTACAATCTAACCTAGCCATAACATGTGATCTAAAATATGAGTTTGTTTAAGTCTTAAACCTTCTATATAAATAGAGAGGCCAAACGCAAAAGAAAGAAGCCAAAAAAATAGGAGGGGAAACTAACACTCAAACTCACTTTTGCTGTCAAAAAAATAGATTTGTCCACAAAACCTCCATTTTTGAGCTTTGAAGTTCAAATCTTTGAATCTCATACCTTGCAAGTTTTCTCCAAATAAACCATCCAAAAACTTCACATACACCATATAGAAGTTGTTTAAACATAAGAATAACTTTGGTAACATCACTATCACCATCTTCCAAATTCAAAAACATACATTGCAACTTGACTTGGTTGGAGCGGTTCAATCATTTTCTGCACAAAAGGAAGGTTAAAGCTACTTCAAGAAGGTTCAAAGGAGCTAGATCAATCACCACTTTAAACTTAGAAACATCCGTTCGTGTTCTAAAGCTTCCGCTTCGAGAGGTAAACTTTCTCAAACTGTGATATCTTTGTTCATACATCATTCGCTTTTGCGCTCAAAAGATATAACAAGACAGATCAAAGAGAAAAAACTAACAAAAAGCCAGACCAGAGGCTGACACGGGTGCCCGTTTCACACGACACGGTCCGTGTCACACGACACGGCCCGTGTCAACTTAGTTGGGTTGAAAAACATGATAATATGCAGGGACAGAGGATGACACGGGTGCCCGTGTCAAATGACACGGCCCGTGTCAATGTTACTGGTGCATACACGAGCAAAAAAAGATGGACATGGGCTGACACGGGCGCCTGTGTCACGTGACACGACCGTGTCAGATTGGATGGAATAAAAAATGCAGAAAAGTCATGGACAGGTCCTGAAACGGGTGCCCGTGTCCACTGACACGGCCCGTGTCAGCTCCGGCACCAAATTTCTTGATTTTGGAGATTTTTTAGGTTATTTTGGACATATTGCATTGCTTGGAAATGACCTAACTTTATAAAACCTTTTGATCAAATAAAACCTCAAAAAACACTTTTCTAAACAATTAACTTAGACTTAGGTTTTTCTTCAATGAAATTAATTACAAAACCTTTTTTCTATAAAAAAACCCTAAAAAGCAATTTCTCTCACTTTACATCTTTTCGCATATTTTATTATTTTTGCATTATAAATTATGTAATTGTCAAAGCCTTGTAATAGTAATTAGGGTTTACTTTACTTGTCATCCACATTTTTGAATTTATATCCCCCATCCCCAAGTGATGTAATAGCGTAGTAATTTTACTTTCTGCAATTTATCGCTTTCATATAATGTTAGTAATTAGGGTTTGTATGGAAAGATAAAACCAAATAGTAGATAACCCTAATTAAAGATAAACAAGCATGTAAATAAAACACATTTCCACACTTACACCCTTAGGGTAATTCCACTTGTTGCCTTACAAAAATGACCATATTATGCATGTGAGGTATCTTAGCAAAAACAAGCAAAAAATACAAGATCATAGTCCCTCGATGATGCTATCCATGTTACCTTTAAAAATGATCTTAGTCCCTAAAGAAAATGATAAGATATCTTACAACATTGCTAGTCATGGTTATAGATGATCCACACTCGTCCCTTTTACATCCAAAAATAGGGTTACTTACCAAATCAATGGTAAGATAACAATGTAATAGGAAAGAGGAAATGAATATGAAAGACTTTTGAGTAGGTAGAACGTTCCTAGTTACTTGCTCAATTTCAAAACAAAAACATCCTTGCTATTTTCAAAACAAACACCAACACTTTCAAAAACATCTTTCAAACTTGAAAACATTTTCAAAAGATCAAACACTTTGTATACATTCTTACGAACGAGAATCATTACAAAGTTTGCCTAAACAATGGAATCTTTATAAAATACTTTCAAAAACCACACAAAGCACATTTTTAAACAAAAGCAAGTGATCTAGCAAGTAACTAAGAGCCCATGGAAAACCATTGATGAAAAGGGTGCTAATACCTTCCCTTTTCATAATCTACCCCCCGAACTCAAGAAATAATCTCAAAGGTCTTTCCTGTGATTTTTCACCTTTCCTTTTGGATAAAAGAAAAGTCGGTGGCGACTCTTGCTAACCGCAACTTTTTCGATAAAACGCAAAACACCCAAGTCAGTTCTTCCACCGTATCACATAACTGGGGACTCTGCTGGGGAGAATTTTAAAAGTCGGGTTACCTTAGGCTTAGATCACATTTACTTGCTTTCTTTATTTGACTTGTGTGCTTTACATTTTGGTTTTTTGTTTGGGTTTGAATCCTCTACCCGGATTTGGGATACCTTATAGGTAAGTAGCAATACATTATGGAAACTATGCGGGGTATACCGACATGGTCTAAGCAATAGCTACGTTAGTGAGACATATTTGTGGGTACCGTAGCCCTAGAGTAGTCAAGGAGAATACGGGGCCGCTGAGTGATGTCATGAAGCACTAATGAACTTTTAGAACCTTTACTTGACCAACTTGGCCTTTAGGACATAGTGAGATGACCGGCTTTGGTGCAGTCCGAAGTTGGTAGATACTCGATACTACACTCATTGAGGTTTGGTTTTTTGGGATATTTCAGTCGCCATTAAAGAGGCTTGTGCTGAAACAATGACCAAAGAAACAAACCAGTGATATTGAGCTCCTTAGAACCCGGTTACTATTGCTAGGACAGGTTTGAGCCAACTAAACTTCAAGAGGGTACTTACCTACGAGACTCCATGCAAGCCTAAACCTAAGGAATTTTTTGCTTTGTTTGTGTATATTTACTTGTACATAACATCATAAAAGTCATAACATCATACTCATACTCACCAACCATTTCAAGGATTTTTGGGATTTATCTTTGTTCTATTTTGTAGGACATGGATTCTATTCGCAGGAAAACCATTCAAGTCAATCTTGTAGGAATCCCTCCTCAACTCAAAGAGTTAGCATCAAGGATTCCTGAAAATTATCCATTTACCGAAAGACATGGTCGCCTACTAAACTTGGTTACCTCCAACACTGATGAAGACATGATGAAGGTGCTCTTTCAGTTCTTTGATCCTCTACACCATTGCTTCACATTTCCCGATTATCAACTTGTGCTAACTTTGGAATAATTCTCCCAACTCTTGAGGATACCCATTCTCAATCAACTACCTTTCAATGGTACGGAAAGAGATCCAAAGCCAGAAGAGATCGCTCAAACTCTACACTTGCAACCATCTGATGTCACAACTAATTGGGAAACAAGGAGTGGTGTCAAGGGTTTCCTAGCAAAGTTCTTGTTTGAGAAATCCCAAAATTGTTGGAACTCTTTGGATTTGGAAGCATTTGAGGAAATTGTGGCTCTCCTCATCTATGGGATGGTTTTGTTTCCAAATCCTAACCAACTCATAGATGTGAACGCTGTCAAAATCTTCATGCCTCGTAACCCGGTGCCTACTTTGCTAGGGGATATCTTACATTCTTTTCACACTCGCACCACGAGGAAAAGAGGTATCCTTATGTGTTGTACTCCTCTCTTGGCAAGATGGTTTATTTCGCATCTTCCCCAATCTGTATTGAAGAACGAGCAAGGTTCGAGGTGGTCACATAGGTTGATGATGCTCATACATTCAGATATTCATTGGTGTTCCCGCTCTTTAGAGAATGTTACTATTGTCGACCGTTGTGGAGAATTCCCTAATGTCCCTTTGCTTGGCATTAGAGGATGTATCACCTACAACCCTTGCTTAGCCCTATGACAGTTTGGATACGCCCAAAGGAATGGTCCACATGAGATGCTTATCCAAGGATTGGTATTCGACTACGAGAATGACAATCAAGGTCACCGCCAGAGATTTATCCGAGCATGGAAGATGTTGAACAAGGTGGATAGCAAGATACTAGGACACAAGAATTCCATTCCCCTCGAGCCTTACCTTAAATGGGTGCGAGCTCGTGCTCAGAAACTTGTGATGCCTTATCCCTCCATCTTACCAGTCATCATGGAGCCTGTGGTCGAAGGAGATGTTCCCTACACTATCCTCCATCCTGACATGCCTATCTCTCTCGAAGACTTACAAAAGGGTTAGATCCAGCTTAAGGAAGAACGGGATACTTTCGAAGCTCAATTCTATGCTAGTGAGAAGAGGGTCTTGGAGCTTACAAAGCAGCTATAAGAAGAGCAAAATGTGAATGCTTATCAAGCGCCAAAGAGGATGCGTTCGGTCTTTTTATCTTAGAAAGCTATTTTGTAAGCCCAAGGGGCATGATGTAATATTCCTTGTTTTGACTAATGAAAATTAACGTTTGTTGATTTTTTTTGTCTATACAAATTTAAATTTCATTAATCCTTGAAATCATTTTCATTACATATTCCATGCATCATAACATGACAGGTTTTCGCATAACAGGTTTCCTTATCTTTCTGCTGTTTATTTTAGCAAGATGGATCTAGAGAAAACTGTGACGGAACTCCAAGCCCAGAATTCCCAGTTTCAGGAAGCTCTACTAGCCCTAGCCAAGGGCAGCAAGATATGATGGCTTTGTTGGACATTAATAAGAACCCAAAGAAAAAAGCTCTACTCAACATGGGTAAAAGGTTCAAAGAGACAATTCGTCAAATCCCAGTAGAAGAAGATTCATCTGAAGAGGACGAGAACCAGATTGGTGAGGTCAAGAGAACTCAGGCTGACTGTATCAACGATCAAGTATCCGACAATGATTATTTCAGCGAGCAGTACCCACCCACTAATATCAAATACAAGCAGTTAGAGGATAGATTGAAAGCTGTTGAAATCCAAGCCTTTCCCGGCTTAGAATTTGATGATTTGGGTTTGATCTCTGGGGTAGTCATTCCCCACAAATTCAAAATACCAATCTTTGCCAAGTACGATGGGGTTTCTTCTCCAAAACTCCATTTGAAGTCTTATGTGCGCAAGATACAACCGCACACTGCCGATAAGAAGCTATGAGTTCACTTTTTCCAAGAGAGTTTGGCTGGAACACAACTTGAATGGTTTTATCAGTTAGATGGTTCTCGTATCAATACTTGGGAGGATCTAGCTACTGCCTTCTACCACCAGTATCAATACAACGCCAACTTGGCGCTAGCGAGGGTTCAATTGCAAGATATGACCATGGGAAAAGAATGAAGGATTTAAGGAATATGCGCAAAAGTGGAGAGACCTTGCTAGTAGGGTCCAACCTCCCTTGACCGATATAGAACATATCAACGTGTTCATGGGCACTTTATCTGGTCCTTTCTTTAATCTGTTGGTTGGCTGCTCTTCTTCAAGTTTCACCGAATTAATCTTAACCGATGAAAGAGTTGAAAGTGGCATCAAAAGTGGGAAGATATCTGTGGAATCTACCTCCACTCCCAATCCTATCAAAAAACCTTTTTCTGCAAAGGAGGAAGTCAATGTTGTGTATGGGTAAAGGGACCATACCAAGAAGAATGATCACCCGTCTGTCAATGTTGTCTGAATCTCCAATCCAACTCCTACTCCAAGACCATCTGCAAATCAACGTTTTGACACTCCAAGAAGAAAATTTACAAGGTTAGGCATGTCACTGTCTCAAGCCCTTCAACACTTTCTCAAGGCTAATTTAGTGACGTTGCGCGATCCTCCCGCCAACCCTGTCACCTCGTCACCAAAATATAATCCGAACGCAAAGTGTGCTTACCATTCAAACAGCCCTGAGCACGAGACTGACCAGTGCTAGGCCTTGAAGAACAAAATCCAGAATTTAATTGATAACAAAACTATTGAGTTTGATCCTCCTCCAACACTGAATGTAATTACCGCTCCAATGCCGAAGCATCACAAAGGTGTTAATGCTGTCAAAGATACAATTTTTATTACCTCTGTTGAAGAATTGACTACTTCGCTGAATGTAATCAAGAATAATCTGTTGAAAGATGGGATCTACCCTGGCTGTGAAGAAGACTGCGTGTGCTGTACAAGACAACCCAATGGATGTGAAGGGCTGAAAAAAGGTATACAATGCCTGATGGATAGCCACGAAATTCTATTTGAAAAGACTCTGCCTGCCAAGAGTTTGGTTAACAAATGTGAATACCTCTCCATTATTACCATCTCCAAGAAGCCTCTTAGGATCACCTCCAAAGATCCTATTAGGATTTCAAATGAACCCACTATTGTTCCCTTAATAATTACCAATCCCTGACCAATTCCTTACTCTTCAAATAAAACGGTACCATGGAATTACGGTGCTGAAGTGTTCTATCATGGGATTAAACAAGATTCCTGGATCAAAGAAGGAAAAGATGACGATGTTGGCAACATAGCTGGCTCAAGCAAAGTAACTAGAACTGGGAGAATATTTTCACCCAATATCTCACCTCCAGTAGTTACAAAGATGCACATCCGCATTACTGCTGCCAAGCCAAGTACCGAGACAAGAGAGAAGGAGAAGGTTGTTGAGCCTGATGTGATTGAAGTACCTTCCAAGGACGTAGCTAATGAAGAACCCTCTGCTCGCGAGATGGACGAGATTTTGAAGATCATAAAAAGAATTGACTTCAAGATTGTAGAATAGTCGGGGAAAACCCCCTCTAAGATTTCAATGTTATCATTGCTTCTTTGCTATGATACCCATGCTCGGACATTAATCAAGTTCCTGAAAAAAGCTCATGTCCCCCATGAGACAACAACAGACTAATTTGAGAATTGTGTGGCTAGCCTGACAGTTGATAATGACTTGGGGTTTTCAGATGCTGACTTAACACCTCTCGGGAAGAATCACAACAAAGCTTTACATGTTTCTATCGAGTGCAAAGGGACTAACTTAGCACATGTGCTAGTTGACACTGGTTCTTCTCTGAGTGTATTACCCAAGGGGGCATTAGACCCTCTTGACTGTGAAGATTTAATCTTGAAGTCAAGTGATATCATCGTAAGGGCGTTTGATGGATCAAAGAGGACTGTTCATGGGGAAGTAGATCTTCCAATCAAAGTGGGCTCCCAAATCTTAAACTCCACCTTCTATATTATGGACATTCGCCCTTCCTATTCTTGTTTGTTAGTTCACCTGTGGATTCATAAAGTTGGGGCAGTGACCTCAACCCTCCATCAGAAACTCAAATATCCAGTCAAGGGCATAATAGTAACCGTCTATAGGGAAGAAGAGTTTATGGTGAGCCACCTTAACTCTTTCAAGTATGTAGAGATGGACGAGAATTCATTGAAACCCCATGTCAAGCCTTTGAGGTTGTACCACTGATGATTTCTTCTACTAAATGTTCTTCTGATGAGTCCAAGGCTGTCAAGGCCACGCCAAAGATGGTTTCAGTCAAGGATGCCCGTGCGGCAATTGAAGAAGGAAACTGTGATAATTGGGGGAAACTCCTCGATATCCCTTTAAAAGTAGAAAAATTTGGGTTGGGCTTCACCGTCAAAGCTCAGAAGGAAATGAGGCGTGCTCGTTCTGGAAAGCCACCTCTTCGCATTGGAAGCCATGGAGTCAATGCCGTAGGTGATTCTGAAGAAGAGACTACATTTGAGGAGTAGGTGTATCCAACCACCACAGAGCTAAAGAATTGGCATACAAAGGACTTTGTACCAGTCTCCTTCATTGAGGAGTAATCTACTTGTTATTTCTTTTCTTTCAATTCAAGAACTTGTTGTCTGTAATATTCAAACACTGACTGTTTAAGCCATGTGCCTGGCCCGGGGCACTTTAGTCCATTTGTCAAGGGTTTTATTTATATTCATCTAATCAAATGATCATTCAGTACATTGGACTCTTTTGCATTAAAATATTTGTTTTCATTGTCTTTCCTTTCTTTCAAATACATTTTCAAAAAATAGCCATGTATCTTACATGCACACACACACTCTTGCAGGTCCACATCCACTATGGATCCTATTGCCAATGACTCTACTATTACCGACTATGACTTTGAATTTCCTATCAACCAAGCTGAAGACGAAGGCGAGGAAGATTGTGACATACCAGGAGAGCTAGCCAGACTTCTGTTACAAGAGGAAAAAGTTATTCAACCGCATGAAGAGTCAGTTGAAGTTATCAACTTAGGTACTGAGTTGGATAAGAAGGAAATCGGGATCGGTGCTAACTTGGAAAGTCGCGTCAAGAGCAGGTTGGTTCATATGTTGCATGATTACATAAAGGTTTTTGCTTGGCCTTATGAAGATATGCCTGGGTTGGATACCGACATCGTAGTTCATCGTCTGCCGACAAGAGAGGATTGTCCTCCTGTTAAACAAAAGGTTCGTCGCGTGAGGCCTGATATGTCTGAAAAGATCAAAGCTGAAGTAATGAAACAGTTTGATACAGGATTCCTAGCTGTGACATCCTATCCTCAATGGGTGGCCAATGTTGTGCCAGTACCAAAGAAAGACGGGAAAGTTCGCATGTGCATAGACTATAGGGATCTGAATAGGGCAAGCCCCAAGGATGACTTCCCTCTACCACATATTGACGTCTTAGTTGATAATACTACTCAGCATAAAGTCTTATCATTCATGGATGGCTTCTCAGGCTATGATCCAATAAGGATGGCTCCTGAAGATATGGAAAAGACTACTTTTGTTACGCAATGGGGCACCTTCTGCTACAAGGTCATATCGTTCAAATTAAATAATGCAGGGGCAACATATCAAAGGGCTATGGTAGCCTTATTTCGTGACATGATTCATCATGAGATAGAGGTATATGTGGATGATATGATTTCCAGATCACAAACTGAAGAAGAACATCTTGATCACCTGCACGAACTATTCGAAAGGCTGAAAAAGTACAAGCTGAGGTTAAACCCTAACAAGTGCACGTTTGGAGTATGATCTGGAAAGCTTCTAGGTTTTGTTGTCAGCAATAAAGGCATTGAAGTTGATCCCGCCAAGGTAAAGGCCATCCAAGAAATTCCAGTCCCTCATTCTGAAAAGGAAGTTAGAGGATTCTTGGGTCGTCTCAATTACATCGCCCGTTTCATATCACACTTAACTGCTACTTGTGAGCCACTCTTCAAACTCTTGAAGAAAGATCAGGTAGTCAGATGGAATGATGAATGTCAGATTTCCTTTGACAAAATCAAAGAATACCTACAAGAACCTCCTATTTTCATGCCTCCAGTCGAAGGAAGACCCTTGATCATGTACTTGAAAGTACTAGAGAATTCTATGGGGTGCATTTTTAGCCAACATGACGAATCTGGCCGAAAAGAGCATGCTATTTATTACCTGAGCAAAAATTTTACCGAATGTGAAACCAGATACTCATTGCTCGAGAAAAATTGTTGTGCTCTAGCATGGGTTGCTCGTCGGCTAAGACAGTATATGTTGACTCATACCACTCTGTTGATTTCTAAGATGGACCCAATCAAGTACATCTTCAAGAAACCTTCCCTTTTGGGATGGATAGCCAGATGGCAAATGATCTTGACTGAGTACGACATTCAATACACGAATCAAAAAGCCATCAAAGGAAGTGTACTAGCGGATCATTTGGCCCATCAAGCTGTGGATGATTATCAGTCAATGAACTTTGACTTCCCTGATGAGAACATCATGGTGGTAACCGACTGCGTGAAATTTGGACCGTATGACGGACCTGAACCAGCATCCCGATTGACTATGGTATTCGATGGGGCTTCCAATGCCTTAGGTAACGGAATTGGTGTTGTGATCATCTCTCCTGAAGGTTTCCACACTCCTTTCACTGTCAGACTATGCTTCGATTGCATAAATAATATGGCCGAGTATGAAGCATGCATCTTAGGTCTGAAAGCTGCAATTGACTTAAGGATCAAGCATTTGGATGTGTTCGGGGATTCCTCCTTAGTGATCAACCAAGTAAAAGGAGATTGGGACACTAAACACCCTAATCTTATCCCTTACAAGGAACTTGTGCTATCCCTAATTCCTTACTTCAAAGAGATCACTTTTGAGCACTTCCCTAGGGAAGAAAACCAGTTGGCTGACGCCTTGGCAACCATGTCTTCAATGTTCAAGGTCAGATGGGACAATGAAGCCCCTATGATTACAATTGAAAGATTCGATGAACCTACACATTGCTACAAGCTCGACACTGATGTGGAAAATCCATGGTACCATGAGGTGATGAGATTCCTTGAAGCTAAAGAGTATCCAGAGGGGGCATCTATCAATGACAGAAAGTTCTTGCGAAGATTTTCAGCCAAGTTCTTCCTCAGTAACGGGATATTGTACAAGCACAACCATGATTCAACTCTACTCTGATGCATGGACAAGAAGGAGGCAGAGAAAATCATGGAAGACATGCATGATGGTCTCTTCGGTACTCACTCAAGTGGACATACGATGGCTAAGAAAATCTTAAGAGCGGGTTACTATTGGTCAATGATGGAGACTGATTGCCATCAATATTCAATAACTTATCACAAGTGCCAAATCTATGCTGACAAGGTCCATGTGCCTCCTATCACTCTGAATATCATGACCGCCCCGTGGCCATTTGCAATCTGGGGCATTGACATGATTGGAGAGATCAAGCCTACCTCCTCTAACGGACATCGCTTCATTCTTGTTGCTATGGACTATTTTACCAAATGGGTCGAAGCCGCTTCTTTTTCCTCAGTCACGAAGAATATGGTAGCCAAATTCATCAAACACAACCTTATCTGCCATTATGGTATCCCCGAAAGGATCATCACCGACAATGGGACTAACCTCAACAATGTTATGATTACTGAGCTTTGCACTCATTTTAAGATCAAGCATCACAATTCTTCTCCATATAGACCAAAAATGAATGGCGCAGTCGAAGCAGCCAACAAAAATATCAAGAAGATTATGCAGAAAATGGTAGTGACCTATAAGGATTGGCATGAGATGTTTTCGTTTGCTCTACATGGATACCGTACTTCAGCTAGAACATCAACTAGGGCAACTCCCTTTTCCTTAGTCTATGGCATGGAAGTTGTTTTTCCAATAGAAGTTCAGATCCTCTCGCTGAGGATTATGAATGAGGCAGGCCTAGGAAAAGACGAGTGGATTCAAACGAGATTGGATCAGCTGAACTTGATTGACGAAAAATGATTAGTTGTTGTTTTCCATGGTTAGATGTATCAAAAATGGATGATCAAGGCTTTCAACAAAAAGGCCAAGCCTCGAGTATATCAAGTTAGTGACTTGGTGATAAAACACATCATTTTACCACAAGGTGACCCCAGAGGCAAATGGACTCCCACCTATGAAGGGCCATTTGTTGTCAAGAGAGTTTTCTTTGGTGGTGCCATGATGCTGACTACCATGGATGGCGAGGATTTCCCACATACCATAAGCGCAGATATAGTTAAAAAATACTACGCATAAGAGACTCGTTAGGTTGACACACCTAAGAAAAATAAGGGCATCCCGACAAACCAAAAGGTTTGGGCAAAAATTAGGGATATATGCAAAAGATTATACACCCAGAAAGTTGAAAACCCGAAAGGGCAACTTGGGCAAAAAAGGGTATCCTGGTGAGATGAAAACTCGAAAGGGCGGTCCAGGCAAAAGTTAAGGATTAAAAGCGTATGACTATGTCCCGTGGAATCAACGCAGTCAATTTTATCACCAAGGTCCAAGTTCAAACGGTCCAAGATCAATCCAATCAAATTCTATCAAACGGCAAGGGACATTCGAAGACATTTGGGGCAATAGTAGAGTTGGAAGGCAATGAAATCATTTCACATGGCTATTTGTTTTCATTCTCAATTTTTTTTCCCTTTCGACGATTTCCTCTTACTAGGATCTCCGTCTCTCTGTACAAAAAACGCCAATTCATGGGCAAAATATCAATACAAATATACTTTAAAGTGAAATTTTTTTGTCTTTTTTTTTAATGAAAATTTGTCCAAATTGAATGAACATATGCATATGAACATAATTAAAAAACTATTTGGCACATGTGTCCTGCTAAGCAGCAGTAAGCATCTCTTTAATGTATATGAAATATCCTCAGAGTTATATCATCATCATTATCCCCACAAGGACGGCTGTAATAAACCTTTCCTCAACAGGTTTTGTTTCCCTAACAATCATCAAGGAACCACATAACTCCCCAACCGAGTTCAAATTTCCCTAACATACAACAATCAAGACACCATGAAGTTCCCCATCTGAGCCTATCATCCCCAGTTGAGCATATCTTCCCCAGCCAAGGCTATTATCCCAAAACGGAGTTTATCTTCTCCAGTTAAGTGTATCCTCCCCAAGTTGAGTATGTCCTACCCGACTGAGTCTACACTCTCCAGTTTGAATTTTCTTTCAGATTATTGCAAATCATAGGGCCATAACCCCTGATCCCCAGTAAAGCCGTCAGCAAAGCCTTTACTACTTCCAAAAAAGATACTATAAAGCCTAGACCCGACCAGATATTAGCACAATTTTCAAGTAATTACTGAAACCTGGACCCGACCAGATAACAGATTTGAATACCTAAAACCTGGATCCGACCAGATAACAGTTGATCTCAATTTCAAGATACTATGAAACCTGGACCCGACCAGATGATAGTCTAATTCTTCAAAGACATAGAAAAACCTGGACTCCATCCGACCAAGGTTTAATTTCTTTTCCCCAGTAGAGTTTTCCTCTGCCCCAACAAATTACTGAGAAACCTGGACCCGACCAGATATCAGTTTTCAATTCCATCTTTCAAGCAAGTCATTGTGAAGCCTAGATCCGACTAGATAGCAATTACCCTCAGAGATTCATTGTGAAACCTGGAAACCGACCAGACAACAACTAAATCCCCAAACAGTTTATTGTGAAACTTGGACCTGACCAGATAGCAATTGACCTCATCAACCTCAGAAATATGCAAAGCCTGGACCCGACCAGATAACAGTTTTTCAAAGAGTTTATTTTGAAACCTGGATTCCGACCAGATAACAACTAACTATGATCCCCAGAGAGACACTATGAAGTCTAGACTCGACCAGATAATAGTATAACTTTCCAAAAACCATGAAGCCTGGACCCGACCAGATAGTAGTTACCACTTCAAGTTACTATGAAGCCTGGATCCGACCAGATTACAGTTAACTTCTGTATCCCTAGCAAGTTGTTGTGAAGCCTAGATCCGACCAGATAACTATCTAATCTCAAGAAAACTTTCTGCAAATCCTGAATCCGACCAGATAGCAGTTGACTACTTCATCCTAAGCAAATTGTGAAGCCTGGATCCGACCAGATAACAGCTGACATTCAAGAGATATTCTCCAGTGAAATCATCCTTTCGATAAAGTTTGAAGATATGCATATTCTTCATCCCCAACGACAATCAAGGATTCAATCTCCCAGAACTTCCTCAGAAGCAGTCAAGGATTTACTTTCACAGACAAAAGCATACATCTCACATTCATACATCATAGCATGTACATACCATATGCGTTTAACATAATACCACATATGGTGAACATCATGCAAACATCTTCATTTTACTAACTCTTTTTCTCACAGGTAAAACATCAAGCTTTAGTATAAATCAAAAAGAGATTTGTGTTGATACTTCTTCCAGTGTTTACCCACATTCCTCCAAATGGCATTTATAAGCCCATTCACCATCCGTTTTCGAGTGCAAATTTCTGGGCACTTTAGTGTTCAATCATCTTTCACCTTCAAGTCACGAATGGCGGATCCGCCGATCTAACTCTTCAGGTTTAAGAAGATTGAACAGGGGCAGCTGTTGTACCCCAAAATTTTCCCTCTCATTTATCAAATATTTTCCCACAAGATCTCCTTTGGTTCAAGACTACACTAGGGTTGATCAGCTCAAGACACCTCATCAAGCACTGATGACTGAAATTAGGGTTTGAGATTGCACAAGGATAATTGAACTTTCAATGCCTCATATTACTTTCATGGATCATTATGGACCCATAATATTAATCATGTAAAGTTTCAAGCCTTGGACCACACTTTTGCTCAGTCAATTGAGCAGTTGACCTAAAAATCAGCTGTATTGGGGAAAAAGTCAACTATGGCCAATTTATAGTCAAACCTCGTGATATTTGATCCACGTCAACATTATAAACTCATATTTATCATTTGATCAAGTTTGGACCATAATTCCTCAAGAAATTTGATCAAATCATCAAAAGGGCAAAATGGTCAAAATTAGGGTTTTGATTGAGAATGGGCAATTTATGATTTTTGGCCTAGCAAATGGTTAATTGGTTTGAGGCATGATCTCAAGAGTTCAATTGCATCATTTTTAACTAATGGCATGACTCAAAACATTTCTCAAGATCAATTGGATTGATAGTTGATTTTCAGTCAACTGATCAAAAGTCAATTGTACACTAAAAAGTCAAACTTTGACTTTTGGATCAAAATCAAGTGTCAAAGATCACAATTCATAAATACATGTCAAAATGTGAAGCTTGTTCATCAAGAAATCAAAAAGTCAAGATTTCTTTTTGAAAAGTCAAAATTTCTAAACTTAGAAATTTTTCTATGTGTGGGAAATTCACATATTTTTCATAACTTTGAGCCAAATTTTCACCATGATGCAAGATGATTCAAGAAAAACTTCCAACTTGAAAGTTGTAGATCTCAATGAAATCTAAAACAATGTAGATCGGGAATTTTTCTAGAAATGCTTGAATTTTAAGTTATAAATTCATGAAGTCATGGCATTTTTGAGTAAACACTTAGAGAAATTTTCAGCAGTTTTAGTTAGGTTTTTATCCCAACTTCTTGGCCAATTTTCATCAAGTTCCAGTTTGATTTAACAAAAGTGGTCAACATGAAAGTTTTAGAGGGTGTTTCAAGCTTTCCAAATCATCCAAGAGCATAAATTTATCATATTTGAGCTAGGAGATTCAAGGGCCTGAAGTTGGGCATTCATTCTTGAATTGCAAGCCATTTTTGTTGAAGAACACATAATCCAATTGGCATGATGTGCTGCATAATATTACTTTGCAGGCCTTGTGACTTGAAAATATTACCATAATTTAATTCTTGAGCTATGGTCCATTTGGTTTAAGCATTGTCCAAGTGATCTTTCCATTTTTGGCACAAAGTTGACATTGTCATTCTTGCAAAGTAGCTTTAATCATAAAGTCAATTTCTTGGGCCTCTAACTTATTGTTCTAATCACATTCAACTTCTATAAGTAAGAACAAACATGTTTAAAGTGATCAACCACTTTAGATAGCTTGGTACAAGCATTGGAAACATGTTCTTCAAGCTTGCTTCAGGTACAATCTAACTTAGCCATAACATGTGATCCAAAATCTGAGTTTGTTCAAGTCTTAAACCTTCTCTATAAATATAGAGGCAAATCACAAGAGAAAGAAGCCAGAAAAATAGGAGGGGAAACTAACACTCAAACTCACTTTTGCTGTCAAAAAAACAGATTTGTCCACAAAACCTCCATTTTTGAGCTTTGAAGTTTAAATCTTTGAATCTCATACCTTGCAAGTTTTCTCCAAACAAACCATCCAAACACTTCACATACACCATATAGAATTTGTTCAAACCTAAGAATAACTTTTGTAACATCACTATCAACATCTTCCAAATTCAAAAACATACATTGCAACTTGACTTGGTTGGAGCGGTTCAATCATTTTCTGCACAAAAGGAAGGTTGAAGCTACTTCAAGAAGGTTCAAAGGAGCTAGATCAATCACCAATTTACACTCGGAAACATCTGTGAATGTTCTATAGCTTTCGCTTCGAGAGGTAAACTTTCTCAAACTGTGATATCTTTGTTCACACATCATTTGCTTTTGTGCTCAAAAGATATAACAAGACAGATCAAAGAGAAAAAACTAACAAAAAGCCAGACCAGAGGCTGACACGGGTACCCGTGTCACACGACACGGCCCGTTTCCACTTAGTTGGGTTGAAAAACATGATAATATGCAGGGATAGAGGCTGACGCGGGTGCCCGTGTTAAATGACACGGCCCGTGTCAATGTTATTGGTGCATACACAGGCAAAAAAAGATGGCCAGGGGCTGACACGGGCGCCCGTGTCATGTGACACGGCCGTGTCAGATTGGATGGAATTAAAAAAATGCAGAAAAATCAAGGACAGGTCCTGAAACTGGTGCCCGTGTCCACTGACACGGCCCGTGTCAGCTCGGGCACCAATATTCTTGATTTTTGAGATTTTTTAGGTTATTTTGGACATATTACATTGCTTTGAAATGACGTAACTTTATAAAACCTTTTTGTTCAAATAAAACCTCAAAAAACACTTTTCTAAACAATTAACTTAGACTTAGGTTTTTCTTCAATGAAATTAATTACAAAACCTTTTTTTCTATAAAAAAACCCTAAAAAGAAATTTCTCTCACTTTACATCTTCTCGCATATTTTATTATTTTTGCATTATAAATTATGTAATTGTCAAAGCCTTGTAATAGTAATTAGGGATTACTTTACTTGTCATCCCCATTTTTAAATTTATATCCCCCATCCCCAAGTGATGTAATAGCGTGGTAATTTTACTTTCCGTAATTTATCACTTTCATATAATGTTAGTAATTAGGGTTTGTATGGAAAGATAACACCTACAAGTAGATAACCCTAATTCAAGATAAACAAGCATGTAAATAAAACACATTTGCACACTTACACCCTTAGGGTAATTCCACTTGTTTCCTTACAAAAATGACCATATTATGCATGTGAGGCATCTTAGCAAAAACAAGCAAAAAATACAAGACCATAGTCCCTCGATGAAGCTATCCATGTTACCTTTAAAAATGATCTTAGTCCCTAAAGAAAATGCTAAGATATCTTACAACATTGCTAATCATGTTTATACGATTATCCACGCCCGTCCCTTTTACATCCAAAAATAGGGTTACTTACAAAATCAATGGTAAGATAACAATGTAATAGGAAAGAGGAAATGAATATGAAAGACTTTTGAGTAGATAGAAAGTTCCTAGTTACTTGCTCAATTTCAAAACAAAAACATCCTTGCTATTTTCAAAACAAACACCAACACTTTCAAAATCATCTTTCAAACTTGAAAAGATTTTCAAAAGATCAAACACTTTGTATACATTCTTACGAACGAGAATCATTACAAAGTTTGCCTAAACAGTGGCATATTTTCAAAATAATTTCAAAAACCACATAAAGCACATTTTCAAATAAAATCAAGTGATCTAGCAAGTAACTAAGAGCCCATGGAAAAACATGGATGAAAAGGGTGCTAATACCTTCCCTTTTCATAATCTACCTCCCCGAACTCAAGAAACAATCTCAAAGGTCTTTCCTGTGCTTTTTCACCTTTCCTTTTAGATAAAAGAAAAGTCGATGGTGACTCTTGCTAACCGCAATATTTGCGATAAAACACAAAACACCCAAGACAGTTCTCCAACCGTATCACAAGGGGAAACCCCGTTCTCTCTTGTGTATGGTATAGAAGCAGTTCTCCCCGTTGAGGTTGAGATTCCCTCTTTGTGTGTAATAATGGAAACCAAATTGTCATAGGATGAGTGGATCCAGAACAGGTTTGACCAGTTGAATTTAACTGAAGAAAAGAGAATGGCGGCTTGTTACCATGATCAGTTATATTAGAAAATAATGAAGAAATATTTTGATAAGAAGGTCAAGCCTCGTGAATTTAGATAAGATGGCCTCATGCTCAGAAAGATCATGTCTTTTAACGTTGATTCCAGGGTCAAGTAGACTCCAAATTATGAAGGCACATATGTTGTCAAGAAAGCCTTCTCTGGCAGTGCATTGATTCTTGAAACTATGGATGGTGAGGAGTTCCCACGTCCCATGAATGTTGACGCAGTCAAGAAATAATTCTCCTATATAAATAAATGAATAGCTCGCTAAGTTGAAAACCCAAAAGGGCAGCTTAGGAAAAAAAGAGTGTCTCGGTAGGCTGAAAACCCGAAAGGGAAGACTAGGAAAAAGTTAGAGACACAAATAGAATAAAAATTTCCTGGTAGGTTGAAAACCCGCAAGAGAAACCTAAGAAAAATGTAAGGATTTCCTAGCAAGTAACTGTGTCCGACAAGACTTGATCATTGAAGAAACAATCCTATCAGATTCTCATCACACTTCAATTGAAGCCTCTGCTCAGGAGTTCAAAGTTGTTAGGGAGAATATTGGTCATTGTATTTCATTGTATCTTTTCCATATATTTCCTATTTTCCAAACTTTGTAATTATCCATGAAGTCTTGCCATTTGCGGACTATAATTCTATTAATAAACTTTGAGCCTTTATCAAATTCTTTGTAGTTCTTATTTTATTTTGTTTACAAAAATTTCATTTATTATTGATAGTAATTTTCAAAACAAAAAGACTTAATAATTAAAATGGTTTTGAAAAGAATTCGCAAATTACTTTTTACTTCAGATTTTGTGATTCAAGTGGAATAAAAGTAGTGATTCCAAGGATGGATGAACTCCAAAGTTTTGAAAAGATTCCCCAAGAGGTATCCCGGGATTAATCTTGTTGATATGTGCATGATCCAGTTGTGTTTCATTCTTTGAATAGTTGGATTTCATAACAATTGATATATGGTGCGATGTTGGGCCTGTAATCCTATTTTCCCCAGTTAAGTCTTGGTTCAGATTTTTCTCCGGGTTTATTATTTGGTTTTGGGTTTGCACAGTTTGATGCCTCTATCTCAGATTCTCCAATAAGGACTTGACGCTGATATTTCTAGATGAGTATCCAGACAAGGGCAGTATCTTTTCTAAGAAGTGTTGAGACAACTATCAAATTTTTGGGTTTTCTCTCACCAAGTGTTGGATTTGATTTAAAATCCCCATAATTTTGACTTCTTATTGTGTTGTTAACTTCTTAGATCCCCAAATGAAGCGAAGATGATGCTTCTCTCTAAAAGTTTTTATCCCCATGAAGTTTCATAATTTCTCCCTAGTGAAGTCAGTATGGAATCCCTAGTTGAAGTCTAGACGATATGGCATTGTCTTCCCTAGCAAAGTTTGTATGTTATTTGTTGTACCCCAAAATTTACCCTCTTCATTTCGACTTTATTTTAACTTATATTGCATTATGTTGTACCCCAAAATTTTCCCTCTCATTTTATCAAGATGTCCCCTCACAAGACTCTTTGAACTCCAGACATGATTAGGGTTTGCTCTGCTCAAGGCATCTCCTTGCACTGATGACCTAAATTAGGGTTTGAGTTTGCACAGGGAATTTTGGACTCTCAATGCTAAAAGTGACTTTCATACTTCATGTTGGACTTATAAGATTGCCTCTACTAAGTTTCAAGCTTTGAATCAAATTTTTGCCCAGTCAATTGGACAGTTGACCTAGAAATCAGTTGTATTGGGGAAAAAGTCAATTGTGGCCAATTTACAGTCAAACCTCACAATTTTTGATCCACATAAACATTATAGGCTCATATGAATCATTTGATCAAGTTTAGACCACAACTCTTAAAGAAATTTGATCAGATCCTCAAAAGGGCAAAATGGTCATTTTTAGGGTTTTGACTGCACAAGGGCAATTTCTGATTTTTAACCTAGCCAATGGAAAATTGGGTTCAAGAATGGATTCAAGGACTCAATGGTATCATCTTAACCTATTCACAAGGCTCAAAAGATCTCAAGTGCATTGGATTGACAGATGAATTTTTCAGTCAACTGATCAAAATTTGACTGTACACTGAAAAGTCAAACTTTGACTTTTTGGTCAAAATCAAGTGCCAAGGTTCATTTTTCATCAAGATGTGTCAAAAAATGAAAATTGTTCATCAAGAAACCTAATTTTGCAAATTAGGGTTTAAAAATTGAAAATTTTCATAACTTAGAATTTTTCTAAGTTATGAAATTTTCTTATTTTTTTCCCAACTTTGCCCAACATTTTCACTATGATTAATTTGGATTCAAATAAAACTTATAACATGAAAGTTGTAGTCCTCCACAAAGTCTACAACTTTGATTCACAAAGTTTTCCCAAAAGAAGCTTGGATCTCAAGTTATGATTTTTGGAACAAGGGTCCATGAAACTTTTAACTTAGTGAAATTTTGCCCTAGTTTAGGCAGGATTTAGACCTATCTTCATGGAAATTTTTCACCTAGTTCCACTTGGAATCTCTAAATTCATTTTGAATATGGATTGTAGTGCATGTTACAAGCTTTCCAAAATGTCCAAGAACTCTCCAAAATCATTTGTGGTTAGGGAGAGTCGAAGGTTTGAATTTGGCAAAAACTTACTTTTGATCCATGGCATTTTCATGTTGATACAAGTTGCAACTTCTGTCCAGCTTCATTTGTACTTGATTACAGGTCCCTAAACCCTTTCATACTCAATAATTAAATATAAATCCATTAGTTTGAGGCTTTGTTCTGATCATGGGAGGATTACACAAGAGATTAATCCAAAAATAGCAAAAAGGCAACATTGCCATTTTTGTCAAATTTGCTTTATGTCAAATTGAATCCTTGAGCCTTGAACCAAATCTTGGTCAGCAAACAATATCCACAAACTAGAGGGGCCAAGATCACAAAGTGTAAGCTGGTAGGTAGCCTGTACGGGCCTGTCTTGCATCACTTGTTACTTTGGCTTAAAATACAAGAAAACTTGCCAAAGAGACACAACTGGCATATCTGAGAGAACCAACTCTTGCAAGCTTTAGAGATAAGTTTTACACATTCCCTTGAGCCATAAACACGAGCCATTGAGCCCTTAAACTTTCCAAAACACAAAATCACCTTCCTCTTGCAAAACAGGGCAGCTTCTGCACTTTGAGTTCTACCTCACAAACCACTCGTGCATTTTGCCCCAAACCTGTTCAAACACCTTCCATATAAGTTATCCTAACCATTAGGCAGTGACTGTAACTCCATTTGCAAGCTTCACCATTTCTGTTTTCAGCTTGTGCGGGCTGAGTTCTACAAGCTTGTTCAAGCACATCCAAGGCAAACTAGGCATTGGGGAAGGTCAGAGGAAGTTCAAGCAAGCTCCCAAGCACCTCAGGCCTCACTGAAAAGCTCCACATTGCCATATTCGTGTTTAACTGAAACAGGTATTTTGCAACTTCCTATCTCTCTATTTAGGAATCATTAGGCTTAGGTTTGTGAATAAAAATTGTAGTACTCATAGCCCTGAAGCTGTACATGTGCTCAGTTTTCATTTAAGTTAAGCGTGTTAAGAGAATTTGATTCATGAACTTCCTGAAAAAATTAGGTTAGAATTTAGGGCCAGAGAAATTCTCTCTGGTCTTTGAGAGTTAGAATGAGTTCTTTACATGGTTGGAATCTTCTTGAAAAATGCTATAACTTTGGTGTTATGAGTTTTTGCATTAGAGCACGTATGCAGGTTTTCCATATTTGAGTCAGGCGCGCGCGTTTTTGGTTGACAAAGGTTGAAGATGAAGTTCAGTGGGCTGAGCTTGGTTCTGGCATTGTTTTTGACACCCCCTCTTTACTAATTGCACCCCCTGGCCCATTTCTTTATATTTTTGTATTTTTCATTTTATTTTTTTCATTTGTGATTTTATTTTATATTTTCTAAACATAAAAAAATACCAAAAATATTTTTATAAATTTTCACATTTATTTTTATATTTTTATTTTATTTTTCTAACATGAAAATAATTATTAATAGTATATATTTTTATTTTCTTTAATAAAAAACAAATAAATATTTTAGAGATATTATATATTTTTATTTTATTATTTATACATATAAAATAATATTTTCCCACATGTTTTTATTTCTTAAATATCTTTGTATACATTTATGTTTATTTTCTTGTACATAAAATAAATAGTATAGTATATATTATCTTAAAACAAAAACTAGGGTTTCCACCCTTATTAAAAATAATATTTTTCTAATATATTTTAATTTTTTGACATTTGTACATATTCCATTATTTTACTTTATTGTATATAAACAATATAATTAATATACTTTCTTAAAAGAAAATTAGGGTTTTTACCCTTAATAAAAATAATCTTTTTATTTTTTTTATATACATTAAATATTTTATTTTTACATACATAAAAATAAACAAAAATATCTTTTGCATATTCATAATATTTTGCATATTTATTTAATTGACCATTTAAATACTTGTCTATTTATTTATTTGTACCATTTATTCAATTTAGATGTAATAGTAAATATTAGGATTTTATTTTCTTGCAAATATCCCCCATTAAAAAAATTGTATCCCTCTCCCCATATCAATATTGTAATAGCTTAGGTTTATTTTGTGCACTTTATGCTTTCAAATATGCCATGATTAGAGATTAGGGTTTGTATGCAAATATCCAAAATCAAAAACAAATAGCTTGACTAATACAAAGACAAAATGCATGAAAATGACAAACACAATGCACACATGCACCCTTAGGGTTTCATCCACTTGTTGCCTTTAAAATGGCCATGTTATGCATGTTGAGTATCTTGGCAAAACAAAAACAAAACAAAAGATCATAGTCCCTCGATGATGCTATCTTGGTTGCCTATACAAAATGATCTAGTCCCTCAAAAATTGCTAAAGATACTTGGCAATATTGCTATCATGGTCAATACGATGACCCACGCCTGGCCCATTTAACATCCTAATACAAGGTTGTTTACCAAATGCAATGGTAAAACAACACTGTCAAAAGGGTTAAAAATGTGTAGGAAAGATCTTTGAGTAAAATAGGATAGACAACTCTTAGTTACTTGATCAAAACTTGCAAAAACATCCTTGCTATTTTCAAACACACCTCACAACACAATTTCAAAACATTTCCCAAAATAAACTTTCAAACATTGAAACATCTTTTCAAAAGACAATACACCTTTGTATACATTCAAACAAGAATTATTACAAATGTTGCCACAACGATGGCCTCTTTTCAAAACATTTTCAAAACCACACACAAAGCACCATTTCAAACAATTGGAAAAGCAAAGAAAGTGATCTAAACAAGTAACTAAGAGCCCATGGATAACCATGGATGAAAAGGGTGCTTGCACCTTCCCTTTTCATAATCTACCCCTCGAACCCAAGAAAACATCTCAAAGGTCTTTCATGTGCTTTTTGACCTTTCCTTTGGATAAACTAAAAAGTCGGTGGCGACTCTTGCTAAACCGAAACATTTGCGAACACAAACGCAAAACCTCAAGTCAGTTCTCCCACCGTATCACACATTATCATATACATATATGCATATCAGTAGCTGTGTTGTTAAGGGATCAGGGTAGTTCTGTTCGACTGTTTACTGGAGGCGCTCAGAGCTTTATGCGAGTCACTCAGACGGTGAATGAAAATTCTTTATCATAACTAATTCTAGCATATTCTATCATGTATTGAGTGGTATATGTGCGCCAGATTTTTCATCCGATTTGAGACAGTTCAAGTTGAAAGTTCGTTTCGGCGCGACAAGCTTAAGAGTTTTCTAACTCCAAGCCATAATATTATTTTGAGCTGATATTTTATCACCAGGTCCGTATGGATATTACCTTCATATTTTGTGTTTGGGCCAGGAGCCAATTGTGTGTCTAAGATGGTTAAGTAATTTTGTTACTGAGTTCCCGGGTTACAGATCAACAGTATTTCTAGCATTCATAAATTTATAGCTCCGATTTGGTCTACTACCTCGAGGTGGTTCATTCGCCATTAAATACGCCTCCATATTTTCCCCAACTTCCATGTTCGGGTCGAAGGCTAATTCTCGAGGGATGGTCTCCGAATATGAAAATCTGTTAGAGTTTAAACAGTGCAAAATCCAGGTAAAAGTTAGTTGAACTGTTGTTTCAAGCACTTTAAAAAATTCATAACTGCCATCTGGAGTGTCGTAAGAGCACTATTTTTGTGCCCAAAATTCCTTCTCGATGTTATCTTGACGCCATATTTTATGATCAAGAGCTGATTCTACATGAAAAGTGGTGGGAATTTTGAATTCCTGAAGAATAATTAAGCAGAATCTGGAATCTGCCAGGTTGACTTCCAATATTCAAAAATTCATAACTGGCTCAATTTTTACTGTACCGTATCGGTTCTCAAAGTTTTGGTTCCAAAATTTCGTCTACTTCAACTTTTATTCATATCATAAAATCAAACGGTAGCCCTGGGACCCTCGTTATTGGTTTATTCCTCAAAATTGAGTTTTCAGACCGATAAAAAAGGACTGAACGTCGCATTATTGAAAAATTCATAACAAATTCATTATTTATTAGACGATTCTCATTTTTTGACATTGAGTCAGGGACATGGAGATATATATTTCTTATGGTGAAGCTCATACGAGATTCTAATTTTTTGGGTACGAGCTTGTGGCTTGTTCGAGTAACAGAGGTCAAATAAGCTTATATTTTGACTTAATTAATTTTTGACATCGACGTCTTGCTGCTTAAGCGTATCGAACTCACTCAAATTTTATCATAAAACGTCTGTTCTTTTTAGGTGACGCCTGTGACACAGAGGCGAATAATTCCTCAGGAGGTCAGTGTTCGGGAGTTTTCACGGATCAGTGTAATTTTCACTTAAGCTGTGGATAAGCTGAAAACTCATTTATTTTCACATTTACTATATATTCAAATTTGCACACAATTGCAAAGGGGGCTCTCATAATTTCAAACTTAATCCTTTCCCTCCCTATCTCTCTTCTCTCATGACCAAAAACCCTAACCACCACCATCAACTTCCTTCCTCCTCTTTCCCTCGCCGGCCAGCCTATCGTCGTCGCTCCCTCCGTCGGTAACCGGTGCCCTACTCCCTCCGCCTCCGCGCGCCTCCGTGCACCATACTCCCTCTGTCTTCGTGCACCGTCTGTGCGCCTCTCCCTCCCTTGAAAGCTCCGGCGATTATCCTCCTCTCTCCGGTCAACATCATCATCTTCCTTTCCTCTTCATCTTCTTCAAGAGCTTCAAGAGGTAATCACTAACTCCATTGATTGTTGAATTTCGTAGTTTGATTTTGGTGAATTGTTCATAATTAGGATTAGATAACATAGTTTATATAATTCGAAAATTGAATTAGAAACTTAGGTTGGATTGATTTAGTAATTTATTAGGTTCTTGAATTTAGATTATGATGTAGAAACTTAGTGTAACTTGTGCATACTAGGTGTTTGCTTTAATTCCACATAGGAACCTAGAATTGAGTTTTGATTTAGGATTTGAATTAATTCTTGAACTTAGGATTGACTAGATGTAGAATTTAGTGCATACTAACTTTTAGGTTAGTTTAGGTACTGATTCTTGATTAGAGCTTGAACATAAACTAACATTAGTTTAGTTTAATGATAATTCTTTGATTTCTCAAGTTTCTTGATATCAAAATATTGAGAAAATTTGGTATCGGATAGTTTAATTCATGAGTTTGTGGTGAATTCTTGAACTTGAAAATTGTTCCAAAATGATGACATAAACCATGAGTTGAAAAATTGGATGCTAATAGTTTCTTTAATGTGTTGATGTTAAGAAACTTCAATGTTTTGGTTGTGATTTTTGGTGCATTTGAAATGCATTTTTATACATAATTTCAAGTTGCTAATTTTGTAACATAAACTACTTTTTTTGCTATTTATTTATGGATACTTGTTGTTTGTCATTTTCATAAGCTGAGACAAGTTCTAATAAGCTGAAATACCATTACAAAACACATTTGAAACAAGTTTAATTGAGTTTGGTGGAAAATATCTCAAAACTTGATAAATGATAAAGTTTGACATAATTGCTATTTTGCTCTAACTTTTGATCTGTGAAGATTTTTCCAACTTTTTGATTTGGACAAATTTTGCTCCATTTTTATGCTACTGTAGCAGTTTCAAAAATCATGTTTCAGAATGAAATTTGGCCGAACCGAGTTAATTTTCAGAACCGTTGGCATATTTCTATGTCACTTTAATTATTGCGGTTGATTCCGAATGCTTTTCGATTAGTTTTCTAACTTTCCGATTCAAGTTTTTGTACATTATCTTGTGTTTCATTTTTTACTTGTGACACAATTTTTGTGTGTTGGTTTATACTTTGATGTCAAGTAAAATAAATTGGTTTCAATTAATTGTTTGAGAATTTTGTGAATTTAGTGTATTGGAATACATTTTGATTCATAACTTTTGAGTTTCACAAGTTGTGAGTTGATTCCTATTCATCACACTTTTGACATAAATACATAAACTCATGAATTAGAGTTAATTTGCAACTTGTTGGTTAAATTTTGATAAATTAAATTCATGTGGTTTTAGGACTTTAATTCTTGAGTTTTAGATCAGTTTTGAGGTGACATGTTCATGTGCAAGTTTCAGGTAACTATCTCATGTTAATTAATATTCAAGATAAATGCACTAAAACTTTAATTTCTAAATTGATTCATGATTAATATTAAAATACACATAGTGTTGCCCGAAAGTTGTATTTTACATATGCATTGAGTTTTGACTTGTGAATAACACATTGGTGTACTTAATTGAATATTTTTTTGATACCGGTAGCAAGTTTGAATGTTTCTAAACTGGTTTTTGCACCCATTTTCATGAGTATAAAGTTTCTTCCCGGGAATACTATGTTATGCTCCTTTGACTCGTTTGCTTTTCCTAGCACATACTCATGTTTCTTTTTTGATATCTATTGCTAATTTCTATTATTGCATTTGATTTTGTTATTATCTACTAATAAGTTTTGTGAGATGCGCATACTTTGAGAAGCCAATTTGGACACCAATCGCTTTGGTGACGGATACGCTTTGTTTGCACCTATTTTTCACGCTTCTGATGTTATTTGTTATTGATGCTAGCTTGTGGCACCTTCCAAGTTTCTTACACTTGTTGAGTTTGCTTTACAGATTCTTATTATCTGTTTAGTATGGTTTTGGGCAATTTGTTGTAATATTACATTTATCGCTTTCTATAGATCATATATAGTAGGGGCATTTATCGCTTTCTAGATATCATGATAAGTAGGAAATAAAGAGCGTGTGCTCAAAGTCGCTGTTTAGAGTCATGTAGCATGCACCACTTTCTGTATGATAATTTTGGTTGTTTAAAGCCCTATCTTTGAATAGGAAATTATGCACGTGTGTTTATTTTCCCGTATGTTGTTGTGTCATTCTCGAAAGTTAGTTCGATACTTGGTCTTAGATTCATTCTCGATGATGATTTTGTTCCAAGTGGATTCAGTTTGCATTACTTTTTGTCATTTACAATTATGTCAAAAATATAAAGAAATAAATAATAATGTTGTGCACATGGTTCATACCCGGATGGGATGTTCCTTTGAGGCTTGGTTCGGTTCACTCTCGATGATGAGTTTGTTCCCCCTTTAATTTTACTTATTGCACAAGCATAAAAAGGAAAGAAATACTTAGATATTATTTGTCGTGGTTCACTCTCGAGTATGAGTTTGTTCCCTTTGTTAGTTTTTCCTACGCGCCTATCTCTTTGTACCTTTTGTACTTGCTTTCTTCTATTTGACATGCTCCCATAAGACTTGCGGTTTACTCTCGATGATGAGTTTATTCCAAATAGCAACTAGGATGGTTCTTTCTCGGATGAGTTGGTTCATAGAAAACCTTGGTCCGAATCCTAAGGCAATCTTTTCATGATAAATCTAGGCTTAAAAAATAGGTTAGTCCACCGTAGACTCTTCCCTTTTTCCCCACTTTGCATGTGCATAAAATACACTCTTTCTTGGCAAATCTTTAAAACACCTCTAATAATCTCAAAATCCTTTCATAAAGGTAAAAGATACAAACACATTAAAGTCTCTCTTTCTTGCCTTTTGGATTTTCAATTTCTAACTAGATGTCTTATTTTCCGCTCTACACAATACGGTGTGTACTTCCCCAAGGGTCGGGTTGCACTATGTCTACTTGCTAAGAGTTACGACTATAACATTATCCACCTCCGGGCGGTTTTTAAACACATTAATTCCTTTCTACTCCATATGCGTGAGTCTCCAAAGGTCGAGCTGCAGGTAGAGTGCGAAATTGATGTTGTTCCATAAAAAATACAAACCTACCAAAACTATTGAGCTGAACTACGGCTGCTTTGATTCCTTAAAATGAATACGTAGACGGAGGATTTTATGGGGCCTAATCGAGCACAATTTGTAAATACTTATTTCTTTTCCCTACACCTTTTCTTCTTTCGTTTACATACATACCTTGTGCAGATTAGATATAGATTCTTACACACCCATTAGCTAAACAACAAGAGTGGATACCGTAGAGTACTACATACATGTGGGGTTCTAACACCTTCCTCTCGTGTAACCAAATCCCTTACCCGATTTCTTGGTCGAAAGACCATGATTTCTCCATTTCAAGTTTTCTTTGATATTTCCCTTTCTCCTTCGTGGGATGAATAGATGTTCGGTGGCGACTTCATTGTTTTTTATTCGATGAGTTTTGTCCAGTTCCTTTAGTTGGCGACTTCACTAGGGAAAGATAGTCCTATTGCTGGTCCATCCTAGAGTCAATCCTAGCTCTTGTTTGTTTACTCATTTGGGTGTTTATTTACTTCCAATTATTTACAACTTTATATACATTTCTTACATATGTTTATGCATGCATTTTATCTCTTTCTATATACTGTTGTTATGCTGGATCTGTGTTTTTTTGGTTGGTGGGTGTTACAAGAGGTAAAAGACCCAGTACCCAGGCTAGAGTGTATGCCATTAGGAACACTAGGAATAGAGTGGATAGTCATGACAGACAATAGGTGTATACCCTATCACCATCTGACCATGAAAGCCACTGTCAGTAACGTTCAGTGAGGTATTATCATCATCACGGATGTGCATGATGATAATACTTTCAAGTGACCAATGATCTGATTATCCTTGACCTACCTTAACCCAGTTATACCCGTGAGTGGGCGGGATGATTTATTTTCACAAGTACATGTAGGTGACCACGTTCAGTTGGTGACCGTTGTGATCTTCTTGGTGACTATGTGGTTCTCAGATTTATTTTCTGAGTTTCTGGTTTGATATTCACGAGGATTTCTGGTTATGTTTCAAACCTTTGATCTTGGTTTTCTCGGCATGTTCAAGAGACCGTATTGCACAGCAGCAGTATCATGGAAGCCTTGATCCCATGTTTGTCACACCTGCATCATAGCATATTTATTTTTCTAAAAGAAATGCAAAAAATAAGTATCTAACTATCATGTGCATGATCATTCAAGGGTATTTTAAGAGTTTTTGTCTTTGCCAAATGGATGAAACTAGTGATAACGGCAAGGAATCCATAAGGCATACCCATGGTTACAAGTTGTATAGTTCCCAAGCTTCACTTCTGAAGGGGTTGATTAGAATTTATGGAAGTCTGTTATGGTTACACGATTTTGATGTTGATCCGAAAGCTTTGGTGACACTCTTGCAGTTCTATGATTCAAGCTTGAGATGTTTTACATTTCAAGATTATCATTTAGCTCCCACTCTGGAAGAATATGCCTATCTGTTGCGTTTGGAAGTTAATGGTCGTATTTCATTTGTCTGTATTCCTGAGAAGATAAAGGAGAGTTTCATTGTCGGTGCTCTTTATTTAAGCTTGAAGGAAGTAAAAGACAATTGGGGGCCGAATGAGGGAGTTTATGGTTTTGACTTGGAATTCTTGAAGAGAAAGGCTCAAGATAGCATTGATAAGAAGAAATGGGTCACTTTCAACGCGTAACTAGCTGTCATGATCTATGGTATAATCCTTTTGCCAAACAAGAAAGAGTTTGTTTATCTACCTGCCATTTGTGTCTTCATGACCAAAAATCTGGTACCAACACTGTTAACAAATACTTATTATGCTATCCATTCAAGGCATACAAGAAAGGGGATTGTTAACATTAGTGTACCAATGTTGTATTGTTGGTTCATGCTTTATCTTCCTAAGAAGGGTCCATTTATGTATACTAAGAACTCTCTGCAATGGGGAAAAGGATGGTTGCACTCACTTCCCATTACATCCGTTGGTGTTTACTCTCACATGGAGGTCCAGATATCCATTCGCTGTGGGAAGTTTTCCAATGTACCTCTCATAGGAACTCAATGATGTATAAAATATAACCATGTTCTAGCATTCTGATAAGTGGGATACATCATGAACGGTCGACCCAATGATTTGGACGTTGTGGAGACAGTGTATTTTGAGAGGGGAGAGAATCTAGAATTGATGCTAGAAATAAAGAAAGCATGGACACAGATTCATAGGAGAACCAAAGAGTCCATGGGAAGAAAACTTGCTCTTTCTAGACCTCCTTATGTCGAGTGGGTCAAAGACAAATTTAATACTATTTTGTTTCCTTTCAAAAGGAGAGCTCCGTTATACGGGCAACCACCGGTTATCTTGTCAGCATTAGTACCTACTGAAGAGTATGATCTTGTTCGAGTTGAGAACAGAGAACTTCGTCAGAAAGATCGGGAGTTGAACATGAAACTTTTTGCGGCCAGAGTAGACAAGTTGTATTTGGCTCATAAGCTCAAAATTTCTAGTGAAGGGATTCCTGAGGTCGGGAGAGCTAAGAAAAGACCTGGAGTACAAGAGGATGTCTTTATTTTTGAAGTTGTTCATAGAAAAGTTGTCAAAGACGCCGAGAAGAGCCCGCAATAATGTGTGAAGCTTCAAGCAGTTGAAGCTAAATACAAAGAGTAAATCAAAGAGTTGAAAAGACAACTTAGAAGTGCCAGATCATACTGAGCTCAATAAGAAGAGGCAGAGAGTGCTCTCATGCCAATGCCACTATCGGAATGTAAAGAATGTGACGTTTTTATCGTTGAATGCCAAAACCTCCAAAAAGTTCTGTACAAGAAAGATATTGTCATCAAAAGCTTCATGGAAGGACAAGATTTGGAAGAGACCAAATAATTGTTCAAAAAAAATAAAAATTGGAGCGCTTGATATTTTGGGCAATCGAGGTCGTTGTTTGGTGCAAAGATGAAAGATCCTTATGTTTGATTTTTGTTCTTCCTTTCACTTTTGTGATCACCACCAGGCTTGTTGGTTGGGGTCTTTATATCTCACGATGTTTATTTGTCATTTTTTTGTATGAACTCTCTTATTTGAAGTTTTCCATTTAATGAAGCATTGTTTTGGTTATACTTCTCGTGTCGATATTACTTGTTCATGTTATCATGGATTGTTATTCAGGTGGATAACAATACTATGGAATACCCTAGAAATGATTAACATATCATGCATATCATAACATATCATGCATTATAGGTTCTCAGGCCGGAATTCTTATCTTATTTTTGCTTTTATTTAGCAGAAATTACAAATCCAGTCTCTCACTAATATTCTACTAGAAGAAACTTTCCATGTCAAACGAAACTCGTACAAGAAGAGCTTGCAGAATTCAGGGCTCAAATGGCTACCCAGATGACTCAGTTTATAGAGGCCATCACCAACATGAACCGCGAACAAAAAGAGTTGAGGGCTCTTGTGGAGAGACCTCGTGTTGAAGTGGAACATCCAGAATTCGAGGACTTCTCAATCGGGTAGCCGCGTCCTCAGTAGGTTATGAACATGAATGTTAATGGTCATGCTCCTGACCAGGGTATGCAGTTCAATCAGGGTCGTTTCCCGCCGATCCCTCCACCACATCTCCTGGATGGTAATCCTCGTGGACAGGGTCCAGATGTGGGTTTTCATGATAACATGATGTGTATGCATGGTAGTGAGGCTAATTTCTTGGGTGATAATCAAAAATTTCGTCAACTCGAAGAAAGGTTGAAGGCTGTTGAAGGAGTAAAGGTGTCTGGTCTGGATATCAATGATTTGGGTCTGGTGCCTGGGGTGAGGGTTCCCTCAAAATTTAAAGTTCCATTTTTGACAAGTATACTGGTGTCACTTGCCCCAAAACACATGTCAAATCTTACTACAGGGAGATGTCTGTGTAATCATAAGATGAGAGGTTGTTGATACATTTCTTCCATGATAGCTTTTCAAGGGCACCTTTGGAATGGTATATAAAGTTAGAAAGTTCTCGTATCAGACAATGGAGAGATTTGGTGGAAGCTTTCCTTGAACGTTATCAATTCAATGTTGATTTGGCGCCAAATAGGACTCAATTGTAGAGTTTGACACCAAATTCTGGTAAAAGTTTCAAAGAATATGCTCAGAAGTGGCGTGAACTCGCCGCTAGGGTTCAGCCACCTATGATGGAAAGGGAGATGATTGACCTTTTCACCAATAATCTTCAAGACCATTATTATGTAGCTTGAAGTTCGTATTCTAGCTTTTCTGAGATGGTAATTGTTGGTGAGCGTATAGAAAGTGGATTAAATTATGGGAAGATTCAATCTGTTAATATTGGTGCTTCTACTAGTGGTGGTGAAAAGAAAGTATTTTGTGGCTACCCTAAGAAAAAGGATGGGGAGGCAAGTGTTGTGTACGGTCGAAGGGACCAGAGAAAAGAGGAACGACATGTAAATGCTATAACCATCACTGCTGCTCAACCAACACCTCAGCAACAGCGTCAGGGCCAGTATCAAAGGCAGCGGAATCCTCCTAGGCAACTGAGAAAGTTTGATCTTGTGCCAATGCCTTATTCTGAAATACTCCAGTGCCTTCTCGATAACAAGTTGGTTGAGAAAAGGAAAATGCCTACTTATACTTGGAAACTCCCCCACAATTATGATGCCAATGCTAGATGCGAATTCCATTCTGGAGGAGTGGGGCACAGGGTGGAAACTTTTTGGAATTGAAGTATAAGGTGCAAGATTTGCTAGATGAAAAGGCCATTCAGTTTGATCCACTTCCAGGGCCTAATATTATCAGGAATCTAGTGTCGCCTCATGATGGGGAAACCATCAACGTTATCTCTGAAGTTGAGGATATTGATTTGGTTTTAGATATGAATAGGTTGGTTACTCCTTTGCCTTTTGTCGAAGAACAGATGTTCAAGAGAGGTGTTTATCCAGGATGCAATTCAGACTGTCTCGATTGTGTGTTTCAACCTAAAGGTTGTACCAAGCTAAAAGTGGGTATTCATAAATTGATTAATGAAGGTGAGCTTCGTTTTAATAATATTGTCAAAGGGAGGAAAAATACAGAGGATATTGATGTGATTTCTATCTCGTTTACCCCTACTAGCCTGTGTGCTCCGGCCATACCGATAACTCTTATAATTACTACATCGGGTCCTATCCCTTATACGAGTGATAAGGCTGTAGGGTGGCATTATGGAGGAGATGTGTATTTCCAAGGAGTGAAACAAGAGAGTGGATATTCAAAAGAGAAATCCTTGGGGAATGATCAGTCAGATGTTGATAACATTGTTGATACCAGAAGGGTAACTAGAAGTGGGAGAGTAATCTCACCACAGGACATGCAGGATAAGGCATATGCCTTAGCTAGAGCTAAAGGTAAACAACAAGTGGTGGTCGATGACTCGATTCAAGACTTGGATGCCGATATGATGAAGGATTTTGAAGAGATTATGAGGTATATACGGATGAGTGATTATTAGGTTACTGATCACTATCTTATCTCTCTTTTTTGATTCTGAGGCACATAGGAATACGCTGATGAAATTGTTGAATATAGCATTTGTCCCGCAAGAGATCTCAGTTAACCAGTTTGAAAGTGTGTGTGCGAGTATGATTGCTGGTAACGATCTTGGTTTTATAAATTTCGATCTTCCTCCAGAAGGAATAAATCACAACAAAGCATTGAATATTTTGATGGAATGCGAGGGGAATACTCTATCCCTTATCTTGGTGGACATCGGTTCCTCTCTGAATGTTATTCCAAAAACTGCTTTGATGAAGATTGAGTACTCTGGACTCGAGTTGCGTCCAAGTGATCTGGTGGTTAAGGAATTTGGAGGGTCAAGATGCACAGTGTTTGGCGAGACGGATCTTCCTGTCAAGATTGGTCCTCAAGTCTTCACCTCTAATTTTTTTGTAATGGATATTCAACCCGCTTATTATTGTTTGTTAGGACGTCTATGGATTCATAAGGATGGGGTAGTGACGTTTACTCTCCATCAGAAGATTAAGTATCAAGTCAATGGCCAAATCGTTACTGTGTGTGGTAAAGAGGAGTATGTGGTGAGTCACCTGTCGTCTTTCAAATATGTTGAAATAGAGGGTGAGGTGCATGAGTCTCCTTGCGCCATAATCCCTATGTCTCCGTGCAACATTCGTGCACCATACTCCCTCTATCTTCGTGCACCGTCCGCGCGCCTCTCCCTCCCTTGCAAGCTCCTACAACTGTCCTCCTCTCTCTGATCAGCATCATGATCTTCCTTTCTTCTTCATCTTCTTCAAGAGGTTCAAGAGGTAATCACTAACTCCATTGATTCTTGAATTTTGTAGTTTGATTTCGGTGAATTGTTTATAATTAGGATTAGATAACATAGTTTATATAATTTGAAAATTGAATTAGAGACTTAGGTTGGATTGATTTCGGAATTGATTATGTTCTTGAATTTAGATTGTGATGTAGAAACTTAGTATAACTTGTTCACACTAGGTGTTTGCTTTAACTCCACATAGGAACCTAAAATTAATTTTTGATTTAGGATTTGGATTAATTCTTGAACTTAGGATTGAATAGATGTAGAATTTAGTGCTCTCTAACTTTTAGGTTAGTTTAGGTACTAATCTTGATTAGATCTTAAGCATAAACTAACATTAGTTTAGTTTAATGCTAATTATTTGATTGCTCAAGTTTCTTGATATCAAAATGTTGAGAAAAATTGGCATCCGATAGTTTAATTCATGAGTTTGTGGTGAATTCTTGAACTTATAAATTGATCCAAAATGATGACATAAACCATGAGTTGAAAAATTGGATGCTAATAGTTTCTTTAATGTGTTGATGTTAAGAAACTTCAATGTTTTTGTTGTGATTTTTGGTGTATTTTAAATGCATTTTTATACATAATTTCAAGTTGCTAATTTTGTAACATAAACTACTTTTTATGCTATTTCTTTGTGGATACTTGTTGTTTGTCATTTTTATGAGTTGAGACAAGTTCTAATAAGCTCAAATACCATTGCAAAATACATTTGAAATAAGTTTAATTGAGTTTGGTGGAAAATACCTCAAAACTTGATAAATGACAAAGTTTGACATAATTTCTATTTTGCTCTAACTTTTGATCCGTGAAGAGTTTTTCCGACTTCTCTTAATGAAAACCGAGTTTCTTAATCCGTGAAGAGTACTTTTTCGATTCCGACAAATTTCGCTCCATTTTTCCGCTACTGTAGCAGTTTTGAAAATCATGTTTCGGAATGAAATTTGGGCGAACTGAGTTAATTTTTGGAACCGTTGGCATGTTTCTATGTCACCTTAATTTTTGCGGTTGATTTCGGATGCTTTTCGATTAGTTTTCTAAATTTCCGATTTAAGTTTTTGTACATTATCTTATGTTTCATTTTTGACTTATGACACAATTTTTGTGTGTTGGTTTATACTTTGATGTCAAATAATATCAATTGGTTTCAATTAATTGTTTAAGAACTTTGTGAATTTAGTGTATTGGAATACATTTTTATTCATAACCTTTGAGTTTCACAATTTGTGAGTTGATTCCTATTCATCACACTTTTGGAATAAATACATAAACCCGTGAATAGAAGTTAATTTGCAACTTGTTGATTAAATTTTGATACTTTAAATTCATGTGGTTTTAGGACTTTAATTCTTGATTTTTAGATCAATATTGAGGTGACATGTTCATGTGCAAGTTTCGGATAACTATCTCATGTTAATATTCAAGATTAATGCACTAAAACTTTAATTTCTAAATTGATTCATGATGAATATTAAAATGCACATAGTGTTGTCCAGAACTTGTATTTTACATGTGCATTGAGTTTTGGCTTGTGAGTATTAGTGTACTTAATTGAGCTTTTTTTTTATACCGGTAGCAAGTTTGGATGTTTCTAAACCGGTTTTTGCACCCATTTTCATGAGTATAATGTTGCTGCCGGTGAATACTTTGTTATGCTCCTTTGACTTGTTTGCTTTGCCTAGCACATATTCATGTCTCATTTTTTATACCTATTGCTAATTGTTATTATTGCATTTGATTTTGGTGTTATCTACTAATAAGTTTTGTGAGATGTGCATATTTTGAGAAGCCAATTTGGATACCAATCGCTTTGTTGATGGATACGATTTGCTTGCACCTATTTTTCACACTTCTGACGTTGTTTATTGTTGATGCTAGCTTGCGGTGCCTTCCGAGTTTATTACACTCGTTGAGTTTGCTTTACGCATTCTTATTATCCGTTTGGTATGGTTTCAGGCTATTTGTTGTAATATTACATTTACCGCTTTCTAAAGATCATGTATAGTGGGGGCATTTATCGCTTTCTAGATATCATGAGAAGTAGGAAATAAAGAGCGTATGCTTGAAGTCATTGTTTAAAGTCCTGTAGCAGGCACCGCATTTTGTATGATGATTATGGTTGTTTAAAGCCCTATCTTTGAATAGGTAATTCTGCATGTGTGTTTATTTTCTCGCATGTTGTTATGTCGTTCTCGATGATGAGTTATATACTTGGTCTTGGATTCATTCTCAATGATGAGTTTGTTCCAAGTGGATTCGATTTGCATTAATTTTTATCATTTACAATTATGTCAAAAATACAAAGAAAGAAATAATAATATTGTGCGCCTGGTTCATACCTGGATGGGATGTTCCTTTGAGGCTTGGTTCAGTTCACTCTCGATGATGAGTTTGTTCCCCCTTTATTTTACTTGTTGCACAAACATAAAAAGGAAAGAAATACTTAGATATTATTTGTCGTGGTTCACTCTCGAGGATGACTTTGTTCCCTTTGTTAGTTTTTCCTATGCACCTATCTCTTTGTACCTTTTGTACTTGCTTTCTTCCATTTTCCATTCTCCCTTAAGACTTGCGGTTTACTCCTGATGATGAGTTTATTCCGAATAGCAGCTAGGATGGTTCTTTCTCAGATGAGTTGGTTGCTAGAAAAACTTGGTCCGAACTCTAAGGCAATCTTTGCATGATAACTCTAGGCTTAAAAAAAAAAGGTTAGTCCATCGTAGACTCTTCCTTTTTTTCCCACTTTGCCTGTGCATAAAATACACTCTTTCTTGGCAAATCTTTAAAACGCCTCTAATAAACTCAAAATCCTTTCGTAAAGGTAAAAGATACAAACAAATTTAAGTCTCTCTTTCTTGCCTTTTGGCTTTTCAATTTCAAACTGGATGTGTTGTTTTCCGCTCTACAAAATATGACATGTAGTTCCCCAAGGGTCGGGTTGTACTATTTCTACTTTCTATGAGTTACGATTATAGCATTATCCGCCTCCGGGAACTTTTTGAACACATTATTTCCTTTCTACTCCAGATGCGTGAGTCTCCAAAGGTCGAGCTACAGGTATAATGAGAAATTGATATTGTTCCATAAAAAATACAAACCTACTGTGATCGGTGGATCTGGAACTGACTGTTTAACGCTGGATCGCGAAATGTCGCGGTAAGCAAGAGTCGCCACCGTCTTTTATTTTCTCCAATATGGAAAGGACAAAAGCACAGAAAAATTCCTTTGAGATTAGTTCTCGGTTCGGGAGGTAGATTTATAGAAAGGGAAGGTGTTAGCACCCTTTCTATCCATGGTTATCCATGGGCTCTTAGATACTTGCTCATTTGTGTTTTCAAAATGTTTATTTGCTTTTCAAGGTGAGTGGGTTTGAAAAAGTTTCTTTGAAAGTTTCAGATCGACTCTTGTATCAGTCCTCAAGAGTGTTTGAAAAGTTGTTTTGAAAGCTTTTTGAAAAGTGTCGGTGTGAAAAGAAGTTTTTTTTTTTATTTGTTTTGAATTAGAGCAAGTATCCATGAGTCATCTACCTACCCTAAGGAATTAGGCTGTGCAAATGTCCTTAAGGTAGTGCCATCCCACCATTGAGAGGTAGGTAGCACCACCGTTGGAGGTGTTCGGGTCAATTCGAGTTTAGGGACAGTATGGTCACCGAGCAACAGCAAGACACCTTAGAAGCTACCCTTATGCCATTGATCTTTTTATTCCGAGGCAACCGTTCCGAGGCAACTATTCTGAGGCAACTGTTCCGAGGCAACCGTTTCGAGGCAACTAGATCAATGGAACATAAGGACTCACTAAGACGTCCTATACTCGACGACCACATTTCGAGGGGCAAGGCAACAGTGTGATCACCAGAGCAACAGTAGGACACCTTAGAAGCTACCCCCATGCCATGTTCATGGACATGAGGACTTACTAAAATGTCCTATACTCGACGACCACGTTTCGAGGGGCAAGGCAACAGTGAGGCGTACCCTAGGAGTGGTGTGTGAATTGTGTGTCATTTTCAGTTACATTTTATCTTGATCATGTATTGAGTGAGCTACGCTTTGATTTTATTTGGGCCATTCATTCTTTCATGCAATAGTTAGCAGTTAAAAGGTGCGGAAATTAAAATGCGGAAAATAAAGGTCCTACGCTATTACAAGGCGCGGGTCTTATACATCGCCAAATTAACAAAGACCCGATTTTGAATAAAAGTGCGGAAAGTAAATGTCCTAATTACTATTACAAAGCTTTGGGGCAAATACATTATATTTAAAAAGGAAATAAAAATAAACGTGCGAAAAGAAATTAGAATCGAATGCGAGGGCGTTGGGCCCTTTAAAGAAATTAAATCGAAATTGAAAGTTAATTAATTATTTAATGAGAAAAGAAATTGTTTTTTATGTTTTTTTTGTATTTAATGAAAATAAAGAAAGAAAATTAATTATTATTAGAAACCCTAATTCTACACTATTTTTAATTTGTTAAAGAAGAATATTTAAGTTTAAACCTAATTTACTAATTGTTTAATTACAAGAGTATTTACAAAAATAATTAGTGATTAATAATAATAATAATAATAATAATAATTTATTTAATGAGAAAAGAATAAAAATGCTAAAAACCTAATTTTTATGTATTTTAGTTATTAAAACAAACATTAAAGTTGAAAACCTAAATTTAAACTAAATTGATTATTGAAAATTTATTTAAAAAATAAAATATTAGTGAATTAAATATTAAAAACAATAAACATATTTTATTTTTATGATTTCTGATTTTTTTGTATTATGAAAATTATTTTGTGAATTAAAAGAAACAATTAAAATAATTAAAATAAATAAAAGAAAGGAACAAAAAGAGAGAAAGAAAATGCAAACATGGGGGGTGGTTGACCCAATTGAGGAGGTTTATTGTGAGCATTTTGGCCCATCAGAATGAGGCATTTTTGACTTTTCAGTGGTCACGTGCAGAATGATTGACTAGCGTCCATGGTAATCCTCCCATTCTGGCCCTTAGATTGGAGTTCCTGGACACTTGGCAGGCTAGATAGTGAGGACGCATGATGGTCCTTGGATGGCATGCTGCATAGAAGTACATTAGAAGAAAAATTATGGAAAGGGTGGGGGACCTGGGAATCGAACCCAGGTCCTAATACATGTAGGACAACGCACAAGCCAACTGAGCCATTGAGTCTCTTTGTTCATTTAGTGGACCATAATTATTATGAGAGAGAAAACAATATTATGCTGGATTAAAATAAAACGCGCCAATGTTTGAACTAACCAACCACAAGCCAACAGCTCAGCGTCTTCTCCCTTGCTTCTTCGTTTTTGCCTGAAAATATAGAATAGATAGCGGGGGTTTTAAACCCCCACTAAAACAGCCATGGAATAATAGCGATTAGCTAATAAGCAAAAAGAAAAAGGGCGCGATGGGTGATTTCAATCCGTTATGATGTCACGATTCCAATGGTACTGGTTTTATTGGCCAATTTTGCCTTATGCGTAAAACCCCAAAATTAGAGTTCTGAGACCCTAGGCACCTTTCATGGTGTATTCGTGTACAGGGCTTAAAAATTCAATCAAAGAATGCCAATAGCTTCAGAACACTCATGTTAGTATAAATCAATGCTTAAAACGTATGGAAAGTGTATGCAAATTCAAACACGAATATGAAAATATTTATGAACAGGGCAACGTGGTTCTACCAATTCCTTATGCGTGGAGACTGGATTTCAATTGGAAAAGCTTCCTGGTAGTGTCAGGAGTGAAGTGGAATGGTTTTTGATCTTTGAAACAAGCTCTAGCTATGAAAATAGTTTTGAGATTTTTTGTGTAAAAGTTCAATTTTTGTTCTCTATTCTGAGCGCAACTTTCTTTGTTCTTAGCATTAGGTTTATGTTTGTACATATATGTGGAAGGAATTAGGTCAGAAAAATAAGCCCAAAGCCTTGTATTCAATGATTTTGAATATTTGATTTTCATGATCTTTTTCAATCTTTTTCATGCCTTTTTGCTATGGAAACTTGCCTATCTTGGAAGATTTGGTCTCTTGAGCATGTGCACGAAATATTTAGGTCATGATGGATGAAGATGTTGCACAAAAAGATTTGAAACACATGATTTGTTATTTTTGTCATATTTAAATTTTAATTAAGTGAATTAATAATAATAAAAATTCAAATAATTAATCAAAAATGAGAAATAACTCCCTTTTAGCTTAATGGGTCGTGCATAGCTTTTGGGTGATGATCCATGGAAGAAATTGAGGCCCATTAGCAATTTTGAGGCATTTGAAGCAAAGTTGACTTTTCAAAATTCCCAAAAATTTCCCAACTTCCACAAGGCATATCTTGCTCACTTTTTAAGCTTTGATCATGTTCTTGGACATTTTGGAAAGGTCTTGAAGTCCTCTAACCAATTCCTTTGGTCCCATGTCATTTTGATTTACCAATCTCAAGTTATGGTCTTTGACTTAAAGTGTCTTTTTGTTGACCTTTGAAAATGACCTATAATGTTGAGATTGGTAAATTTTTGTGAGAGAATTTCTTGGACTTGAAGTGTGAAGATGAGTTGTAGGAAATGTTATTCTCTTCAAAATGAGCTTTGGATGGAATTTTTCTGATAAACCATGTGGAAGTTATGCCCTGGTCAATTTGCAGTTGACTTTTTCAACTGTCCAAAAATAGAAACTTTTGCATCTTGAGACTTTTTGAGCCATGCTTTGAGAATCATGATCAAGAATTGATCAAATGATGTTTGTGGCTTCAAAATAAGATGTTGACCAAAAATTTTGACTTTTGACTGTCAAATGACCATTTTGCCCCTGCAGTTGACTGTTGAGCAATCAGGGTTCTTGACTGTGCAATTTTGTGCTGTGAGTCTTGAAACCTGGCATGTGGATGCTTGACAATGTATGTAGGCATGTGGGACTCCAACTTCTTTGCCAGAACCAAAACCCTAATTTTTGACTGTTAGGAGGCCATTGGACTGTGCAACTCTTGGGAGATTTTGAAGCATGATCTTAGCAAACCTTGAAGAATATGGGAGGGCAAATTTTGGGGTACAACACTTGCCCCTGTTCAATCTTCTTAGACCTGAGGATGTTGATTGGCTGGCGTGCCTTTCGTAATCCGAGGGTGGAAGATGATTGAACACTAGAGTGCCCAGAAATTTGCGCTCACATAGTGACGTATCAGCAATGTGATGTGGGGAATGGGCTTACAGATGCCATTTGGAGATTTGATGGATAGGATGATGGGCTTATAGATGCCATCTAGGTGTCGATCGCGTAAGAGATTCCTTAGCGAGAACTTGCGTACCTGAAAAAAGAAAGATAATTACCTGGCCTGTTACAGGAGTTGACCTTAAAACTCTTTATGTAGACGCGCTCTGGCTGGATGCAGGTATCGAATCTTTAAACTCTTCAGACATTCCCTGGCGAGATACATGAATCGAGTCTGGAGCTTCAAAAGGTGATGAATGAATCAGGGATGGTTACTACCTCAACGGGACGATGAGAGAACCTTGGACGATTACTACCTAAACAGTAACGATGAGAGAACCTTGGGCGATTACTACCTCAACAGTAACGATGAGAGAACCTTGGGCAATTACTACCTCAACAGTAACGATGAGAGAACCTTGGGCGATTACTACCTCAACAGTAACGATGAGAGAACCTTGGGCGATTACTACCTCAACAGTAACGATGAGAGAATCTTGGGCGATTACTACCTCAACAGTAACGATGAGAGAACCTTGGGCGATTACTACCTCAACAGTAACGATGAGAGAATCTTGGATGTCTTCTACTGAGTCTTTATCAGGAAAATCTTTAGGAATCGATTTAATTGGACCAGAGAAGGCCTTTGACTGGATCGGCATCAGAAAAAAATCTTTAGGAGTCGATTTAACTGAACCAGGCAAGGTCTTGGCATCTTCAACTGGGTCTTCATCAGGAAAATCTTTAGGAATTGATTTAACTGGACCAGAGAAGGCCTTTGACTGGATCGGCATCAGAAAAATCTTTAGGAGTCGATTTAACTGAACCAGGCAAGGTCTTGGAATATCTTTGACTGGATAAGAATCAAAAAAATCTTAGGGTCGATTTAACTGAACCAGACGAAAGTCTTGGATTAACTTTGACTGGATAAGAATCAGAAAAATCTTAGGGTCGATTTAACTGAACCAGACGAAAGTCTTGGAATATCTTTGACTGGATAAGAATCAGAAAAATCTTAGGGTCGATTTAACTGAACTAGAGGAGGTCTTGGACATAGCTGAGAACTTAACTGGATCTTTCCTGAAAGGTAAAGGTCAGTCATATGCAATGCATGATATGGATCAAGCAATGATGTTCTCAATATAAATGAGATTGTAAGATATGATGCGTTTATGCATGTATCATGATGTATGTGATATTTTTGAATGTATTTTCGTCTAGGAAAATATATCCTTGACGAATGCCGGGAGTTAAAATCCTGGGCTGATGGAAAGCTTCTGTTTCCACTTGGGAGTGATGGTTGCAAGAATACCGGTAGGAGAAGATGACTCCGTTGGGGAATAAACTTGGCGAATGGATTACTCTGCGGGGAGAAAATTACTCTAGCGACCTTGTTGGGGAACAAAACTTTGTGGGAAGAGAGGTACTCTGTTGAGATGTTGATGGTAACTTCGCTGGGGATACCATTGTTATGTTATGTGTTAATAGACTCCGCTGGGGATAAGAAGATTTTGTCGAGGACAGTCTTTCCGTGGCTTTTGGCTGAGGATAACCCAGTTATACCCTGGTAGGGAAATGACCTCTTGAATAAAGCTGGGGGACGCGTTCGTGCTCTGCAGGGGGGAAGCTTCCAGAATCTACTGGGGATAAGCTTACTGTTGGGGATATGGATTCAAACTTTCCTGGGGAAATCTGGATTGGACTCTCCTGGGGAAATTAATTTGATATGTACCGGGGAAGTGGCTCCACTGAATGTCTGGTATACCGCCGGGGAACAATCTTAGATCGAGATTTCCGGGGATGCTCGTTAAGAATATCTGTATGATGTGCTAGGGAATGTTGAGATCTGCTGGAGGATACCCAACTTCCTTAAGGCTGATAGTATAGCTTTGCTTGGGGAGAGTGCATTGACTTGCTGACTCACTCTCTGGGGAATTAAGATATACTGGTTATGTTCTTCAGCTGAACTTACCTTGGTACCTTGATGGACAGAACAATTAGATCGCTTAGATAACTCATTATTGCCCCTGTTTCTAATGTTACCTGTAATTAATCCTTTGTTTCGTATGCAAACATTTATGAGTTAGCAATCATTGTCAAATGCATATATCACAAATTGAACCTTGGACGTTCTTCGCACAACAAAACAGAAAAAGGAAAAACAATTGGCAATTGATCTGAAAAGTGAATTTATATTGATTTTTGAATTTGCCTGTAAATAGGCGTTTATGTACAAGAGGTTGACGTCCTAGTAGGAGAACGCCGCCGAATAAAAGAGTTTATACAATTTGTACAAAGGGAAAACAAAACAGCTATGTGAAAAGAATGATCCCACTGGGTTCCAACTCTGCTATCGCCTTTATATCTTCGAGCGTCTCATCACTTGATGACCTAGCTGAAGATGAAGTTGATTGATCAATGCCTTTTGAACTTGATATTGATACCGGATTCTGGATGCAATGTGATCCAATGAGACATAGTATTACGCTTTATCCCTAATTTTTGCCTGGACCGCCCTTTCGGGTTTTCAGTCCACCGGGATACCCATTTTTGCCCAAGCCGCCTTTTCAGGTTTTCGACTTTCCGGATGTACAGATTTTTTCATTTCATCCCTCATTTTGCCCGAACCCTTTTGGTTCGCTGGGAAGCCCTAATTTTTTCCTAGATATATCAACCTAGCGGGTCTTTTATCATGCGTAGTATCTTTTTACTATGTCTGCATTGGCGGGGTGAGGAAGGTTGTCACCGTCCATGGTGGTTAGAATCATGGCTCCTCCTGAGAACACATGTTTAACCACAAATGGCCCTTCATACGTAGGGGTCCATTTGCCCCTGGGATCACTCTGAGGAAGGATGATGTGTTTGATTACCAGATCACCAACTTGATACTCTTGTGGTCTGACCTTTTTGTTAAATTCCCTGATCATCCGTTTTTGGTACGTCTGACCATGACAAATAGCAGCAAGTCTCTTTTCGTCAATTAAGTTTAATTGATCAAGTCGTGTCTGGATCCAGTCATCTTCACTCAGATCTGCATCCTTCATTATCCGGAGAGAGGGTATCTGCACTTTGATCGGCAAGACTGCCTCCATGCCGTAGACCAAGGAAAAAGGAGTTGTCCCGGTTGACGTCCTTGCTGAGGTACGGTACCCATGTAGAGCAAACGGTAACATCTCGTGCCAATATTTATAGGTCACTGTCATCTTCTGCACAATTTTCTTGATATTCTTATTCGCTGCTTCTACAGCCCCATTCATCTTCGGTCTGTAAGGAGAAGAGTTGTGGTGATGTATCTTGAATTGCTCGCAGAGCTCAGTGATCATCTTGTTATTGAGATTGGTACCATTGTCCGTAATGATTCTTTCAGGGACGCCGTATCGACAGATCAGATTATGACGAATGAACCGTGCCACAACATTCTTGGTTACTGTAGCATAAGAAGTTGCTTCAACCCACTTTGTCAAGTAATCAATCGCCACCAGGATGAAGCGATGCCCGTTGGATGCCGTAGGTTTAATCTCGCTGATCATATCTATGCCCCACATTGCAAACGGCCAAGGTGCAGTCAAGACATTCAGAGGAACTGGAGGAACGTGCACCTTGTCTGCATATATCTGGCATTTATGGCATGTCCGAGAGTGTTGGTAACAGTCGGCTTCCATGGTGGACCAGAAATACCCTGCCCGAAGGATTTTGTTTGCCATAGTGTGTCCACTAGAATGTGTTCCGAAGGTACCTTCGTGTAGCTCCGCCATGATCCTTTCTGCTTCAGTCTTATCCACACAACGCAGTAAGGTCGAATCATGGTTTCGCTTATACAGAATGCCATGGCTGAGGAAGAACTTCGCTGCGAACCTTCTCAGAAACTTTTTATCGTTGACAGATGCACCTTCAGGGTATTCCTGAGCTTCCAAGTATCTCTTCACCTCATGGTACCAAGGTTTCTCAATCACTACCTCAGCTTCCAGATCACAACAGTATGCCGGTTCGTCCAGTTTCCAGATGATGATCTGGGGAGCCTCATTGTCCCATTTGACTTTGAACATGGAAGACATCGTAGCTAACGCTTCCGCCAACTGATTCTCCTCTCTTGGGAAATGTTCGAAAGTTATCTCTGTGAAATGGGGGATCAATGTCAACACACATTCTCTGTAAGGAATAAGGTTCGGATGTTTCGTATCCCACTCTCCTTTGATCTGATTGATCACGAGGGCGGAATCTCCGAAGACACTCAGAAACTTGATCCTTAAGTCAATCGCAGCTTGGAGACCCATGATGCATGCCTCGTACTCCGCCATATTGTTGGTGTAGTTGAAACATAGTCGGGCAGTAAGTGGAGTATGAGTGCCTTGAGGGGATATGATTACAGCGCCGATGCTGTTATCCAAAGCGTTGGAGGCTCCGTCAAAGTGCATAGACCATCGGGATCCCTCCTCAGGTCCTTCATCCGGTCCAGGTACTTCACAATCAGTCACTATCATGATGCTCTCGTCCGGAAACTCGAAGTTCATTGACTGATAGTCGTCTACTGCCTGATGTGTCAAGTGGTCTGCCAATACACTTCCTTTGATGGCTTTCTGAGTCGTGTACTGGATGTCGTATTTTGTCAAGATCATTTGCCATCTTTCTATTCTCCCAGACAGAGCAGGCTTTTCAAATATGTACTTTATTGGATCCATCTTTGAGATCAACAAGGTAGTGTGAGTCAGCATATACTGTCTCAGTCGGCGAGCAGCCCATACCAAAGCGCAGCAAGTTTTCTCGAGCAGTGAGTATCGGGTCTCACAGTCGGTAAACTTTTTGCTAAGGTAATAAATGGCATGCTCTTTTCGGTCAGACTCATCATGCTGCCCCAGCACACACCCCATTGAGTTGTCAAGTACTGTCAGGTATAGTATCAGAGGTCTCCCTTCAACCGGAGGCATAAGAATGGGTGGTTCTTGGAGATACTCTTTGATTCTGTCAAAAGCGGCCTGACATTCATCGTTCCAACGTACTACCTGGTCTTTCTTCAGCAGCTTGAAGATTGGTTCACAGGTAGCGGTTAGGTGCGAGATGAACCGGGCAATATAATTTAGACGTCCTAGAAAGCCTCTGACCTCTTTCTCTGTCTTGGGAACTGGCATCTCTTGAATGGCTTTAACCTTGGCAGGGTCCACCTGAATACCCTTGTCACTTACGACGAAGCCTAGCAACTTTCCAGATCTAACCCCGAAGGTGCACTTGTTCGGGTTTAACCTCAGCTTGTATAGCTTCAACCGGTCAAACAGCTTCTGCAGATGGTCAAGGTGTTCCTCCTCAGTTTGGGACCTTGCAATCATATCGTTAACATACACTTCAATCTCATGATGGATCATGTCATGAAATAGAGCAACCATGGCACGTTGGTAGGTTTCCCCATCATTTTTCAACCCGAATGGCATGACTTTGTAGCAGAAGGTGCCCCACTGAGTAACAAAGGTAGTCTTTTCCATGTCTTTCGGAGCCATCTTGATTTGGTTGTAACCTGAAAAACCATCCATGAAGGAGAACACCTTGTGTTGAGCAGTATTGTCAACTAGAACGTCAATGTGAGGTAGGGGGAAGTCATCCTTGGGGCTGGCCCTGTTCAGATCCCTGTAGTCAACACACATTCTGACCTTACCATCCTTCTTTGGTACCGGCACCACATTAGCAACCCACTGAGGGTAAGAAGTCACTGCAAGAAACCCGGCATCGAATTGCTTCATAACCTCAGCTTTGATCTTCTCAGACATCTCTGGACGCATACGGCGGACCTTTTGCTTAACCGGAGGGCAGTCTTCCTTGGTAGGCAAATGATGGACCACAATGTCGGTATCCAACCCAGGCATGTCTTCATAGGACCAGGAAAAGATCTCCACATAATCATGTAACATCTGAGTCAACCGTTGTTTTACGCTGAGCTCCAGATTGGCACCAATCTTAACGTCCTTTCTGTCTGCCTCAGTACCCAGATTTATCGTTTCCACTGGCTCTTCATGTGGTTGAATTGCCCTCTCTTCCTGGAGTAACAGTCTTGCAAGTTCGCCAGGCACTTCGCAATCATCTTCACCTTCGTCTTCGGCTAAGTTGATCGGATTTTCGAAGTCATAACTGGCAGTAGCAGAGTCGTTACCAGTGAGATCCAGAGTGGATTGAAACCTGTATGGGTGAGTGTGTGTAAATACAGCTGTTTTGCAATATAAAGAAAGGAAAGAAAGAAAAGGAGCACAAGATTTGAAATGCGAAAAAACGTCCAAGATCTTTATTCATGATATATGTAAATGACAGTTATAAGCCCTCACAAATGAAGCCAACGGTGCCCCGGGTAAGACACCGGGCCATAAAGTTTCAATTCATTGTTTATTACAAATAACAAAAACAAAGGAATTCATTACTGCGTAACAAAAGTAACAGGTGTATGATCTTTCGCGGTCCAATTGTTCAATCCACCATCAGTCGTCGGGTAGATCCAGCTATCAAACTCCAATTCTTCCACTTCGTCTTCATCCCCAATAGCATTCACTCCTGGATTGGTGATGAGCACAGGAGGTCTTCTGGTCCTTGCCTTGCGCACAGCCCTCTGAGCCTCTGCAGTAAAACCCAGTCCAAACTTGTCAGTTTTAGGAGTGAAATCAGGGAGCCTACCCCAGTTAGCACATTCACCTTTCTCGATTACAGCCCGGGCGTCCTTCAAGGAAGCCATCTTCAAAGGAGAGTCCTCTTCAACCACTATTTCCGCTGCTGCCAATGTTGGAGGTACCTCTTCAAAATGCTGAAAGGGGGTTTCAATAAACTCCCCGTCCATCTCGATATACCGGAAGGAATTCAAATGACTCACCATATATTCTTCCTCCCCCTGCATAGTGACAATCTTCCCTCTGACAGGGTACTTGAGCTTCTGGTGTAGGGTAGATGTCACTGCCCCAGCTTTGTGAATCCAAGGTCGACCCAGCAAACAGGAATAAGATGGACGAATATCCATCACATAGAAATTTGAGTCGAAGACTTGGGAACCAACACGAATAGGAATGTCTACTTCTCCATGAACCATCCTCTTAGAACCGTCAAAGGCTCTGACAATGATGTTGCTAGGTTTCAGCTCCAGGCCCTCATGATCCAACCGGTCTAAGGCCTTCTTGGGAAACACATTCAGGGAAGAACCGGTGTCCACCAACACGTGCGCGAGAGTAGTGCCCCTGCATTCTATAGAGACATGCAGGGCATCATTGTGGTTCTTTCCCTTAGCGGTAAGGTCAGCATCCGAGAAACCCAAACCATTGTCAGCAGTCAAATTGGCTACGCAATCAGTAAACTGGTCTGCAGAGGTCTCTTGTGGCACATGGGCCGTCTTTAGAAATGAAATCAGGGCCTTAGCATGGGCCTCTGAGCACAGTAGTAATGAGAGCATAGAGATCTTGGAGGGTGTATGCCCCAGCTGTTCAACGACATTGAAGTCGCTCTTCTTGATTATCTTAAGAATTTCCTCCATCTCTTGTTGGGAGGCTTCAACATTCACAGACTTAGGCGCCTCCATCCGGGAAGGCTCATCATCAATCCTTTTGCCCCGAGCATTAGATGACTCGGCAGTAAGGGAAACAACTTGATCATAAGTGGAAACAGGTGCACTTGCAGGCGTAATTATGAGAGGTCTTCGAATAGCTGGTGGCGCAATGTCAGGCGAGAAGAGCCTGCCACTGCGGGTTACTTTGGCTGGACCAGTGATATTGCTGATGTTGGTACCGGTATTGAACTCTTGCTTTATTCCAAGTACATATACATCTGCCCCATAGTGCCATGGGACAGCCTTATCAGATTCATAGGGGAGGGGCCCCGGAACAGTAATAACAATGGGTGCGACAGTCATGAGTTTAACTGGCTTCCTCGGGGGAGCCTTGATTGGATTGTTGAAAATTGTAACGACAGATACTTCTTCCACAGGAACAAAAGGAACAGCGGTCTTCTTGAACAGAATCTCTTTGTTGTCCATCAGACTTTGGATGCCTAACTTCAGCAACGGACAACCAGTAAGGGAAACAGCACACAAAAGGCAACCCTCGCTACAACCCGGAAATAAACCGGCCAGCAGCAGGTTCCTCTTAACAGTCAACAGAGGAGTAGCTACATCATTCACAGAAACGGCATACGAGTCTTCATCAACGGCATTTACTCCATGTTGGGGCATAGGAGCAGTCACAACATTTGGTATCTCAGGCGCCTCAAATTGTATCTCCTTCGCATCAATAAGGTCTTGAACCTTATTCCTTAAGGCCCAGAAATCATTAGTGGAATGCCCCGGGCTATCGGAGTGATAAGCACAGCGGGCATTTGGATTATACTTGGGGGATGCAGTATTCACAACCTTTGGAGCCTCTCTAACAGTCACCAAGTTGGTGGATAGCAGTTGCGGCAAGATTTGTGACAAGGTCATACTCAGCCGGGTAAATTCTCTTCTGGGTCTTTCAGCCCTTGGTTGATTAGTTTGCCGAGGAGCGGCAGCAGGCTTAGCAATTACCACCGTGTTGACAGATTGGCGGCGCTCTGGTTTATCTTGCCTTCTAGGCCCATACACGGCACTGGCCTCCTTTTTAAAGGGTTTCTTCTCAGCACTTGAAGACGCATCTTTCTGAATCTTTCCTGACTTCATACCAGCCTCTATTCTTTCCCCTATCAGAATGAGGTCAGTAAACCCTGCAGACGAATTACCGATAAGATGATTGAAAAATGGCCCGGAGAGGGTCCCCAAGAACATATCTACCAATTCACGGTCTGTTACCGGAGGCTGCACCCTGCTAGCCAGATCCCTCCACTTCTGCGCATACTCTTTAAAACCTTCGCCTGATCCTAGCGACATACCCTGAAGTTGGGTACGTGTAGGAGCAAGGTCGGCATTATATTGATACTGCTTGTAAAAAGCAGTAGCCAACTCCTCCCAGTTACGAACTTTGGTCCCATCCAGCTGATAGAACCATTCGAGATGAGTCCCTGAAAGACTCTCCTGGAAGAAGTGGATCCACAAGTTCTTATCCACTGTGTACGGCTGAATCTTCCGCACATAAGATCTGAGGTGTAGCTTAGGGCAGGATGCCCCGTCATACTTGGTGAAAGAGGGTGCTTTAAACTTGTGAGGGATGATCACACCAGAAGATAAGCCCAAGTCTCTGAAATCCAAGCCAGGCACTTGTTGAATTTCCATGGCGTTCAGCCGGTCTTCTAACTGCTTGTACCGGTCATCAGCTGGAGGATACTGTTCCTCATTAAAATCAGTCTCGTTGTCAGAGACCACTGGACTTGGAGCCTTTCCCCCCTGGGGACTGTCTTTGCCTACAGAAGAACCAGCTTCCTCATTCTGCAGAGTGTTACCAAACCTCCGGCCCGAGTTGAATAGAACAGTTCTCTTCTTCTTCTTCTTCTTAACCAGCAGAGCCTTCAGCTCCTCTTGACCTTGAGCCAAACCTATGATCAGCTCTTGAAATTGTGCGTTCTGCGCCTGAAGGGCCTTGATAGACAGCTCGGTAGATGATTCGGGGTTCATGATGCTGAAATAAACAGCGAAGAACAGTAAGCAACCTGAAAAGAAGAGTACCTGCTATGCACATGATGAATGATATGTGTTTATGCAATGCATTCAAGGGTTCGAAAGTTCAAATTTGTTGTAGACAAAAAGGAACACACGTTATCATTAAGGAAATAATTGTTTGGTACATCAAAGCCTCATGGGCAAACATTACAAAGCAAATCAATCCCAAAAGACACTACGCATCCTCTTCGGAGCAATGTAGGTGTTGAGATTCCTCTCCTCGTGCAGTAGGCGGGTGAGCTCCAAGACCTTCTTTTCACTAGCATGTAGACTGGTCTCGAGAGAATTTCGTTCTTCCTTAAGCTGGATCTAGCTCTTCTGCATCTCTTACCAGGACGTGGGCATGTCAGGATGTTGAATGGTATAGGACACCTCTCCTTCCAAGACTGGCTCTTTGATCACCGGGAGAACATGAGGATATGGCATCACTAACTTCTGGGAGCGGGCTCGTACCCACTTGAGATAAGGCTCCAACGGGATGGAATTCCTGTGCCCCAGGGTCTTGCTGTCTATCCTACTTGGCATCCTCCAAGCTCTGATAAATCTCTGGCGACGTCCTTGTACATCGTTGTCGAAGTCAAAAACTATGTCAGGAATTAACATGTCATCAGGGCCGTCCCTCCGAGCATAACCAAACTGTCTCCAGGCCAAGCATGGGTTGTAAGTAATACCTCCTCTGATTCCAAGTAAAGGAACATTAGGGTACTCCCCGCAACGATCAATGATAGTGACATCCTCTCTGGACCGAGAGCACCAATGTATATCAGCATGTGTAAGAGTCATCAATCGCTGTGACCATCTCAAACCCCGCTTATTCTTCAAAACTGATTGCAGAAGGTGCGAAATAAACCACCTTCCCAGGAGAGGAGTGCAGCACATAAGAACACCTCTTTTTCTCATGGTTCGAGTGTAACATGAGTGAAGGATGTCCCCTAGTAACGTAGGTATAGGATTCTTGGACATGAAGATCTGGACAGCACTGATATCTATAAGCTGATCTGGATTAGGGAACAATACCAAACCATAGACAAGGAGGGCCACAACTTCTTCAAAAGCTTGTAGGTCATGGGAGTTCCAACATTCTTGGGCCTTCTCAAACAGAAACCTGGCTAAGAACCCTTTGGTACCACTTCTAACTTCCCAATGTCCCTTGAGGTCAGATGGTTGTAGGTGTAAGGCTTTAGCAATCTCCTCAAGCTTGGGTTCCTTTTCTGTACCGTTGTAGGGTAGTTGATCAAGGATAGGGATCTTCAGAAGCCGGGAGAACTCCTCCAATGTAGGTACCAGTTGATAATCCAGGAAAGTGAAACAGTGATGCAGAGGGTCAAAGAACTAGAACAGGACCTTTATCATATCTTCCTCAATGTTGGTGTTGACCAAGCTGATGAGTCTTCCATGTCTCTCACTGAATGAAGAGCTCTCGGGAATCCTGGATATAAGCTCCTTAAGCTGAGGAGGGATCCTTACAAGGCTGATCTGAATTGTCTTTCTGCGAACAGTTTCCATGTCCTACAAAACAAGAACAAAGATGAAGATTCGAACCCCTGAAATGGTTAGCCAATGCATATGATGTTGTATGATGTCGTGATGCTATGATTAAACACACCACAAATATTCACAAAGGCAAACATGGTAAGGCACACAAGTCACACAAGACAAGCCCTTAGAGTTTAGGCCAGCATGGGGTCTGGGTATTACCCTCTTGAAGTTGGTGGGCTCAACCTGTCCTATCAGAAGTAACCGGGTTCTAAGGGTCCCAATATCACTGGATTGCTTTCATTGTTCATCGTTTCGATTTAGCCACTGAACTGGCGACCGAAATATTCCATGAAAGCAACCCTCAATTGAGTGTAGTATCGAGTATCAACCAACCTCGGACTGCACCAAAGTCAGTTATCTCACTACCCTAAAGAGGCCAAGATGGTTCAATTAAGGTTCCTAAGGTTAGTTGATGCTTCACGACACCACGCGGCGGCCCCGTACTCTCCTTGACTGAACTCAAGGGTTACCGCTACACACCAAAGTGCCACATCAACGTAGCAGACTGTTTCAACCATGTCGGTATACCACGCACAGTTCCCTCACAGCCTTGTTGCTACTTTCTAAGAAGGTATCCCCAGATCCGGGTTAGGATCTATAGAACTCCCAAGACAGTCCCACAATAATAAAGCAAGCAATTCAAAGCAATTGAAAACACAATTATGAACTATCCTAAGGTACACCTCACTTTATAAGTATCCCCAACAGAGTCGCCAGTTCTGTGATCGGTGGATCTGGAACTGACTGTTTAACGCTGGATCGCGAAATGTCGCGGTAAGCAAGAGTCGCCACCGTCTTTTATTTTCTCCAATATGGAAAGGACAAAAGCACAGAAAAATTCCTTTGAGATTAGTTCTCGATTCGGGAGGTAGATTTATAGAAAGGGAAAGTGTTAGCACCCTTTCTATCCATGGTTATCCATGGGCTCTTAGATACTTGCTCATTTGTGTTTTCAAAATGTTTATTTGCTTTTTAAGGTGAGTGGGTTTGAAAAAGTTTCTTTGAAAGTTTCAGATCGACTCTTGTATCAGTCCTCAAGAGTGTTTGAAAAGTTGTTTTGAAAGCTTTTTGAAAAGTGTCGGTGTGAAAAGAAGTTTTTTTTTTTTTTATTTGTTTTGAATTAGAGCAAGTATCCATGAGTCATCTACCTACCCTAAGGAATTATGTAACACCCCGATTTGATTAAATAATATTTATATTATTAATTTCCAAAATTATCAAATTATATCTATTTTGAGAAATATATTCATTTGATATCGATTAAAATATTAATTCGATTATATGAAATAAATATATTTATATTGTTGAAATATTATTTTGAATAAGATTAATTTGGTGTGTAATAATATTTGGCTTTGTTTGATTAATTGGTATAATTGAATTAATATGACTAATTGATATTTATTACTATCTTGGGCTATAATTTGAATTAATTATGTTGGGGCCAAATTAGAATTATAGAAAGTTGGAGGGATAGAAGTTAGTAGTAGAAAAGTTTGTTTTATAAAATAGAGAAAGAATAGTTGGTAAGAGGTAGAAAGAAAGAAAAGAGGAAAAGAGAGAAGAAGAAGAGAAAGAGAAGGAGAGCCTTGGAGAAGAGGAAGAAACAAGAACATCAAAGGCTAGGGTTTGGATTGGGTAAAAGATCATGAAGCTTTGCAAGAACACTTTGAGGTAAGGGGTTTGGTCATTCTTTTACTATGAATAAAGTTGTGATATATTCTATATGAGTTAGGGTTTATAGGGATGATGGATTCTTGATGCCATGGTTGTTGTGATGATGAAACATGAATGGGTATTAGTTAGGATGAAATAAGAACCATGAAATGTGGGTTTTGGTGGAAACCCTATTTGTGCCCTATTTTGCAAAACCATAGAAATGAGGAAATGATGGCATGAGATGAATGGAATTGATTGGTGTTTTGATGTGGTATTGATCCTATTGTATGCCTTAGATCATTGCTATATGGTAGGAATTCGATTTAGATTGTTTAGGATGTTTGGGGATGATTAGGAATGGATTGGGGTGATTTTGGGAAGCATAAAAACGTGAAAAATGGTGTTGCAGAGTCATCAACACGGGCCGTGTTGATGCACACGGGCACCCGTGTTGATGCTCGGGTAGGTTTTTCCCAAAAATCGTTTCGGCCATAACTTTTGAACCGTAACTCCGATTTAGGCGCTGTTTGATGCGTTGAAAAGCTAGTGAAATTTTCTATATGATTATGAGGAATTAGGTAGCTTTAAGAGCTTATTTTAATAAGTGATTATTGGAGAAAGTGTTTATGTTTATAGACATTGAGAATAATGTCGGTTCATTGATAATGACTTTATGTTGAAATATACTTTCCGATTTGGAATTGTTGATAGTTGATGGTTTATGTTTTGGTTGAGTAAGTAATCTCGTTTGTATACATTTTACTTGACGTTGAGATTGATAAATTATATGTATGCATGCATGTACAATAGTTGATGTTCCATTGGTTGGATTTGATGGCATGTGTATGTTAAGATTGTTGTGAGTCTTAATTGCATGCATTGGTTATATTGTACATTGCATGGCATGGTGGTCTTGAAACAGAGACGGTGGAACTTTGGGTCCACAATATCTAGACGGTGACCCTATTGTGGGAAAAGACGTAGTGACCTTGATCCGGAAGGGAAACATAGGTGGTGGAACATTGGGTCCACAATATCTAGACGGTGACCCTCTTGTGGGAAAAGACGTAGTGACCTTGATCCGGAAGGGAAACATAGGTGGTGGAACATTGGGTCCACAATATCTAGACGGTGACCCTATTGTGGGAAAAGACGTAGTGACCTTGATCCGGAATGGAAACATAGGTGGTGGAACCTTGGGTCCACGAGTCGGTACCGCATTTGCATACGTTGAGTCGTGTTGTGAGTCACATGTATACTTGTGCATGATATGTATGTGTGTTGATGTGTTTGATTATGTGCCAATATTGTTGTTGTTTGAATTATGGTTATGTGCCAAGGATGTGAGTATTCGGATAATCGGTTTACATGGTTAATGTGTTGGAAATGGATTCCTTTAGTAAGGATGCTACAGGTGATAAAATGAACATGATCATTATGTATTGCTTTATTTATTGCCATTTCATTTACTTAAAATTACATGTTATATGATTATTGGAATTCTTACCCTTTTGTTGGCCAATGCTTTTGATGGCATTGTGCAGGTACCGAGGACGGTAGCGCGAGGCGCTAGCTAACGGATGTATTGGATTGCAATCTGTTTTATTTTGATTAGAGTCGAGTCGATGCTCTGGTAGTAACACATGGGGGGGGGGGGGGATTTATTTAGTGTCGAACTCGATTATTTTGTATTTGGATTATGATGTATATAATCCTTATTCGTGTATATGGTGTTTTGTAGATGTGAGACTTGATAACATATGCTTATGTGAATTATGATGGCTTGATGCCTTGAATTATGTTTTGATTCCTCCATAAATGGAGATGATGTGAAATTATGAAACTCCGTTGCGTTTGCACGAGAGAATGAAGTAAATATTTATTGTATGTTTGTTTCGTGTTGGAATGCTTATACTTTCAAACATACCCTGTCCGTTTTCCTTAAAAACTTTGGAATGTGATGTGTGTTGTGGCATCCCTTCCGTACAATTTTATTTCTCTGATTTTTTATCTTTACCTTTAATTGGGGTATTTAGAATGGGTGTTACAAATTAGGCTGTGCAAATGTCCTTAAGGTAGTTCCATCCCACCATTGAGAGGTAGGTAGCACCACCGTTGGAGGTGTTCGGGTCAATTCGAGTTTAGGGACAGTGTGGTCACCGAGCAACAGCAAGACACCTTAGAAGCTACCCTTATGCCATTGATCTTTTTATTCCGAGGCAACCGTTCCTAGGAAACTATTCCGAGGCAACTGTTCCGAGGCAACCATTTCGAGGAAACTAGATCAATGGAACATAAGGACTCACTAAGACGTCCTATACTCGACGACCACATTTTGAGGGGCAAGGCAACAGTGTGATCACCAGAGCAACAGTAGGACACCTTAGAAGCTACCCCCATGCCATGTTCATGGACATGAGGACTTACTAAAACGTCCTATACTCGACGACCACGTTTCGAGGGGCAAGGCAACAGTGAGGCGTACCCTAGGAGTGGTGTGTGAATTGTGTGTCATTTTCAGTTACATTTTATCTTGATCATGTATTGAGTGAGCTACGCTTTGATTTTATTTGGGCCATTCATTCTTTCATGCAATAGTTAGCAGTTAAAAGGTGTGGAAATTAAAATGCGGAAAATAAAGGTCCTAGGCTATTACAAGGCGCGGGTCTTATACATCGCCAAATTAACAAAGACCCGATTTTGAATAAAAGTGCGGAAAGTAAATGTCCTAATTACTATTACAAAGCTTTGGGGAAAATACATTATATTTAAAAAGGAAATAAAAATAAACGTGCAAAAAGAAATTAGAATCGAATGCGAGGGCGTTGGGCCCTTTAAAGAAATTAAATCGAAATTGAAAGTTAATTAATTATTTAATGAGAAAAGAAATTGTTTTTTATGTTTTTTTTGTATTTAATGAAAATAAAGAAAGAAAATTAATTATTATTAGAAACCCTAATTCTACACTATTTTTAATTTGTTAAAGAAGAATATTTAAGTTTAAACCTAATTTACTAATTGTTTAATTACAAGAGTATTTACAAAAATAATTAGTGATTAATCATAATAATAATAATAATAATAATAAGAAAATTTTATTTAATGAGAAAAGAATAAAAATGCTAAAAACCTAATTTTTATGTATTTTAGTTATTAAAAAAAACATTAAAGTTGAAAACCTAAATTTAAACTAAATTGATTATTGAAAATTTATTTACAAAATAAAATATTAGTGAATTAAATATTAAAAACAATAAACATATTTTATTTTTATGATTTCTGATTTTTTTTGTATTATGAAAATTATTTTGTGAATTAAAAGAAACAATTAAAATAATTAAAATAAATAAAAGAAAGGAACAAAAAGAGAGAAAGAAAATGCAAACATGGGGGGTGGTTGACCCAATTGAGGAGGTTTATTGTGAGCATTTTGGCCCATCAGAATGAGGCCTTTTTGACTTTTCAGTGGTCACGTGCAGAATGATTGACTAGCGTCCATGGTAATCCTCCCATTCTGGCCCTTAGATTGGAGTTCCTGGACACTTGGCAGGCTAGATAGTGAGGATGCATGATGGTCCTTGGATGGCATGCTGCATAGAAGTACATTAGAAGAAAAATTATGGAAAGGGTGGGGGACCTGGGAATCGAACCCAAGTCCCAATACCTGTAGGACAACGCACAAGCCAACTGAGCCATTGAGTCTCTTTGTTCATTTAGTGGACCATAATTATTATGAGAGAGAAAACAATATTATGCTGGATTAAAATAAAACGCGCCAACGTTTGAACTAACCAACCACAAGCCAACAGCTCAGCGTCTTCTCCCTTGCTTCTTCGTTTTTGCCTGAAAATATAGAATAGATAGCGGGGGTTTTAAACCCCCACTAAAACAGCCATGGAATAATAGCGATTAGCTCATAAGCAAAAAGAAAAAGGGCGCGATGGGTGATTTCAATCCGTTTTGATGTCACGATTCCAATGGTACTGGTTTTATTGGCCAATTTTTCCTTATGCGTAAAACCCCAAAATTAGAGTTCTGAGACCCTAGGCAGCTTTCATGGTGGATTTGTGTACAGGGCTTAAAAATTCAATCAAAGAATGCCAATAGCTTCAGAACACTCATGTTAGTATAATTCAATGCTTAAAACGTATGGAAAGTGTATGCAAATTCGAACACGAATATGAAAATATTTATGAACAGGGAAACGTGGTTCTACCAATTCCTTATGCATGGAGACTGGATTTCAATTGGAAAAGCTTCCTGGTAGTGTCAGGAGTGAAGTGGAATGGTTTTTTATCTTTGAAACAAGCTCTAGCTATGAAAACAGTTTTGAGATTTTTTGTGTAAAAGTGCAATTTTTGTTCTCTATTCTGAGCGCAGCTTTCTTTGTTCTTAGCATTAGGTTTATGTTTGTACATATATGTGGAAGGAATTAGGTCAGAAAAATAAGCCCAAAGCCTTGTATTTAATGATTTTGAATATTTGATTTTCATGATCTTTTTCATGCCTTTTTGCTATGGAAATTTGCCTATCTTGGAAGATTTGGTCTCTTGAGCATGTGCACGAAATATTTAGGTCATGATGGATGAAGATGCTGCACAAAAAGATTTGAAACACATGATTTGCTATTTTTGTCATATTTAAATTTTAATTAAGTGAATTAATAATAATAAAAATTCAAATAATTAATCAAAAATGAGAAATAACTCCCTTTTAGCTTAATGGGTCGTGCATAGCTTTTGGGTGATGATCCATGGAAGAAATTGAGGCCCATTAGCAATTTTGAGGCATTTGAAGCAAAGTTGACTTTTCAAAATTCCCAAAAATTTCCCAACTTCCACAAGGCATATCTTGCTCAATATTTAAGCTTTGATCATGTTCTTGGACATTTTGGAAAGGTCTTGAAGTCCTCTAACCAATGCCTTTGTTCCCATGTCATTTTGATTTACCAATCTCAAGTTATGGTCTTTGACTTAAAGTGTCTTTTTGTTGACCTTTGAAAATGACCTATAATGGTGAGATTGGTAACTTTTTGTTAGATCATTTCTTGGAATTGAAGTGTGAATATGAGTTGTAGTAAATGTTATTCTCTTCAAAATGAGCTTTGGATGGAATTTTTCTGATAAACCATGTGGAAGTTATGCCCTGGTCAATTTGCAGTTGACTTTTTCAACTGTCCAAAAATAGAAACTTTTGCATCTTGAGACTTTTTGAGCCATGCTTTGAGAATCATGATCAAGAATTGATCAAATTATTTTTGTGGCTTCAAAATAAGATATTGACCAAAAATTTTGACTTTTGACTGTCAAATGACCATTTTGCCCCTGCAGTTGACTGTTGAGCAATCAGGGTTCTTGACTGTGCAATTTTGTGCTGTGAGTCTTGAAACCTGGCATGTGGATGCTTGACAATGTATGTAGGCATGTGGGACTCCAACTTCTTTGCCAGAACCAAAACCCTAATTTTTGACTGTTAGGAGGCCATTGGACTGTGCAACTCTTGGGAGATTTTGAAGCATGATCTTAGCAAACCTTGAAGAATATGGGAGGGCAAATTTTGGGGTACAACACCTACTAAAACTATTGAGCCGAACTACAACTGCTCTAATTCCTTAAAAGGGATACGTAGGCGGAGGATTTTGTGGGGCCTAATCGAGCACAATATGTGAATACTACTTTCTTTTCCCCACACTTTTTCTTCTTTCTTTTACATGCATACCTTGTACAGCTTAGATATAGATTCTTACACACCCATTAGCTAAACAACAAGAGTGGATACCATAGAGTACTACGGATGTGTGGGGTGCTAACACCTTACCGTCACATAACCGACTCTCTTACCCGATTTCTTGGTCGAAAGACCGTGATTTCTCCCTTTCAGGTTTTCTTCGATATTTCCCTTTCTCCTTTGTGGGATAAATAGATGTTCGATGGTGACTTCATTGTTCTTTATCCAATGAGTTTTGTCCAGTTCCTTCATTATTCCACTGTGAAACCCGGAGAAGGGTGTTATATCCCTACAACTGCATTGGTTTATCGTTATCAGATTGTGCCATGTTTATTTTCAAGCCATTTTTCTTCCCAGTGGAGATAAGTCGTGAAGTGGGAATTTGTTTCCTCAATTGGTGCTTATTCTCTTATGGAATATTCATCTTAGATGATATTTAGCCGAGTGTTGTCCTTACCCAAGTTGGTTTTGTCTGCTTATTCCCAGTATTGTATGTCTGTTTTGTCAGCATATACATGATAACATTCGTACATTCATACATATATCATGCATAGCTGAATTAAAATTAATTGCTCATTTGCATTCATTGATGTTTTTGTGAGCATATTACCCTCTTTGCAAAGTTATGCTACCCTCTCTCCAATAGATTGTCAACCTTAAGCAGAAAGTGTACATCCTTTCAATTTCTCCACTGAGTTATCCCTCGTGGAAGAATTTTTATTTATCCTTCATATTCAACTCATTATATGGATGGAATGTGATCCCCATTTGAGCTTATTCCTAATTGGGTGGTGTCTTGGTTGACTGTTTTCCTCTAGTTTGTTCTTGGTTTGAATTTTTGGTCCTCGATAGTAATATTATTTTGATTTTTGTAGGCTTTGAGCCCCGGATTAAGAATGTGCATTTATTTTGTATGAGAAGACTTTATCTCCTTAGCAGGAATGTATTGGAACTTCCCCAAAAAGCCAAGATTCACTTCCCCATAGTGTTATCGCAATCTTCTTCGTAAGCAGCAAGTGGCAGGTCTCTTTATTTAAGCAACTTGTTCTTCCCCAGTAAGTCTTTTAATGCTAGAGAAGATTTTTACTCTGATGGATGGTAATCTCTTCGTTAAGGGAGATAGTTCGTTGTTGAGGTTTTACTCCAATCGATGGTAGTTTCTTTGTTGTGGGAGATAGTTCGTTGTTGAGGTTTTACTCTAATGGATGGTAGTCTCTTTGTTATGGGAGATAGTTAGTTATTGAGGTTTTAATCCAATGGATGGTAGTCTCTTCGTTATGGGAGATAGTTCATTGTTGATATGTTTTACTCCGATGGATGGTAGCCTCTTTGTTAAGGGAGATAGTTTTTGTTGAGGTTTTACTCCAATGAATGGTATTCTCTTCATTAAGGGAGATAATTCATTATTGAGATGTGTTATACCCCAAAATTTTCCCTCTCATCTCTCAAGATATTTCCTACAAAGATCTTCAATGCCTCAAGTTTGCACAAGTATCGACTAGGTCAAACAATCTCCTCAACACTGATACCTCAAATTAGGGTTTGAGTTTGTACAAAGGCAGTCAGATTTCTAATGTTCAGATGACTTTCATGGATCGTTATGGACCCTCAGGATTAATTTTGTCAAGTTTCAAGTCTTCAATCACAATTTTCCAAGAAAGTCTTTCAAATTATCAAAAGGGGCAAAATGGGCAAAATTAGGGTTTTGGCTGAAAATGATTGAACTTTGATTTTTGACCTAATACCTGACTTATTGGTTGGAAGCATGATCTCAAGGATCTGAGCGCGTCATTTTTACCTAATCGAATATTTCAATTCATCTCCTGAGATCAGTGGATTGATAGACAAAATTTGGTCGACTGGTGGAAAAAGTCAATTGTACACTAAAAAGTCAAACTTTGACTTTTTGACCAAAATTGAGTCCCAAAAAACACATTTCATCAAGACATCCAAAATATGAAATTTGATCATCAAAAATCAAGAGAGTAAAAAATCCAACTTTACAAGACTTGGAAATTTTTCTAAGTATTTTCTATACTTGTTAATTTCATTGCTTCATGACATCTTTTCACTACAATTCAAAATAATTCAAGATGTTACAAATAATTCAAGATGTTACAAATAATTCAAGTTATTACAAAGTGTCTTTTTTGCAAGATTACAAATCCTAAGTTTGGTCTTGTTTGAACTCTTTCCCTTTGACTCAAACCTTGCCACTTTGCTGCCTACAAACATGCTTTGCCTTTGTTACAATCTGCATAAATTGGTCCACAAACCAGATTTTGTATCATGCTACAAACAATGTTGTCCAAGCCTGTTGTATCACCCACATAACAGCCCAAAACCATGTCAAAAGAAAGTATGCTATACTGCTATAAAACAGCCCTACACCAAGCTCCCACAACACTCCAAAACTACTGCAAAATAGCCCTGCTATGCTACTACCAACCTAGTCCAAGCCTGCATTATCTCAGCCCCATATTTGCACCAAATTAGCATATAATATCTGAATCAAAAAAGCTATGAAGACAGCATACCCAAACAGTACAATTTGTTATTTGTTTCCCTCCCAAAATCCCAGCCAAACTTCCTCTATAAATAGACTGTTTTCACAACACACAAGAGGTGGACTTTAGAGAGAGAATAGAGAGTTTTGAGCAGAAAAAAAAACATTCTTTTTAACCTTGGCTCATTCAAAAAAACAGCTCTACTTTCATTCAAAATAGAACCTCAATCCATTATTCCATCTTACAAACTCTCCCATAAACCAAACACCTTATCACATAGAGGTTGTTCAAACACAAGAATAGTTTCTGTAGTGTCATTATCTTCACCCTCCAAACACAAAAACGGTACTGTACAACTTGATTGGGTTTAGTGTGATTCACCAGTTTAGAACAGCTTCCTGGAGATTCATTGGAGCCATCACAGCATCTTGAAAAGTATTCATATTTAAAACACCAAGTGTAGTCTCAAGGTAAGTCTTCTTGACTTGGAATTTTTTCATACATCATTAATGATTTATTTTTGAAGATAAAATGTAGTAATCATTGACCCTTTGAGCTAACCATTTGTTTGTTGTTTATGTTTATCAATCATATGCTGTAAATTGACCTGTACAAACAATAAAATAATGTTTAAGGCAAAAAAATTGCAGCATGAGTCGACACATACCCACATGGGTCGACTCATTCTAGTGAAAAAACAGGGTATGAGTCGACACATTGCCTTATGCATCGACTCATACTTTTATCCAGGCCCCAAAACAGAAGGATGAAAGGTGCATGATTCGACACAAAACGTGTATGTGTCGACATAAACAAGTGCATGAGTCGACACATCCATTATGCATCGAATCATACTGAGTTGGTTTAGTTTTACAGGGGCAAGGAAAGTTATGTGTCGATGCATAGCAGCATGTGTCGACACATAATAGTTTAACATGTAATTGTTCCTTCTTTTTACACTGTTTTTACATTTTCTTCATTGTTATTCGATATGGATGTAAAATTTAACTTTCCACCTCATCCCTATTTATAAATTGTACCCCACTCCCCTAATGACGTAATAGCTTAGGATTTTAATTTTTTCAATTTACCGCTTTAATATAAATTGTTAGTAATTAGGATATGTATGGCAAGATAAAATCAACCGCTAGAAAACCCTAATCTCAAAGACAAAAATGCATGAAATTAAACACACTTCGTACACGTACACCTCTAGGGTAACCTCGCTTGTTGCCTCAGAAAATAGTCATGTCCCTCGAATATGGGTGTTTTAGCAAATACCTTCGATAAAAAAAAGATCTTAGTCCCTCGATATCCCTCGATATTGCCTTCGGTAAACGATCTAGTCCCTTACGAAAATTGCTAAAGTGTCTCATAAGTTGCCTTCTATGACTATACAATTGACCCGCGCTTGTCCCTTCACATCCAATGATGGGGCTTCTTACCAATCAATGGTAAGATAGCAACATCTAAATGAGGAGGAAAAGAACAAATACCTTTTGAGTAGGTAGGACGCTCGTAGTTGCTTGCTCACAAATTAAAACCATTTCCGCACTCACACTTTCAAAACACCTTCAAAAACAAACATCTCTTTGAACTATTTTCAAAACCAACACTTTGTATACATTCTTATAGAGACGGGAATCATTACAATGTTTTCCGAAACAAAGGCGTTTTCAAAATACTTTCAAAAAACCCACCACAAACACATTTCAAACAAAACATTTTTTAAAGTGATCTAGCAAGCAACTAAGAGCCTGTAGATAATTACGGATGAAAAGGGTGCTAACACCTTCCCTTTTCACAACCTACCCCCCGAACCAAGAAAATATCCCAAAAGGTCATTCATGTTCTTTTCACCCTTTCCTTTATTGGATAAAATAAAAGTCGGTGGCGACTCTTGCTATCCGCAACAATTGCGATAAAACGCAAAACTCCCAAGTCAGTTCTCCCACCGTATGACAGAACTGGCGAATCTGCTGGGGATTAATACTTAAAAGTCGGATTACCTTAGAGTTAGATCACATTTAAATTTCTTTCATTGTCTGATTTGTTTGATTTACATTTATGGGTCCTTGTTTGGGTTTGTTTTGATCCTCTACCCGGATCTGGGAACACCATTAGGTTAGTAGCAATAGATTGTGGAAATTGTATGGCGTAGACCAATATGGTTGAATTAATGGCTATGTTAGTGTGATGGATTTGTTGGTACCGATATCCCTTGTGTTGAATCTAGGAGAATACAGGGTTGTTGAGCGGTGTCATGAAGCACTAACTGACCGTAGAACCTTTAATTGAACAACTTGGCCATTAGGAAATAGTGAGATAGCCGACTTTGGTGTAAAGCTGAAGATTGGTTGATACTCGATACTACACTCATTGAGATCAAACTTTTGGGATATTTCGGCCACAAGAAAAGATTGATTGTGCTGAGACAATGCCCAATGAAGAAAGATCAATGATTTGAGATCCCCTAGAATCCGATTACTTTCTAGGACAGGTTGAACAAACTAAACTTCAAGAGGGTAATTACCTATGAAACCCATGCAAGCTAAAACCTAAGATCTTGGTGTGCTTTATTTGCGATTATTATTCATGACATCATAAGCATCGTGACATCATAAGCATTCTCATTAACCATTTCAAGGATTTAGGGATTTATCTTTATTCCATTTTGTAGGTCATAACTTCCATTCATAGGAATACCATCTGAGTCAACTTTGTGAAAGTGCATCCTCAACTTCAAGAATTAGCATCAAGGGTGTCTGGAGATTCTTCCTTCACCAAGAAATATGGTCGACTTCTCAACTTAGCTACCTCAAACTTCCAAGAAGAAATGATATGTGTGCTTTTCCAATTCATTGATCCTATGCATCATTGTTTCACCTTTCTTGACTACTAATTGGTGCCTACATTAGAAGAGTTATCTCAATTGCTAGGAGTGCCTGTGCTTGATCAAGTACCATTCACCGATTTAGAGGAGACTACAAAGCTTGAAGTTATTATCGAAGCCTGACATTATGATAAATTGGGAGACAGGAAGTGGAGTTAAGGGTTTCTTAGCCAAGTTTTTGTTTGAGAAGGCTCGCTCGTTCTGGGAAGATATGGATTTTCAAGCTTTTGAGGATGTCTTGGCCCTTCTAATCTATGGTTTGGTTCTATTTCCAAATCCAGACTAACTCATAGATGTGAATGCCACCAAGGTTTTTCTCTCTCGCAATCCCGTACCTACCCTACTTGGAGACATTCTACATTGTTTCCACACTCGCAACATGAAGAAAAGAGGTACTTTTATGTGTTGCATTCTATTACTCTCTAGGTGGTTTATTTCGCACCTACCTCGATCAATGTTGAGGAATGAGCAAGGCTTGACATGGTCTTAAAGGATGATGTCACTCTCATATTCGGATATCCATTGTTGTTCTTGGTCTTTGGAGGATATTACCATCATTGACCGTTGTGTGGAATTCCATAATGTCCCACTCCTTGGCATTAGGGGAGGAATCACCTATAATCCTTGTTTGGATTTGAGACAGTTTGGATATGCTATGAGAGATGCTCCCTAAAACGCCTGTAATTTAATTAATCATTTAATTAAATAATTTTTGGAATATTTGAGGAGTTGTGTTGTGATTAATTGGATTTAATTTATTTTACTAAGTGGTAAAATAATATTAGAAGAATGATATTATTTTGATGTGGGCTTGTTTTTAAGGAATAGAAGTAGTAATGAGGGGGTGTATTAGTTTGGAGCCCATTAAGTAATAAAGAGAATAATAGGTTATTTTATTATTGTTAGAAAGAATAGTAAATAAGAAGCAGTGGAAGAATAAGGGTTGGAAAGAAGAACGTGAAGCTGCTGGAAAAAGAGGAAAAACGAAAGAACGAGGATTTGACCGGAAGTTATAGAGAAACCTTCAATCCAAGGTAAGGGTAGAGTTCTGACTCTATAATTGGGTTCATGATAATTGGTATGTGGGATTAGATGTGAAAGTTTTGTTTTGTTCATGATTGAATTATATGTTGTTATATGATGAGAATTGATGATTGAAAGATGGATGATGACGTCCCGACGCTGTTTATTTGATGTAGAATTATAAGATAACTGTAACTGATGATTATCCATGATTAGATTAAGTTTTTAGGGCTTAAAGTATGGAACCCATAGTGAAAACGCAGAGAAAATCGCAGAAACTATGCAGGATGGAGCAGTATGCGTCGACCCCAAGTGGTATGTGTCGATACAAGTCGGTCCTTAGACTCAGGATGAGTCGACACGAAGAAGTCTTGCATCGATACATGCAGAGTGGTAAACCCAGGATGAGTCGATACAAGAGAGGATGCGTCGACTCATGTTGCGAGTTCATTACAGTACGTGTCGATCCAAGACGATATGCGTCGACCCATGTTGTCTGGTTTTTGGCAGAATCAGTTTGAAGATGTTGTAACTTGAGCTTTCGGACTCAGTTTGAAGTGTCGTTCGAAGCGTTGAGTAGCTAACGCGGTGAGCTTTATTATTAAGGACTAAAATGAAGAATAGTAAGGATAACCAAAGGATTTGAATTAGTTCCCGTGTTACTCGTTATGTTGATCCTTGTAAAGAGTGATGAGGATGGAATGTTTATAGACTGTTGTTTGGTTGGTAACAGTAGGGTGAATGATGATAATGATGTAATATTACAGAATAGTAGTATGTAGGGATTTGGTGATTTAGAAGCAAGCCTTAGTTGATTAACTAGTTATAGGCTAATTATGTTGTAGGCCTAAGGCCAACGTTGTGAAAATGATGAGTGCTATTGTATTACTGTACGGCTGAATTATTGATGAGATGGTGTTAATGAGATTTTGTTAGATGAATTATGATGTACATATGATGTGTGATGATTTATGATGAATGATGTTTATGAAGAGATGTTGAGATGCTTTAAGATGTAGGCTTTTGGCCAATGATGATGTTGTATTGAGATGTTATCAATTATGGTCTTGTCATTACATTCATGATTGTGTCGCATACATTGCATTTTGAGATGGAGCTTATGTTCGTTGAGATGGCCTGTATTGGTGAATATTAAGATGAAGGCTTATGCCTTATTGATGCCTCTATTAATTGGCAATTTTTGAAATGGGAGTTCTGCTCCAATGGTACCACATGCATTTGCATAGCATTGAGTCGCATTATATGATTGCATAACGAAGTTGCATATTGATGTTGTGAATGTGTATTATTGATGCGATTATCGTTGAATATAAGATGAGAAGTGGTGATGTTATGTGATCTAACTTAATATATTAATTATCATGCACTTTATTATATTGTTAGATGTCTCACCCCTTCTGTTTGATTGTTGCCCTTCTGTTGGTAACGTGCAGGTAATCGAGAGTGAAGGTTGTATACCTTCAATAGTTCGAGTCAGTGTCATTGCTCTGATATGTAACACTCGGGGGAAGAACGCTTGTCGCTTTTGATTGTTGATTATTCAGTTGTTGAACTTTAAGTTGATTATTATTAAATTGTGTTGTTTCGAAGTTGTTGTAATGATGATAAAGATGTTATTAAGAATTCCGCTGCGTAGATGTTGAATTGTTGAATTATTTAACTAAATTTGTTATGTTAATGGTTCATCCGATGTTTTAAAGTGTTATATATCCATGATGAATGCAATGAGTTTTTAATGATGAATTTGTGACATCCTAATTCGTTTGCATGAATGATTTTATAACTCTGATTTATTTATATAATTGTCGGGTAGAAGTGGGGTGTTACAAAGTTGGTATCAGAGCCTGGTTGGTCCGACCTTGTTGTCGAGTCGTAGTTGTCTAACAATCGAGTATTGTTAATTTGAGTTCTAACCGTTGTTTATGTTGTAGTGATAAGATGAGATGGCTTGAAGGAACGATGTTGCACTTGTTGCTGCTTTAGAAGCAATGGCTCATGCGGTGGAGAATCAGCCGAATGCTGACAGGAATGTTGGATCTCGTAGCTTGGCGACTTTCCAGAGAGATAATCCGCCTACGTTCAAGGGAAAGTATGATCCTGAAGGATAATTGTATTGGTTGAAATATATTGAGAGAATCTTCTGTGTGATGGATTTCACTCCAGCGTAGAAGGTTCGATATGGTACTCATATGCTAGCAGTCGAAGCTGATGATTGGTGGCTAGAGACTTGTCAAAGATTGGAAGCTGCAAGTGAGAATGTCACTTGGGCTGTGTTTCGTAGGGAATTTATGAGGAAGTACTTTCCTGAAGATGTTCGTGGTAAGAAGGAAATTGAATTCCTTGAGCTGAAGCAAGGGAATATGTATGTTATTGAGTATGCTGCCAAGTTTACTGAGTTGGCGAAGTTTTATCCACATTACGGTGAAGCAAATGCTGAGTTTTTGAAGTGTATCAAATTTGAGAATGGGTTGCGCCCCGAGATAAAAAGGCGATTGGATACCAGAAGATCCGTGTCTTTGCAGATTTTGTTGATAGTTGCAGGATTTATGAGGAGGATAATAATACTCATTACAAGATTATCAATGAGAAGAGGGGTAAACACCAACAAAATCGTGGTAAGCCTTATGATACCCCAGCTGGTAAAGGTGAACTGAAAGTTGCTCAGGGTCAGAGGACTAGTGAGGGAGATTCTCCTACTGGTGTGGTTTGTTTTAAGTGTGGAAAACCTGGGCACAAGAGTAATGTGTGCACTACTGAAGTGAAGAGGTGTTTCCGTTATGGTAAGAACAGATATGTTGTATCTGAGTGTGAACATAAGGATGTGATTTGTTTCAACTGTAGAGAGGAAGGGCACATTGGTAGTCAGTGTCAGAAACCAAAGAGGGCTCAGACAAGTGGTAAATTGTTTGCTTTGGTTGAGGATCAGACAGCCACCAAGGACAGACTTATCAGAGGTACATGTTTCATTAATAGTAGTCTTTTAATTACTATTATTGATATCGGTGCTACTCATTGTTTTATTGTTGCTGATTATGTTGAAAGATTAGGTCTTATGTTATCTTCCTTGAATGGAGAAATGGTCGTCGATACTCCAGCCAAGGGGTCGGTGACTACTTCTTTTGTGTGTTTGAAGTGTCCCTTGTCGATCTTCGATGGAGACTTTGCTGTTGATTTGGTTTGTTTACTGTTAAGAGGTTTGGATATGATTTTGGGTATGAACTGGTTAGATCATAACTGTGTTCATATTAACTGTTATGACAAGTCTGTGAGGTTTTCTATTCCTGGAGAAGAGGAAGGTAGTCTGTTGTCTGCTAGACAGTTAAGAAAGTTGGTGCAAGAGGAAGCACAGGAGTTCTCGTTGATGGCGTCGCTATCTGTAGAGACTCAAGCTATAATTGAGGAATTGCAGGTGGTGTGTGAATTTCCTGAAGTTTTCCCTGATGAGATTCCTGATGTACTGTCAGAGAGGGAAGTTGAGTTTATGATTGATCTTGTACCTGGTACCAGACCTATGTCTATGGAACCATACAGGATGTTTGCATCTCAATTGTCAGAGTTGAAGAAGCAATTGGATGAGTTACTTGAGAAGAAGTTTGTAAGACCAAGTGTATCACCGTGGGGAGCTCCAGTGTTGTTAGTAAAGAAGAAAGATGGAAGTATGTGGCTTTGTGTGGATTATAGACAGTTAAATAAAGTGAAAATTAAGAACAAGTATCCGCTTCCAAGAATAGATGACCTGATGGATCAATTGGTGGATGCTCGTGTGTTTAGCAAGATTGATTTGAGGTCGGGTTACCATCAGATTAGAGTGAAAGATGAAGATACCCAGAAGATGGCTTTCAGAATGCATTATGGACATTACGAGTATTTGGTGATGCCTTTCGGTGTTACCAACGCGCCAGGAGTATTCATGGAATATATGAATTGTATCTTTCATACTTATTTGGATCAGTTTGTAGTGGTGTTCATTGATGATATTTTGATTTACTCTAAGTCAGAAGAAGAGCATGCAGAACACTTAAGGGTATTGTTGCATGTTTTGAAAGAGAAGAAGTTGTATGCAAAGTTGTCCAAGTGTGAATTCTGGTTAAAGGAGGTTAGTTTTGTTGGTCATGTGATCTCAGGTAGTGGCATTGTTGTAGATCCATCGAAGGTTGATGTTGTGTTGCAATGGGAAACTCCAAAGTTGGCTACTGAGATTGGAAGCTTTTTAGGATTAGCTGGTTATTATAGAAGGTTTATCGAAGGTTTTTCTAAGTTGGCACTTCCGTTGACTAAGTTGACTTGTAAAGGTAGAGCTTTCGTATGGGATGTTCAGTGCGAAGAAAGTTTTACAGAATTAAAGAAGAGATTGACGTCGACTCCGATTTTGACGTTGCCTAATCCAGGAGAACCTTTTGTGGTGTATTGTGATGCTTCTAAGATGGGTTTAGGAGGTGTGCCTATGCAGAATGGTAAGATAGTTGCTTATGCGTCAAGTCAGTTGAGGACTCATGAGAAGAACTATCATATGCATGACTTAGAGCTTGCTGCAGTTGTTTTTATGTTGAAGATTTGGAGGCATTATCTTTATGGTTCTAGATTTGAAGTGTTTAGTGACCATAAGAGTTTGAAGTATTTATTCGATCATAAGGAGTTGAATGTGAGGCAACGAAGATGGTTGGAACTGTTAAAGGACTATGATTTCAGTTTGAATTATCATCCAGGAAAAGCGAACGTGGTAGCTGATGCGTTGAGTCGAAAGACTTTACATATGTCGGTAATGATGGTTCAAGAGTTGGAATTGATTGAACAGTTCAGAGATATGAGCTTAGTTTGTGAGGTTACTCTGTGAAGTGTTATGTTAAGTATGTTGAAGATTAATAATGAATTTCTAGACAGTATCAGATAAGCTCAGAAGTTGGATGTGAAACTGGTAGATTCGATGGTTAGAATCGATCAGTCTGAGAATAGTGATTTAAAGTTAGATGCACGGGGTGTGTTGAGGTTTCATAACCGGATTTGTATTCCTGATGATGCTGAGATGAAGAAAGTGATACTCGAGGAGAGTCATAGAAGTAAGTTGAGTATTCATCCAGGAGATACAAAGATGTATCAAGATTTGAAAGGTTTGTTTTGGTGGCCTGGGATGAAGAGTGATGTGGCTCGGTTTGTGTATGCATGTTTGACTTGTCAGAAGTCGAAAGTTAAACATCATAAGCCTGCAGGATTGATGCAACCGTTGGAAGTTCCGGAATAGAAATGGGATAGCATTTCAATGTAATTTGTGACGGGGTTACCTAATACTCCAAAAGGACACGATTCAATTTGGGTGATTGTTGATAAGCTTACGAAGTCGGCTCATTTTATTCCTATTAACATCAGTTTTCCAGTATCGAAGTTGGTTGAGATTTACACTAGAGTGATTGTGAAGCTGCATGGTGTTCCTTTGTGCATTGTGTCAGATAGAGATCCAAGATTTACTTCTGATTTTTGGAAGAGTTTGCAAGAAGCGTTGGGTTCTAAGTTGAGGTTAAGTTCGGCATATCATCCTCAGACAGATGGTCAGACTGAACGGACTATTCAATCGTTGGAAGATTTGTTGAGGGCATGTGTTCTTGAACAGGGAGGTTCGTGGGATACTTATCTTCCTTTGATAGAGTTCACTTATAACAACAGTTACCATTATAGTATTGGGATGGCACCTTTTGAGGCGTTGTATGGTCGAAGATGTAGAACTCCGTTATATTGGCATGAATCTGGTTAAAGTGTAGTACTTGGACCTGAACTTGTTCGTGAGACTACTGAGAAGGCTAAGTTGATTCGAGAAAAGATGAAAGCTTCCCAAAGTAGACAGAAGAGTTATCATGGCAAGCGAAGGAAAGATTTAGAATTTCAAGCGGGTGACCATGTGTTTTTGAGGGTTACACCTGTGACTGGTGTTGGGCGAGCGTTGAAGTCTAAGAAGCTCACTTCTCGTTTCATTAGACCGTATCAGATTTCAGAGAGAGTGGGGAAGGTTACTTATAGAGTGGCTTTACCGCCTAATCTTTCGAATTTGCATGATGTGTTTCATGTGTCGCAACTTCGGAAGTATATTTCAGATCCATCTCATGTGATTCATATGGACGATGTGCAAGTATGGGATAATCTTACTGTGGAGACGATGCCTGTACGGATCGCGGATCGTGAAATAAAGACTTTAAGGGGAAAAGAGATTGACTTGGTTAAAGTGGTTTGGCTAGGAGCTTCCGGAGAAAGCATGACTTGGGAGTTGGAGAGCAAGATGCGAGACTCCTATTCTGAGTTGTTTTATTAAGGTAAATTTTCGAGGACGAAAATATTCTAAGTGGGGGAGAGTTGTAACGCCCGTAATTTAATTAATCATTTAATTAAATTATTTTTGGAATATTTGAGAAGTTGTGTTGTGATTAATTGGATTTAATTTATTTTATTAAGTGGTGAAATAATATTAGAAGAATGATATTATTTTGATGTGGGCTTGTTTTTAAGGAATAGAAGTAGTAATGAGGGGGTGTATTAGTTTTGAGCCCATTAAGGAATAAATAGAATAATAGGTTATTTTATTATTGTTAGAAAGAATAGAAAAGAAGAAGCAGTAGAAGAATAAGGGTTGGAAAGAAGAACGTGAAGCTGCTGGAAAAAGAGGAAAAATGGCAAAACGAAGAATTCGACCGGAAGTTATAGAGCAACCTTCAACCCAAGGTAAGGGTGGGGTTCTGACTCTATAATTGGGTTCATGATAATTGGTATGTGGGGTTAGATGTGAAAGTTTTGTTTTGTTCATGATTGAATTATATGTTGTTATATGATGAGAATTGATGATTGAAAGATGGATGATGACGTCCCGACGCTGTTTATTTGATGTAGAATTATAGGAAAACTGTAAGTGATGATTATCCATGATTATATTAAGTTTTTAGGGCTTAAAGTATGGAACCCATAGTGAAAATGCAGAGAAAATTGCAGAAACTATGCAGGATGGAGTAGTATGCATCGACCCAAAATGGTATGTGTCGATACAAGCCGGTCCTTAGACTTAGGATGAGTCAACACGAAGGAGCCTTTTGTCGATACATGCAGAGTGGTAAACCCAGGATGAGTCGATAAAAGAGAGGATGCATCAACTCATGTTGCAAGTTCAGTGCAGTACGCGTCGATCCAAGACGATATGCATCGACCCATGTTGTCTGGTTTTTGGCAGAATCAATTTGAAGATGTTGTAACTTGAGCTTTCGGACTCAGTTTGAAGTGACGTTCAAAGTGTTGAGTAGCTAACGCGGTGAGCTTTATTCTTAAGGACTAAAATGAAGAATAAGAAGGATAACCATAGGATTTGAATTAGTTCCCATGTTACTCGTTATGTTGATCCTTGTGAAGAGTGATGAGGATGGACTGTTTATCGATTGATGTTTGGTTGGTAACAGTAGGGTGAATGATAATAATGATATAATATTACAGAATAGTAGTATGCAGGGATTTGGTGATTTAGAAGCAAGCCTTAGTTGATTAACTAGTTATAGGCGTTTATTTTAGGCCTAAGGCCAACGTTGTGAAAATGATGAGTGTTATTGTATTATTGTACGGCTGAATTGTTGATCAGATGATGTTAATGAGATTTTGTTTGATGAATTATGATGTATATATGATGTGTGATGATTTATGATGAATTATGTTGATGAAGAGATGTTGAGATGCTTTAAGATGTAGGCTTTTGGCCAACGATGATGTTGTATTGAGATGTTGTCAATTATTGTGTTGTCATTACATTCATGATTGTGTCGCATACATTGCATTTTGAGATGGAGCTTATGCTTATTGAGATGGCCTGTATTGGCGAATATTGATATGAAGGCTTATGCCTTGTCGATGCCTCTATTAATTGGAAATTTTTGAGATGGGAGTTCTGCTCTAATGGTACCACATGCATTTGTGTTGTACCCCAAAATTTTCCCTCCCATATTCCTCAAGATTTTCCAAGAATAATCTTCAAGTTGCTCAAGTTGGCTCAAGGTTTGGACAGTCAAATCACCTCCTAAGGCAGTCAAGTCAAAATTAGGGTTTTGTGTTGCATCAAGGTCCTCACATCCAAATGACCTCAAGTTTTCCCCAATGTCCTAATATGTTCTTAAGTTCATCCATGTCAAATTTCAAGCCTTGCAGAGGAAGTTTGGTCAGTCAATTGCTCAAGAGGCCCAAAAATCGACTTTGCTAGGGCAAAAGTCAACTGTGTCCCAAATACAGTCAAACCTCAAGATTTTTTGTCAACATTCTCATTTTTAAGGTTAATTCATCATTTGATAAAGGGTTGATCATGATTCATCAAGGATTTCTCAAGATTCATCAAGATTCAAAAGTTGCTAAATTAGGGTTTTGTAGGAAAAGTCAACTCAACTTTGACCAAGCATAACTTTCTCATACTTTATGAGAAATGACCCATCCAAATCTAATTTTGAATAGAATGAAATTTCCTACAATCCATCTTCACACCCCAAGATCAAGAAATGCTCTCACAAAAAGTTACTAATTTGGACATTATAGGTCATTTTTGAAAGTCAACAAAAACACCTTTTTTTCCAAAGCTTATAACTTGAGCATCGAACATCAAATTGAAATTAGACTAAAAGGGTTGATTAGAGGACATCTCAAGGTTTCTAAAAAGTCCAAGAACACTTCCAAAAGTTCAAAATTGCAGAAGTTATGCATTGTTGAAGTTAGGCATTTTTCCAAATTTGCCAAAAGTCAACTATCCTCAACACTCCAATTTTTGACAAAAGGTCCCACTTTTTTCCACTTGATATAGTCTTGTCATGCCACACACGTGTCCCATATTTAATTTCATGGCCATTCATTTATTTTTATATTTTATTTTATTTTTATTGATTTAATTCATTTTAAATCAATATTAAATCAAATAAAATCTAAAAATTGATGTAAAGGGATTCTAGTGATCATTCCAGCTTGCAAATACCATGTGATACTCAATCAAACTCGTGCCAAGTCAATTCAAGCACAAAATCTCAGATTTGATGCAAATATGGCAACTTGGTTATGGTGATCAAAATTAAATATTCGATCTTCAATGCACATGGATATTGGTCCAAATTTTGACCTAAACTCATTCCATTATATGCACACAAGCCACACAAACCTGAAACACGCACAAAGCTCTGTTGAAACGGCCAGAACAACTTTGGAAAAAAGCTTGAAAAGTGGGAGACCGAATTCTTGTTTGGAGTCATTTTCAAAGCAAAAGCTCAACACTACTCCCTTGCCTGGTATCCTGTGAAGCTGTAGCAATCAAAACCAGGCCTTGAGACCCTCTGAAACTCACTGTAAGTCTCCACGAATATGCCTCTGCACATGAAATCGTAAATCATTCTCCTTGCATCTTTTTGCCAATTTGATTGCACTATCATGCTTGCCATTCAATTTCAATTGATTCTGCAATATTTGATTTTGTTTTCGTGACTTATAGCCCTGGATTCAAAGCTAGGGTTCGTATTCTTGTTTTTTGGGCATTCTTAATACAGGCATAATCAGGACCAATAATGGCCATGGATGAGTTCAAGGGAGAGAGACGAGTGCATTGGAACTCTTAGCTTGCATTTACATGGCCTAGGAAGGATTTTTGAGAGATGCTACGAATCTTCCTGCGGAACAAAATCCGCAGGTAAATGAACCATGGCGTTTGAAGAAGACGAAGACGTGGCTGGGTGTGATTGGTTCATTTGAATCAATTACGCGTTTTTATTTTTTGGCCAGGCATAATTAACTATTTTGTATATAATATTTGTTTCCTATTCCACTAACGAATGTGCAAGCTGGTTGAGTTGGTAAGAGAGGCGTGGCAAAACCCCTTGGGACCTGGGTTCGAATCCCCCAAAACTTTGTTATATTTTTTCTTCAGGTACTTAGGCGCAGCATTCCAAGTGTGGACTACCATATGTTCTCAGATCTCAATGTGCCAAGTGGCTCCAGGCCAAATCTGATGGTCACAAGATGACGTTCACCATACACACCAGTCAACGTGTCACATGGAGGCAGGAAAAGTCATACAGGCTTGAATGCAAATGGGCCAAACAATTGCTCTTCACACTCTAGATTTGGGGCCCAAACCCCCCATTTGGTTTATTTCTTTTCTTTCTTTTATTTAAATTATTTATTTTTATTATTTAAACCACTGACTAATTAAAATCATTTTTCTTAATAAAATCAAAACCAAAAAATATTATTTTCATTAATTTCATTATTTTATTTTTGTAAATAAACAATTAATTAATTTACTTAGTTTAAATAGGTTTAACATTAATATCTTTTTTGCAATAAATTAAAATTAATTTAGAATTAGGTTTTAATATTTTTTAACCATTCTTATTTTGTTTCCTTAAATAATAAAAAACCAAAAATATTTTCATTTAATTAATTAATTCAATTATTAATTTAGATTAATTTTTAATTCAAAAAATAACAAAAATATGCTTTATTTAATAAAAAGGGTCAAAACCCTAAAAAACACTCCGATTAAATTTTCTCGCGCGCGAATAATTTTTTATCCACATTTCAATATTGTAACTGCTTCGGGAATGTAATAGTTTTTAATTAGGATTTTATTTATCGCTTTTATTTACTTTTCGCAATTTAATTTTAAAGGGTTTGTTTTTGGCGATGTAAATACCCGACGCCTTGTAATAGCTTAGATTTATTTTCCGCAATTTAATTTCCGCAACCATTAACTGTTAGATGTTTGAATAATAGGCAATGCATGACAAGATCAATTTTAATTTAAAATCAATAGTAGCTCACCATAACATGCACAAAGATAATGTAACTGAAAAACAATACACTCGCACATGCCACTCCTAGGGTACACCTCACTTGGTTGCCTCGAACGTGGTCATTGAGTATATGAAGTTTTAGAGGTCTCCCTCTTGTCCAAAGATCATAAGTTGCCTCGAAACGGTTGCCTCGGATAAAAATGATCTAAGACATTAGGGTTACCGCTAAGGCGTCCTAACGTTGCTTTAGTGACCACATGTCCCTTAATCGAATTGACCCGAAAACTCCAACGACGATGCTACCTACTCCTCAATAGTGGGATAGCATTGTCTAAAGGACACTTGTACAGTTTAATTCCTTTTTGAGTAGGTAGATGTTCTTAAGTACTTGCTCCTTTTAAAAACAAAACAAAACTTTTCGCACTTACACTCCTTTCAAAACAAAAACAATTTTCAAACCCACAAACACAAAGAAAAGTGAACTTTTGAAAACATAATGAGCAAGTACCTAAGAGCCCGTAGATAACCACGGATAGAAAGGGTGCTAACACCTTCCCTTTCTATAATCTACCTCCCGAACCCGAGAAACATCTTAAAAAGGATTTTTTCTGTGCTTTTGTCCTTTCCTTGTTGGATAAAATAAAAAGACGGTGGCGACTCTTGCTTACCGCGACATTTTGCGAAAACAAACGCAAAAAGCGAACCAGCATTCCAAAAACAGTCAGTTCTATTCCCACCGATCACAATTTGCATAGTATTGAGTCGCATTATATGATTGCATAACGAAGTTGCATATTGATATTGTGAATGTGTATTATTGATGCGATTATCGTTGAATATAAGATGAGAAGTGGTGATGTTATGTGATCTAATTTAATATATTAATTATCATGCGCTTTATTATATTATTAGATATCTCACCCCTTCTGTTGGAAACATGCGGGTAATCGAGAGTGAAGGTTGTATACCTTCAATAGTTCGAGTCGGTGTCATTGCTCTGATATGTAACACTCAGGGGGATAAACGCTTGTCTCTTTTGATTGTTGATTATTAAGTTGTTGAACTTTAAGTTGATTATTATTAAATTGTGTTGTTTCGAAGTTGTTGTAATGATGATAAAGATGTTATTATGAATTCTGCTGCATAGATGTTGAATTGTTGAATTATTTAATTAAAGTTGTTATGTTGATAGTTCATCCGATGTTTTAAAGTGTTATATATCCACGATGAATGCAATGAGTTTTTAATGATGAATTTGTGACATCCCGATTCATTTGCATGAATGATTTTATAACTCTGATTTGTTTATATAATTGACGGGTAGAATTGGGGTGTTACACTCCCAATGATGCGCTCATCCAAGGATTGGTATTAGACTACGAGGGTGGCGACCAAGGCTATCGACAAAGGTTCATATGAGCTTGGAGGATGGTAAACAAAGTGGATAGTGAGACATTGGGGCATAAAAACTCCACCCCCCTTGAGCCTTACCTTAAGTGGGTACGAACTCGTGCTCATAGTCTCGTGATGCCTCACCCCACCATTTTACCAATCATCATGGAGCCTGTTGCCGAAGGAGATGTTCCATATACTGTCCTTTATCCTGATATGGCTACTTCTCTTGAAGATTTGCAAAGAGCTTGGATTCAGCTAAAGGGGGAGAGAGACACCTTTAAAGCCCAATTTTATGCAAGCGGGAAGAAGACATTGGAGCTCACGAGACAACTTCATGAGGAGAGGAGCCTGAATGCCTATATCGCTCCAAAGAGGAAGCATCCATAGGAAATTTGAGCCATTGTTATTGTATTTTAGTTCATTTTGTTTCTTTTGTTTCAATGTAAACCCAAGAGGCATGTTGTAATCAATTTGAACTTATTAATACAATTAATGTTTGTTCCCTTTTGTCTAAACAAATTTAAATCTTCTAAGTCCTTGAAATAATTTGCATACGCACTTTCATGCATCATAACATAAACAGGCTTTCTACAACAGGCTTCCTTATCTTTCTACTATTTATTTCAGTAAGATGGATATCGAGCAAACAGTGAAGCATGTTCATGCACAGAATGCTCAATTCCAACAGATGTTCCTAGCTCTGTCTAAGGGACAATAGGACCTGAAGGCTCTCATTCTCAAAGACAAGAAGAAAAAGACAAAGAAACCAGTGGATGTCCTGAATATGGGAAGAAGATTCAGAGAACCAGCAAATCGAGCTCTTGAATTTGCAACTCCGTCAAATGAGGGGGACAATCAGGAAGAGAAGATAAAAGAAGAGGACCACAGTCCAGGGTCTGGTGAAGAAGAGGTTGACTATGCTGAAGAACAATATCCTCCTGCTGATGACAAATATAAACAGCTGGAGGATCGTCTCAATGCCATGGAAATTCATAGAGTACCTGGTCTTGATTTTGAAGAATTAGGGTTAGTTTCTGGAGTGGTCATTCCACAGAAGTTCAAGGTTCCCGCATTTTCTAAATATGATAGAGTTTCATGTCCTAAGCTGCATCTAAGGTCTTATGTCAGGAAGATCCAACCTCACACCGCTGATAGGAATTTGTGGGTTAATTTATTCCAGGAAATTTTATCAGGGACTCAATTGGAATGGTTCTATCAGCTAGAGGGAACCAACATTCGCAACTGGGAGGATCTAGCTGCTGCTTTCTTCAGGAAATACCAATACAATGCTGACCTCGCTCCAACCAAGACACAACTTCAAAGCATGTCTATGGGTTCCAGTGAGGGCTTCAAAGATTATGCCTAAAAGTGGAGAGATCTTGCAGGAAGAGTCCAGCCTCCTCTATCTGATAGAGAGCTGGTAGATATGTTCTTGGGTACTTTGTCAGGCCCATTCTTCAACCATCTGATCGGAAGCTCTTCAGTTGGGTTCACCGAGCTGATATTAACAGGTGAAAGAGTAGAAGCTGGTATTAAGAGTGGTAAGATTCAATGGGATGCATCTTCAAGTGCAGTGAAGAAGCCTTTCATTGGGAAGAAGGAAGTTAGTGCTGTTTATGGCCAGAGAAATCAAGGTAAAGTTAAACATCGTCCAACGGTGGAAGCTTTAATGATCTCTAACCCTATATCAACTTAACAACAAAACAATCAGCGCAGGCAGGATGTGCCTAGAAGACAACTCACCAGACTCAAGATGCCCTTATCCCAAGTATTGCAACATCTAATAAAGGCTAGCTTGACACTCTGAGGGAGCCTCCTCAAAATCAGAACACTGCAGCTCCCCGTTATAATCCAAATGATCGGTGTGCCTACCACTCCAACAGTCCAGGGCATGATACAAATGATTGTTGGGCTCTGAAGAATAAAGTTCAGGATCTTATTGAGGCAAAGGAGATTGAATTTGACCCTCCTGAAACCCCCAATGTGATAACTACACCAATGCCCAAGCATGGCCATGGTATTAATGTTGTTGATGATGTTCTATTTGTTTCTTCTATGGATGATTTGACTACCCCTCTGCCAAGTGTTAAGAAGAATCTCTTACAAGCCGGTTCATTTCCAGACTGTGGTGAAGGTTGCCACCTGTGTGCGTCTCTGCCCAATGGTTGTTTGTTGTTGAATATAGGTGTCTAACGCCTGATGAACAACAAGGAAATTCTATTTGAGATGACTCCCTCTATAAAAGGTCTATGTGAAGATGCAATATGTGAAGATGTGTTAATTATTACCATTTCCGACAATCCTCCCAGGGTCTCCTCCAAAAGACCTGTCAGGATTACATCCACTCCTAAGGTTGCTCCTTTAATTATCATCTCTCCAGGGCCCATACTATATTCCTCTGACAAATTTGTTCCTTGGAATTATGGAGATGGCGTTTATTATCATAACGTCAAGCAGGACCTCCTGGCCATTAAGAATGAATTTACTAAAGATATTGACCCTAACATTGACAACATTGTTGGGACCAGTAAAATTACCAAAAGAGGGAGGGTTTTCTCTCTTGAAATCTCTCCAAAGACTGTTGCCACTCCTTTGGTTATTCCTGCTAAAACACCTGTTGCTCCTGTTGTTATTCCTGCTACTGGGTTAGCTGAGACTCGGGTCAAAGAAGTATTGGTTGAGCCTTCTCGAACGGAGGCACCCAAAGAAGCCATTCCTGAAGCCTCCAAACGATAAATGGAGGAAATTTTGAAAATCATACGGAAAAGTGACTATAATGTTGTGGAACAATTGGGGCATACACCCTCAAAAATTTCAATGCTGGCCTTGATATTATACTTTGAAGCCCATGTTAAGGCTTTGGTGAAGTTCCAGAAGTCGGCTTATGTGCTACAAGAGACTTCTACCGACCAATTCGAGAACTGTGTTACTAGTCTGACTGTTGACAATGGACTTGGTTTCTCCAATGATGATTTGATGTCTAAAGGAAGAAAGTATAATGATGCCCTGCATGTCTCTATTGAGTGCAGGGTCACTACCCTGGCTCATGTTCTAGTTGATAAGGGTTTGTCGCTAAATGTTCTACCCAAGGGTGCTCTAGACAGATTGGACTGTGAAGGACTAACTCTGAAGCCTAGTAATATTGTGGTGAGAGATTTTGATGGTTCCAAGAGAATGGTACACGGGGAGGTGGACATTCCTATTAAATTCGGTTCTCGAACTTTTGGCTCCACTTTCTATGTGATGGACATTCGCCCGTCTTACTTTTATGTTGGGACGCCTTTGGATTCATGGGGATGGTGTTGTCACTTCCACCTTACATTGGATGTTAAAATATCTGGTTAATGGAAAGATTATTACAGTCCATGGCGAAGAAGAGTATATGGTGAGTCATCTGAACTCTTTCCAATATGTCGAGATGGACAGAGAGTTCATCAAGACCCCCTTCCATAATTTTGAAGAGGTTCCTCATACAATTGATGTTACCAAAGTTGCCACCACTGTTCCATAGATTACCATACCTCCACTGAAGATGGCTTCTCTAAAGGATGCTAGGTCTGTAATTGAAGAACGCTGGTGCACTATTTGGGGCCAACTACCTGACATCCCCTATAAGTCTGACAAGTTTGGTTTGGGTCTCACTTTAAGAGCTCAAAAGGCCATTCATCGTAATCACACTGGAGGACCACCACTACGCATCAGCAACCACAGAGTCAGTGATGTAGAAGACGCTGACAGTGACTGTGACCTGGACAATTGGATCTTCCCTGCTACCAACGGTGGACACAACAATTGGACATCTAGAGACTTTGTTCCCATTACTTTCATCCAGGAGTAATTATCTTTTTTTGGGGGGGATATGTAATATTTCAACAATTTAAACTCTAAAGCCTTGTGTCTTACCCGAGGCACAATGGTTTATTTGTGAGGGTTATCATTTCACTTTCATATGTCATAAATAAATCATTGGACGTTTTGCATACAAATTTTGCACTCTTTGTCTTTCTTTTCTGCTTTTACTTTATCAAAATAGTTATGCTCTCTTACACACACCCACATATCAAACTGCAGATTCACATCCACTCTGGATCCCATTGATAATGGTTCTGCTATTTCCAGTTATGACTTTGAAAATTTGATCTACCAAGTTGAGGACGAAGGTGAGGAAGATTGTGAGGTACCAAAGGATCTTTCCAGGCTGTTACAACAGGAAGAAAGGGCAATACAGCCTCATGAGGAGCCGATTGAGACAGTGAATTTGGGTACTGAAGAGGACAGAAAAGAAGTCAAGGTAGGTGCTAACTTGGGGCCCAGTGTTAAACAGCGGTTAATACAGATGCTACATGATTATGTTGAGTTTTTTTCCTGGTCGTATGAAGACATGCCAAGGCTTGACACCGATATTGTGGTTCATCTCCTACCGACAAAAGAGGATTTCCCTCTAGTGAAACAGAAGGTTCATCGTATGCGGCTGGATATGTTAGAAAAGATCAAGGCTGAAGTCATGAAACAGCTCAATGTTGGTTTCTTAGTTGTCACATCTTATCCATAATGGGTCTCCAATGTTGTTCCAATACCTAAGAAGGACCGTAAGGTACGTATGTGTGTGAATTACAGAGACCTGAACAGGGAAAGCCCCAAGGATAACTTTCTGCTTCCCCACATTGATGTTCTAGTTGACAACACCACACAACATAAGGTATTCTCCTTCATGGATGGTTTCTCTGGGTATAATCAGATCAAGATGGCACCTGAGGACATGGAGAAGACAACCTTCGTCACACAGTGGGGCACTTTCTGTTACAAGGTTATGCCATTTGGGTTGAAGAATGCTGGGGCAACCTATCAACAGGCTATGGTATCTTTGTTTCATGATATAATCTATCACGAGATAGAGGTCTACGTGGATGATATGATATCCAGGTCTCAGATTGAAGAGGAGCACCTTGATCACCTATGGAACCTATTTGACAGGCTGAATAAATACAAACTGAGGCTGAATCCGAATAAGTGCACCTTTGGAGTAAGGTATGGTAAGCTCTTGGGTTTCATTGTCAGTAAACAAAGGCATTGAAGTAGATCCTGCAAGGGTCAAAGCTATATAAGAAATGTCAACTCCTCACATTGTGAAGGAAGTCAGGGGATTCTTAGGATTCCTAAACTACATTTCCAGATTCATTTCCCATCTGAACGCTACTTGTGAGCCAATCTTCAAATTACTGAAGAAAGATCAAGAAGTGAAGTGGAATGACGACTACCAGAACGCCTTTGACAAAATCAAGGAAAATCTCCAAGAGCCTCCAATTGAAGTAAGACCTTTGATAATGTACTTAACAATATTTTATAATTCAATGGGGTGTGTGCTGAGACAGCATGACGAGTCCTGTCAAAAAGAGCATGCAATATACTACCTTAGAAAAAAGTTTACCGACTGTGAAACAAGATACTCACTGCTCGAGAAAACTTGTTGTGCTTTGGCATGGGCTACTCGCCGACTAAGACAGTATATGCTGACTCACACTACCTTATTGATATCTAAAATGGATCCTATCAAGTACATCTTTGAGAAGCCTGCTCTCTCCAGAAGAATAGCAAGATGGCAAATGATCCTGACCGAATACGACATTCAATATAAAACCCAAAAAGAAATTAAGGGAAGTGTATTACCTGATGATTTGGATCATCAAGCCGTGGATGACTATCAATCCATGAGTTTTGAGTTTCCGAATGAGAACATCATGTTAGTAACTGAATGTGAAAAACCTGGACCGGATGAAGGACCTGAAAAAGGATCCTGATGGACTATGGTTTTTGACGGAGCTTCCAACGCTCTTGGCAATGGAATTGGCGCTGTGATCATATCTCCTGAGGGTTGTCATACTCCTTTCACTGCCACGCTATGTTTCAATTGTACCAATAACATGGATGAATATGAAGCATGTATCATAGGTCTCAAAGCTGCAATCGATTTAAGGATTAAGTTCTTAAGAGTGTTTGGAGACTCGGATTTGGTAATCAGTCAGATCAAAGGATAATAGGACACGAAGCATCCTAATCTCATCCCGTACAAAGAACATGTGTTGACACTAATCCCATACTTTGAAGAAATAACTTTTGAGCATTTTCCATGAGAGGAAAATCAACTAGCGGACGTGCTAGCTACTATGTCATCCATGTTCAAGGTCAGGTGGGATAATGAAGCTCCTCAGATCACTATTGAAAGGGTGGATGAGCCAGCATACTGTCACGAGATTGATACTGAAGAAGTAGCGCACAAGTCTTGGTTCCATGAAGTCAAAAGATATCTCGAAGCCCAAGAATACCCTGAGGGAGCTTCAGTCAATGATAAGAAGTTCTTAAGAAGGTTCTCTGCTAAGTTCTTCCTCAGTAACGGGATCCTCTACAAGCACAATCATGACTCTACTTTGCTTCGGTGTGTAGACAAGAGTGAGGCAGAAAGGATTATGGCTGAATTGCATGAAGGTACCTTTGGCACTCATTCTAGTGGGCACTCAATTGCTAAAAAGATCCTACGGGCAGGATACTACTGGTCCACCATGGAAACAGACTATTATCAGCATTCGCAGACTTGTCAGAAGTGTCAGATCTATGCTGATAAAGTGCATGTACCTCCGGTTCCCTTAAACGTCTTGACTTCTCCTTGGCCATTCACAATGTGGGGCATCTACATGATTGGAGAAATTAGACCGAAAGCTTCCAATGGGCACCGCTTCATCCTGGTTTCCATTGATTACTTCACAAAGCGGGTCAAGGCAGCTTCATTTGCTTCTATTACCAAGAACGTTGTGGCCCGATTTATCAAACATAACCTTATTTGTCGGTACGGTATTCCAGAAAAGATCATTACAGATAATGGTACCAATCTCAACAACACTATGATCACCGAGCTTTGCACGCAATTCAAAATCCAAATCATAACTCTTCTCCCTACCGGACAAAGATGAACGGCGTTGTTGAAGCTGCTAACAAAAATATCAAGAGAATCATACAGAAGATGACGGTGACATATAAAGATTGGCATGAGATGTTACCATTTGCTCTTCATGGTTACCGTACCACAATGTGCACATCAACAGGGGAAACTCCTTTCTCTTTGGTATATGGTATGGAAGGTGTCCTACACATTAAAGTCCAGATCCCTTCTTTGAGAATCATGAAGGATTCTGGGCTGAGTAAAGACGAATGGGTCCAGACTCGACTTGACCAGTTAAACCTGATTGACGAGAAGAGGCTCGCAGCTGTCTGCCATGGTCAGATGTACCAAAAATGTGTGATCAAACCTTTTAACAAGAAGGTCACACGTCAGGTATATCAGGCTGGTGACTTAGTAATCAAACGCATCATACTGCCGCAAGGTGATCCCATGGGCAAATGTACTCCCACATACAAAAGGCCATTTGTAATCAAGAACATATTCTCTGGTGGATCCATGATCCTAACCACTATGGACGGTGACGACCTTTTGCGCCCTGTAAATGCGGACATAGTTAAAAGATACTACGCATAAACAAAGACCCGCTAGATCGACTGGCCTAGGAAAAAATTAGGGCATCTTGGCGAACCAAAAGGGTTCGGGAAAAAATTAGGGATATACATAAAAAAATCTGTACACCCGGCAAGTCGAAAACCTGAAAAGGCGGCTTGGGCAAAAAAGGGTATACCGGTGGACTGAAAACCCGAAAGGGCGGTCCAGGAAAAGTTAGGGATTTAAAGTGTATAACTATGTCCCGTTGGATCACCTTATAGCTAATCTTCAGGATCAACTATCAACCTCAAGCGGTACTAATCAATCCAATCAACTTCAGACAAGTAGCAAAAGTGATGAGATGCTCAAGGATATAAAGGCAATAGTGGAATGGGAACCCAATGGGATTATTTCACATAGTTATTTTTTCCTTTGTATACTATCTTTGTATAATTTCCATTCTTACAATGGCATTCTCTTACCAGGATGTTCGTCTCCTTTTACAAAAATGCTTATTTAAGTTAATACAAAACTATTCCTTTGAAAGTGCAAAACTTCTGTTTTTATTCTTCTGTTTTGTGTGCGAAAATGTCCAGTGATTATTTTTGAACATATGCATTTGAATGTGATTACTGCTTATAAATACACGCCTAAAAATAGAAAGACAATTGCTAATGACTTTAAGAAATAGGACAATATCTAAGGACCATCCATAAGATCCCCGCAGATGTCTTCCCTGCAGATACTTTCTCTAGCAGGTACAGAGACAGGGGCATCCTTCTAAAAGGTCACTGCCACATCCTCAACATACATCCTTGTGATGTCAGGTGTTCTTGTATCCCTGGCAGAGCAAGAATCTCAAATCACTGCTCATGCATCTTAAAGAATTCCCCAGCCTGGTTCACAAACTTTTCATGTTCCCTAACGAATTTCTTCTCAAAACAACAAAATAGGAATTCCCAGCGAAAACATTCTAAATAAAGCAGATTCAGCTTTCAAATACGCTCTAGATACGGATTTCATTTTGATTCTCATTCAGATTCAGCTTTCAGATACGCTCCAGATACAGATGACATTCTGATACTCATTTAGATTCAGCTTTCAGATATAGTTCAGATACGCTCCAGATACGGATGTCATTATGATACTTATTCAGATTCAGCTTTCAGATACACTTCAGATACGCTCCAGATACGGATGTCATTATGATACTTATTCAGATTCAGCTTTCAGATACACTTCAGATACGCTCCAGATACGAATGTCATTCTGATACTCGTTCAGATTTAGGTTTCAGATACAGTTCAGATACACTCTAGATACGGATGCCACTCTGATACTCATTCATATTCAGCTTTCAGATACAGTTCAGATACGCTCCAGATACAGATGTCATTCTGATACTCATTCAGATTCATCTTTCAGATACAGTTCAGATATGCTCCAGATACGGATGCCATTCTGATACTCATTCAGATTCGGGTTTCAGATACAGTTCAGATACGCTCTAGATACGGATGCCATTCTGATACTCATTCATATTCAGCTTTCAGATATAGTTCAGATACGCTCCAGATACGGATGCCATTCTGATACTCATTCAGATTCAACTTTCAGATACAGTTCAGATATGCTCTAGATACGGATGCCATTCTGATACTCATTTAGATTCAGCTTTCAAATACAGTTCAAATACACTCCAGCTTCGGATGCCATTCTGATACTCATTCAGTACATCTTTCCATTCAGATACAATCACAACATAGATTCATTTTGACACTCTCTCACACAGTTGCTAGATACATTCAGACACGAGTTCATTCTAGTATACTTCTCATTCCAAGAGGTACATGAATATGGGCATCTTCCTGTCACATCCTCAAGCAGAAGTCGAAGATCCCCAACAGTTTTTTTAAAATCTCAAGAAGATTATAAAGCCTCATCCCCGACAGAGCAAAAATCTCCAATTGTTACTCCAAAATTCCCTAGTGAAGTTGCCAAGCTTCTCAAGATTCCCCTACAGGATTTTAACAAAATCCCCAAGAAGTTTATGGATTTCACCTTCCGCAATAGAGTTTTATAAATCTAAAGTAGTTTATAAAGCCTTATCCCCATTAGAGTTTATTTCTCTAGCTACGGAAGTTCATTCCCCAGTGGAGTTTATTTCTCCAAATTGGTGGAATTTTCCAATAGAACTCTTCCTCACGGCAAAATCATTCTCAAACAGAAGTCAAAGATCCTCGGTAGAGAAAGGTAATCTCCAACAAAACTATCTCCATTCATCCCCAGCAGAAATTGAAGAATCACTTTCTTCACTCACCAACAGCAGTCAGGGATTTATTTTCCCAGACAAAGATACTGCGCAACAGCATTACATGTTCATACATCATGGCATGTGCATACAAATACATATATCATAATCTCATTTATTTTGGGAGCGTCATGCAATTCATACATCATGACGTCGCATGAAACTGATTTTACCCTTTTCAGGTTAAATTAGCAGACAGGCAAACACTATCAACTTTTACAGCAGGTCAAAGATTAATGCCCGAAACCAGACGGGGAAACTATATACACAACCAAGTGGTATGAACTTCCAAAACAAGACGGGTTTACCAATAAAAATAACAAGCCATGGATTAATGCCCGAAGCCAGACGGGGAAACTATCTATGTGACCAGCAAAACAAGTTCCAGATTAACATATGTAACAAGCCAGGAGAACCATCTATGGATGACCAAATGTAATATTAATACTTGTAACAAGCCATAACAACTATCTCAACGACCGACAATTTTCAAATTCCTGATTAATACCTGAAATCAGACAGGACAACTATTTGTGAACAAGCTGGTTGTAGATTAACACCTGAAACCAGGCAGGAAAGCTATCTACATGACCAGACGAAACAATCTTACACGGGTTTCTTCTCATACAGTCTAATACGGGCTCATATTGAAAAATCCCTACATAGGCTCTTTCTAATACATTTCTAGATAACGGTTAATTCCATTATCCCCAGCAAATCACTGGAAACTTGGACTTCAAGCAGAATACAACAAACTGTCATCTCTCCGGAGATAACTCTTCAGCAGAGCCTTGGACAACTGAAGTTCCTAGACTCTATTCCCCAAAAAGTTTTCCTCAAGCAGGAGAACTCCCGAAACCCATATTCTTCAGAGGACTCCTCCTCAGACAACAGGAATAGGAACCCCAAAGGGACCATGTGTGAAATCAGCATCTACTTTGGATGGCATCTTTAAGCCCATCTCTGACGAATCTCTGTCATCTCCTCCAAATGGCATCTGTAAGCCCATTCCCTACATCATCAATCATCGATGTTATTTCATGCGAGTGCAAATTTCTAGGCACTCTAGTGTTAAATCATCTTCCACCTTCAGATCACGAAAGGCAGACAAGCCAGTCTAAATCCTCGGGTTTAAGAAGATTGAACAGGGGCAGCTATTATACCCCAAAATTTTCCCTCTCATATTTTCCCAAGATTTTTCTCTTGCATAGGTGATTACAAACACTTGATTAAGGAAAAATAAATTTTTTTGAAGATAAACAAGGTCTTTTGATTGGCATGAACAATGTGTATTTTGATTGGCATTTTGACAGGCTTCTATTGAGCACCTAACCTCCTCCAAGCTTGCTTCAAATTTCCAAGCTTCAATTGAAGCCTTGGTCTTTTGATTGTTTGCTGTATACCAGCTTTGACTAGGCATATGTTTCCTTTGAAACAACCTCCTTCGATCCAAAAGGGAAGGTCCTCTTGTCAGTGCTCCTTCGATTGCACCATTGGATTTGGATGCTGGTTTGATTCATAATGTAATGGCTACCTGCATGCAAGCTGGATTCCTACTTCGATTGGGCATTTGATTCCTCCATGCAAGCTGGATTCCTGCTTCAATTGGGAAAATACTCCCTTTGTGCGTGTCTTCAGCGCACAAAGCAAGAACCCCCTACAAGTGTGTTTCGATTCACAAAACAGTGGGTTCCTGCATGCCATCTTCGTTCAGGGCAAAAGGTTGCCTCATGCTTGCTTTGGATTCACAATGGCAAAAAATTCTTCAGACTGGCCTTTGATCCACAAGGCAAAAGGCTACTTTTAACTGGATTTTGATTCACAAAGCTCCCACTGGGAAAAAGGCCCCTCAGCTTGTCACTAGCACACGTATGCCTCTTCAAGCTTGCCTTGGTTTCACAAGGCAAATACCCATTAACATGCCTTCAAATCACAAGGCAAAAGGCCTCAGACTTGCCTTCGGTCCACAAGGCCAAGGCCCCTTCAACTTGCCTCTGAGTTTGCTTTCGACCCGTAAGAAAATGACTTCCTTTGAGCTTGCCTCCAATGCGCAAGGCAATGGTTTCCTTCATGCCAGCGCCCATAAAGTAGTGTTTTTCTTTCATATGTGCTTTGATTCATTAAGCAGTTGGCTTACCTCATGCTAGCCTTGACTCCACCTCCACAATATTCAAACACACAGTTTTCCACATTTTGACACCTAATACTGGCGCATTCGAAGGACAGGCACATGGTCCATTTGAAGGACATATATTTGCCCCATTCTAAAGACATGTATTGATGGATTTAAAGGGGCATACGTGGGTATTCCATTCGAGGGACTTACTTTGTTAGCCCATTCGTAGAAATGGCAAGTGATGTATACAAAAGATGCATGGGTTCCCTTCAAAAGAGAACACACATTGGTTAAAAACGAAGGATATTGCTAGCCAAAATGAAAGAAAAATATTCCAAGAAGCCTGCTGGCCCAAAAGCCAACATACTTCCAGTTTCAAGCCAACGTGCACAAACACATTCATGCCTAAAAGTAGCTTCGATTGGACAGAAAAGAGTTTTCGTTTGGGCTAGTTGAATAGGGGTTCAAACGAAGAAGCCCTAGTGATGAGAACATGAACCAGTCGAAAGGTACACAATTGAAGCCTTTTGAAGGAGGCAACACTGGGCCAATCGAAGGCCAGGAACTAGAGAGCATTCGAAGGAGCCAAAATGTCCACATACATTCAAATTTTAAAAAAAAAGGACAAGATTCCATGTTTTTGTCCAACGTTACAAATTTTCATTCATGGTTTCAAACACATAATCAAGGTTGTTTAAACCATTTCCTTCTTGTCCCCTCCCTTCTACTCTATATAAGCAGCATGCTTGCAAGCCAAATACACGCTTACACACATACAGAGCCACAAAGGAATCAGACAAAACTTACAAGAAAAATCAAGAATGTCAAAATTCAAAAACACAATTCTAGCCATCATCTGTCAAAACCAAAGGTTCTAACACCTTCCTGAGACTTCCAAGAATTCGACCCATGCAGTGTTCAAGCCGTCCCACACCTGGAAGCACCAAACCAGATCACTCATTATTGGTATATTTTTGTTGAATTCGAATTTATGATTTTGTGATGAATTAACCTTTTTCAGTGCTTGATTCGTGTTCAGGGGATTCATTAGAACAAGTTTGATATATTGTATGCAAGCTTTAACGCGTAAAATATAAAATGCCATTGTTAGGGGCATCCTTGGCCGTTGAGCTTCGTTCTCCTTGCTGGCGCGCGTTTGAAATTTGACAATCTGACTCTTTTTCTTATATTATATTATTGTTTCATATATATAAACGAATGAAATGGAAGCTCAGATGGAAGGCAAGGTGTGAGTATAAGGAGAGGACCTGGGTTCAAGTGCCAGGTCCAGTATTTTGTATTTTTTCTAATATATTCATGCAAATCCCATGCTTCAATGGCCAGGAGCCCACTATGCGCCTTCGGTTTGAAACCAATAACTCATGGGTGATCTAGATCAAGGGGCTTCAATGCGTAGGTCCAGCATATTCCCTCAAGGATTCATCTCACTAGATCAAACACAAATCTGGGCTTCACAATTTGGGCCTAGCGCAAATTCAAATCAGCACCCCCTTGTTTCTTTTACATACTTAGGCCCATTTATCTTCTTTTTTGTATTGTTTTAACTTCTTTTTTTATTATTTTATTTTTTCTTTATTTATTTAATTATACAAATTATCAAAAATCATAAAAAATATTAGTTTTATATTTTTTTATTAAACTAATTTTGTAAGTAAATTAATAAATAATTTTAACTATTTTCTTAATTTAAAATAAATTAGAATTTAGGTTTTAATTTAACTTTAATTATTTTCTTTTCATAATACAAAAACCAAAAAGAATTTAGACTATCTTCTTTAATTTAATTTTAATTATTTTCTAAAATAAATAAAAAAGAACAATAAAAAGATTTTCTTATTTCATTATCACTTATTAGGTTTTAGACGTATTTTTAACTTTCGCGTGTTATTATTTTCTCTCATTTTTATATTATTGTACCTGTATACTAGATGTAATAGTAATTAGGCTTTATTTTATGCTTTTAATTTCTACACTCCCCAAATTTTGGACATTATAAATCCCTTCCCCGAAACCATGTAATAGTATAGGTTTATACTCCCGCACTTTATATTTTGTACATATTTACTGCTAGTAACTAGGCATGTATGGAAAGACTGAAATTAAAACGTTAGTAAACCTAATAACGCAAGATAAATAACTGAATTGAACACAATTGCACATATGCACCTCTAGGGTACCCCACTTTGGTTGTCGTCGGAAGTAAAGCAGTCATGTCCCTCGAAATGGGGACGCTTTAGCAAAGACCCGTAAATCAAAAAGATCATAGTCCCTCGATGACCCTATAGTTTCCGCTCGGTAAATGATTTAGTCCCTAGACAAATTTGCTAAAGCGTCTCCACAAGTTGCTTTCGTGACTGTATCGTCCCTTCGATGTCCCTCATACATCCCATGATAGGGCTACTTACTCTCTAATAGTAGGATAGCATTGTCTAAAGGATAGGAGGAAAAGAACTACCTTTTCGAGTACAAAGTAGATAGCTGTTATAAGTTTGCTCAAAACATTTTGCACTTACACAAATACTACTTTTCAAAAACAATTTTCAAAAACATTTGCTTTGTTAACACTCTTGAGGACTGATACAAGAGTTAAATGCAAAGCAAATCGCCGCACTAAGGCATTTCAAAACATTTTTCAAACACACAAAGCACAAAGTACTTTCAAAAGGAGAAAACCTCTAAGAGCTCGTAGATAACTATGGATGGAAAGGGTGTTAACACCTTTCCTTTCCATAATCTACCCCCCTTACTCAGAATAATCTCGAAAAGGTATTTTTCTATTCTTTTCACCCTTTCCTTAATTTGGATAAAATAAAAGTCGGTGGAGACTCTTGCTTACCGCAACATTTGCAAACACAAACGCAAAACCAATATTAACAGTCGGTTCTGCCATCGTATCAAACTTCTATATGCTCATTCATATTTTTCTTCGTGTTTTACCGCCAACGTATAAACACCACCAATCCTTCAGCTAAAACCTTCTCGAATCAAGAACTTCCAAACATTAATCCCTCCTGAAATCCACCCCTGAATCTGAATCTACCCTTACCTTTCATCAATTTTATTTTGACTTCATAAGTCCATGTATAAACTCTAGGTCCTTCGACCTTAAATTAAATACTTCATGTTAAGCTTCAGCGCACAATTCTATGGGGGTTCGATTCTTCTCACCTCAATCTACAATCACATATTAAGAAAGGAGTGAAAAGATGAAGGTTTGACATACCTACAACAACGACATTGAGCAATGTGAAGCATAATGAGTGCTGATGAGTTCTTGTAGTTTTTTTCTCTTCTTCGCTCTTTCTTCTCCTTCGTGTTCTTTAGATTTTCCGTTGATATGCTACAACATGGCGATTTTGTTGAAATTGTTGATGTACATTGATGATGATGATGAATGATGAAGTTGATGCGGTTATGTTTGCTTCTGCAGTGTTGTTGATGTTGTTGTTGATTCACAACAATGGTGATTCTTGTGCTGAGATAAAGTTTGTTGAGATGTGTTGACGACCAAAAGAAGATGTTGAGAAAAAATTGAAGATGATTATGAAAAAGAGTGATACAGGATTGATTATGGTACTGAGATGTAGCAGAGAATGAAGATGAAGCAGAGAGAGAGAGAAGATAAAGCTCTTGGAATTTTTCTGGTGAGTGTAATACGTTGGCAGAACTGAATGTTATACTGGTTTTGCGTTTGTGTTCACAAATGTTACGGTAAGCAAGAGTCGCCACCGACTTTTCTTTTATCTAACAAAGGAAAGGGTGGAAAGAACAGAAAAAGACCTTTCATGATTATTTCTGAGTAAGGGGGTAGATTATGGAAATGGAAGGTGTTATAACCCTTTCCATCCGTAGTTTTCTACAGGCTCTTAGATGCTTAGCTCATTTTGAAAAATACTTTGTGCTTTGCGTGTTTTTGAAAAGTATTTTGAAATTTCCTTAGTGTGGTGATTCGCTTTATGATAAATCTTGTATCAGTCCTCAAGAGTGTTGACAAAGTGTTTTTTGAAAGTGTTTTGAAATGTTTTTTTGTGTAAGTGTGAAAAAAATTTGTTTTGAGCATAGCATCTAGGAACTATCTACTTTTACTTGAAAGGGTTGTTCTTTTCCTCTTTTCCTTTAGACAGTGCTATCCTACTATTGTTGAGTAGGTAGCCCTAGTCGTCGGATGTTTGAGGGACATTCAAAGGGACATTTTTATAGTCACAAAGGCAACTGGGCAAGAAGTTTTAGTAACTACCCTAGGATTCTAGGATCATATTTTACCGAGGCAACATCGAGAGGGTCATCGAGGGACTTATGATATTTTTGAACCAGAGGGTAGCCACTAAAACCTATCATGTTTTGAGAGTTGTGACTATTTTCCAAAGGCAACCGAAGTGGGTGTACCCTAGAGGTGTATATGTGCATGTGTGTTATGTTTCAGTTATTTTTTATCTTTTGTGTTAGGTTTGCTAATGTTTGATTATTAATCTTGTCATGTAATCCTATTAGGTATAAATCTAAGCAGTTAATATATATATATATATAGCAATTAAAAGTGAGGAAATGTAAATCATATGCTATTACATGGCTTTGGGGATTAATTACATGTCCAAAACTTGGAAAAATGAAGAAAAGCGGCAAATAGTCCTAGTTAATTTCTATTACATCCCATGAGCAGGTACAATAATATAAAAAATAGTGACGAAGCAATAAACGCATGCAAAATTGAAAATAACGTCTAAAAAATCCTAAAAATCTTTTGGTTATTTTTATTTATGAAAGAAAACAAAGCCTAAGTCTATTTAATTTTAATTTAAAGAAAAGGTTAAAGTAATTAATTAATTTATTTAGTTAACTTAATTAGAAAAAATATTAAACCAATGTTTTTTTTGTGATTTTATTATTAATTTGTTGATTAAAAATAGACAATTAAAGGAAACAAATAAAAATAACAATAATGTAAACGGGCATGGTGTTAAAGCTGAAAAGAGGGGTGAGGTCTGAATTTATTAGGCTCGAATCAAGAGATGGCCCAGACTGATGTTGGATCTGGTGCTGCTGGCCTGTGAGGGTCCATGATGAGGTTGTGCGCTCATGTTATTGGATCTAGATAAGATGCATCTGATAGGCTAGTATATAGTGTGGGCGTTTGGACTTAAAGCGTCAAATCTGCAAGGAAATAGTTAGGAAAGAAAACAAAATATAGGACCTGGGTATCGAACCCAGGTCCTTCCCCTGCACACACACCTGCAAATTTGATCAAACATTAGATCGAAACAAATCCAAAGACCCTACCCCACGTATGATCATATCCTAAATCCAAATCTGGGGTTAAAATTGGAAAAAGATCCCTGTATCACCTAGTTTGAAGCCTGGTTGCTTCGAAGCCTTAAAATGGCACCCTGTACTTTCAACACTTATATTTGTATTAATGATCAATAATAATATAAACATGCATGTAAAACCAATTTAAATTGTAATCGAAAGGTTGTGATCCAGAATTTTACCAAGGACCAGTTGGCTTGGTGTGTGACTTTTGGGCGTGCTTCGGGATTGGAGAAGAGCTGGTATTCGTTTGGACTTGGAAAAGCATGCAAAGTGTGTTTTTATTTTGACAACTTTGTTGGATTTTGAGAATTTTGGTATGCTTCTCTTAGGCTGTGTATGCGTGTATGAAGCAGTATGTCTGTCTCTTTTGCTTCTAATTTGGTCTAGAATTTATAGGGGTGAATTAGGTTAACCAAAACCTGTACAAAATCTTAGTCACTTATGACAGAATATGGGACTTTCAATTTGTATCAAAAGTTGCCATTTTGATCATTTTCTTGCCATCTTCGAAGCACAATGCACCTAGACATGTTATGGTTTTGGTGTCTTGCTCGAATTTGGGCCTCAAGCTAACCAGTACAAACCCAACAAACTTCATCCCAATAGGCCTCTTTGATTTGCCTAATTCTTTCAACAGGCTCCCAATCTTTTCTCTTTTAGGTGACCTTTCGAAGTGACTTTGGGGCTGGTCGAAGCTTCATTCTTCTTTCTTCGATTTCCCTTAATTTGGGCCAATCGAAGACTTACCTTATGGGATGGTAGAAGATTCATTATTCCTTCTTTGATTTCCCTCAATTTGGGTCAGTCGAATACTTACCTTATGGGCTGGTCGAAGCTTCATTATTCCTTCTTCAATTTCCCTCAATTTGGGTCAGTCAAAGACTTACCTTATGGGCTGGTCGAAGCTTCATTCTTCCTTCTTCGATTTCCCTCAATTTGGGCCAATCAAAATGTCAACTTCTTGATATGCTTATCAAAAGACATCTTGTTCTAATATGCCAATCGAAGGATATTTTGTTGAAATGCCTTCAAAGTACACCTTATCCTTGCTCTTCGATTGGCCCAGAGTTTCCTCCTTCGAATGGACCACAGGTATATCCTTCGAATGGCCCTTTTGTGTGTCTTTAGAATAGCTCACATTTATGCCTTATGCCTTGCATGCTGAAGGCAGGTATAGAGGGAGGATTTGCCTAGTGCGCCGAAGGTAAGCTGAAGAGGGGACATTTGCCTTTGCGCTTGAAGGCAAGTTGAAGAGGGGGAATTTGCGTTGTGCACTTGAAGGCAAGTTTAAGAGGCCCTTGCCTTGTGAATCAAAGGCATGTCTGAGGCAGCCTTTTGTCTTGTGAATCAAAGACCAGTGAAAAGGGGCCTTTTGCCTTGTGGATCAAAGGCAGGCTGATGGGTCTTTGCCTTGTGAATCTAAGGCAAGCATGAGGAAGATTTTTCCTAGTAGACCAAAGGCAAGCATGAAGAGGAATATGTGTGCTGATGACAAGTTGAAGGGGCCTTTTTCTCAGTGGAAGCCTTGTGAGTTAAGCTTGATCGAAGGAGACTAAGCGCCCAATCGAAGCTTATACTGCTGGTGAATCGAAGCAAACTTGTAGGGGGTTCTTGCTTTGTGTGTTGAAGGCACGCACAGAGGGAGTATTTTCCTAGTGCGCTGAAGGCACGTACAGAGGGCACTACTGGAATGATACTTGTGGACCAAAGCTTGCTCGAAGGGTGCCAAATACCCAATCGAATCTCACTAATCAAAGCATGATCGAAGAGTTCCAAATGCTCAATCGAAGTACCTTGTTCATAAGCCAATCGAAAGACACTTGATTATCTTCAAAAAAATTATATTTTCTCTAAGTGTTTGTAACCACCTATGTAAGAGACAATCTTGGAAAACATGAGAGGGAAAATTTTGGGGTACAACAGCTGCCCATGTTCAATCTTCTTAAACCTGAAGATTTAGATTGGCTTGTTTGCCTTTCGTCATCTGAAGGTGGAAGATGATTGAACATTAGAGTGCCCAGAAATTTTCACTCGCATGACGTAATGATTGACTGTGTAGGGAATGGGCTTAAAGATGCCATTTAGAGAAGATGACTGAGAGTTTTCAGAGATGGGCTTAAAGATGCCATCTAAAGTAGGTGTTGACTTCATAAGAGGTCTTTTTATGGGATTTCCTGTTCCTGTTGTCAGAGGAAGAGTCCACTGGGGGATTGTTGATTTCTGTTGTTCTCCTTCTTGAGGAAAACTCTATTGGGAATAGAGTCTAGGAGCTTCAGTTGTACAAGATTCTACTGAGGAGTTATCTCTATACTGGAGAGATGAGAGTTGGCTGCTTTCTGGTTAAAATCCCGATTTCACAGTAAATTGTTAGGGATAATGGAATTAATCGTTACCTGAAAAATGTAATAAAAGAGCTTGTGTAGGGCTGTTTTAGGATGAGTTCATGTTAGCCTGCATCCAGAAATCATGAGAAGAAACCCGTGTAAGATTGCTTCGTCTGGTCATGTAGATAGTTTTCATGTCTGGTTTCAGGTGTTAATCTTCAAATCAGCTGTTCACATATAGTTTCCCTGTCTGGTTTCAAGTATTAATCTGGAACTTGAAAATTGTCGGTCGTTTAAGATAGTTGTCCTGGCTGGTTTCAGGTATTAATATTTAACCCGAGAAAGAAAGATAGTTTTCCTGGCTTGTTACAGGTATTAATCTTCAATCTCCTCGTGTAGATAGTTTTCCTGGCTTATTTCAGGTATTAATCTACAATCAGTCGTCCACAGATAGTTGTCATGGCTCGTTACAGGTATTAATCTGGAACTTATTTTTGTTAGTCATTGAGATTAGTTGTCTTGTTTGGTTTTAGGTATTAATCGCTGACCTGAGAAAGAAAGATAGTTTTCCTGGCTTGTTACAGGTATTAATCTTCAATCTCCTCGTGTAGATAGTTTTCCTGGCTTGTTTCAGGTATTAATTTGGAACTTGTTTTTGTCGATCGTTGAGATAGTTGTCCTGGCTAGTTACAGGTATTAATATCTGACCTTAGAAAGAAAGATAGTTTTCCTAGCTTATTACATGTATTAATCTTCAATCTACTCATGTAGATAGTTTTCCTGGCTAGTTACAAGTATTAATCTACAATTGGTCGTCCACAAATAGTTGTCCTGGCTTGTTACAGGTATTAATCTAGAACTTGGCAATGTTGGTCACATAGATAGTTCCCCGTCTGGTTTCAGGCATTAATCTGTGGCCTGCTGCATTTGTTGGTAAACTCGTCTTGCTTCGGGAGTCCATACCACTTGGTCATGTAAGTAGTTTCCCCGTCTGGTTTCGGACATTAATCTTTGACCTACTGCATTTGTTGGTAAACCCGTCTTGCTTCGGGAGTCCATACCACTTGGTCATGTAGATAGTTTCCCCGTCTAGTTTCGGGCATTAATCTTTGACCTACTGTATAAGTTGATAATATTCATTTGTCTGCGAATTCAACCTGAAAAGGTAAATTCAGTTTCATACGATGTCATGATATATGAATTGTATGTGAAGGGGTATGAAAACACTTATAATGGGAGTTGAATAAATGACTCTTTTCGTTTTCAAAACAAAGCTCAAACAATAATGGAAGAACACATTTATTTTTATCTTGGTTCGTTTGAACTCAAACTACTCCAGTCCACCCACCAACGTGATTTCGCCTTTCTCAACAAGGACTTAATCCACTATAATCAACTGATTACAATCACACAACAACTGTTGTGACTAACAATGCACAAGTAAACTTACAAGTGACTAACACCACTAAGACTTAAATCTAGTCCTAGTCTGCTTGAGAAATCTGACCAAACTTGGTCTCTCAATGAACAAATACAGGAGTTTAATCTTTACAGATAATGAAATAGAGTTTGCTTCTAATCAAGCTATATCACAACTGTGATTTTTCACTTAGAATATAATGCACAAATTGTATGAACAATGAGTTTGTTAGCTTAGGATCTTTCACGTAGTTTCTTGCTTCTAATTTGAAATTTTGATTGGTTCACTTCGTTGTAGTTGTTGGCTTGCAATAAATGTCCTTCTATTTATAGTAGGACCAATAAGACTGTTGCTGCCTTCACAAAAGATGGAGAGCATTAAATGCTTGCGTGTATCCTTACAATATTCCATTTTCCAAGAAACTAGTTGTAGGCACTTGAGTGCTTTCGGCCTTCTTTGCATTAATGAGAAAACGCCAGAATGTAAGAACATGTTTCCTTTGCTTTGACAAGACAAGTTGATCCAAACGTTATTTCAGAATTTTCTTCCAATGTCTTTAAGTCAGAACATGCTTCACTTATCTTCTAGGCAGTGCGTTGCTTGCTAAGAACTCAGAATAGCACTTGCTTTCAAGTTATCTTCTGAGCAAGGAACCTGCTAAAAGTTAGAAGATATATTTAACAAATAAATTGTCTTACCAGAGTCAGCAGATGCGCTTAAAGAAAAGGTTCTTTTATCAAAGAAATTCTTCATGCTTTTTGCTTAGCACTTCAGAATGTTTTCAATAACTGAGACATTCAAACACATTCATCAGAGTATAAACTATCTTAAATATAATTTAGTTATCATCAAAACTCTTGAGATAGGTCAGAACTTAATATTGTTCTTTCAATCTCCCCCTTTTTGATGATGACAAAAAATTATTTTAGATAAAGAAAAGAAACGGATTAAGAGATAAGAGTCTCCCCCTGAAATGAATATTTCTATGCATAAGATATCCTGAGATTATTTCATCAGAGTAATACAGAGTCTTCTTGAATTTCTTCAGAACTTCTTCAAGATGATAATGCTTAGATGGAATATTCTTTCAGAGTTAAAGTGATACCTGCAAAAAAAATTCTTTTGCACAGAAGGAATTCTTGCAAATTTGTTAGAATGTCTGAGACTTAGTCCCATAACTGTTAAACAGTGATTAGATCAAGAATGCACATTTTCTCCCCCTTTTTGGCATAATCAAAAAGTGTAAAAAATGAATGAGAAATTTTAATAACAAAGATTTCATAAAAAAAGTTTAAAAAAATATCCAGAAGTACAAATAAAACAGCCAAACAAAAGACAAGAGACAAAAAAAACTAGGATCTTTTAGTAACAAGAGCCATCAGAAGATTCTTGATCTCAGAGGCAGATTCTTCTTATTTCACCATCCAGTTCTTGATTTCTAGATTTGTTTGATCTTGCTTATCCAAGCGTTTATTCATGACTTCATTCACCTTCTTTAGCTCTTTCAGAGTGTCCATAATGAGTGAGGTAGGAGCAGAGGATGATGAAGCTTCAGTAGAAACAGGCTTAGAAGCAGCAACCGTTGAGTCAGACTTCAGGAAGGTGGAAAGGAGAGTGCCCATATCCATTACAAGAGTTGGCACAGGTTCAGGTCCAGCCTTAACAGAAGGTTGATTCAATAGAACAATAGCCAGAGGATTTGAATCTTTAGAGGATTCTTCAGATTCATCTTCTGATGTCCATCTTATCAGTTGGTGTATCATCAATAATTAACAAAGACTTCTTATTCCAAGTGTCAGCAGCTTCTGTCTTGAAAGCATGCAGAGGTTTGGAAAAGTTGTCCAGCACCTGAAGGTGGCATAATTCCTGTAACTTCTGTGATTCAGCAATCAAAGTTCTTCTGAAGGTTTCCCATAGAAGATTTGTTGCAGCTGTGTTTACGCTTCTGGAGTAGTCTTCTTTCATAGGTTGTAACCATGCTTGAACATTTGTTATAAAATTCTGAAACAAAGTATTTACATCTGGCTGAACAGGTTTAGGGACAGCCTTTCTGTAAGTGTTGTTTTTCAAGAATTGTAGAGATTGAAAGTCCACTATAGTTCTTAAAAATCTATTGGGTTCAGGATTATTGGTAGGTTCAGGTTCAGGTTGGTTAACAAAAATAGGAGGTTCTGATATTATATGAGGTTCGAATGGTTCAGCAGTTCCAGTTTTTTCAAAAGGTTGTTGTTCTGGAATTTGAGGGGGGTGAGAGTGTAGGTGAGATTGGTGTTGTATGTTGTGGTGAAGTGGGTGGAGTGACATCAGGAGAAATTATTATTGTATAATCAGGAGTGGGAATGGGATTTTGAGGCCGTGGTGGATTCATAGCAAAAATATTCTCAGATGGTAGGTTGAAAGGAGGCTTTATAGTAGCCAGAGGTTCATTTATCCCTGGAATTCTCCAAGAGCAAGCATCATACCATCCAGTGGGTCTGGGTGATAGAGGTCTGGGAGGAGGTCTTGAAAAACGTTCAGCATGAATGTGTTGAAAAACAGACGGTTCAGGGGGTTCTGATTGGGTGTCAGAATGTTCATCAGAGTCAAAATCACTTAAATCTGTTAAAACCTGATTTTTACGAGGGTTGTCAGCAAGGGGTTCAGATGGTAAGGTCAGATCGATGTCAACATCTAAGTCTCCTAAGGTTTGGGAGGGTTCAGCAGATGCAGATACATTTACAGAATCATAAACAAGTATAGTTTCAGCATGATTACCTGTCTTCTTTTTCTTCTTTTGAGGAGTGTCAGAAGGTCCTTCTACAGCTTTTCTCTTCACAGATTCTTGGAGAATAACATTAGGAGCATCTATATTTCTACCTTGAAGCCAAGCTGGATCAATGGGTGATCCTGTTTCTTTGCAGATTTCAAGATAGTTCAAGATGATATGAGAACGATCTCCTGAGTTGAATATAGGAAAGTCAGCAATAGGAATCCTTCTCCTCTTCACAACAGCTGACACACACGGAGTGGGTTCCACCAGCAGCTTGTCAATAATTTTCCTTTTCAGCAAGTTCTTTCCAGTCATAGTCTTACCACATATAGGTTCTAGCTCCCCTAGAAGATTTGCTTCTTTTAGGTGAGCAATCAGACCATTCTCAGTCAGAATTTCTGATATTAACCTCCCCATAGGAATCCAGTTCCTCTTTGATTTGGGGTTCTTCATCCTTTCAGCTTCACTGGTCTCTTTTACATGGTTCCAGAGATGTTCAAATAGCAAGTAGGGCAAATCAATTTTGACATTGGTTCCAAGGAAAAACAGCAAATATTATTGATCAGCATTGATGTAATCAGGAGAACTGGTGTCTTTCCTGTGGTGAATACATCCATGAATAATCCTTGCCCAAGTCTTGTATTTGTCTTTCAAGTCCCTGACTTTTGAGGAACCTTGATTGTTTGTGAAAATCTATGAATATACCTTAGACATCTCCATTCTTCCACTAGGCATTCCTGTAACTCCAAGTCCTTTAAATCCCAGCAACTTTCTGATTTGATTTTCTGTAATGGATATTTCTTTGCCCATTACAAAGGTGAGTGTAATTGCAAGCTTCTCAAGTCATATTTAAAGCATGTGTTTTGATGAAGACAACATGGACATCAACATTCAAAGGATGTGCAAAAAGCTTATCAACATCAAATAAAAGTCTTGAAGATTATTGAAGAATTATTGAAGAATCATCAAATGCCAAATGGTATAAATAATTCTTAAAATCTTGAATATAGATGTTCATAATATGCATTCATCAACATATACATATTCCATAACTTTAACATCAAGGAAAAATTTGTTTGAAATATCTTTCAAAAAGTATTTTTGAAAATAACCCTTTAGGAACCGGTTCCTCCCTAACAGGGAACCGGGTTCCAGCATTTCTCAAAAAACATGTCCCTGGTTTTTGTACCATGAACCGGGTTGTACCAATAGGGGAACCGGTTCCTGCGTGATATTTTTGAATTTCAACTTATAACGTTCACTAAGAACCGGGTTCTGTCAGTGTCGGAACCGGTTCCTAGCGAACCAGTGCAGCTTTTACTTTGTTTTTTGAACATTTTTTAAGTGGTATCTTTTCATGAATGCATTGCAACTTTTCATATGAATTGGCATGAATGAAGAGGTTCTTATGACTTTATAAAATGCAGATTTTTTTCAGTTTTTAAATAAGAACACATATAACATTTTCAAACAACAAAAAACCTTCTTCATATTAACAATTTTCTCATTCATTCATTTTTGAACATAAACTTTCATGTGTTCATAATTTTGTGAAACTTGCCATATACACTTTCATTATCATTACAAGTTTCATACATACATTGTGAACATTTATATACATTGTTGAGAATTGTTTTTATCTTGAAGAAGAAGATCAATTGAAGATTGATAAAGCTCTCCATATACTTCAAACTAAATCATTGTATTACTTAAAGAATTTCCCTTACTATCCAGGATTGTTGGAAGTAAGTGTTGTGATTTGAAGAGGATTGTTCTTCATTCACATTAGTGTTTGTTTGGTCTTAAAGGTGTTAAGAACCTTTGATCACCCTATAGGTTAGATAGTAAGCATAGGCTGTATAATCATTCTAACTATAGTGAAATCTCTTTCGTGTTGGAAAGGGGACTGGAGTACTCTCGGATTGTGAGGGGAACCAGGATATATCACCGTGTTCTTTACTTTTCCGCATTTATCGCTTTCATCACCATAATCAAGAAAAGATAAAGATATAAACAAAACCTTCAAACACTTAACCAAAATTACTACCAAGCATTCTCATAAAACCGAATAAATTTTTATAAGACCTAATTCACCCCCCCCCCCCCTCTTAGGCACTCTGAGTCTTACAATTGGCATCAGAGCAAGTTATAGGTAACTTATTCCTAAAGATCCAGAATGGCTTCTGCAAATCATCAACCAGTTTTCAGAGATGGTGGTAGTAACAACAAGCCTCCTCTATTCTGTGGTGAATATTTTGACTTCTGGAAAATACGCATGAAGGCGCATTTAGAAGCACAAGGAGAGGAAGTATGGGATGCTGTTGAAAATGGTCCATTTATCCCAATATCAGTTATCAATGGCATTGGTTCTGCAAAGCCCAAAACTGCATGGGACGACGATGATAAAAAGAAAGTTCTCTATGACAAAAAGGCAATAAACCTTCTTCAAGGTGCACTCAGTATGGACGAATTTTTCCGTGTCTCAAACTGCAAGACAGCAAAAGAAATATGGGATACCCTGGTTCAAACTCATGAAGGAACGGCTGAAGTAAAAAGATCAAGGCTAAATACCTTGAGTCAAGAATATGAACTATTTCGAATGCAGCCCGGAGAATCCATTCTTGACTTACAAAAGAGATTTGTGCATTTGACAAATCACTTAAATGCTCTTGGTAAAACCTTGACAAATGATGAACTCAACTTGAAAATCCTTAGATCATTGACTAGGGAATGGCAACCAAAGGTAACGGCAATCTCGGAAAAGAAGAGTCTCTCCGCAATGACTTCCGCTACATTATTTGGCAAACTTCAAGAATACGAAACAGAACTCGGTAGACTTGAAAAACATGAAAATTTAGAGAAGAAATCCAAAGGCATTGCTTTGAAAGTTGATTCAAAAGAAAGTCAAGATAAAGATGCATCGGAGGAAGATGAAAACTTCTTGCTTCTTGTAAAAAGGTTAGGAAAATATTTTGGTCATAAAAATAATCTTCATAATGCTAACTTTGTCAAAAGGAAGAAATTTTATAATCATAAAGATAAAGAAGCCTCCACATCAACACAAGATGTCACATGTTATGAATGTGGAAAGCAATGTCACATAAAGCCGGATTGTCCAAAACTCTCAAAGAAAAATGGATTCAAAGGCAAAAAGGAGTTCAAGAACAAAAAGGCTTATGTTGCATGGGAAGATAATGAGATAAGTTCTTCATCCGATTCGGAAAGCGACGAATGTGCAAATCTAGCATTAATGGCTTCACATCACTCCGACGATGAAGAAGAGGTTAGTAATGAATTTAATCTTTTTGATGATGATGTTCAAGATGCTATTGATGAACTCTTTAAAGAATGCAAAAGTTTATACAAAATGGTGTCAAAACAAGAAAAAGAACTTCTAAGTTGTTTAGAAAAAATTGACACCATGACTAAAGATTTTGATCTTCAAAAACAGAATTTTATTAAAGAAAAATAAAACTTTGCATGCTCCAAGTGTGAATCAAATGTCTTTCAGATTGTTCAATTGAAAAGAGTCATTGAACAATATGAAAAAGGACAAATAGGATTGGAAGGATTACTAAGCCAACAACGTTATCCAAATGATAAAAGGGGTCTTGGTTATGTGAATTCTAAGAAACCAAGTAACAATCCCACTGTTTTTGTAAAGGCTAGTAATAATTCCAATCCCAAGATAGTAGAAAAGAAGCAAGTTGTTCATAATCATCAAAAGAAAAAGGCTAATATATCGAAAAAGAAAACATTTCCTAAAAAGAAATCTTATCCTTCTAGATACAGGAGTAACTTTGAACCTACTTGTTTTTATTGTGGTATTAAAGGCCATACACCTAATGCTTTCTATGTTAGAAACTTTAGTATAGCAAGTGGGCATTATGTGTGGGTGAAAAAGGGAACTAACTATGAAGGACCCAAGGCAACTTGGGTACCTAACAAAGAATAATTTGTTTGTGTAGGTATGCTTGAAATCCACATCAAATGTTTGGTATCTTGATAGTGGATGTTCAAAGCATATGACAGGAGATGTACACCAATTTTCATATCTAGTACATAAAGCCAAAGGGTATGTCACCTATGGAGACAACACCAAAGGAAAGATTCTTGGCGTTGGAATAGTTGGCACACCTCCATCCATTCAAATTGAGGATGTTCTCTATGTTGAAGGATTAAAGCACAATCTTCTTAGCATAAGTCAACTTTGCGATAGAGGGTTCAAGATCAAATTCAACAAAGATGAATGTCTCATTATGGATGAGGCAACCAATGAGGTAAAACTCAAAGGTATAAGAACTAACAATATTTTTATGATTACTTTAGATGATTTGTCTCTGAAGGTACAATGTCTTATGGTAAACAACAATGACGCTTGGTTATGGCACAAGAGGATCACTCACATTCACATGGAGCACTTGAACAAATTGGTTAAGCATGACTTAGTTATTGGTCTACCAAAGATGAAGTTCATCAAAGACAAATTATGTAATGCATGCCAAAAGGGCAAACAGACCAAAACAACTTTCAAATCTAAGAATGTGGTGTCTACTACAAGGCCACTACAATTGTTACACATGGATCTCTTTGGTCCATCAAGAACAAAAAGCTTCGGAGGTAATGTATACGCTTTAGTCATTATTGATGATTTTTCTAGATATTCTTGGACTTTGTTTCTTGTGCAGAAAAGTGATGCCTTTAAAGCTTTTAAGAAGTATGCTAAGCAAATCCAAAATGAAAAATCACTAAAGATTGTATCCATAAGAAGTGATCATGGTGGAGAATTCCAAAATGCTCAATTTGAAGAATTTTGTGAAGAACATGGTATCTCTCATAATTTTTCAGCACCTAGAACTCCACAACAAAATGGAGTAGTTGAAAGAAAGAATAGATTTCTAGTGGAACTTGCAAGAACAATGCTTAGTGATGCAAATCTTCCTAAATATTTTTGGGCGGATGCGGTTAGTACGGCATGTTATGTTGGAAATCGAGTTATCATTAGACCTATAATAAAGAAGACTTCATATGAACTCTTCAAAGGAAGAAAGCCAAATATTGCTCACTTTCACATTTTTGGATGCAAGTGCTTTGTTCTTAATAATGACAAAGATAATCTTGGTAAGTTTGACGAGAAATCCGACGAAGGTATATTTCTTGGTTATTCGCTTTCTAGTAAAGCATATAGAATTTATAATAAAAGAACTTTAACTATTGAAGAGTCTATGCATGTATCTTTTGATGAAACTAACCCCTCCAAGGAGGAAGTAGTTGTTTGTGATGATGATGATCCTATAGATTTACCCCCAGAAGATCTTTCAATTGATCATATTAAGAAATCACCGGAAAATCAAGAAAACATTGTACAACAAGATTCAAACACCAATGATCTACCAAAAGAATGGAGAACTCATAGAGACCATCCTATTGATAAAATTATTTGTGACATTAGCCAAGGAGTATCAACAAGATTGAATCTAAAAGATGCTTGCTTAAACATGGCGTTTGTTTCTCAAATTGAACTTACCAAAGTTGATGAAGCCTTAGGAGATGATCAATGGATTATTGCTATGCAAGAAGAATTAAATCAATTCGAGAGAAATCAAGTTTGGGAACTTGTTCCTAGACCAAGTGGTAAACACATCATAGGTACCCGATGGGTGTTTAAAAACAAACTTGATGAGAATGGTCTAATTGTTCGAAACAAAGCAAGGTTGGTTTCCCAAGGTTACAATCAAGAGGAAGGAATCGACTTTGAAGAAACATTTTCTCCGGTTGCAAGGTTAGAAGCTATACGTCTTTTACTTGCTTATGCTTGTTCATTAAATTTTCAGCTTTTTCAAATGGACGTCAAAAGCGCATTCTTGAATGGATACATCAATGAAGAAGTCTATGTCAAACAACCCCCGGGATTTGAAGGCTTTAAGTTGAGAAAGGCTCTTTATGGCTTAAAGCAAGCACCAAGAGCATGGTATGATAGACTTAGCAATTTTTTGTGTGAAAAGGGTTTCGAAAAGGGTAAGGTTGATAAAACCTTGTTCATTAAGAAAATCCAAAGTAACACTTTATTGGTTCAAGTCTATGTTGATGATATCATTTTTGGATCGGCTAACAAAGAAATGTGTGAGGAATTCTCATTGATGATGCAAGGAGAATTCGAGATGTCTATGATGGGAAAGATGAACTACTTTCTTGGACTACAAATCAAGCAACTAGAAGATGGAATCTTCATCAACCAATCTAAGTATTGCAAAGAATTATTGAAAAAGTTTGATATGGACAATTGTAAAGCCATGAATACTCCAATGGGCTCCGGTACATATGTTGATCAAGATGAATCTGGTACTCCAATTGATATTAAAAAGTACAGAGGTATGATTGGTTCTTTATTGTACTTGACGGCAAGCCGTCCTGACATCATGTTTAGTGTTTGTCTTTGCGCTCGCTTTCAATCAAATCCAAAGGAATCACACCTCATGGCAGTTAAAAGGATCATGAAGTATCTTAAAGGAACAATCAATGTCGGCCTATGGTATCCAAAAGGTAGTACTTGCACTTTAATTGGTTATTCTGACGCGGATTATGCAGGTTGTAAAACTGATCGTAAAAGCACAAGTGGTACGTGTCACATTATTGGAAATGCATTAGTATCATGGGCTTGTAAAAAGCAAGCATGTGTTGCTCTTAGCACGACCGAAGCAGAATACATAGCAGCGGGTAGTTGTTGTGCACAAATTATTTGGCTCAAGCAACAACTTCGTGATTACGGACTTGATCTCGGATGCATTCCTCTTCGATGCGACAATACAAGTGCTATCAATATTACAAAGAATCCGGTCATGCATTCAAGAACCAAACATATAGATATTCGACATCATTTGCTCCGTGATCATGTACTTAAAGGAGATGTCGAAGTCACTTTTGTGGATACTCATAACCAACTTGCAGATATCTTCACTAAACCGCTTGCTCGAGAACCTTTCTTCAAAATCCGAAGAGAACTTGGTATTTTGGATGAAGGTGATATCTAATGTTTCTCTTAAGATGCACGTCTTAATTTTTATATGTATCTATTTCACTCTTTTTCCCCATCCTTTTTTATGTTAACAAAGGGGGAGAAGAATATGCATATGTGTTGTTTTGTTTCAAATAAATTGCAGGCCCAAATAAATATCAAACTCACTCCAAAATTCAAAAGAATCATGGACTTAGGGGGAGCATACAATTTAGGGGGAGCCTTGCATTTGCTCAACATGTTTGCTATACAAAACAACATAAAACATTTCAAGAAATCGTTTTCAAGACTTGGTTGTCATCATAAAAAAGGGGGAGAATGTAATTGCAAGCTTCTCAAGTCATATTTAAAGCATGTGTTTTGATGAAGACAACATGGACATCAACATTCAAAGGATGTGCAAAAAGCTTATCAACATCAAATAAAAGTCTTGAAGATTATTGAAGAATTATTGAAGAATCATCAAATGTCAAATGGTATAAATAATTCTTAAAATCTTGAATATAGATGTTCATAATATGCATTCATCAACATATACATATTCCATAACTTTAACATCAAGGAAAAATTTGTTTGAAATATCTTTCAAAAAGTATTTTTGAAAATAACCCTTTAGGAACCGGTTCCTCCCTAACAGGGAACCGGGTTCCAGCATTTCTCAAAAAACATGTCCCTGGTTTTTGTACCAGGAACCGGGTTGTACCAATAGGGGAACCGGTTCCTGCGTGACATTTTTGAATTTCAACTTATAACATTCACTAAGAACCGGGTTCTGTCAGTGTCGGAACCGGTTCCTAGCGAACCAGTGCAGCTTTTACTTTGTTTTTTGAACATTTTTTAAGTGGTATCTTTTCATGAATGCATTGCAACTTTTCATATGAATTGGCATGAATGAAGAGGTTCTTATGATTTTATAAAATGTAGATTTTTTCAGTTTTTAAATAAGAACACATATAACATTTTCAAACAACAAAAAACCTTCTTCATATTAACAATTTTCTCATTCATTCATTTTTGAACATAAACTTTCATGTGTTCATAATTTTGTGAAACTTGCCATATACACTTTCATTATCATTACAAGTTTCATACATACATTGTGAACATTTATATACATTGTTGAGAATTGTTTTTATCTTGAAGAAGAAGATCAATTGAAGATTGATAAAGCTCTCCATATACTTCAAACTAAATCATTGTATTACTTAAAGATTTTCCCTTACTATCCAGGATTGTTGGAAGTAAGTGTTGTGATTTGAAGAGGATTGTTCTTCATTCACATTAGTGTTTGTTTGGTCTTAAAGGTGTTAAGAACCTTTGATCACCCTATAGGTTAGATAGTAAGCATAGGCTGTACAATCATTCTAACTATAGTGAAATCTCTTTCGTGTTGGAAAGGGGACTGGAGTACTCTCGGATTGTGAGGGGAACCAGGATATATCACTGTGTTCTTTACTTTTCCGCATTTATCGCTTTCATCACCATAATCAAGAAAAGATAAAGATATAAACAAAACCTTCAAACAATTAACCAAAATTACTACCAAGCATTCTCATAAAACCGAATAAATTTTTATAAGACCTAATTCACCCCCCCCCCCCCCCCCCTCTTAGGCACTCTGAGTCTTACAGTGAGAATAACCTTGGGGTTGCAATAGCGTGAATCCAGAATTCCTACACCAGATGTGGAAAGACTGGACCAATGAGACGATCAAAGAAACTTTCCCAACCTTAAAACTTCACAGTAGGGAATAAGTCAAAACCATTCTCTCTGAGATTCTCAAAGTCTACCATTAACTCACTCAAAACTTCCAAACTGTCTATCAGAATGAGAGTTGTCCTTTCAGGTACAATGTATTGCTCAGAGTGGGTAGAAGAAGAAGAAGCCATTGAAGTTCTTTAGAAATGAGAATTTGAATAAAAAGGGTTTTAAGAGAAAAGTACAGAAAATGCTTGAGTTTGAAAGAGACAGTAAAGAATGAAAAAGGGTTTTTCAAAAAGTATTTATAGATAAAGATTTCAGAAGAAGGTTTTAGAAATAAAAATTATTTAAGACAAATTAAAAATAAATCAAAACGGATTTAAAAATGAATCTCATCATTACTTGCATTTAATGATTAGCTAAAAATGAGGGAAAACGAGGGATTATGGCTAATCATTAACAGTTACCTAGAGCGTCATCAGTAGCTTTTGCACGCGTGACCTTTCAGAAACACACCACGTGTTAATCTCCTGAAGGATGCATGTAACAACTGTTTGTTCTAATGAATTTCTAAACTACACTTGGACATGAAGCGTTAGAACATTTCATAACTTTTCATATAGCTTTTGTTACAACTTCTCTTCTAACTTGTGAAGAGTTGTTGATCAGAGCATTCATTTCAGAATATTCTGAAGTCAATCACAGAAAATAAATATTATTTTATTCAGGACATAATTCCATACAAATATTTTTCAGAATGAAATTAAATCTATCTTCTGAAAGGGGTTTGGTAAAAATGTCAGCCCATTGATGGTCTGTTTTTACAAAAATTAAGTTTAAAATTCCCTTTTGAATATAGTCCCTTATGAAATGATATTTAATTTCAATATGTTTGGCTTTAGAATGTAAGATTGGATTCTTAGAAAGACAAATAGAAGAAGTATTGTCACAGAAGATAGGAATCTTACTTTCATAAAGGTTGAAATCTTCTAGTTGACTTTTCATCCAAATCATCTGAGAGCTACATCCAGCAGCAGATATATATTCAGCTTCTGTGGTTGATAGTTCAATTGTTGCTTGCTTCTTGTTGTACCACGAGATAAGATTGTCACCCATAAACTGGCAGCTTCCAGAGGTGCTCTTTCTTTCAATTCTATCTCTAGCAAAGTCAGCATCACAATAACCTACTAGTCTGTAATCTTGTGATCTTTTGTAACACAGACCCAGATTAATAGTACCTTTCAGATACCTAAGAATTCTCTTAACAGCTGTTAAGTGAGATTCTCTAGGATCTGATTGGAATCTAGCATACAAGCACACGCTAAATAGTATATCAGGTCTAGATGCAGTCAGATAGAGAAGGGATCCAATCATACCTCTGTAGAGCTTCTGATCTACTTTCATACTTACCTCATCTTTACCTAGAATACAGGTTGGATGCATAGGTGTCTTGGCATCTTTGCTTTCTGACATTTGAAATTTCTTCAGAAGTTTTTTAACATACTTCGTCTGATGTATGAAAGTACCTTATGGAGTCTGGTTGATTTGAATTCCCAGAAAGAATTCCAATTCTCCCATCATGCTCATTTCAAATTCTGCCTACATGGTCTTAGCAAATTCTTTTCCAAGGGAGATATTAGAGGTTCCAAAAATTATATCATCAACATAAATTTGACAAATTAAAATATCATTTTTAAATGTCTTTCTGAAAAGAGTTGTGTCCACGTTCCCTCTGGTAAAATCTTTTTCTAGTAGAAAATTACTCAGACGATCATACCAAGCTCTGGGAGCTTGTTTTAAACCGTACAAAGACTTTTTTAATTTAAAAACATGTTCTGGATGTTTTGAATCATTAAATCCAGGAGGTTGATGGACATATACTTCTTCTTCAATATAGCCATTTAGAAATGCACTATTAACATCCATTTGATATAATGAAATATTATTTTGTACAGCAAAAGAAATTAATAATCTTATAGATTCTAACCTGGTGACTGGGGCAAAGGTTTCATTATAATCAATTCCTTATTGTTGACTATAACCCTGTGCAACCAGTCGTGCTTTGTTTCTGATTACTTCTTCTTGTTCGTTCAATTTGTTTCTGAAAACCCATTTGGTTCCTATAACATTGAATCCTTTTGGTCTTGGTACTAGATTCCATACATCATTTCTGGAGAATTGATTGAGTTCTTCTTGCATTGCTAAGATCCAATCATTATCTTCCAGAGCTTCATCAATGGTAGTTGGCTCAATCAGAGAGACCAAACCAAACAAAGATTCTTCATTGATTCTGAGAGAGGATCTTGTTCTGATGGGATCTTCTTTTCTTCCAATGATTACGTCTTCTTTGTGAGCTGAAGATATTCTAGGAAACCTTTTCTAAGTGGGTTGGTCAGGGATTCTGAGATTGTTCAGAGCATCGTCAAGAGGATAATCTGCTGAGTCTTCTTTTGCTTCTGAATCTCCTTTTTCTTCTGGACTTTCAGAGTTTGAGGGATGATCTTCTGTACCTACAGAAAATCAATTTGCTTTGGCTGTTGCTGGCCAAGCTTATCATCAAACCTGACTTTGATTGATTCTTCAACAATCAGAGTTTCTGTGTTGTATACTTTATAGCCTTTTGAGCGTTCAGAATATCCAAGCAGGAAACACTTTTGTGCTTTGGAATCAAACTTGTTTAGAGTTTCTTTGGTGTTTAGAATAAAACAAGTACATCCAAAAGGATGGAAATAAGAAATGTTGGGTTTTCTGTTTTTCCACAATTCATAGGGAGTCTTTTCAAGAATAGGTCTTATAGAGATTCTATTCTGAATGTAACACGCTATGTTCACAGCTTCTGCCCAAAAGTGCTTAGCCATATTTGTTTCATTGATCATGGTTCTGGCCATTTCTTGTAATGTTCTATTCTTTCTTTCTACAACTCCATTTTGCTGGGGAGTTCTAGGACAAGAAAAATTATGAACAATACCATTTTCTTTAAAACATTTTTCAAAATAACGATTTTCAAATTCGCAACCATGATCACTTCTGACTTTTGTGATTTTAAAATCTTTTTCATTTTGCACTTGAGTACAGAAATCAATGAATACAGAATGTGACTCATCCTTGTGTTTTAAAAACTTTACCCATGTCCATCTGCTGAAGTCATTAACGATGACCAACCATACTTCTTGCCTTTGATGGATGCAGTTTTAACTGGTCCAAACAGATCAATATGAAGTAACTCTAGTGGCTTAGAGGAAGAGACAATATTTTTAGATTTAAAGGAAGGTTTTGAAAATTTTCCCTTTTGGCATGCCTCACACAGAGCTTCTGAGTTGTACTTCAGATTGGGAAGTCCTCTGACTAAATTTAATTTATTTAGTTTAGAGATTTTTCTTAGACTAACATGTCCCAAACTTCTGTGCCATACCCATTGCTCATTGCAAACTGACAAAAGGCAACTGACGTTTTGAGATTTAAGATCTGATAAATAAATTTTGTAAATGTTGTTCTTTGTCTTGCCAGAAAAGAGGATTGATCCATCTTTTTGACTTACAGCTTTACAGGAGTTTTGATTGAAGATAATGTCATAGCCATTGTCACTTAATTGACTTATGGACAATAGATTATGATCTAATCCTTCTACTAATAAAACATTTGAGATAGAAGGAAGGTTACTGTTTCCAATGGTTCCAGAGCCAATAATCTTCCCTTTCTGATTACCTCCAAACTTCACATCTCCTCCAGCTTTAAGTTCCAGGATTTGGAACATAGACCTTTTTCCCGTCATGTGTCGTGAGCACCCAGAGTCCAGGTACCATGACTGGTGTTTCAATTGAGCTGTTAAGGACATCTGCAACAAATATTATTTTATCCTTAGGTACCCATATCTTTTTGGGTCCTTTTGGGTTAGCATAAGAGTTTCCAGAATGTGATGTATATTTTATATCATGTGAGTGTCCAAACTTGAATTGCTTATTCAGAGGTTTGTAAGTGAAGGTCATTTTAGCAACAGGTTTTGGAATGTATGTCTCCTTCCCTTTGGGAGGTTCATATCCAATTCCTCTTCTGTTTTTCCCACTAACTCCATAGATCATTGAAGCCATCTTGCTTCTATTTATGCCTTTAGCAAGAAAAGATTGAAAGCTATAGTCATATTCTTTCAGAGTATCTTTTGAACTATACACAGACTCTGAACTGAAATTATTTTGAACATTTTGAATTTCCTTTTTAAGTTTAACATTGTTTTCTAAAAGTTTAGATTTTTCTGTTTCAAGTTTCTCAAGATCAGATGCAAAACTCTTCTTCAGTTTCTTGTATTTGATTTTGAGCTTACTATAGTTTTCCAGAAGTTCTGATAAACTATCAGCAAGTTCTTCTCTAGAAAATTCAGAAAATACCTCTCTTTGTTCTGACTCACAGTCTGAGTCATCTTCTGTGATAGCCATCAGAGCTAGGTTGGCATTTTCATCTTCAGAACATGATTCATCTTCAGAAGAATTTGTGTCATCCCAGGTTGCCATCATTCCTTTCTTCTTACCAAATCTCTTCTTTGGTTTTTCCTTTTGAAGCTTTGGACAATCACTTTTGTAGTGACCAGGTTCTTTGCATTCAGAACAGATGCTCTCTCTTCTGTTTGACTTTTTGTGTCCAGAAGATTCTGCTTTATCTTCTGACTTCTTGAAGTTCCTAAACTTCTTTTGTCTATGCTTCCACAGATGATTTATCCTTCTGGAGAGTAAGGATAGTTTTTCTTCTTCTGACGTTGATTCTTCAGAGTTTTCCTCTTCATCCAGAAAAGCATTAGTATCAAATTTCTTAATAGATTTAAGGGCTAGAGACTTACCTTTCTTCTGAGGCTCATGCTCATCCAGTTCAATCTCATGACTTCTGAGAGTGCTGATGAGTTCCTCCAGAGATACATGGTTCAGATCTTTTAACACTTTAAAAGCAGTGACCATTGGTGCCCATCTTCAGGGTAAGCTTCTGATGATCTTTTTCACATGATCTGCTTTGGTATATCCTTTGTTCAAAACTCTCAGACAAGCGATCAGAGTTTGAAACCTAGAGAACATTTCTTCTATAAACTCACTCTCTTCAACTTTGAAGGCTTCATACTTCTGAACTAAAGCCAGAGCTTTAGACTCCTTAACTTAAGTGTTTCCTTCATGAGTCATTTTGAGAGACTCAAACATATCATGCGTTGTATCTCTATTAGTGATTTTTTCATATTCTAATTTAGAGATAGCATTTAGAAAAATATTTCTAGCTCTGTGATGATTTTTAAAATCAGCTTTTTGTTGTCTATCCATATTTTTTCTATCCACTTTGTTTCCTTCTGAATCTGTAGGATGTTTGTAACCATCCAAGACTATATCCCAAAGATCACTATCATGACCTAGAAAGAAACTTTCTAGTCTATCTTTCCAGTACTCAAAATCTTCTCCATCAAACACTGGAGGTTTGTTGTAACTATTATTGTTTTGTTCAGCGGCCATTGTGTTTTCTTCTGGATCTTTTCCTGACACAGTTAAATGTTGTGCTCAGAGTCAAGCTCTGATACCAATTGAAGGGGTAAGAAAACACTTAGAAGGGGGGTTGAATAAGTGACTCTTTTCATTTTCAAAACAAAGCTCAAACAATAATGGAAGAACACAGTTATTTTTATCCTGGTTTGTTTGAACTCAAACTACTCCAGTCCACTCGCCAAGGTGATTTTGCCTTTCTCAAAAAGGACTTAATCCACTATAATCAATTGATTACAATCACACAATAACTATTGTGACTAACAATGCACAAGTAAACTTACAAGTGACTAACACCACTAAGACTTAAATCTAGTCCTAGTCTGCATGAGAAATCTGACCAAACTTAGTCTCTCAAGGAACAAATACAGGAGTTTAATCTTTACAGATAATGAAATAGAGTTTGCTTCTAATCAAGCTATATCACAACTGTGATTTTTCACTTAGAATATAATGCACAAATTGTATGAACAATGAGTTCGCTAGCTTAGGATCTTTCCCGTAGTTTCTTGCTTCTAATTTGAAATTTTGATTGGTTCACTTCGTTGTAGTTGTTGGCTTTCAATAAATGTCTTTCTATTTATAGTAGGAACAATAAGACCGTTGCTGCCTTCACAAAAGATGGAGAGCATTAAATGCTTGCGTGTATCCTTGCAATATTCCATTTTCCAAGAAACTAGTTGTAGGCACTTGAGTGCTTTCAGCCGTCTTTGCATTAATGAGCAAACGTCAGAATGTAAGAACATGTTTCCTTTGCTTTCACAAGACAAGTTGATCCAAACGTTATTTTAGAATTTACTTCCAATGTCTTTAAGTCAGAACATGCTTCACTTATCTTCTAGGCAGTGCGTTGCTTGCTAAGAACTCAGAACAGCACTTGCTTTCAAGTTATCTTCTGAGCAAGGAACCTGCTAAAAGTTAGAAGATATATTTAACAAATAAAGTGTCTTACCAGAGTCAACAGATGCGCTTAAAGAAAAGGTTCTTTTATCAAAGAACTTCTTCATACTTTTTGCTTAGCACTTCAGAATGTTTTCAATAACTGAGACATTCAAACACATTCATCAGAGTATAAACTATCTTAAATATAATTTAGTTATCATCAAAACTCTTGAGATAGGTCAGAACTTAATCTTGTTCTTTCAATCTCCCCCTTTTTGATGATGACAAAAAATTATTTTAGATAAAGAAAAGAAACGGATTAAGAGATAAGAATCTCCCCCTGAAATGAATATTTATATGCATAAGATATCCTGAGATTATTTTATCAGAGTAATACATAGTCTTCTTGAATTTCTTCAGAACTTCTTCAATATGATAATGCTTAGCTGGAATATTCTTTCAGAGTTAAAGTGATACCTACAAAAAAATTCTTTTGCACAGAAGGAATTCTTGCAAATTTGTTAGAATGTCTAAGACTTAGTCCCATAACTGTTAAACAGTGATTAGATCAGGAATGCACATTTTCTCCCCCTTTTTGGCATAATCAAAAAGTATAAAAAATGAATGAGAAATTTTAATAACAAAGATTTCATAAAAAAAAGTTAAAAAAAATATCCAGAAGTACAAATAAAACATCCAAACAAAAGACAAGAGACAAAAAAACTAGGATCTTTTAGTAACAAGAGCCATCAGAAGATTCTTTATCTCAGAGGCAGATTCTTCTTGTTTCACCATCCAGTTCTTGATTTCTAGATTTGTTTGATCTTTCTTATCCAAGCATTTATTCATGACTTCATTCTCCTTCTTTAGCTCTTTCAGAGTGTCCATAATGAGTGAGGTAGGAGCAGAGGATGATGAAGCTTCAGTAGAAACAGGCTTAGAAGCAGCAACCGTTGAGTCAGACTTCAGGAAGGTGGAAAGGAGAGTGCCCAGATCCATTACAAGAGTTGGCACAGGTTCAGGTCCAGCCTTAACAGAAGGTTGATTCAATAGAACAATAGCCAGAGGATTTGAATCTTCATAGGATTCTTCAGATTCATCTTCTGATATGTCCATCTTATCAGTTGGTGTATCATCAATAATTAACAAATACTTCTTATTCCAAGTGTCAGCAGCTTCTGTCTTGAAAGCATGCAGAATTTTGGAAAAGTTGTCCAGCACCTCAAGGTGGCATAATTCCTGTAACTTCTGTGATTCAGCAATCAAAGTTCTTCTGAAGTTTTCCCATAGAAGATTTGTTGCAGATGTGTTTACGCTTCTGGAGCTGTCTTCTTTCAGAGGTTGTAACCATGCTTGAACATTTGTTATAAAATTCTGAAACAAAGTATTTACATCTGGCTGAACAGGTTTAGGGACAGCCTTTCTGTAAGTGTTGTTTTTCAAGAATTGTAGAGATTGAAAGTCCACTACAGTTCTTAAAAAGCTATTGGGTTCAGGATTATTGGTAGGTTCAGGTTCAGGTTGGTTAACAAAAATAGGAGGTTCTGATATTATATGAGGTTCGAATGGTTCAGCATTTTCAGTTTGTTCAAAAGGTTGTTGTTCTGGAATTTGAGGGGGGTGAGAGTGTAGGTGAGATTGGTGTTGTATGTTGTGGTGAAGTGGGTGGAGTGACATCAGGAGAAATTATTATTGTATAATCAGGAGTGGGAGTGGGATTTTGAGGCCGTGGTTGATTCATAGCAAAAATATTCTCAGATGGTAGGTTGAAAGGAGGCTTTATAGTAGCCAGAGGTTCATTTATCCCTGGAATTCTCCAAGAGCCAGCATCATACCATCCAGTGGGTCTAGGTGATAGAGGTCTGGGAGGAGGTCTTGAAAAACGTTCAGCATGAATGTGTTGAAAAACAGACGGTTCAGGGGGTTCTGATTGAGAGGGTTCTGATTGGGTGTCAGAATGTTCAATTGAGTCAAAATCACTTAAATCTGTTAAAACCTGATTTTTACGAGGGTTGTCAGCAAGGGGTTCAGATGGTAAGGTCAGATTGATGTCAACATCTAAGTCTCCTAATGTTTGGGAGGGTTCAGCAGATGCAGATACATTTACAGAATCATAAACAAGTATAGTTTCAGCATGATTACCTGTCTTCTTTTTCTTCTTCTGAGGAGTGTCAGAAGGTCCTTCTACAGCTTTTCTCTTCACAGATTCTTGGAGAATAACATTAGGAGCAGCTATATTTCTACCTTGAAGCCAAGCTGGATCAATGGGTGATCCTGTTTCTTTGCAGATTTCAAGATAGTTCAATATGATACGAGAACGATCTCCTGAGTTGAATATAGGAAAGTCAGCAATAGGAATCCTTCTCCTCTTCACAACAGCTGACACACACGGAGTGGGTTCCACCAGTAGCTTGTTAATAATTTTCCTTTTCAGCAAGTTCTTTCCAGTCATAGTCTTACCACATATAGGTTCTTGCTCCCCTAGAAGATTTGCTTCTTTTAGGTGAGCAATCAGACCATTCTCAGTCAGAATTTCTGATATTAACCTCGCCATAGGAATCCAGTTCCTCTTTGATTTGGGGTTCTTCATCCTTTCAGCTTTTCTGGTCTCTTTTACATGGTTCCAGAGATGTTCAAATAGCAAGTAGGGCAAATCAATTTTGACATTGGTTCCAAGGCAAAACAGCAAATATTGTTTACTAACGTTGATGTAATCAGGAGAACTGGTGTATTTCCTGTGGTGAATACATCCATGAATAATCCTTGCCCAAATCTTGTATTTGTCTTTCAAGTCCCTGACTTTTGAGGAACCTTAACTGTTTGTGAAAATCTCTGAATATACCTTAGATATCTCCATTCTTCCACTAGGCATTCCTGTAACTCCAAGTCCTTTAAATCCCAGCAACTTTCTGATTTGATTTTCTGTAATGGATATTTCTTTGCCCATTACAAAGGTGAGAATAACCTTGGGGATTGCAATAGCATGAATCCAGAATTCATTCACCAGATGTGGAAATACTGGACCAATGAGACGATCAAAGAAACTTTCCCAACCTTGAAACTTCACAGCAGTGAATAAGTCAAAACCATTCTCTCTGAGATTCTCAAAGTCTACCATTAACTCACTCAAAACTTCCAAACTGTCTATCAGAATGAGAGTTATCCTTTCAGGTACAATGTATTGCTCAGAGTGGGTAGAAGAAGAAGAAGCCATTGAAGTTCTTTAGAAATGAGAATTTGAAGAAAAAGGGTTTTAAGAGAAAAGTACAAAAAATGCTTGAGTTTGAAAGAGACAGTAAAGAATGAAAAAGGGTTCTTCAAAAAGTATTTATAGATAAAGATTTCAGAAGAAGGTTTTAGAAATAAAAATTATTTAAGACAAATTAAAAATAAATCAAAACGGATTTAAAAACGAATCTCATCATTACTTGCATTTAATGATTTGCTAAAAATGAGGGAAAACAAGGGATTATGGCTAATCATTAACAGTTACCTAGAACGTCATCAGTAGCTTTTGCACGCATGACCTTTCAGAAACACGCCATGTGTTCATCTCCTGAAGGATGCATGTAACAGCTGTTAGTTCTAATGAATTTCTGAACTACACTTGGACATGAAGCGTTAGAACATTTCATAACTTTTCATATAGCTTCTGTTACAACTTCTCTTCTAACTTGTGAAGAGTTGTTGATCAGAGCATTCATTTCAGAATATTCTGAAGTCAATCACAAAAAATAAATATTATTTTATTCAGGACATAATTCCATACAAATATTTTTCAGAATGAAATTAAATTTATCTTCTGAAAGGGGTTTGGTAAAAATGGAAGCCCATTGATGGTCTGTTTTTACAAAAATTAAGTTTAAAATTCCCTTTTGAATATAGTCCCTTATGAAATGATATTTAATTTTAATATGTTTGGCTTTAGAATGTAAGATTGGATTCTTAGAAAGACAAATAGCAGAAGTATTGTCACAGAAGATAGAAATCTTACTTTCATAAAGGTAGAAATCTTCTAGTTGACTTTTCATCCAAATCATCTGAGAGCTACATCCAGCAGCAGATATATATTCAGCTTCTGTGGTTGATAGTGCAATTGTTGCTTGCTTCTTGCTGTACCACGAGATAAGATTGTCACCCAGAAACTGGCAGCTTCAAGAGGTGCTCTTTCTTTCAATTCTATCTCCAGTAAAGACAGCATCATAATAACCTACTAGTCTGTAATCTTGAGATCTTCTATAACACAGACCCAGATTCGTAGTACCTTTCAGATACCTAAGAATTCTCTTAACAGTTGTTAAGTGATATTCTCTAGGATCTGATTGGAATCTAGCACACAAGCACACGCTAAATAGTATATCAGGTCTAGATGCAGTCAGATAGAGAAGGGATCCAATCATACCTCTGTAGAGCTTCTGATCTACTTTCACACTTACCTCATCTTTACCTAGAATGCAGGTTGGATGCATAGGTGTCTTGGCATCTTTGCTTTCTGACATTTGAAATTTCTTCAGAAGTTCTTTAACATACTTCGTCTGATGTATGAAAGTACCTTCTGGAGTCTGGTTGATTTGAATTCCCATAAAGAATTTCAATTCTCCCATCATGCTCATTTCAAATTCTGCCTACATGGTCTTAGCAAATTCTTTTCCAAGGGAGATATTAGAGGTTCCAAAAATTATATCATCAACATAAATTTGACAAATTAAAATATCATTTTTAAATGTCTTTCTGAAAAGAGTTGTGTCCACGTTCCCTCTGGTAAAATCTTTTTCTAGTAGAAAATTACTCGGACGATCATACCAAGCTCTGGGAGCTTGTTTTAAACCGTACAAAGACTTTTTTAATTTAAAAACATGTTCTGGATGTTTTGAATCATTAAATCCAAGAGGTTGATGGACATATACTTCTTCTTCAATATAGCCATTTAGAAATGCACTTTTAACATCCATTTGATATAATGAAATATTATTTTGTACAGCAAAAGAAATTAATAATCTTATAGATTCTAAACTGGTGACTGGGGCACAGGTTTCATTATAATCAATTTCTTCTTGTTGACTATAACCATGTGCAACCAGTCGTGCTTTGTTTCTGATTACTTCTCCTTGTTCGTTCAATTTGTTTCTGAAAACCCATTTGGTTCCTATAACATTGAATCCTTTGGGTCTTGGAACTAGATTCCATACATCATTTCTGGAGAATTGATTGAGTTCTTCTTGCATTGCTAAGATCCAATCATTATCTTCCAGAGCTTCATCAATGGTAGTTGTCTCAATCAGAGAGACCAAACCAAATAAAGATCCTTCATGATTCTGAGAGAGGATCTTGTTCTGATGGGATCTTCTTTTCTTCCAATGATTACGTCTTCTTTGTGAGCTGAAGATATTCTAGGAAACCTTTTCTGAGTGAGTTGGTCAGGGATTCTGAGATTGTTCAGAGCATCGTCAAGAGGATAATCTGCTGAGTCTTCTTTTTCTTCTGAATCTACTTTTGCTTCTGGACTTTCAGAGTTTGAGGGATGATCTTCTGTACCTACAGAAAAATCAATTTTCTTTGGTTGTTGCTGGCCAAGCTTATCATCAAACCTGACTTTGATTGATTCTTCAACAATCAGATTTCGTGTTGTATACTCTATAGCCTTTTGAGCATTCAGAATATCCAAGCAGGAAACACTTTTGTGCTTTGGAATCAAACTTGTTTAGAGTTTCTTTGGTGTTTAGAATAAAACAAGTACATCCAAAAGGATGGAAATAAGAAATGTTGGGTTTTCTGTTTTTCCACAATTCATAGGGAGTCTTTTCAAGAATAAGTCTTATAAAGATTCTATTTTGAATGTAACACGTTGTGTTCACAGCTTCTGCCCAAAAGTGCTTAGCCATATTTGTTTCATTGATCATGGTTCTGGCCATTTCTTGTAATGTTCTATTCTTTCTTTCTACAACTCCATTTTGCTAGGTAGTTCTAGGCCAAGAAAAATTATGAACAATACCATTTTCTTTAAAATATTTTTCAAAATAATGATTTTCAAATTCGCCACCATGATCACTTCTGACTTTTGTGATTTTAAAATCTTTTTCATTTTGCACTTCAGTACAAAAATAAATTAATACAGAATGTGACTCATCCTTGTGTTTTAAAAACTTTACCCATGTCCATCTGCTGAAGTCATCAACGATGACCAACCATACTTCTTGCCTTTGATGGATGCAGTTTTAACTGGTCCAAACAGATCAATATGAAGTAACTCTAGTGCCTTAGAGGAAGAGACAAAAATTTTAGATTTAAAGGAAGGTTTTGAAAATTTTCCCTTTTGGCATGCCTCGCACAGAGCTTCTGAGTTGTACTTCAGATTGGGAAGTCCTCTGACTAAATTTAATTTATTTAGTTGAGAGATTTTTCTAAGACTGACATGTCCCAATCTTCTGTGCCATACCCATTGCTCATTGCAAATAGTCAAAAGGCATTTGACGTTTTGAGATTTAAGATCTGATAAATCAATTTTGTAAATGTTGTTCTTTCTCTTGCAAGAAAAGAGGATTGATCCATCTTTTTGACTTACAGCTTTACAGGAGTTTTGATTGAAGATAATGTCATAGCCATTGTCACTTAATTGACTTATGGACAATAGATTATGAGCTAATCCTTCTACTAATAAAACATTTGAGATAGAAGGAAGGTTACCGTTTCCAATGGTTCCAGAGCCAATAATCTTCCCTTTCTGATTACCTCCAAACTTCACATTTCCTCCAGCTTTAAGTTCCAGGCTTTGGAACATAGACCTTTTTCCTGTCATGTGTCGTGAGCACCCAGAGTCCAGGTACCATGACTGGTGTTTCAATTGAGCTGTTAAGGACATCTGCAACAAATATTATTTTATCCTTAGGTACCCATATCTTTTTGGGTCCTTTTGGGTTAGCATAAGAGTTTCCAGAATGTGATGTATATTTTATATCATGTGAGTGTCCAAACTTGAATTGCTTATTCAGAGGTTTGTAAGTGAAGGTCATTTTAGCAACAGGTTTTGGAATGTATGTCTCCTTCCCTTTGGGAGGTTCATATCCAATTCCTCTTCTGTTTTTCCCACTAACTCCATAGATCATTGAAGCCATCTTGCTTCTATCTATGCCTTTAGCAAGAAAAGATTGAAAGCTATAGTCATATTCTTTCAGAATGTCTTTTGAACTAGACACGGACTCTGAACTGAAATTCTTTTGAACATTTTGAATTTCCTTTTTAAGTTTAACATTGTTTTCTAAAAGTTCAGATTTTTCTGTTTCAAGTTTCTCAAGATCAGATGCAAAACTCTTCTTGAGTTTCTTGTATTTGATTTTGAGCTTACTATAGTTTTCCAGAAGTTCTGATAAACTATCAGCAAGTTCTTCTCTAGAAAATTCAGAAAATACCTCTTGTTGTACCCCAAAATTTTCCCTCCCATTCTCTCAACATTTTCTCATCACAAGGCCCTTGGAGCTCAAGATCCAGTTAGGGTTCCCTCTGCAAGACTTCTCCTAGCACTGTTGACCCAAATTAGGGTTTGATTTTGCACAAAGATATTTTGACCTAAAATGCCTAAGATGACTTTCATGCTTCATGTTGGACCCCCAAGTTTATCCATACCAAGTTTCAAGCCTTGATTCCCACCTTTGCCCAGTCAATTGGACAGTTGACCTAGAAATCAGCTGTATTGGGGAAAAAGTCAACTGTGGCCAATTGACAGTCAAACCTCATGAAAATTGACCCACATCAATATTATGAACTCATATGGACCATTTGATCAAGTTTGGATCATAATTCCACAAGAAATTTGATCATATCACCAAAAGGGCAAAATGGTCATTTTTAGGGTTTTGATTGCACAAAGGCAATTTTTGACTGTTTGACCTAGCCAATGGCAAACCAAGCTCACATATGGACTCAAGGACCCCATGGAATTGTCTTGACATACCCAACAAGTTCAAAAGATCCCAAATACACAAGATTGACAGTTGAATTTTCCAGTCAATTGATCAATTTTTGATTGTATACTGAAAAGTCAAACTTTGACTTTTTGGTCAAAATCAAGTGTCAAGATTCATTTTTCATCAAAAACATGCAAAATCATGAAACTTGTTCATCAAGAAATCAAAAATCACAAATTAGGGTTTGAAATGAAGATTTTTCATAACTTAGAATTTTTCTAAGTTATGAAAAACCCTAATTTTTTCCTAACTTTGTCCCACTTTCTCATCAAGATGCATTTGGATTCAAGGAAAAGTCAAAACATGAAAGTTGTAGTCCATTGCAAAATCTACAACTTTGATTCACAAATTTTCCTCAAAAGAAGCTTGTAGCTCAAGTTACAATTTTTGGAACAAGGGTACCAAACCATTCTTAACTTAGAGAAATTTTGACCTATTTTAGGCAAGATTTTTGCCTAACTTCAAGACCACTTTTCACATACTTCCACTTGGAATTTCAATTTGAATTACAAAGATGGATTGTATTACACATTCCAAGCTTTCCAAAATGTCCAAGAACTCATCAAACAACCTCATGGTTAGAGAGAATCGAATTTGGCAAGTTGGGAAAAACTCACTTTGTTTATGACTAATTTACATGTTCATACACTTAGGCAATTTTGAACTCAGCTTGCATTCCTTGATTACAGGTCCTATATCCCATTTTCACTCATAAATTTAATGCTAACTCATTGTGCCAAGACCTTATTTTGTGTGTTCAAGCATTGTATACAAAATTAAGCCATAAGTAGAAAAAGCATTATGTCACATTCATGGCCCTGAACCTGCCCATATCATTACTTTTCATTTATGTTATGTGTACTTAGAGAATTTTGAGTCTGAACATTGAATAAAAACTAGGTCAGGAATTGGGAGAGAAGAAATTCTCTCTCATTTCTGAGAGTTAGATTGATTTCTTTATATGTCCAAAATCGTGGCTTGATGCTCTACATTTCTTGTGTTGTGAGTTTGTGCTAAAAATCTGGGAATATGGAGATAGGAAAACGCGTGTTGTTGTTGTTCAAGCAGGTTCAAAGGTTGAAGACAAAGTCTTCTTGGGTTGGGCCTGAGTTTGACTTCTTATTTGCACCATATGTTTACTTTTGAACCTCTTGGCCCATTGTGCTTATTTGAAACATTTTTTGACTTTTTCTTGTTATTTCTGACTTATTTATTTTTTCTCATAATATAAAAAATATAAAAAATATTTTTCAAACCATTTTTGTATTTATTAGGCATTTATTGGTTTAAATTAATATTTGTACATATAAATAATACATAAATACTCTTTTATTTAAAATACTAAAATAATATAAATACTTTTTATTTTCTGACTTTTGTTTTATTTTCTCTTTGAAAAACTTTTTTATAAAAAAATATACATTTTTGTAAATATTAAATATTATTATTTTTATACATATATTTAGTATTTAGTGAATATTATAAATATTTATGTATTTATTAAATACATTTAGGTTAAAAACACAATAAAATAATACATTTTATTTTTACTAATATTTAACTTAAAAATTACCTTTTTTATATACTTTCTTCTTTTATTTATTTTTTTGGTACATGATTAATAAATATTGTATATAATACTTAATAAATAATTAATACCTCTTATTTAGCAAAATTAGGGTTTTTGCCCTAAACATTCAAAAAAAATTAACTTTTCTTTTATTTATTTTTATTTTATTTGTGAATAAAAAAATGTACACTTACACAAGAATACCTTCACATATACATTGTTCCATTCTTATACATCTATACATTTATATTTGCGCAATTCAATTTGGTTGTAAATATTGGGTGCTATCCTCCTATAAAGTCTCATCCCCATTTGAACATTTGTACCCCCATTCCCATGATCATTGTGTAATAACTTAGGACTTTTAAATTTCGCACTTTAAATGCTTTCTAAATATGCCATGTTAGAATTAGGGTTTTGTATGCAAATCAAAAACAACAAAATAGTTTGACCTAAATTCAAGATAAACAAGTATGAAAATGGTCAACACTAATCACACTTGCACCCCTAGGGTATTCCACTTGTTGCCTTCAATAATGGGCCATATTGCATGCTAGGTCTCTTTGGGCAAAACAACACAATTCAAATTATCATAGTCCCTCGATGACGCTTTCGAAAGTTGCCTAAAATGATCAAGTCCCTCAAAAGAAAGATTGCCCAAAGATACTTGGCACCATTGCAATCATGGTCTAAACGATGACCCACGCCCGTCCCTTTCACATCCTAACACAAGATTGTCCACCAAATACAATGGTGGAACAAAATTGTTAAAAGGGTTAAAACATAGCAAACATCTTTGATAAATTTAGGGTAGATAGCTCTTGGTTACTTGCCCCCTTGCAAAACAAAAACACTTGCCTATTTTTCAAACCACACATCACTACACTTTCAAAACAACTTTCAAAAACATTGAAAACCTTTTCAAAAGACATACACCTTTGTATACATCCCAACATGGATCATTACAAAGGTTGCCACCACATTGGCCTCTTTTCAAAACATTTTCAAACCCACACACACAAAGCACCATTTCAAACAATTGAAAATCAAGGCAAGTTGATCTAAGCAAGTAACTAAGAGCCCATGGATAACCATGGATAGAAAGGGTGCTAATACCTTCCCTTTCTATAATCTACTCCCCGAACCCAAGAAAACATCTCAAAGGTTTTTGCTGTGCTTTTTAACCTTTCCTTAGGATAAAATAAAAAGTCGGTGGCGACTCTTGCTCAACCGAAACATTTGCGAAAACAAACGCAAAACCTCAAGTCAGGTCTCCCACCGTATCACAGAACTGGAGACTCTGCTGGGGATAATTCAAAAAAGTGGAGTAACCTTAGGGCTTAGATCATCTTTGTTTTCAATTGTTTGCCTTGTTTGCTTTTATATTTGTGGGCTTTGCATCGGAGTTTCATAGATCCTAACCCGGATCTGGGGAATACCCTTTTTAGGTAGCATAATTTGTGAGGGACCTGTCCGGCGTGGACCGACATGGGTGAAGCAGTGGCTACATTAGTGTGGCACCTTAGTCTGTACCGATATCCCTTGTGTTGAAACGAGGAGAATATGGGTCTTCCAAGGAGTCATTAAGCACCAACCGACCTTAGAACCCTAAATTGACCCAACTTGACCATAGAACAGTAGCAGTATGCTACACTCATTGAGGCTAAACTCTCGTGATGGTTCTGGCCGCAAGAAAAGATTGCGATGCTGGAGTTATGACCGATTGAGGGTAGTCAATGATATTGAGATCCTCTAGAACCCGGTTACTTTTGATAGGACAGGTTTTAACCAACGAAACTAAAGGAGGGTAATACCTAAACTTCATGCTGGCCTAAAACCTAAGGGTTGTCTTGTGTGACTTGTGTGCCTTATCATGCTTGCCTTTGTGAATACTTGTGGTGTGCTTCATCATAGCATCATACCATCATACCATTGCATGCATCCTGTATAAGGACTAACCCATTTCAAAGACAAGAGGGTTTCATCTTTGCTCTGTTTTGTAGGACATCATGATGCCCGTGCGTAGGAATACTATCCGGTTCAATTTTGTTCAACCACCAACTTTGCTCAAGGATTTGGTTGATAGGATTCCAAACACTACTTCCTTCATCAAGAGGAATGGCTCTCTCCTTGGTTTGATCACTTCAAAGTGGGACCAACAACTGATAAGTGTCCTGACCCAGTTTTATGATCCCCTGTATCATTGCTTTACCTTTCAAGACTTCCAGCTGGTCCCTACCCTGGAAGAATTCTCTGATTTTCTTAGTATCCCTGTTTTGGAGCAAACTCCATTCACTGGTTGGGAGAAGACTCTTAGGCCTAAAGAGGTTGCTGCAGTCCTTCCCTTGACCAAAGAAGAGGTATTAGCTAACTGGGAAACTAGAAGTGGAGTTGAGGGCTTTTTGGTTAAGTTTCTGGTTGGCAAAGCTAATGGTTTCTGGAATGACTTAGACTTTAAGGCGTACGAAGACATTCTGGATCTTTTAATCTATGGTCTGGTATTGTTTCCAAATCCTGACACCTTTATCAGTATCTATGCCAAAAGGATCTTCATGTCTCGGAATCCTGTACCCACTCTTTTGGGTGATATCCTGCACCAACTCTATGCTCGTACTGCCCGAGGACGGGGAACTCCATGGTGTTGTGTTCCTTTGCTAGTGAGGTGGTTTATTTCACACCTTCCTAAGTTTGTGTTGAAGAATGAAGAAGGAAAGGGTTGGGCTCATAGGTTAATGTCTCTCACTGATAATGACATCACTTGGACTCTCAGAGGTTTGGATGAGGTAGCTGTTATTGATCATTGCGGAGAATACCCTAATGTTCCATTGATCGGTACCCAGGGAGGAATCTCTTATAATCCATGTTTAGCTCTCCGTCAGTTTGGAAGAGCCAGAAGAGTAGGGCCTCATGAGATGTTGGTTCCTCACTTCCATTTTGAATTTCAGATAGACAGTGACAAACTGCGCCATGGATTCATTAAGGCCTGGGACATAATTCACAAAGCTGACCCACATGAGTTGGGACCAAAGACTTCTCTACCATTGGAACCCTATTGCAGATGGGTCCGCATCCGTGCTCAGAAGTTAGGTATGCCATACAAAGCTGTCAGACCTATCATTCTTGAATCTCCTGATGAAGATGGGGTTCCTCCAACTGTCCTCCCTCCTCAGATACCCACTGATTTTGACACATTGAAGAGATCTTGGGCACAGCTAAAGGAAGAACGGGATTTTTATCGAGAAAAGTTCAACGAACAGGAACGGGAGATCCAGAAGCTGACTAAGCAATTGGAGGAAGAACGGATCCTGAATGACTATATCCATACTGAGAAGAGGAGGCCATGGGAGCACTGATGGGCTTTGAATGTTTCCTTTTTACAGCTTTTATTTTCAGTATTTTTCATTCCTGTAATGCCTAAGGGCAAGTTGTTGAACAATTTAAAGTTTGAATCTAATGAAGTGTGTTTCCCTTTTGTCTACAAAGATTGAATCTCGTTTTTCTTTGAAAACATAAAACATACGCATCTCATTGCATCATATGCATAACAGGTAACTTTTTTCCACAGGTTGTTTAATCTTCTTCGCTGTTTATTTGAACAGTCATCATGAATCCTGAATCATCCAGTGAACAAGCTATCAAGGCCCTCCAGGCCCAGAACGCCCAGTTTCAAGAGATGGTCATGAGCTTAGCCCAAGGTCAACAAGAGTTGAAGGCTTTGCTCCTGAAGAAGAAGAAAAAGAAGAGGATTGCGTTGTTCAACACTGGACGCAGGTTTGGGAATACACTCCATAATGAGGCTGATCAAGCTACTTCCTCTGCAGAGAAAGACAGTCCCCAAGGGGGAGGGGCTCCTAGTCCTGCAGTCTCTGACAACGAGACGGATTACAATGATGAACAGTACCCTCCTGCTGCAGACAGATACAAACAACTAGAGGACCGTTTAAGTGCCATGGAGATTCAAAATGTGCCGGGGCTGGATTTCGGAGATTTAGGTTTATCTTCTGGGGTGGTAATCCCACACAAGTTCAAGGCGCCTGCCTTTGCAAAATACGACGGGGCTTCCTGTCCTAAGCTGCATCTCAGATCGTACGTAAGGAAGATCCAACCTTACACGGCAGACAAGAACCTTTGGATCCATTTCTTCCAAGATAGCCTTTCGGGGTCACAACTTGAGTGGTTCTATCAGCTAGATGGAACCAGTATTTGACATTGGGAGGATTTGGCTACCGCATTTTATAGACAATATCAGTACAATTCTGACCTCGCTCCTACGCGTACCCAACTTCAGGGTATGTCACTGGGAACGGGCGAAGGATTCAAAGAATATGCACAAAAGTGGAGAGATCTGGCTGGCAGGGTGCAGCCTCCTTTGACTGACCGTGAACTGGTTGACATGTTTTTAGGGACCTTGTCTGGTCCATTCTTCAATCATCTGGTTGGTAATTCCTCCGCTGGGTTTACAGATTTGATCCTGACAGGTGAAAGGATAGAAGTTGGCATCAGGTCAGGAAAGATACAGAAAGGTGCCTCCACAAGTACTGAGAAGAAACCTTTCAAGAAGGAAGCTAGTGCCGTTTATGGTCCTAGAGACAAGTTAAGCCGGAACGCCTCCAAGCCGTCAATGCATTGGTAATTTCAAAACCTGTTGCTGCTCCTCAGCAGTACAATCAGCAAAGGGGTGAGAGGCCCAAAAGGCAGTACACTCGGCTGAGTATGACCTTGTCAGAAATCTTGACGCAACTGCTATCAACCAACTTGGTGACCGTCTGAGAGGCTCCGAAGGTTGTGAATATTGCATCTCCTAAGTATAATCCGAATGCCCGTTGTGCTTATCACTCCGATAGCCCGGGGCATTCTACTGATGATTGTTGGGCCCTGAGAAATAAGGTTCAAGACCTTATTGATGCGAAGGAAATACAGTTTGAGGCGCCTGAGAGGCCAAATGTTGTGACTGCTCCTATGCCCCAGCATGGAGTAAATGCCGTTGAAGAAGACTTGTATGTTGTTTCGGTGAATGATGTTGCTACCCCTTTATTGACTGTTAAGAGGAACCTATTGCTAGCCGGTTTATTTCCGGGTTGTAGCAAGGGTTGCCTTCTGTGTGCTGTTACCCCTACCGGTTGTCCGCTGCTGAAGTCAGGCATCCAAAGCCTGATGGATAGCAAGGAGATTCTGTTCAAGAAAAGCGTTGTTCCTTTTGTTCCCGCTGAAGAAGTATTTGTCGTCACAATTTTCAACAATCCTACCAAGGCTCCCCCGAGGAAGCCAGTAAAAATTATGTCTGTTGCACCCATTACCATTACTGTTCCGGGGCCCCTCCCCTATGAATCTGACAAGGCTGTCCCATGGCACTATGGGGCAGATGTGTATGTGCTTGTAGTGAAGCAGGAGTTCAACACCAGTACCAGTATCAGTAACATCACTGGTCCCGCCAAAATTACTCGCAGTGGCAGGCTCTTCTCGCCTGACATTGCACCACCAGTTATCCGAAAACCTCTTATCATCACACCCGCAAGTGTGCATGTTTCCCTTCCAAATCAAGTTCCTGTGTCTACCACTGCCGCCGAGTCCTCTGATACTCGGAGCAAAGGAGTTGCTACCGATTTGCCTGCCCGGACGGAGGCACCAAAAAAGACCGCTGTTGAAGCCTCCCAGCAAGAGATGGAGGAAATCCTTAAAATCCTTAAGAAAAGTGACTTCAATGTCGTTGAACAGTTGGAGCATACCCCCTCCAAGATCTCTATGCTATCATTGCTGCTGTGCTCAGAGGCCCACGCCAAGGCCCTGATTTCATTTCTGAAAACGGCCCATGTGCCACAAGAGACATCTGCAGATCAATTCACTGATTGTGTGGCTAATTTGACCGCTGACAATGGTTTGGGTTTCTCGGATGCCGATATGACCGCCAAAGGAAAAAACCACAATGATGCCCTGCATGTCTCCATAGAATGCAGGGGCACTACTCTCGCACATGTGTTGGTGGACACCGGTTCTTCCCTGAATGTATTGCCCAAGAAGGCCTTAGATCGGTTGGATTGTGAGGGTCTGGAATTGAAGCCTAGTAACATCATTGTTAGAGCCTTCGACGGTTCTAAGAGGATGGTGCATGGTGAGGTAGACATTCTTATTCGTGTGGGTTCCCAAGTCTTTGACTCAACGTTCTATGTGATGGATATTCGTCCATCTTATTCCTGTTTGCTGGGTCGACCTTGGATTCACAAGGTTGGGGCTGTAACATCCACTCTACACCAAAAGCTCAAATACCCTGTCAGAGGGAAGATTGTTACTATGCAGGGGGGGAAGAATACATGGTTAGTCACCTGAATTCATTCCGGTATATCGAGATGGACGGGGAGTTTATTGAAACCCCCTTTCAACATTTTGAAGAGGTACCTCCAACATTGGCGTCAGCTGAGACAGTGGTTGAAGAAGACTTTCCTTTGAAGATGGCTTCCTTGAAGGATGCCCGGGCTGTGATCGAGAAAGGCAAGTGCGCAAACTGGGGTCGACTCCCTGACTTCACTCCAAAGGCCGACAAATTTGGGTTGGGCTTCACTGCAGAGGCTCGGAGGGCTGTTCGCAAAGAAAGGATCAGAAAGCCTCCGGTGTTCATCACCAACCCAGGAGTGAATGCTATTGAGGATGATGTAAAGGAAGCGGAATTTGATAGCTGGATCTACCCGACAACCAGCAATGGACCAAGCAACTGGACGGCAAAAGATTTTACACCTATTACTTTTGTCACTCAGTAATGAACTCTTTTGTTTACAATTTGTAACAAACAATATGTTGAAACTTTTATTGGCTCGGTGTCCTACCCGGGGCACCGTGGCTCCACTTGTGAGGGCTTTTTTGTATGACATTTCCGTATATCATTAATCGAAACATTGGACGTTTGTTGCATTTCAAATCTTGTGCTCTTTTTCTTTCTTTGTTATATATTGCAAAACAGCTATATTTACACACACTCACTTATACAGGTTCCAATCCACTCTGGATCTCACTGGTAACGACTCTGCTACTGCCAGTTATGACTTCGAAAATCCGATCAACTTGGCCGAAGACGAGGGTAAAGATGATTGCGAAGTTCCTGGTGAACTCGCAAGACTGCTACTCCAGGAAGAGAGGGTCATTCAGCCGCATGAAGAGCCAGTGGAAACGGTAAATCTGGGTATGGAGACAGATAGAAAAGAAGTCAAGATTGGTGCCAATCTAGAGCTCAGCGTGAAGCAACGATTGATTAAGATGCTGCATGACTACATGGAAATCTTTGCTTGGTCTTACGAAGACATGCCTGGTTTGGATGCCGACATTGTGGTTCATCACCTGCCTACCAAGGAAGACTGCCCTCCGGTAAAACAAAAGGTCTGCCGCATGCGCCCAGAAATGTTCGAGAAAATCAAAGCTGAGGTTATGAAACAATTTGATCTCGGGTTTCTAGCAGTGACTTCTTATCCTCAGTGGGTGGCCAACGTGGTTCCAGTGCCAAAGAAAGATGGTAAAGTCCGAATGTGTGTTGACTACAGGGATTTGAATAGGGCCAGCCCTAAGGATGATTTCCCTCTGCCTCATATCGACGTTCTGGTTGATAATACTGCTCAGCATAAAGTTTTCTCTTTCATGGACGGCTTCTCCGGTTATAATCAGATCAAGATGGCTCCTGAAGACATGGAGAAGACCACTTTCGTTACTCAGTGGGGCACCTTTTTCTACAAGGTCATGCCATTCGGGTTGAAAAATGCTGGGGCAACCTACCAACGTGCCATGGTTGCTTTATTTCATGACATGATCCACCATGAGATTGAAGTATACGTCGATGATATGATTGCAAGGTCCCAAACTGAGGAGGAACACCTTGACCATCTGCGGAAGCTATTTGACCGACTGAAGTTGTACAAGCTGAGGTTGAACCCAAACAAATGCACCTTTGGGGTGAGATCTGGAAAATTGCTAGGTTTCATTGTAAGCGATAAAGGTATTCAAGTGGACCCTTCCAAGGTGAAAGCCATACAAGAGATGCCGACTCCCAAGACAGAGAAAGAAGTCTGAGGCTTTCTAGGACGACTGAATTACATTGCCCGATTCATCTCGCATCTAACTGCTACCTGTGAGCCAATCTTCAAATTGCTGAAGAAAGATCAAGTAGTACGTTGGAACAATGAATGTTAGGCTGCTTTCGAAAAGATAAAGGAGTATCTCCAAGAACCACCCATTCTTATGCCTCCGGTTGAAGGGAGACCTCTAATACTATACTTGACAGTACTTGACAACTCGATGGGGTGTGTGCTGGGGCAGCATGACGAGTCTGGCCGAAAAGAGCACGCTATTTATTACCTGAGCAAAAAGTTTACCGACTGTGAGACTCGGTACTCACTGCTCGATAAAACTTGATGCGCTCTGGTATGGGCTGCTCGCCGGCTGAGACAGTATATGCTGACTCACACTACTCTGTTGATTTCAAAAATGGATCCAATCAAGTACATATTCGAAAAGCCTGCTCTGTCTGGAAGAATAGCAAGATGGCAAATGATCTTGATAGAATATGATATCCAGTACACAACTCAAAAAGAAATCAAGGGAAGTGTATTGGCAGACCATTTGGCACACCAACCTGTGGACGATTACCAATCATTGAACTTTGAATTTCCAGACGAAGATATCATGGTAGTAACTGATTGTGAAGTACCTGGACCGGGTGAAGGACCTGAGGAAGGATCCCGATGGTCTATGCATTTTGACGGAGCCTCGAACTCTTTGGGTAACGGCATCGGCGCTGTGATCATATCCCCTAAAGGTACTCATACTCCACTCACCGCCCGGCTGTGTTTCAACTGCACCAACAACATGGCAGAATATGAGGCGTGTATCATGGATCTTCAAGCTGCAATCGACCTAAGGATCAAGTTTCTAAGTGTCTTCGGAGATTCTGCTCTCGTGATCAATCAGATCAAAGGCGAGTGGGATACGAAACACCCAAATCTTATTCCTTACAAGGAGTATGTGTTGACTTTGCTTCCCCACTTTGAAGAGATAACTTTTGAACACTTCCCAAGAGAGGAGAATCAGTTAGCGGACGCACTAGCTACGATGTCTTCAATGTTCAAAGTCAAATGGGACAACGAGGCTCCCCGAATCATTATCTGGAAGTTGGACGGACCTGCATACTACTGCGATCTTGAAGCTGAAGAGATAACCGAAAAACCCTGGTATCATGAGGTGAAGAGATATTTGGAAGCTCAAGAATACCCCGAAGGCGCGTCGGTCAATGACAAGAAGTTCCTAAGAAGGTTTGCGGCAAAATTCTTCCTCAGCAACGGCATTCTCTACAAACAAAACCATGATTCAACTTTACTGCGTTGTGTGGATAAGACTGAAGCATAGAAGATCATGATAGAACTGCATGAAGGTACATTCGGAACACATTCCAGTGGACATACCATGGCAAAGAAAATCCTTCGGGCAGGATATTTCTGGTCCACAATGGAAGCCGACTGTTACCAACATTCTCGAACTTGTTATAAATGCCATATCTATGCTGATAAGGTGCACATCCCTCTGGTTCCTCTGAACGTCCTGACGGCACCTTGGCCTTTTGCAATGTGGGGCATTGATATGATCGGCGAGATCCGACCGACGGCATCCAACGGGCATCGCTTCATCTTGGTAGCGATTGATTACTTCACGAAGTGGGTGGAAGCAGCTTCCTACGCCACCGTAACCAAGAGCGTCGTGGAACGTTTCATTCGGCATAACCTGATTTGTCGGTACGGCATCCCGGAAAGAATAATTACGGACAATGGTACCAATCTTAACAACAATATAATCACTGAGCTCTGCGAGCAATTCAAGATACAGCACCACAACTCTTCTCCTTACCGGCCGAAGATGAATGGAGCTGTCGAAGCGGCAAATAAAAACATCAAGAAAATTGTGCAGAAGATGACAGTGACCTACAAAGATTGGCATGAAATGTTACCATTTGCTCTTCATGGGTACCGTACCTCAGCACGGACGTCAACCGGGGCAACACCCTTTTCCTTGGTCTATGGCATAGAGGCAGTCTTGCCGATTGAAGTCCAGATACCCTCTCTCCGGATAATGAAGGATGCAGACTTGAGTGAAGATGACTGGATTCAGACTCGACTTGATTAATTAAACCTAATTGACGAAAAGAGACTCACTGCTATTTGCCATGGTCAGACGTACCAAAAACGAATGATCAGGGCATTTAACAAGAAAGTCAGACCACAAGAGTATCAAGTTGGGGACCTGGTAATCAAACGCATCATCCTTCCTCAAAGTGATCCCAGGGGCAAATGGACCCCTACGTACGAAGGGCCATTTATGGTTAAACATGTGTTCTCAGGAGGAGCCATGATTCTAACCACCATGGATGGTGACGACCTTCCTCACCCCGCCAATGCAGACATAGTAAAAAGATACTACGCATGAATAAAAGACCCGCTAGGTTGACATACCTAGGCAAAAATAAGGGCTTCCCGGCGAACCAAAAGGGTTCGGGCAAAAATAAGGGATGAAATGAAAAGAATCTGTACACCCGGCAAGTCGAAAACCTGAAAAGGCGGCTTGGGCAAAAATGGATATCCCGGTGGACTGAAAACCCGAAAGGGCGGTCCAGGCAAAAGTTAGGGATAAAGAGTAACACTATGTCTCATTGGATCACCTTGCATCCAGAATTCGGCATCAACTATCAGGCTCAGACTTCGACATCAATCAATCAGCTTCATCTTCAACTAAGTCGCAAAATGATGAGACGCTTGAAGACATAAAGGCGATAGCAGAGTTGGAGCCTAGTGGGAATATTGTTCACATAGCTGTTTTGTTTCCTTTTCAAAATTGTATAAACTTTATGTTATTCGGCGGCGTTCTCTTACTAGGACGTCAGCCTCTTGTACAAAAACGCCTATTTACGGGCAAATTTCAAAATCAATACAAATTCACTTTTCCGAACAAATTGCCAATTGTTTTTCCTTTTTTCTGTTTTGTCTTGCGAAGAACGTCCAATGTTCATTTTTGATATATGCATTTGACATTAAATTGCTAATTCATAAATACTTGCATGCGAAACAAAGGACTAATTACAGGTGACATCAGAAACAGGGGCAATATAAAGTTGTCCAGGCGGTCTAGTTGCTCTGTTCGCCAGGGTACCAAGGTAGATTCAACTAAAGAATGTGACCAAGTTACCTCAACTCCCCACAGAGTAAGACAAGATTCAGCAATACTCTCCCCAGGAAGAGTTAGTCTATCATCAGCCCTGCAAAAGACACCCTATTCCCCTAGCAAGTCAGCAATACTCTCCTCCAGCAGAGTAGTCTGCGGCCAGCCTAAAGGAAGTTGGGTATCCCCAGAAGATATCAATATTCCCCAGCGGAGTATAGGCATTCCTCAGCAAGCATCCCCGGCAGTCTTAATCTAAGATTGTTCCCCGGCGGAATACAGACACCCCAGTGGAACCATTTTCCAGTACAGTCCGAAGGTCTCCCCAGGGAAATTGGAATCCATATCCCCAGCAGGTCTTGAAGCTTATCCTCAGTAGACTTTGGAAGCTTATCCCCTGCAGAATACGAACGTCCCTCCCCGTTTTCATTCAAAAAATTATTCCCCACAAGGGCTTATAATTGGGTTATCCTCAGCTAATTACCACAGAAGATCGCCCTCGGCGAAGCTCTACCTATCCCCAGCGGAGTTCATCAAAGTTCCCCAACCTAACTTATCAACAGAATCCCCAGCAGAGTTTATCATTGTTATCCCCAGCGAAGTCCATCATTGAAATCCTCAGCGGAGCTCTCGTCAAAACTTCAGCGAAGTATCTCTTCCCACAAAGTAATTCCCCTCAGAGTAATCTCTCCAACAAGTTTATTCCCCAACGGAGTCATCTTTTCCTACCGGTGTATTCTTGCAACCATCATCCCTAGCGGAAACGAAGAACTCTACTCTTCAACGTCAGCCCAGGAATTAATTCCCCGGCCGGTCGTCAAGGATTTATTTTCCTAGACGAAAATACATTCATAAACATTTCACATTTCATACATCTTGCTTACATACATGATAAAGTGCATACAACACTATCTCATTTTGAACATCATGACATCATGCATTTCATACATCATGACATCGCATGCAACTGATGTTTTGCCTTTTCAGGGAAAAAGACAATCCAAAAGACGACTACCTTCAACTATCACAATTCCAGATTCGATACCTGTATCCAGCCAGGGCACGTCTGAAGAGTTTGAAGATTTGATTCCTGTATCCAGCCAGGGCATATCTGTTGACGACTAATTCCAGATTCGATTCCTGTATCCAGCCAGGGCACATCTGAAGAGTTTGAAGATTCGATTCCTATATCCAGCCAGGGCATATCTGTTGACGACTAATTCCAGATTCGATTCCTGTATCCAGCCAGAGCATATCTGAAGAGTTTGAAGATTCGATTCTTGTATCCAGCCAGGGCATATCTGTTGACGACTAATTCCATATTTGATTCCTGTATCCAGCCAGGGCACATCTGAAGAGTTTGAAGATTCGATTCATGTATCCAGCCAGGGCATATCTGTTGACAACTAATTCCAGATTCGATTCATGTATCAAGCCAGGGCACATCTGAAGAGTTTGAAGATTCGATTCCTGTATCCAGCCAGGGAATATCTGTTGACGACTAATTCCAGATTCGATTCATGTATCCAGCCAGGGCACATCTGAAGAGTTTGAAGATTCGATTCCTGTATCCAGCCAGGGCATATCTGTAGACGACAATTCCAGATTCGATACCTGTACCCAGCCAGGGCATATCTGTGAGCAACCGATTGTAGACTTGACACCTGTATCTAGCCAGGGCGTATCTGCATGAAGAGATTGAAGATCAACACCTGTAACAAGCCAGGAAAACATCTGTCTTTCTCAAAATGCGCAAGTTCTCGCTAAGGAATCTCTTATGCGATCAACACTTCCAAATGGCATCTATAAGCCCATTCCCGATAAGGTTCTGTCACACCTTCAGATGGCATCTATAAGCCCATCTCCCTATCCACCATCTCTCCAAATGGCATCTATAAGCCCATTCCCGACATCACATTGCTGATACTCCAACATGCGAGTGCAAATTTCAGGGCACTCTAGTGTCCAATCTCCTTTTACCCTCGAGTCACGAAAGGCAAACTTGCCAATCTAACTCTTCAGGTTCAAGAAGATTGAACAGGGGCAACTGTTGTACCCCAAAATTTTCCCTCCCATTCTCTTAACATTTTCTCATCACAAGGCCCTTGGAGCTCAAGATCCAGTTAGGGTTCCCTCTGCAAGACTTCTCCTAGCATTGTTGACCCAAATTAGGGTTTGTGTTTGCACAAAGATATTTTGACCTAAAATGCCTAAGATGACTTTCATGCTTCATGTTGGACCCCCAAGTTTATCCATACCAAGTTTCAAGCCTTGATTCTCACCTTTGCCCAGTCAATTGGACAGTTGACCTAGAAATCAGCTGTATTGGGGAAAAAGTCAACTGTGGCCAATTGACAGTCAAACCTCATGAAAATTGACCCACATCAACATTATGAACTCATATGGACCATTTGATCAAGTTTGGATCACAATTCCACAAGAAATTTGATCAGATCACCAAAAGGGCAAAATGGTCATTTTTAGGGTTTTGATTGCACAAAGGCAATTTTTGACTGTTTGACCTAGCCAATGGCAAACCAAGCTCACATATGGACTCAAGGACCCCATGGAATTGTCTTTACATACCCAACAAGTTCAAAAGATCCCAAATACACAAGATTGACAGTTGAATTTTCCAGTCAATTGATCAATTTTTGATTGTATACTGAAAAGTCAAACTTTGACTTTTTGGTCAAAATCAAGTGTCAAGATTCATTTTTCATCAAAAACATGCCAAATCATGAAACTTGTTCATCAAGAAATCAAAAATCACAAATTAGGATTTGAAATGAAGATTTTTCATAACTTAGAATTTTTCTAAGTTATGAAAACCCCTAATTTTTTCCTAACTTTGTCCCACTTTCTCATCAAGATGCATTTGGATTCAAGGAAAAGTCAAAACATGAAAGTTGTAGTCCATTGCAAAATCTAAAACTTTTATTCACAAAGTTTCCTCAAAAGAAGCTTGTAGCTCAAGTTACAATTTTTGGAACAAGGGTACCAAACCATTCTTAACTTAGAGAAATTTTGACCTATTTTAGGCAAGATTTTTGCCTAACTTCAAGACCACTTTTCACATACTTCCACTTGGAATTTCAATTTGCATTACAAATATGGATTGTAGTACACATTCCAAGCTTTCCAAAATGTCCAAGAACTCATCAAACAACCTCATGGTTAGAGAGAATCGAATTTGGCAAGTTGGGAAAAACTCACTTTGTTTATGGCCAATTTACATGTTCATACACTTAGGCAATTTTGAACTCAGCTTGCATTCCTTGATTACAGGTCCTATATCCCATTTGCACTCATAAATTTAATGCTAACTCATTGTGCCAAGACCTTATTTTGTGTGTTCAAGCATTGTATACAAAATTAAGCCATAAGTAGAAAAAGCATTATGTCACATTCATGGCCCTGAACCTGCCCATATCATTACTTTTCATTTATGTTATGTGTACTTAGAGAATTTTGAGTCTGAACATTGAATAAAAACTAGGTCAGGAATTGGGAGAGAAGAAATTCTCTCTCATTTCTGAGAGTTAGATTGATTTCTTTATATGTCCAGAATCGTGACTTGATGCTCTACATTTCTTGTGTTGTGAGTTTGTGCTAAAAATCAGGGAATATGGAGATAGGAAAACGCGTGTTGTTGTTGTTCAAGCAGGTTCAAAGGTTGAAGACAAAGTCTTCTTGGACTGGGCCTGAGTTTGACTTCTTATTTGCACCATATGTTTACTTTTGAACCCCCTTGGCCCATTGTGCTTATTTGAAACATTTTTTGACTTTTTCTTGTTATTTCTGACTTATTTATTTTTTCTCATAATATAAAAAATATAAAAAATATTTTTCAAACCATTTTTGTATTTATTAGGCATTTATTGGTTTAAATTAATATTTGTACATATAAATAATACATAAATACTCTTTTATTTAAAATACTAAAATAATATAAATACTTTTTATTTTCTGACTTTTGTTTTATTTTATCTTTGAAAAACTTTTTTATAAAAAAATATACATTTTTGTAAATATTAAATATTATTATTTTTATACATATATTTAGTATTTAGTGAATATTATAAATATTTATGTATTTATTAAATACATTTAGGTTAAAAACACAATAAAATAATACATTTTATTTTTACTAATATTTAACTTAAAAATTACCTTTTTTATATACTTTCTTCTTTTATTTATTTTTTTGGTACATGATTAATAAATATTTTATATAATACTTAATAAATAATTAATACCTCTTATTTAGCAAAATTAGGGTTTTTGCCCTAAACATTCAAAAAAATTAACTTTTCTTTTATTTATTTTTATTTTATTTGTGAATAAAAAAATATACACTTACACAAGAATACCTTCACATATACATTGTTCCATTCTTATACATCTATACATTTATATTTGCGCAATTCAATTTGGTTGTAAATATTGGGTGCTATCCTCCTATAAAGTCTCATCCCCATTTGAACATTTGTACCCCCATTCCCATGATCATTGTGTAATAACTTAGGACTTTTAAATTTCGCACTTTAAATGCTTTCTAAATATGCCATGTTAGAATTAGGGTTTTGTATGCAAATCAAAAACAACAAAATAGTTTGACCTAAATTCAAGATAAACAAGTATGAAAATGGACAACACTAATCACACTTGCACCCCTAGGGTATTCCACTTGTTGCCATCAATAATGGGCCATATTGCATGCTAGGTCTCTTTGGGCAAAACAACACAATTCAAATGATCATAGTCCCTCGATGACGCTTTCGAAAGTTTCCTAAAATGATCAAGTCCCTCAAAAGAAAGATTGCCCAAAGATATTTGGCACCGTTGCAATCATGGTCTAAACGATGACCCACGCCCGTCCCTTTCACATCCTAACACAAGATTGTCCACCAAATACAATGGTGGAACAAAATTGTTAAAAGGGTTAAAACATAGCAAACATCTTTGAGAAATTTAGGGTAGATAGCTCTTGGTTACTTTCCCCCTTGCAAAACAAAAACACTTGCCTATTTTTCAAATCACACATCACTACACTTTCAAAACAAATTTCAAAAACATTGAAAACCTTTTCAAAAGACATACACCTTTGTATACATCCCAACATGGATCATTACAAAGGTTGCCACCACATTGGCCTCTTTTCAAAACATTTTCAAACCCACACACACAAAGCACCATTTCAAACAATTGAAAATCAAGGCAAGTTGATCTAAGCAAGTAACTAAGAGCCCATGGATAACCATGGATAGAAAGGGTGCTAATACCTTCCCTTTCTATAATCTACTCCCCGAACCCAAGAAAACATCTCAAAGGTTTTTGCTGTGCTTTTTAACCTTTCCTTAGGATAAAATAAAAAGTCGGTGGCGACTCTTGCTCAGCCGAAACATTTGCGAAAACAAACGCAAAACCTCAAGTCAGTTCTCCCACCGTATCACACCTCTCTTTATTCTGACTCACAGTCTGAGTCATCTTCTGTGATAGCCATCAGAGCTAGGTTGGCATTTTCATCTTCAGAACCATATTCATCTTCAGAAGAATTTGAGTCATCCCAGGTTGCCATCATTCCTTTCTTCTTACCAAATCTCTTCTTTGGTTTTTCCTTTTGAAGCTTTGGACAATCACTTTTGTAGTGACCAGGTTCTTTGCATTCATAACAGATGATCTCTCTTCTGTTTGACTTTTTGTGTCCAGAAGATTCTTCTTTATCTTCTGACTTCTTGAAGTTCCTGAACTTCTTTTGTCTGTGCTTCCACAGATGATTGATCCTTCTGGAGAGTAAGGATAGTTCGTCTTCTTCTGACGCTGATTCTTCAGAGTTTTCCTCTTCAGCCTGAAAAGCGTTATTATTAAATTTCTTAATATATTTAAGGGCTAGAGACTTACCTTTCTTCTGAGCCTCATGCTCATCCAGTTCAATCTCATGAATTCTGAGAGCGTTGATGAGTTCCTCCAGAGATACATGGTTCAGATCTTTTGACACTTTGAAAGCAGTGACCATTGGTGCCCATCTTCAGGGTAAGCTTTTGATGATCTTTTTCACATAATTTGCTTTGGTATATCCTTTGTTCAAAACTCTCAGACCAGCGATCAGAGTTTGAAACCTAGAGAACATTGCTTCTATAGACTCACTCTCTTCAACTTTGAAGGCTTCATACTTCTAAACTAAAGCCAGAGCTTTAGACTCCTTAACTTGAGCGTTTCCTTCATGAGTCATTTTGAGAGACTCAAACATATCATGCGATGTATCTCTATTAGTGATTTTTTCATATTCTACTTTAGAGATAGCATTTAGACAAATATTTCTAGCTCTGTGATGATTTTTAAAATCATCTTTTTGTTGTCTATCCATATTTTTTCTATCCACTTTGTTTCCTTCTAAATCTGTAGGATGTTTGTAACCATCCAAGACTATATCCCAAAGATCACTATCATGACCTAGAAAGAAACTTTCTAGTCTATCTTTCCAGTACTCAAAATCTTCTTCATCAAACACTGGAGGTTTGTTGTAACTATTATTGTTTTGTTCAGCGGCCATTGTGTTTTCTTCTTGATCTTTTCCTGACACGGTTAAGTGTTGTGCTCAGAGTCAAGCTCTGATACCAATTGAAGGGGTAAGAAAACACTTAGAAGGGGGGGTTGAATAAGTGACTCTTTTCTTTTTCAAAACAAAGCTCAAACAATAATGGAAGAACACATTTATTTTTATCCTAGTTCGTTTGAACTCAAACTACTTCAGTCCACCCGCCAAGGTGATTTCGCCTTTCTCAACAAGGACTTAATCCACTATAATCAACTGATTACAATCACACAACAACTGTTGTGACTAACAATGCACAAGTAAACTTACAAGTGACTAACATCACTAAGACTTAAATCTAGTCCTAGTCTGCTTGAGAAATATGACCAAACTTGGTCTCTCAAGGAACAAATACAGGAGTTTAATCTTTACAGATAATGAAATAGAGTTTACTTCTAATCAAGCTATATCACAACTGTGATTTTTCACTTAGAATATAATGCACAAATTGTATGAACAATGAGTTTGTTAGCTTAGGATCTTTCACGTAGTTTCTTGCTTCTAATTTGAAAATTTGATTGGTTCACTTCATTGTAGTTGTTGGCTTACAATAAATGTCCTTCTATTTATAGTAGGAACAATAAGACCGTTGTTTCCTTCAAAAAGATGGAGAGCATTAAATGCTTGCGTGTATCCTTGCAATATTCCATTTTCCAAGAAACTAGTTGTAGGCACTTGAGTGTTTTCAGCCGTCTTTGCATTAATGAGCAAACGTCAGAATGTAAGAACATGTTTTCTTTGCTTTGACAAGACAAGTTGATCCAAACGTTATTTCTGAATTTGCTTCCAATGTCTTTAAGTCAGAACATGCTTCACTTATCTTCTAGGTAGTGCGTTGCTTGCTAAGAACTCAGAACAGCGCTTGCTTTCAAGTTATCTTCTGAGCAAGGAACCTGCTAAAAGTTAGAAGATATATTTAACAAATAAAGTGTCTTACCAGAGTCAGCATATGTGCTTGAAGAAAAGGTTCTTTTATCAAAGAACTTATTCATACTTTTTGCTTAGCACTTCAGAATGTTTTCAATAACTGAGACATTCAAACACATTCATCAGAGTATAAATTATCTTAAATATAATTTAGTTATCATCAAAACTCTTGAGATAGGTCAGAACTTAATCTTGTTCTTTCAGTATGATGCTCTCAAAATAAATGAGACTATGATATATGCATTTGTGCTGCATATGCCATGATGTTTGTAAACTGATGTATGAATGCAATGTATGAACAGGTCAGTCATTCTATTGCAGTGTTGAGGAATTAGGGAAAATAAATCCCTGATTGTAGCTGGGGGTAAAGAATGTAGGTCTTCAAATTTTGTTGAAGTTGAATACCGGGAGATATATTTTCGTTGTTATAGAAATAAACTCTATTGGGGAAGGGAAACTCCGTGCATTGTTTGGAGATTTTGTTGAAATCCTGCTGGGGAATCCTGAGAAGCTTGGCGACTTCACTTGGGAATTTTTAGATGTCTGAACAGTAGTTGGAGATTCTTACTCCGTCGGGAATATGAGAACTCCTGACACCATTAGGCGGTATGTTGAGAACATGACAGTGACCTTGTAGTAGGATGTCCCTGCCTCTGTACATGTTAGAGAAGGTATCTGCGGGAGAAGGTATCTGTGGGGATTTCGCGGATGTCCTTTAGACATTGACCCGTTTCTTAAAGCCATTAGTAATTGTCTTTCTATTTTTATGTCTATATTTGAAAACAATAATCATATTTAGATACATATGTTCAAAAATAATCACTGGATGTTTTGCAAACAAAACAGAAAAATGAAAACAGAAGTTTTGCACTTTCGAAGAGATAACTTTGTATTAATTTGAATAAGCATTTTTGTATAAAGAAACGGACATCCTAGTAAGATAATGTCGTCGTAAAACAGTATACAAAGAAAAACAGCTATGTGCAATAATCCCATTGGGTTCCCATTATGCTATTGTCTTTATGTCTTTGAGTGTCTCATCACTTTCACTGCTTGTCTGAAGCTGATTGGATAGATTAGTACCGCTTGAGCTTGATAGTAGATACTGAAGATTGGATGTAAGGTGATCCAACGGGACATAGTTATATGCTTTGAATCCCTAACTTTTTCCTGGACCGCCCTTTCGGGTTTTCAGTCCATCGGGATACCCTTTTTTTCCCAAGCCGTCTTTTCAGGTTTTCGACATACCGGGTGTACATATTTTTTTATGTATATCCCTAATTTTTTCCCGAACCCTTTTGTTTCGTCGGGATGCCCTTATTGTTTCCTAGGCCAGACAACCGAGCGGGTCTTTTTTCATGCGTAGTATCTTTTAACTATGTCCGTGATTACAGGGTGCGGAAGGTCGTCATCGTCCATAGTGGTTAAGTTCATGGCTCCTCCAGAAAATATGTTCTTGATCACAAATGGCCCTTCGTATGTGGGAGTCCATTTGCCCCTGGGATCACTTTGTGGCAGTATGATGTGCTTGATTACTAGATCACCGGCCTGATATACTTGACGTCTGACCTTCTTGTTAAAAGCTTTGATCATACGCTTTTGGTACATCTGACCATGGCAGACAGCCGCGAGCCTCTTCTCATCAATCAGGTTTAATTGTTCAAGTCGAGTCTAAACCCATTCGTCTTCGCTCAACCCTGCATCCTTCATGATTCTCAAAGAAGGGATCTGGACTTCTATGGGCAGGACAGCTTCCATTCCGTATACCAAAGAGAAAGGAGTTGCGTCTGTTGATGTGCGCATTATAGTGCGGTAACCATGAAGAGAAAATGGTAACATCTCGTGCCAGTCTTTACATGTCACCTTCATCTTTTGTATGATTTTCTTGATGTTTTTATTAGCAGCTTCTACAGCGCCATTCATCTTCGGTTGGTAGGGAGAAGAGTTATGATGTTGGATCTTGAATTGCGTGCAAAGCTCGGTTATCATTGTATTATTGAGATTGGTACCATTATCTATAATGATTCTTTCTGGAATACTGTACCGACATATAAGATTATGTCTGATGAAACGGGCCACAACGTTCTTGGTAACAGAAGAAAATGAAGCTTCCTCAACCCACTTCATGAAGTAATCAATGGCGACGAGGATGAAGCGGTGCCCATTAGAAGTTGTAGGTTAATCTTTGTGATCATGTCGATGGCCCACATTATGAACGGCCAAGGAGCATTCAAGACATTTAGAGGAACTGGAGGCACATGCACCTTGTCGGTATAGATCTGCCATTTATGAAAAGTTTATGAATGCTGATAACAGTCTGCTACCATAGTGGACCAATAGTATCCTGCCCATAGGATCTTTTTAGCCATTGTGTGCCCACTAGAATGGGTGCCAAAGGTACCTTCATGTAAATCAGCCATAATCCTCTCTACTTCACACTTGTATACACATCGTAACAAGGTAGAGTCGTAGTTGCACTTGTAGAGGATCTCGTTACTAAGGAAGAACTTGGCGGAGAAACTTCTTAAGAACTTCTTATCATTGACTGATGCTCCCTCAGGGTACTCTTGGGCTTCGAGATATCTTTTGACTTCATGGGACCAAGGTTGGTCCACTACTTCTTCAGTATCAATATCGTGACAATATGATGGTTCATCCATCCTTTCAATAGTGATCTCAGGAGCCTCATTATCCCACCTGACTTTGAACATGGATGACATCGTAGCTAGCGTGTCCGCTAGTTGATTTTCCTCTTGTGGAAAATGCTCAAATGTAACTTCTTCGAAGTGTGGAATCAGTGTCAATACATGCTCTCTGTACAGGATGAGATTAGGATGCTTTGTGTCTCATTCTCCTTTGATTTGACTGATTACTAAAGCCTAGTCTCCAAATACACTCAAGAACTTGATCCTCAAGTCGATAGCAGCTTTGAGACCCATAATACATGCTTCATACTCAGCCATATTGTTGGTACAATTGAAACACAATCTGGAAGTGAAAGGAGTATGACAACCTTCAAGAGATATGATCACAGCGCTGATGCCATTGCTAAGAGCTTCAGAAGTTCCTTCAAAAACCATGGTCCATCGGGATCCTCTTTCAGGTCCTTCACCCGATCCAGGTTCTTCACAATCAGTTAGTTACTAGCATGGTGCTCTCATCCGGGAACTCAAAATTCATGGATTGGTAGTCATCCACAGCCTGATGAGCCAAATGATCAACTAATACACTCTCCTTAATTGCTTTTTGGGTTGTGTACTGAATGTCATATTCAGTCAGGATCATTTGACATCTTGCTATTCTTCTAGAGAAAGCGGGTTTCTCAAAGATGTATTTGATAGGATCCATTTTAGATATCAATAAGGTAGTGTGAGTTAACATATAATGTCTTAGTCGGCGAGCAGCCCATGCCAAAGCACAGCAAGTTTTATCGAGCAATAAGTATCTTGTTTCACAGTCGGTAAAATTTTTGCTTAGGTAGTATATTGCGTGCTCTTTTCGGCCAGACTCGTCATGCTGCCCCAGCACACACCCCCATTGAGTTCTCTAATACCGTTAAGTACATGATCAGAGGTCTTCCTTCAACCGGAGGCATTAAAATTGGAGGCTCTTGATGATATTCCTTAATTTTGTCAAAGTCGTTCTGGAAATTGTCATTCCAATTCATTGCTTGATCTTTCTTCAGTAATTTGAAGATTGGCTCACAAGTAGCGGTTAGGTGGGAAATGAATCTGGAAATGTAGTTCAGGCGTCCCAAGAATCCCCTAACTTCCTTATCAGTGCGAGGAGTTGGCATTTATTTTATAGTATTGACCTTCGCAGGGTCAACTTCAATACCTTTTCCACTGACAATGAAACCTACGAGCTTACCAGAGCTTACTCCGAAAGTGCACTTATTCGGGTTCAACCTCAGCTTATATTTCTTCATCCTTTCAAACAGTTTTTGCAGGTGATCAAGGTGCTCCTCTTCAGTCTGAGACCTAGCTATCATATCATCAATGTAGACCTCTATCTCGTGATGGATCATATCATGAAATAAAGCTACCATAGCACGCTGATAGGTTGCCCCGGCATTCTTCAGCCCAAATGGTATAACTTTGTAACAGAAAGTGTCCCACTGTGTGACGAAAGTCATTTTCTCCATGTCCTCGGGTCCCATTTTGATCTAATTGTATCCAGAGAAACCATCCATGAAGGAGAATACCTTATGATGTGCGGTGTTTTCAACCAAAATATCGATATGGGAAAGCGGAAAGTTATCCTTAGGGCTTGCCCTATTCAGGTCTCTATAATCCAAACACATATGTACCTTATCTTCCTTCTTAGGTACCATAACAAAGTTGGAAACCCATTATGGATAAGAGGTGACAGCTAAGAAACCAGCGTTGAACTGTTTCATGACTTCAGCCTTGATCTTTTCTGATATCTCAGGCCACATGCAACGAACCTTCTATTTCACTGGAGGGAAATCCTCTTTTGTCGGGAGGTGATGAACCATGATATCAGTGTCAAGTCCTGGCGTGTCTTCGTATGACCAGGAAAACACCTCAACATAGTCATGTAACATCTGTATTAACTGTTCCTTGAAACTATGCTTCAAATCATCACCTATCTTAACTTCTTTCTTGTCCTCTTCAGTACCCAAGTTAACAATCTAAATGGGCTTTTCATGAGGCTGTATTGCCCTTTCTTCCTGTTGTAACAATCTGGCAAGTTCTCCTGGTACTTTACAATCTTCTTCACCTTCGTCCTCGGCTTGGTAGATTGGATTTTCAAAGTCATAATGGGAAATAGCAGAATCGTTATCAATGGGATCCAGAGTGGGTGTGGATATGTAGTTTGATATGTGAGTGTGTGTAAGAGCATAGCTGTATATTTTTTGATAAACTAAAGAGGCAGAAAAGAAAAACAAAGAGCCTAAATTTTTTATGCAAAACGTCCAATGTTTTATTAATGACATATGAAAATGGAATAATGACTCTCACAAAATAGACCATTGTGTATCGGGTAAGACACAAGGCGTTAAGGATTCAATTGTTTAAATATTACATATCCTCAAAAACAAAAAGACAAATTACTCTTGAATAAAATTAATGGGCACAAAATCTTTGGCCTCCCAATTGCAGAGTCCATCGCTGATGGTTAGGAAGATCCATTTGTCCAGGTCATAATCACTATCACTGTCTTCCAGAGCATTGACTCCCTGGTTGCTGATTTGTAAAGGTGGTCCCCCGGTGCGAGCACGACAAACAGCTCTATAGGCTCCTGAAGTAAAACCAAACCAAATTTTTCATATTTGTAGGGAATATATGGAAGTTGGCCCCAAACTGTACACCCACCTTCTTCGACTACTACCTTGGAATCCTTCAGAGAAGCCATCTTTAGCAGAGGTCTGGTAGTCTTTGGAACACTGGTAACAGTCTTGGTCGCAACAACTATCTATGGAACCTCTTCAAAGTTCTGACAGGGGGTCTTAATGAACTCGTCATCCATTTCAACGTACCTGAAAGAGTTCAGGTGGCTCACCATGTATTCCTCCTCCCCATGGACTATGATAATTTTCCCATTGACTGGGTACTTCAGCATCTGATGCAGGGTAGAAGTAACAGCACCAGCCCCGTGGATCCAAGGTCGACCCAATAAATAGGAATAAGACGGGCGGATGTCCATCACATAGAAAGTGGAACTAAAAGTCTAAGTACCAACCTTGATAGGGATGTCCACCTACCCATGCACCATTCTTTTAGAACCGTTGAAGGCCCTCACCACAATGTTATTGGGCTTTAGTGTGAGTCATTCGTAATCCAACCTGTCTAGAGCATTCTTGGGCAAGACATTCAGCGATGAACCTGTATCCACTAGAATGTGAGCTAGGGTAGTGCCCCTGCACTCGATAGAGACATGCAGGGCATCATTATGCTTTATTCCCTTGGGAGTTAGATCAGCATCGGAAAAATCCAATCCATTATCAGCAGTCAGGCTGGCAACACAATTTTTAAACTGATCAGTAGAAGTCTCTTGAGGCACATGAGCAGACTTCAGGAATTTTACCAGAGCCTTAGCATGGGCTTCAGAGCATAAAAGTAAATACAGCATTGAGATTTTCAAAGGGGTCTGCCCCAACTGTTCCACAATGTTATAATCATTTTTCTTTATTATCCTCGGTATCTCTTCCATTACTTTTTTAGAAGCCTCGAGAATGACTTCTTTGTGCGCCTTCGTCTGGACAGGCTCAACCAATACCTCTTTTCTCCGAGTCTCGGCCGACTCGGTAGCAGGGATAACTGCAGGGATAACAGTAGGAGTACTAGCAGGAGTAGCAGCAGGAATAATTACAGGAGTAGCAACAGTCTTCGGAGATATTTTAGGAGAGAAAACTCTTCCGCTTCTCGTAATTTTACTGGTCCCAACGATATTGTCGATGTCAGGATCAGTATCTTCAGCAACTTTGTCTTCAACAGCCAATAGGTCTTGCTTGACACCATGGTAATAGACGTCATCCCCATAATTCCAGGGAACAACTTTATCAGAGGAATTGGGTATTGTCCCAGGAAGGGTGATGATCGAGGGAGGGAACTTGGGAACAGATGTAATCCTGGCGGGTCTTTTGGTAGAGACCCTGGGAGGATTGTCAGAAATGGTGACTATTGAGACATCTTCACAAAAACTTCTTACAAGAGGAAATTTCTCGAACAAAATTTCTTTGTTAACCATCAGGCGCTGGACACCCATGTTTAACAACAAACAGCCATCTGGTAGAGACATACATAAGTGGCAACCTTCACCACAGCCTGGAAATGTACCGGCTCGCAACAGATTCTCTTTAATAGTCAGAAGAGGAGTAGTTAATTCATCCACGGAGGAAACAAAATGGTCATCATCAACAACATTGACACCTTAGCCATGTTTGGGCATTGGCGCTGTTATTACATTAGGTGTCTCTGGAAGGTCAAACTCAATCTCCTTTGCCTCGATGAGATCTTGTACCTTACTCTTTAAATCCCAACAGTCATTCGTATCATGCCCCGGAGTTTCAGAATGGTAGGCACATCGAGCATTTGGCTTGTAGAAAGGAGATGCAATATTAGGATTCTTCGGGGCCTCCTTTAGGGTCACTAGGTTGGACTTCAGCAAGTGTGGAAAAACCTGGGATAGGGTCATGTTGATCTGGGTGAACGGTCTTCTGGGCACACCTGGTCTGCGCTGTTTGTTTAATTATTGGTTTGAGGTAGGATTGGAAATCATAACAGCCCCCACCGTCGGACGATGCTTAGCTTTGTTATGATTTCTTTGGCCATAAGCAGCACTGACCTCCTTCTTTCCAGTGAAAGGTTTATTTGTAGTATTGGAGGATGCATCTCTCTGGATTTTACCACTTTTGATGTCAGCCTCTACCTGTTCACCAGTCAGTATTAGTTTAGTGAACCCAGTAGAAGAACTCCCAATCAGATGGTTAAAGAACGGCCTGGATAACGTGCCCAAGAACATGTCCACCATCTCTTAATCAGACAATGGAAGTTGGACTCTTCCCGCAAGGTCTCTCCACTTTTGGGCATAATCTTTAAAACCTTTGCCGAAACTCATAGACATACCTTGCAACTGTGTACGAGTTAGGGAGAGGTCAGCATTATATTGATACTGCTTGTAGAAAGCAGCATCCAGATCTTCTCAATTATGAACGTTGGTTCTTTCCAGTTGATAGAACTATTCCAGCTGAGTCCCTAACAAACTCTTCTAGAAGAAATGTACCCATTGATTCCTATCAGTAGTGTGGGGTTGAATCTTCCTGGCATATGACCTTAAATGCAGCTTAGGACAGGAGACATCGTCGTACTTAGCAAATGTAGGGACCTTGAATTTCTACGGGATGACCACCCCTGAGATCAGTCCTAGCTCTTTAAAATACAGCCCGGGTATCCTCTGGATCTCCATAACATTGAGCCTATCTTCCAACTGTTTGTATTTATCATCTGCATGAGGATATTGCTCCTCAGAATAGTCAGCTTCATCTTCCTCAGACCCTGGATTGTTGTTTTCTTCCGTTGGCTTCACTTCTTGATTGTCCCCCTCATTTGACGGGGTTGCAAAATCTATAGCTCGCTTAGCCGGTCCTCTGAACCTTCTTCCCAAATTCAATACACCAGTTGGTTTCTTTGCCTTCTTGGTCTTCTCTTTGATGATAAGAGCTTTCAGATCTTCTTTCCCCTTAGCCAGAGCCATGGACATTTGCAGAAACTGAGCGTTTTGAGCTTGAAGATCTTTTACTATTTGTTCAAGAGCCATTTCTTTTTGCTGAAATAAACAGCGAAAAGATAAGAAACCTATTTTGAAAACCTGTTTATGCGATGATATGCTTATGCAATGTTTTCAAGGGCCTCATAGGATTTAAACTCTTTTAGCCAAAACAGAAACAAAGGCTTTTTATTAGTAAATTCAAATGAAATCAAATTTTACAAAGGAATAACAAATAAGAAACTTCTAAGATTCCTAAGTCTCCCAAGGACTCTTCCTTTTGGTGCTAATGTAGGCATTGAGATTATGCTCTTTGTGAAGCCTCTTTGTCAGTTCTAACACCTTTTTCTCACTGGCATGGAATTGGGACTCAAAGGTATCTCGTTCTTCTTTGAGCTGTATCTAAGACTTCTACAATTATTCGAAGTTTGTTGGCATATCAGGATGCAGAATGATGCGGACTCGACCCCTTGAACAATAGGCTCTGAAATCACTGGTAGGATAGCAGCATACGGCATCATAATATTTTGAGCACGAGCTCGCACCCATTTGAGGTATGGCTCCAAAGGGATGGAGTTTTTGCGCCCTAGAGTCTTTCTATCAGTCTTCTTAACCATTCCACAAGCGCAGATGAACCTCTAACGATAACCTTGCAGATCATTTGAATAGTCGAACACAATACCTTGGATGAGCATATCATGGAGACCATCCCTCCGGGTGTAACCGAACTGATGTAAAGCTAAAGAAGGGTTGTAGGTGATGCCTCCTTTAATGCCAAGGAGTGGTATATTGGGAAATTCTCTGCACCTATCAATAAAAGAGACATCTTCTTGAGAGCGAGGGCACCAATAGATATCAGAGTGAGAAAGAGACATTAATCTTTGGTTCCACCTTAAACCTAACTCATTCTTCATTACTGACCGAGAAAGGTGCGAAATAAACCACCTATAGAGTAGAGGTATACAACACATAAGATTCCCTCGCTTATTTATAGTACGGGTATGGAGTGAGTGCAGAATATCCCCGAGCAATGTAGGAACTGGATTGTGAGCAAGGAAGATGTTAATGGCACTGACATCTATAAAATGGTCTGAATTGGGGAACAGAACCAACCCATAGATCAAGAGAGCTAAGACATCTTCAAAGGCATGGTAACTCATAGCATTTAGGAATACCAGAAGTTTAAAGGCTTGCATGAGTTTTAAAGGTAAGTACCCTCTTGAAGTTTCAGTTGACTCAATCTGTCCTATTGATAGTAACCGGGTTCTAAGGAGTCTCATGTGCATTATGTGTTATATTTCAGTTATTTTTTATCTTTTGTGTTAGGTTTTCTAAAGTTTGATTATTAATCTTGTCATGTAATCCTATTAGGCATACATCTACGCAGTTAATATATACATGAATTAAAAGTGCAAAAATGTAAATCCTACGCTATTACATAGATTTGGAGATTAATTACATGTCCAAACTTGGAAAAATGAAAAAAAGCGGTAAATAGTCCTAGTTAATTTCTATTACATCCCATGAGCAGGTACAATAATATAAAAAATAGTGACGAAGCAATAAACGCGCGCGAAATTGAAAATAACGTCTAAAAAATCCTAAAAATCTTTTGGTTGTTTTTATTTATGAAAGAAAACAAAGCCTAAGTCTATTTAATTTTAATTTAAAGAAAAGGTTAAAGTAACTAATTTATTTATTTAATTAACTTAATTAGAAAAAATATTAACCCAATGTTTTTTTTGTGATTTTATTATTAATTTGTTGATTAAAAAAAGACAATTAAAGGAAACAAATAAAAATAACAATAATGTAAATGGGCCTGGTGTTAAAGCTGAAAAGAGGGGTGAGGTCTGAATTTATTAGGCCCAAATCAGGAGATGGCCCAGACTGACATTGGATCTGGTGCTGCTGGCCTGTGAGGGTCCATGATGAGGTTGTGCCCTCATGTCATTGGATCCAGATAAGATGCATATGATAGGCTGGTATATGGTGTGGGCGTTTGGACTTAAAGCATCAAATCTTCAAGAAAATAGTTAGGAAAGAAAACAAAATACAGGACCTAAGTATCGAACCCAGGTCCTTCCCCTGCACACACACCTGCAAATTTGATCAAATGTTGGATCGAAATAAATCCAAAGACCCTACCCCACGTATGATCATCTCCTAAATCCAAATTTGGGGTTAAAATTGGCAAAAGATCCCTGTATCACCTAGTTTTAAGCATGGCTTCTTTGAAGCCTTAAAATGGCACCATGTACTTTCAACACTTATATTCGTATGAGTGATCAATAATAATATAAACATGCATGTAAAACCAATTTAAATTGTAATCGAAAGGTTGTGATCCAAAATTTTACCAAGGACCGGTGGGCTTGGTGCGTGACTTTTGGGCGTGCTTCAGGCTTGGAGGAGAGTTGGTATTCGTTTGGACTTGGAGGAGCCTACAAAGTGTGTTTTTATTTTGACAACTTTGCTGGATTTTGAGAATTTTTGGAATGCTTCTCTTAGGCCGTCTATGCGTGTATGAGGCAGTATGTCTATCTCTTTTGCTTTTGATTTGGTCTGGTATTTATAGGGGTGAATTAGGTTAACCAAAACTTGTACAAAATCTTAATCACTTATGATAGAATATGGGACTTTCAATTTGTATCAAAAGTTACCATTTTGATCATTTTCTTTCCATCTTTGAAGCACAATGCACCTAGACATGTTACGGTTTTAGTGTCTTGCTAGAATTTGGGCCTCAAGCTAACCAGTACAAACCCAACAAACTTCATCCCAATAGGCCTCTTAGATTTGCTTGATTCTTTCGATAAGCTCCCAATCTTTGCTCTTTTAGGTAGCCATTCGAAGTGACTTTGGGGCTGGTCGAAGCTTCATTCTTCTTTCTTCGATTTACCTTAATTTGGGCCAGTCGAAGACTTACCTTATGGGTTGGTCGAAGCTTCATTCTTCCTTCTTTGATTTCCCTCAATTTGGGTCAATCGAAGATTTACCTTATAGGATAGTCGAAGATTCATTCTTCCTTCTTCAATTTTCCTCAATTTGGGTCAGTCGAAGACTTACCTTATGGGTTGGTCGAAGCTTCATTCTTCCTTCTTCGATTTCCCTCAATTTGGGCCAATCGAAATGTCAACTTGTTGATATGCTTATCAAAAGACATCTTGTTATGATATGTCAATCGAAGGATATTTTGTTTACATGCCTTCGAAGTACACCTTATCCTTGCTCTTCAATTGGCCCAGAGTTGCCTCCTTTGAATGGACCACAAGTATATCCTTCGAATGGGCCTTTTGTGTGTCTTTCGAATAGCTCACATGTATGCCTTATGCCTTGCATGCTAAAGGCAAGCATAGAGGGAGGATTTTCCTAGTGCACTGAAGGTAAGCTGAAGAGGGGGGCTTTGCCTTATGCACTTGAAGGCAAGTTGAAGAGGGGGCCTTTTCCTTTTTCTCTTGAAGGAAAGTTGAAGAGACCCTTGCCTTGTGAATCGAAGGCATGTCTGAGGCAGCCTTTTGTCTTGTGAATTGAAGACCAGTGAAAAGGGGCCTTTTGCCTTATAGATTGAAGGCAAGTTGATGGGTCTTTGCCTTGTGAATTCAAGGCAAGCATGAGGAAGCTTTTTGCTAGTAGACCAAAGGAAAGCATGAAGAGGCATACGTGTGCTGATGACAAGATGAAGGGGCCTTTTGCCCAGTGGAAGCTTTATGAGTTAAGCTTGACCGAAGGAGACTCAGCGCCCAATCGAAGCTTGTACTGCTGGTGGATCGAAGCAAACTTGTAGGGGCTTCTTGATTTGTGCGCTGAAGGCACACACAGAGGGAGTATTTGTCTAGTGTGTTGAAGGCATGCACAGAGGGCACTGCTGGAATGATACTTGTGGACTAAAGCTTGCTCGAAGGGTGCCAAATACCCAATCAAAGCTCACTAATCAAAGCATGATCGAAGAGTGCCAAACTCCCAATCAAAGTACCTTGTTCATAAGCCAATAAAAAGACACTTGATTATCTTCAAAAAAATTATATTTTCTCTAAGCAAGTGTTTGTAACCACCTATGTAAGAGACAATCTTGGAAAACATGAGAGGGCAAATTTTGAGGTACAACAGTGAGTTTGTAAATAATGAATCTCTTTAGTCTTGTTCTATGAGATATGAATAAATCCTCCTCATGATTCTCAAGTGAGTCTGAATATATAGTTTGTTAGTTCTGTGGAAGTTTGTTTAAGGCTGAAGCCTTCTAAGCCTTAGGATTGAGAAATCGGTTTTTATGATGAAGAGCCTAGATTGAATCGGTTTAGAGGTTAACTTTTATTAGTAACTGTTGAAAATAGTTTTTTACTTCTCGGTTAGAAGTTCGTTGGAAGTTAGAAAGTGTTAGGAATTGTTTAGAGGGTGAAAACGGTTAGGTTTGTTGGAACTATTTTTGTGAGCTGGTTTTTGGCTATTTGATGCAGAGCATGGTTATATCATTTCTGGTTTACATTTTCTTGATAAAACTTCCTATGGTTTTTTATTGATTGAAGCTGCAGTCTTTTTTGTCATGGAGTTCTTTGCACTATTTATGGTTTTAACTTATTCAGTGCAGGAACTGGTTATGTGATGTATGTTGTGTAATTGAATGAATGGCTTATGCAAGTTTTTGAATGGCTTGGAACAAGGTTTAAAGGCATATGGATTGTATGCAATCTTTTTGAAGACAATATAAAGATGAAGAGGCTTGAAGACTTGGACATGGAGTTAGAATTAGTTCTAGGACATTTAGGATTAGGTTTAGAAACACTTTGTGTAATTTCTTTGTAATCTTGATATGTGAAATGTATTTGGACATGGTGTACGATAAGTGAAATTGAAATGAACTTGTGTTGTCAAATGGAAAGGAATTTGAATCAAATCATAATAATGTAGCTTCATAATGCTTTTGAAGAATTTGAATGAGGAAAGGAATGTATTTTGTTGAAATTTGAATGAAATTTGAACAAATAAAATTTATCTTGTTGATTTCGCAATTCAAAACTTCATGAATAAATGCATATAAGCCTTGCAAGTTTCCTTGAATGAATATTGTTGAAGAATGTCACATTTTCCATAGTTTCGATATTTCACTCATTTCCTTTTGACCATGATATCTCTTTCAATTCCTTGCGAAAAATTACCTTGCATCACTTAACTTTCCTCCTTGAGAACCATGAACGAATGATATAAATAGTGATTTCCAAGGAATCCAACGTCACGAAAATTACCTCTTTAGCACGTTAGATTCTTGAATTAACATCTTCAAATTCCAAACAAATTATACACCTTAGTTCTCTTGAATCATTCTTGATGACTAAAATATGTACTTAAAATCTTTGAACCATAAAACATAGAAGAATGACTCCAATACATGTCACGCTTGATTGATGGCCCTTAATCTCAATTAAAACCATAAATCCAAGTCTTCTTACATTTGAGGCACCAAAAATCTCATTTAACAAATGAAATTTTTATGGGATCCTCATTCATAGCTCAATCCATAAGGATGTTTTGGCTTAATGGTTATCATAATAAGAGACATCATGAAGAATCCTTGAGGATACGGATAATACTTGAAATGTATAGAAACCTGACATGAAACCATAATAAATCCTCTATTGATGAATCAACAACTCATTCACAAAAGACGAGAAACCCTGATCCACTTCATACTCAAACACAAATCTTCTGAAGCATAGAGAAATAAACTCCAATTTGAGACCTTGGTGAATTTTGAGAAGAGGTGTCATGTTAGCTTGACGAAAAAAGGAAGTCCATGATAACTATAAATTGGAACCCTAATTCCATACTTCACTGTTTGAAAACGAAACAGGAGAATCGGGCTTAGTTGATGTAGAAGTTTCCAACCATTGTGAAACCCTAGTTGGAGGTGAGCTTGAGAACCCTTGGAAAGAAGAATGAACCTGAGACTTGAGATCATAACCATGATGATGATAGTTCAACCCTGCACTATCTTGAGTGCCATAAACTCCTCTTTGAAAAGGGATAACCCAAATCACAAGAAACCTTGATCTCATAACCATAGAACCAATGATATGCACGAGTATATGAGATGATGAAACATAAGTCATTTTAGGGTTAGAAATAAGAGGGCAAATTTTAGGGTGTAACAAGTAGCAGTAGGTTGTGGAGGAGTGGTGGAGAAGGTTGCAGAGTGTTGAAGGGGGTGTTGGCATGGATTAAAATGTGTGTAGAAAGGGTTGTGACTATAGAAAGAAAAAGGGGAATTGTGTGTGATACCTGATGAAGTTGTTGCAGAATGAACAGAAGCAACATGCGGTTGTTCCCTTTGTATTGCAATCTTGTTGAGGATAGAAATTCTGGAGTCATGTCTGAAATCTGTAATATACTTCTCATTATCCAATCAGGTATGAATTTGTCTAACATGATGCTCCAAATTTACAGTAGCTTTATCAAATCGCTCATCTATTTACTCTTGGGTTTGGGTCATAGCATTGTCAAGATGGAGATGAGCTAGTTGAACAACTTGTTCTACAATATCTTTAGAAGATTGATTGGCAGGTTTAGAATAGCCATGAGATCAAGCAATGAAAGCATCAATTATAAACTAAGTTAAGTTAATTCTAGATCTATATTACATAAGAGATAAAAATGATTAAAAAAAACAACTTTTCTTCATTCTTGTAAAACAACACTTACAAAAATATATAATTAGGGTTTTAAAAAATAGAAAAGGGTCGCGGGCGTCTTACAAAAACAAACTTAACAAAATACTAACACAAAATGATAGCTGCACCCCCTTAATCTAAAATAAAGTCTTTTAAGAGAGTTGATTTCTTCTTCTCTCTAGTGGGGCTTGCAAACTTCTTAAGAGTTGGTGTTTGGATTGATTGTTGAATTGACTATAAATGTTGGTGTACTTTTCAAATGTCTCATTTTCTCTTTACTTCCAATTCAATTGTTAATCTAGTGCAATGAAATAGTAACATTTAAATTCCACCTAGCACCTAAAATATGTATGTGAACATAGATTGCAGTTATTAAGTATAGATTGCATGTCCTATTACTAGAATTATGAGCGAATGATCTACTGAATAAGATAACGTTTCTTTTTTTGTGTGACTGATATTTTTTCTGCAGGAAAAGAAACTTTTGTTGGAACAGAACGGGTCTCATATTTCAAGAGTTTCTATAAGAATTAACAGCATTACCTTTTCCACCATTTATGCTTTCTTATATAACACCTCTATCACTTTTTATGTTGTTTTGTAGAGATAATATCTCCGATATCGGTTAATCTTGATGATGACGATGACGACGATGACTTTGTAAGTTAAAAGAGTTTAAAAACATCTTAATTTAATTTTAGTTACTTTTGATTTAAGAAATGGTTCGTGAAAGTTGTAATTAATTATTATAGTATGTTTGGATTGACTTTTTCGAACTTATCTACTGATATAAGTTTTGTGACATTTTTTGTTAGACTTTATCGAAACACCTTTCTAAGTTTTTTTAGCTTATTTTATAAGTTCTTCAAGATGAAAATGACTTATACAAATTTATTTATAACACTTATAAAAGTCATTTAAGTTTATTTTATTTTTTACTATAAAAATGACTTATACAAACTTATTCATAAATGCTTATTTTTATAAGTATTTATGTTATAAGTTGTTTATCTAAGTTTGCGATTTTGATTTGAATTAATTTTTGATTTTGATTGTGAATATAGATAAAAAAAAGTTTTCTAAGTTAAAAAATAATATAAAAAATTATTTATATATGTTTATAAAAATATTAAAAATTAATTTAAATAGTTTTTATTATAAAAAATTTAAAAATCAAATATAATAGTTTGATATTTTAACAAATTATTCGGTTTGAAAAAATTATCTTCTAATAATATAATATGGTTTGAAATTCTAAATAATTATATCAATTAAAACTTTTAGTTCAATTTGATTTAAAAAAATTAAAACAGTTCAATATAATTCGAATAACTTTATATAATAATTTGATTCAATTCAATTTTTTAATAAAACCGTACATAAATAACCTTCACTATGGTAGGCGAAATTCCCCTTCGAAATTTGGTAACATACTTACACGTCAAGAACTTAATTTAAATCTAAAACAGAAAGTCATCACTTATCACCTTATTCAAATTATCCAAATGCTCTTTAGTACCAAATATTTCTTTCTTTAAATGTTGGTAATTTTGATAATTTTATTTCTCTCTTTTTTTACCAATCATTCTCTCTCGTAAGTTGCTATAGTTATTTGTAATTAGTTTAATTATTTATCTATTTCTTAAATACTCTAAAATTATAAAAGCAATATATTAAAAAGTATGTTGCTAGCATTATTTAACTCCCAAAATAACTTGTTATTTATTTTATTTCTTTAGTTTCCCATCTCTAATTAATTGCAAATGCTTCGCGAGTGTAGCTCAACATTTTATTTCTTTACTATTATCACATATAATTATTTCTTTTTTATAATGCTTGCATGTTTTAATTGCATGGTTATTTAAGGACGTGGGTGCTTTCAGCCAACTCACTGTATCATGGAAGCCAGTATCCCTTCATTGAAGCATTGGTAACATAAAAGAGAGAACATATCTTTTAGATTAGATTGTGTGGGGCTTAATGTTTGTGGCTTACATATCTTAACAATTGTGACAAGTCTTGCAAGCAATATCCAAGTAAATTTGTAAGAGAGCAATATAATTGAATGATGTTTGTATTTATTGACTTTTTTTTTAAATTTATCTTGAAGAGTCCTGTCTTTGAAGGAAAATAGCTAATGACATCTGTGGAGAATGTTGTTTTCTTTGTCAATTTTTATTTTGTGATGAAAAACATTGTAATATTTATAGATATTTTTAAATGTAAAATTTTTAAATTTCAAGATAAATGGTTGACTTAGGGGTTAATTTCTAATATAATATTTATTTATATCTGATCTTATCGAATCAGAAATGGACCGTCACAGTTAGCTCGGGCAGAAGTTGAGTGAGATGAGGGGTACCTGCAAGACACTCTGATGACAAAGTAAGTTGCGGAATGAGCAAGCAAGTATAAGTTAGAAAGTGTTGAATTGAATACCTGACCCTCTTAGGAGAGCGGGTATTTATAGCCCTCAGTGTTGGGCCAAGGTCCCCATTATTGGGCCACGTTGAGGCCCAATAACAGGAACTGTCAGGGCTTACGTGTGTATGGAGTCCACCAAGTGGACTCCCCCCTGGTCAACTGCTCCGCGAGAATAGGGTTGGACCCATGATTCCCGGAGAGCAGTTTAAGATGACTGTCGTGGGATCGTGGGACATGTCCTCCAACGGTCGTGTGGGGAGTTTCCCAACGGTCCCTAACTTGGGTTGTTTTTGGGCTTCTCATTCGAAGGACAAGTGTAGGTCCAATCCAGATCAAGAGCCCCCCAAGTTATTTCCCTTTAGCAAAAGGGCAGTGACTTGAGTTCAGCTCTCGATGCTGGAGACTTGATCGAGGAGGACGGTCAGTCCTCTGAAAGGAACGAGTTGTTGCCCGCATGGGGGACAAGCTCGAGTGTGTCGGGGGATATTATGGATGAGCGGACAGTGAGACCAAAGGGGTCATTCGCTTGCTCAAGAGGACCGTATTAGTAATGGGGGGTCTCCGCGAGATTTCTTTCGACACACCCGTCTTGAGGGAGTTGTCGATATGTCGAGCATTACTTCGTCCCTGAGGCGGTTGAGTGGATGTGCCCGTGTATGCGCCCTAGGGTCGAGCATTCCCTCGCGTGGGGTATATATCTCATGCGTGCATGGGGATAACACATAGGAGTCGGGCATATGCTCGTCAATCTAGAAGGGACGTGTGGTTGGCAGTTGAGCTACGTGGCTAATGCTTTGGGGTGCCACCTGAAACAACCAGCTGAAAATCATCAAACAATGAAGTCGCCATCGAACGTCTTTTATCCCACATGAAGGGAAAGGTAAACGTCGAGAAAACCTAAGAAGGGAGAAGTCACGGTCTTGCGACCGAGAGATCGGGTAAGGGAGTCTATTACGCGAGGGGAAGGTATTAGCACCCCACACGTCCGTAGTACTCTACGGTATCCACTCTTGTTATCTATCTTATGGGTGTGTTCAAACTATGCTTATTGTCTACTATACTACTGAGGAAGAATGCATGCAAAAGAAAGGAGAAAAGAATGTAGGGAAAACAAAATTGTGTTCGCTTGGGCCCTACCCCAATGCCTACGTATCCCTTTTAAGGAATCAGAGCTACTGTAGTTCGGCTCTTATGTTTTTGTTTATTTGTGTTTTTTATGGACGAAGTTAATCCCGCCTTCTGCCGCAGCTCGACCTTTGGAGACTTATGCGTTGGCACAAAAGTAAACTAATCACGTCCTTACCTGAAAAGGGTTTTAGAGAAAAGGTGCTCGAGCGCACAAAAAGATATGAATTGGTTTTGTGTTTTATTACCTTGAAAAAGGGTTTAAGTATGCTTAGCATGTTTTTGATTTGCTAAGAAAAGAAGTTTTTGTTTTAGATGCAAGGATGCAAAAAGAGGAAGAAAAGAGTTTAAGGGAGACTAGCCTATTTCTAACCTAATGTTATCATAAAATGGTAGTCCTACGTCAAGGATGAAAGGGGGAGTTTCTACCTACTGTTAGCATGCCAAAGAAAGTCTAACAAAACTATCCTATAGGGAACATGCAATGAGAGCGAAGTCGTGATCTCAATTTCTAAATTAAGTGACTCATCGATCAACAAGAAAGAAAAGAAAGCGATAAAATCCTATAGGGAGCATGCACTGAGAGCGAAGTCGTAATCTTAATTTCTAAATTGAGTGACTCATCGATCAATAAGAAAGTAAACAAACACAAGCACAACACATAGCAAATGAAGTGCGGAATGTCTGCTACAGGTCTTTAAACAGCGACTTCGAGCGCACGCTCTTTATTTCCTACTTCTCATGGTATCTAGAAAGCGGTAAAGTGCAGAAATGAGGAATAAAATAAAGTTGTGATGATACCGAACAGAGAAGATCTGTTGCCTCTTCGAAGCCATGCAAGTGATAAGAAAACTCTACAAAAGTTGCTCCGCATGAGTGATCAAAAATTAATCTCCAAATATTCCCAATTGCAAAAGTTGCATCAATACTATCACGAACTCTTAGCAAAACATGACAACAAAATTATTACCAACCATAAAAACAAAAGTAAGAAACTCTAATTGAAATCCTAAAGAGAAATCCTAAAATATTCTAATATTTTTGTATCATTTTTAGGTTATTTTGTCATAACAAAAATATTAAAAAAACTACAAAGCTCCTAAATCTTAATATGAAGATATGAGTTCAAGGGGGGTGAAAACTGAAGTCAGGGGGTGTCGTAATCAAGGCGCAGGCCCATCTACAGAATTGATCCATGAAGAGCATTTTTTGTTTGCAGCATTAGTGTCAAAAAAAGCTTCAGGCTTAAAGAAGGGTGCAATTCGGCTCAATAGACCAGCTTTTTTTGTGTTTGAATTCCAGGCTATTAAAAAAGATTTGTGGGCCAAGGGAGATGTTTTGTTAGTCAGCCCAACAACATTCTCAATTCAACATTTTATTTTAGCATATATTAAAAACAAATAAATAAAAAATAAAAAAAATGAAAAGGGATTAGGGTAGAGAATTGCGACGTCTGAGCTTCTCACTTCCCTTCCACTCTCGCGGTGCCGTTTCTCCTCTTCTCAACTCAGTTTATCCAACGAACTCCATTTCTCCGTGACAATTCTCTAACCATCGTCGACTTCATCTTCCTCTTCTAGAAATCACGAACGGTGCTATCATGTGATCTCTTCCTTCTTCATACTTCCAACACCGCCATGACAACCTTCCCTCCATCGTGATCTCACTATTTCGAACCTCAAACGCTGCCTCAAAAACCACCGGAGTACCACCATCGGTCCTTCAATCGCGAGGAGGACGACGAGAAAACAACGAACAAGCCTATTCCAGAACTCAGGTACGTTCTTGTTTTATAATTCCTCTTCTCTTCTTCCCCGATTTCTTCTTTGATTTTGTGCTTTCTTGATTACACAATTTCTCCCCTGTTCGTGATTCTTTTTCGTTTGCTTTTTTCGGTTGTTGTTGATCTGTGATGTTGTATTGAAGTTTTGTTGTATTGAAATAGATACAGATGTGTCAACGCATTGCTGAAGTAGAGGGATTCAGAGTTGTTGTTGTTGTTGATATGTGTGGCAAGAATGTGAGGCAAAGATCGATGCAGAGATTTGAAGATTGATGAAGCGGTGGATGCAAGCTTTCAATGAGATATTGAAGGTGGTTCTTCCACAGATTGAAGAATGATGAAGATTAAGAGAATGAGAGAAGAATGCAGATTTTCTGTAGTGATTCTTCAGAAAATGTGAAGAATAATGAAGGTGAAGATTGATGAAGGTTAAAAGATCATAGAGAGTGAAGGTTGAAGATCATAGAGAGTGAAGGTTGAAGATCAAAGATTGCGGATATAGTTGAAAGTTGAGTCTTGTAATTTCTGTTGTGAATGAATATTCTCCCTTCCAATTTTGTTTCCCCTTTCTCTTATGCCCATCTCCCTCAATTTTGTTAGAAAACTGTTATCCCGGTGGAAATTCTGTTATGATCCTGTTATAGGAAGTTTGAGTTGTTGGTTACAGAGAGGGAAGGTTGCGGAAGATGATGATGGTGCCAAGGTGTGAAGAAGGTTTTGGTGAAGAGAATAAAGATGAAGATCAACCTTCTGGATATTTTAGAGAATGGTGAGTTATCTATGATTTTCACTGTAGTTTTTCTGTATAATGATAAGTAAAAACGAATGCCCTCGAATCTATGAGAAAACTGTGCTATATGGCTTGGGAGGTTGTTGGAAATTTTGTTTGTTAGTTAGGGGTTATTAGGAAGTTGGTTAAAACATGTGGGATTCGGTTAGAAGTTTTTGACAGTTAGGAAGTTATGTGGTTAAAAGTTCGGTTATGGGATGGAATTTGGAAAATGGTTAGAGGGTTGGAGGTTGTTATTGCATTCTGTTAGTTTTAGTTAGTTTTAGATTTTTTCAGTCTGTTAGATAAGGTTATGGAATTCTGTGGAATTCTGTTATGGGTTAATTAATTGTTAGTTGTTTTTGTATGTGGGAATTGGAAAGTTGTTAATTGGTTAATTAACTGTCATGGGCTGTTAGGAAAGTGGGAATTGGAAAGTTGTTAATCGAATAACTGGTTTACTTGTGATACTCATATAATGGATTTTCTGGTTATGCAGGTTTGTAGGGCATTAGTTTATAACCTGGAATTCGAACTGGTCTAGCAAGTTTGTGCACATCTGCAAAGTGTTTGCAAGGGTTTTGGAACTGTTTCGATTGTGAACTATTTTTTTAGTTATACAGGGCAATTTACCTTTAATGCAGTTCTTTTTGTTTTGTACGACAGGTTCTGAAGTTCCGCGTGGGCTTTGGACAATCAAGGCTATCTTTGACCTAATTTTAGATAAGGCATAAATCCAGCTGCAACGTGAAACCTGGACATGGAATTGAAAACTAGGAATTTAGGAACACTAGGCTTAGTGTAGATTTTATTGTGAAATTTCCTTGTGATGTAATGAACTGGCTTGTAAACAAACACTTGAAATATAGATTATTGGTGTAATGGTTTGAATTTGGAAATGAATCATGGTTGAGAAGGCTTGAATACTTGGACATATAGTTGGAATTATTTTAGGGATTAGAATAGATTCTGATGACTTTCCTGATGTAAATGCTTTTGAGACATTTTGTAATGAATTGCTTGAAAATCTTTGCATGATGCTTAGAAAAAATTATGGTTGAATGGTCATGAACCTTTGAGTGAACTTTGAATGATGAATGTTGATGTTGAACTTGAATGACGTAAATGACGAATGATGTGCAAAATTCGAATAATGGTGATGAATTATGAATGAAACAAATGATGTATGTTGAACTTTGTGACTTGTAACTTCAACTCCAAACAATCCTCACGCCTTTGCTTTCCAATCTTATTGAACTGACCTTTCTGACAATTTAATGACCAAAACGATTGATGAAATTCGATTAGTCTTGAAGCCCACTTCCTTTCTCAACGAACATATCCAAATCAAGCAACACAAATCGTTTTAGTTCAAAGAAATCACAAGCCCATTTCTCAATCTATAGTTTGCAATTTAAATTTCAAACGCCTTTATCTTCAAGCCCCGAAAGCATCTTGCATGACAAGCCACAAGCAAACAAGATTATGACCGTGCCCTGATCACAACTAACTTCTTGCTTCTCATTTTGTACCAATTTTCAGGGTTTCACAATTCTTGATGACCAAAGGTCACAAAGGAAACCTCCTTAGAATTCCTTGATGACAAGGATAAAACTTGAAGTGTAGTAATGAAACCTTTTGGATGAAAATCAACTTGAGGGATGCTCAAGATATCCATGAATTCCAAATCCTAATTCTCAGAATCTTTAATTGAAATAATGCTACGTTTAAGCAGCAGAGGTTTAAACCCTAATTCTCTGATCCATGCTTCAAGAAGAACCAGAAGAATAAAGGCTTATTAGATATCTGCACCTCACACCAAAAGAAACCCTAGCTTACATGATTGTTGACCTTTTGAACCAAGGGGTTTTATTGAATGAAAATATATGCTTTGTCAGTGACCTAATGGAATATATGCAGGCGAATGCAAAAACTAAGCCAGATAAAAGTAAAATTAGGAGGACTAATTTGGGGTATTACAGTTGCCCCTATTTAATCGTCTTAAACCTGAAAGTATGATTGGCGCGTGCCTTTCGGAAGTTCAAGGTTGAAGATGATTAAATATCAATGCCAAAAAATTGTCCTGAGAGAGAGTGTAAGTGTTTCTTTATTTATTTTGTGATATCTGTTGGGGGAAAGAATTTTTTTTTAGTGAAGAGATGGAGATTGGACTTGTAACGTAGCATGACGCCAATACAAGGAAGAGATCAGACTTGTAACGTAACATGATGCCAATACAAGGAAAGGATCGGACTTGTAACGTAGCATGATGCCAATACAAGGAAAGGATCATACTTGTAACGTAGCATGATGCCAATACAAGGAAGAGATCAGACTTGTAACATAGCATGATGCCAATACAAGGAAGAGATCGGGCTTGTAATGTAGCATGATGCCAATACAAGGAAGGGATCTGGCTTGTAACGTAGCATGATGCCAGTACAAGGAAGGGATCAGACTTGTAACGTAGCATGATGCCAATACAAGGAAGAGATCGGACTTTTAACGTAGCATGATGCCAATACAAGGAAAGGATCGGGCTTGTAACGTAGCGTCATGCCAATACAAGGAAAGTACAACACAAATGAGTGTTTGAATCGATACGGACGAGTATCGAAAAAAGATACGAACGAGTATCAAGAAAGGTTAAACATGGATGAGTGTTTGAATCAATACGGACGAGTATTGAAAGGAGATACGAACGAGTATCAAAAGGTTAAACACAGAAAATTGTTTGCATCAATACGAACGAGTATTGAAAGAAGATACAGGCAAGTATCAAAAGGTTAAACACGGACGAGTGTTTAAATAAATACGGACGAGTATTGAAAAGAGATATGGACGAGTATCAAAAGGTTAAACACGGACGAGTGTTTGAATCAATACGGACGAGTATTGAAAGAAGATACAGGCGAGTATCAAAAGGTTAAACACAGACGAGTGTTTGAATCAATACAGACGAGTATTGAAAGGAGATACGGACGAGTATCAAAAGGTTAAACACGGACGAGTGTTTTCATCAATACGGACGAGTATTGAAAGAAGATACAGGCGAGTATCAAAAGGTTAAACACGAACGAGTGTTTGAATCAATACGGATGAGTATTGAAAGGAGATACGGACGAGTATCAAAAGGTTAAACACGGACGAGTGTTTGAATCAATACAGACGAGTATTGAAAGAAGATACAGACGAGTATCAAAAGGTTAAACACGGACGAGTGTTTGAATCAATATGGACGGGTATTGAAAGGAGATATGGACGAGTATCAAAAGGTTAAACACGGACGAGTGTTTGAATCAATAAGGACGAGTATTGAAAGAAGATACAGACGAGTATCAAAAGGTTAAACACGGACGAGTGTTTGAATCAATACGGACGAGTATTGAAAGGAGATACAGACGAGTATCAAAATGTTAAACACGGACGAGTGTTTGAATCAATACAGACGAGTATTGAAAGAAGATACGAACGAGTATCAAAAAGGTTAAACACGGACGAGTGTTTGAATCAATACGGACGAGTATTGAAAGAAGATACAGGCGAGTATCAAAGGTTAAACACGGATGAGTGTTTGAATCAATACGGACGAGTATTTAAAGAAGATACAGGCGAGTATCAAAAGGTTAAACATGGACGAGTGTTTGAATCAATACGGATGAGTATTGAAAGAAGATATGGACGAGTATCAAAAGGAAGACACGAACGAGTGTTTGAATCAATACGGACGAGTATTGAAAGAAGATACAGGTGAGTATCAAAAAGTTAAACACGGACGAGTGTTTGGATAACTGACTCGGATGAGTTTTTAGGAAACTTGACACATACGAGTGTTGGAGGTCTGAATTATTTGTCAGGCAGGAGTTGGCTACCAGAAGAACACTGGGTCTAGAATGACAAAGTGTATTGATTTTGCTAGGCCTTGAAAAGGTGAAGGTCATCGAATGGGGATTTTGGGAATGATACCCTCCTGTAGGGATGTATTGTTGTCCTTGAATGATTCATATATTTTGTGTAAGGTACCTGATCTAGCTTATGCTTCATATGCATATTTGAATTTCTTTTGCCGCAAAGATCCACTCTGATGGATCGGCTACGCGCTTTTGAGGATACAATGTTATACAGTGATAACTATATGCAATGCAAAGAAATAAACTTCATGGAGATAAGAGAATGCCCATTGGGAACCGCTGCTCATTACTGGGGATGTCAATACATATCGGCACTGGAAGCCTACAGTACCAAAGACCGTTGGGGATACTGACAATAATTTGCACTGGGGAGTACACAATACCGCTGATTATTGATGACTCTGCTAAAGATTGAATTACTGATGAAGCGAGTTTTCATATATGCCGCTGAATTCTGGACTGTGTTGTTGGGGAAGAGATAACCTAGCCAGACTTCCGTACATCCTGAACCGTCGAGGGGATGATAGAAATGAATATGCCGAAGAATGGATATTGAACACCATGTGAATCTCTCTGAATACATGTCCCAAGTTTACGCACACTGTGGAATTATCTCTTGAATCACTTGGGGATAAAAGATGGGCATGGACACCTGTGAATGCCCCGGTTTAGCTTTGTGGATGCCCCGATTTAGCTCTGTGAATGCCCCGGTTTAGCTCTGCGAATGCCCCAATTTAGCTTCACTGGGGATGTTCTTGATTAACTCCACTGGGGATGCACTTGCGCGTGCTGAGTCAAACGATGACTCTGAACTTCCAAATTCACTTGGGGAATCAGGTTTGAAATTGTCTGCAGGAGATGAAGGCAGCTTTGTGTGCTGGTGAGGTCAGGGTGACAATTATAATGCTTCTAACCTGATTGTAGTCGTCTTGTACAACATAATCGGCTTTAGCAACTTTGCAAGTACGGATGAGGAATGCCCCTGTCTGGAGGATCTCTGATAAGATCTATGTTGAATAGAAGACCAGAATATTCATGGCATAGTACGATATGAGGTGGCCTTCCCCAATGTCTTGAGCTACGAAATAAACTACTTTGATTACAACTTTCTTGGAGAGATTTGTCGAATCTCGACGTAACTGTCCCAGATTGAATGAATTCAGAATAGATTTCTCGACTTGATAGCCTTTGACTGGTCGAGCTTGAAGAGATTTATCGACGTGATAGGCTATGATTGACAGCTTTGAGGGAATGCCCCAGATTTGTATGAACTCGGAGAGATCGACTCTCGACTTGATTACCCCAGATTGGCAGACTCTGCTAACTTCATCCTTGAATGGTACTCAGACTGTGAAGTACCAAGATGATTCCTCTTTACATAATCACTGGTTAACGTGTTGTTGGATAAGTCATTTCTCTTGTGGCAGCTGACTCTTGCTTCAACAGGGTATTCAAGCCTCTCTTCTCTGAAAAGATTGAGCTCTTTACCGATTATTCATTGTATAAACTTACTTGATGTCGATCAGTTGTTTTGTATGCAGAAGAATGTTTATTATGAGAATGATAATTCTAACGCAACACATATGTAAGTCTTGAAGTTTGAAAAAACTTTGAATGAAATGACGTCACAACTCTGTTGTGAACGAGTCACTAGCTAGAGAGAAACATTTGAAAATTCTTTTTTTATGAAAGATAATGCAAGCATATGATTCAAAAACAGCTATTCAAACGTACCTCTTAGGAGTCAGTTAAACACTATCTCATTGTAGCACGCTTTCGAATTGACCCATGCTTCAATTAGGACTTTTATGGGTTGTAACGTGGCCTGGTTCACGGTTTTAGAAAAAAGGATTTAAGGCTCAAAATCATCTGGTGCCCACTCATTCTCCATGATGTCCTCCATTCCTACATTCAGTCGACCCGAAACAAGCACTCATCTCTCTAGAAGAGTTTGCGATGGTTGAGGAACCACTGAGGCCTCTTGGAAACAAAAGTCACTAACTTCTGATTTTGGTGTCTGATCAGACGACTTTGTTCTTTGATGAGGATTTTCACTGGTAATCCTTTTCTCGCCTTTTAGGCTTTTCAATTTCCTTCTTGCTTTCCCTAATTTTTGCCTGGACAAATTCTTTTGAATTTCGATTTGGAAGTCCAGCGGGATGCCCCAACTTTTGCCTAAGCGACTTATTTTCAAGTTTCGACTTAGTGGGGATTTTTGTTTCTTTCTTATTCGTATTTCCATTTTGAACAGGTCGTTGATCTTTGCATTGTTTTGATTTGTTGGAAGTGACCGTGACTGCCTGAGTCTTTAGTAGATGATGGATAGCCATTGTTGTATCGTTATCTGATCTCAGCTTCTTGATTTGCGAGAGATATCCATTGGGATATTGTCAATAGATGCACGTTGTCGTTAGATGAAGGTTAACCATTGTGGTTTTTACTTTCCTCTACCTTTTGATGGATAACCAATGTTGTAACCTTGGATGCACACTCTTGATGAGTTCTGAATGCTCGGTCAGATTAACTGAAATCTACCCTGCCCCGGGTTAAAATGAGGTTTTTTCTGAACAGAAAAGAAACTCCTACTTCGAAGGCTCAGAGGGGTTAACGAGGGTCTATCTCCCTTATATCTCCGGTGTTTAAGAATTGAAACAAGGCATGTACATCGTCAGCAGGGTCTTACTCAAAAGCGTACCAACCAAGGATTTTTGCGTTTTTAGATTATCGTCATCCTCCTCCCAATCCTTACCTAAGCATAAGACTAGGAAATTTGGCATCAATATGCAAGTAAAAAATTTAAAGAGTGACAAAGAATGAATGAATAAAAACGAAAAGAACACTTCAAGACAAACTTAGTTATTGCATTAAGATTTCCATTAAAAAATAGACAAGTTTCTACATGCAAGCAATGTTTAAACAAACAAGCAAGAATGCAGTAAAGAAACCAAAGGTTGCCATCGTTGAGGAGACTTGACTCCGTATGGATTTATTGATTCTGACGAATTTCTGCAGCCTTGATACTTGAGTGGGCGAGAGAATCCCCCTTATGATTTGATGTGAACATGACAGTTTTTGAATTGATCTTGTTTGGACTCTATATCTAGATGACATACCTTCAATCGAATGGCCAGGTACCCCAAAATATGCGTAGAAGGTTCTTTCAGGAGAACGAATGAATGCTTTATCAAGCGAATTGGTATAAATTTCATCACCAAGCATCTCATGTCTCTAAGAAATAATACAGTTTGTCTTCTCTCAGAACAACAGATACATACGGCTCGTGAGAAAGATCCTGGCAGTTGGCCAAATAGGAATTGGACCATTGGAAGAGACGCCAGAGAGGTGTTGGGCTTTATACTTCAACCCCTTTACAGTATTTGATATCAAAACCGGGTGCCTCGGAATAGAGGATACATCTAGCATGTGTATTGTAATCAGAAGAGATGTTTGTGGAAAGAGGACCCCAAAGCTCAGAGCTTTGTTGAACTTCCACCAAGAGAGGAAATAACTGGATGTAATGCATTAGGATCGCATCAGTATGCTCATCAGGCTTCTTCTGCCTTTTCTATTCCCAAAATATGAGGAGAAGAGGGGACCTGCTACAGCAATAAGTGCAAGATTGTTGACATCATCATCAGAGCTTTCATGACCTAGCTCATCTGAGTCTTCAATCAATTATCTTCATGTTCGAAGAAATTTCTGACCACGGGCCAAAGCTTGCATGTACCACTTAGAGTTATTCCATAACTGATCTCTGGTGATAGTAAGAATCAAGTTGAACCTCTGAAGAAAGCCCCGGGTCTGAGTAAGAATCCCCAATCTTCGGGTACCTGTTATGAATGCATGAATATGCATGGGGTGCATGAATGAATTCCATGTCATGTTCTGTCATTTCCAAGGAATTTACGTGCTTTGATTTTGATTTTGGCAGGTAAGGGATGGAAGAGTTTAGCATAAGGCTTGAAAATATGATTCCTTGGAAATAATAGAACATGTATGTTAAGCATATGGTTAACCATGTTATGTATGCAAAGACATGGGATCAAAGAGGATCAAGGTTTCATCATTTCTGAATATGATTGTTGCACTATTTTGAACCATATGAGTATCATCAGATCAAAGGTCTGGCATAGCTTCTGCACATGTAAGAACCAAGTACCATCTAGATCTCCCATTGTACGGGGTCAAGGCTTTTGGAACCACGGATATTGTTGAGCATTTTCTGAACATGCTGAGAATACCAAGATCGAAGGCTCGAATGAATCTCCAGGTGAACAAGTCAGGAACTCATAAAATAAATCTGAGAACCATATGGTCACCAACAGAATATAGCATCTGCATAAAGTCATCAACAGAAATCCAGAACATAGCCATTAGAACCAATAGTCATTGTCTGAGCATAGTCACCATCTGAACATGAGTAACCATCTGAACATATTCACCTTCTGAGCATAGTCACCATTTGTACCTGTGATAATAATTCCCTCCCCACTTACGGGTGAAAACTAGGTCAGGGTAAGGCAAAGGTAACTCAGAATCGAGGGTACTCCTGAAAAACTATCACCGTATCACCTATGTGAAAATGATAGCCCCTCATTTATACCTCATCTGAGCGTGGACGACATGGCGGCGGTAGTGAGACCTAAGTCAGCTATTCGTTCATGTTCCACTCTATTCCAAGGATTCCTATGGTATACTGCTTTGGCATGGGTATTGGGCCTTTTACCTAATAGTAATATCCACCCAATAAGAAGCAGATCCAGTAAAAGAGTAGTATATGAAAGACAGTAAAATGCAATGCATACATATGCTCAATTATATACAAAATGAATGAACAAACTGAAAGCATAAAAATAAACACCCAAAGAAAACAAAGCAAGAGCTAGGAGTGACTCCGGGCGGGACCAGCATTTGGTCGACCTGTCCCCAGTGAAGTCGCCAGCTAAAACAACCGGCTGAAAATCATCAAACAATGAAGTCACCATCGAACGTATTTTATCCCACATGAAGGGAAAGGTAAAAATCGAGAAAACCTGAGAAGGCAGAAGTCACGGTCTTGCGACCGAGAGATCGGTAAGGGAGTTTATTATGCGAGGGGAAGGTATTAGCACCCCACACGCCTGTAGTACTCTACGGTATCCACTCTTGTTATCTATCTCATGGGTGTGTTCAAACTATGCTTACTGTCTACTATACTACTAAGGAAGAATGCATGCAAAAGAAAGGAGAAAAGAATGTAGGGAAAATAAAATTGTGCTCGCTTGGGCCCTACCCCAATGCCTACGTATCCATTTTGAGGAATCAGAACTACCGTAGTTCGGATCTTATGTTTTTGTTTGTTTGTGTTTTTTATGGATGAAGTTAATCCCGCCTTTTGCTGCAGCTCGACCTTTGGAGACTAATGCATTGTCACAGAAGTAAACTAATCATGTCCTTACCTGAAAAGGGTTTTAGAGAAAAGGTGCTCGAGCGCACAAAAGGATTTGAATTGTTTTGTGTTTTATTACCTTGAAGAAGGGTTTAAGTATGCTTAGCATGTTTTTGATTTGCTAAGAAAATAAGTTTTTGTTTTAGATGCAAGGATGCAAAACGAGGAAGAAAAGAGTTTAAGGGAGACTAGCCTATTTCTTACCTAATGTTATCATACAATGGTAGTCCTACGTCAAGGATGAAAGGAGAAGTTTCTACCTACTATTAGCATAACAAAGAAAGTCTAACAAAACTATCCTATAGGGAACATGCAATGAGAGCGAAGTCGTGATCTCAATTTCTAAATTGGGTGACTCATCGATCAACAAGAAAGAAAAGAAAGCGATAAAATCCTATAGGGAGCATGCACTGAGAGCAAAGTCGTGATCTCAATTTCTAAATTGAGTGACTCATCGATCAACAAGAAAGTAAACAAACACAAGCACAACACATAGCAAATGAAGTGCGGAATGCCTGCTACAGGTCTTTAAACAGCGACTTTGAGCGCACGCTCTTTATTTCCTACTTCTCATGGTATCTAGAAAGCGGTAAAGTGAGGAAATGAGGAATAAAATAAAGTTGCAATGATACCGAACGGAGAAGGTTTGTTGCCTCTTCAAAGCCACGCAAGTGATAAGAAAACTCTACAGAAGTTGCTCCGCATGAGTAATCAAAAATTAATCTCCAAATATTCCCAATCGCAAAAGTTGCATCAATACTATCACGAACTCTTAGCAAAACATGACAACAAAATGATTACCAACCATAAAAACAAAAGTAAAAAACTCTAATTGAAATCCTAAAGAGAAATCCTAAAATATTCTAAAATATTCTAATATTTTTGTATCACTTTTAGGTTATTTTGTCATAACAAAAACATTTAAAAAACTACAAAGCTCCTAAATCTTAATATGAAGATATGAGTTCAAGGGGGGTGAAAACTGAAGTCAGGGGGTGTCGTAATCAAGGCGCAGGCCCATCTGCAGAAGTGATCCATGAAAAGCATTTTTTGTTTGCAGCATTAGTGTCAAAAAAAGGCTTCAGGCTTAAAGAAGGGTGCAATTCGGCCCAATAGACCAGCTTTTTTTGTGTTTGAATTTCAGGCTATCAAAAAAGATTTATGGGCCAAGGGAGATGTTTTGTTAGTCATCCCAACAACATTCTCAATTCAACATTTTATTTTAGCATATATTAAAAACAAATAAAAATAAAAAATAAAAAAATGAAAAGGGATTAGGGTAGAGAATTGTGACGTCTGAGCTTCTCACTTCCCTTCCTCTCTCGCGGCGTCGTTTCTCCTCTTCTCAACTCAGTTTATCCGACGAACTCCATTACGCCGTAACAATTCTTCGACCATCGTCGACTTCATCTTCCTCTTCTAGCAATCACGAGTGGTGCTCTCATGTGATCTCTTCCTTCTTCATACTTCAATCGCCGCCATGACAACCTTCCCTCCCCCGTGATCTCACTATTTCGAACCTCAAACGCTGCCTCAAAAACCACCGGAGTACCACCATCGGTCCTTCAATCGCGAGGAAGACGACGAGAAAACAACGAACAAGCCTTTTCCAAAACTTAGGTACGTTCTTATTTTATAGTTCCCCTTCTCTTCTTCCTCGATTTCTTCTTCGATTTCGTGCTTTCTTGATTACGCAATTTCTCCCCTGTTCGTGATTCTTTTCCGTTTGCTTTTTTCGGTTGTTGTTGATTTGTGATGCTGTATTAAAGTTTTGTTGTATTGAAATAGATACAAATGCGTCAATGCATTGCTGAAGTATACGGATGCAGAGTTGTTATTGTTGTTGATATGCATGGCGAGAATGTGAGGCGAAGATCGATGCAGAGATTTGAAGATTGATTAAGCGGTGGATGCAAGCTTTCAATGAGATATTGAAGGTGGTTCTTCCATAGATTGAAGAATGATGAAGATTGAGAGAATGAGAGAAGAATTCATATTTTCTGTAGTGATTCTTCAGAAAATGTGAAGAATAATGAAGGTGAAGATTGACGAAGGTTGAAGATCATAGAGAGTGAAGGTTGAAGATCATAGAGAGTGAAGGTTGGAGATCAAAGATTGCGGATATAGTTGAAAGGCGAGTCTTGTAATTTCTGTTGTGAATGAATCTTCTCCTTTCCAATTCTGTTTCCCCTTTCTCTTATGCCCATCTCCCTCAATTCTGTTAGAAAACTATTATCCCCATGGAAATTCTGTTATGATCGTGTTATAGGAAGTTTGAGCTGTTAGTTACAGAGAGGGAAGGTTGCGGATGATGATGATGGTGCTAAGGTGTGAAGAAGGTTTTGGTGAAGAGAATAAAGATGAAGATCAACCTTCTGGATATTTTAGAGAATGGTGAGTTATCTATGATTTTCACTGTAGTTTTTCTGTATAATGATAAGTGCAAATGAATGCCCTCGAATCTGTGAGAAAACTGTGCTATATGGCTTGAGAGGTTGTTGGAAATTCTGTTAGTTAGTTAGGGGTTATTAGGAAGTTGGTTAAAACAGTTGGGATTCGGTTAGAAGTTTTTGACAGTTAGGAAGTTATGTGGTTAAAAGTTCTGTTATAGGCTGGAATTTGGAAAAATGGTTAGAGGGTTGGAGGTTGTTATTGCATTCTGTTGTACCCCAAAATTTTCCCTCCCATATTTGTCAAAACATTTCAAGAAAGATCCTCAAGTTGCTCAAGGAAGTCTAAGGGTTGACCATACAAGCTCCCTCATAAGGCAGTCTACCTCAAATAAGGGTTTCATGTTGCATCAAGATACTTGAGTCCAAGGGATCCCAAATGCTCACCATTGTCCTAATATGCTCTCAAAATCATCCATGTCAAGTTTTAAGCCTTGCAGAGGAAGTTTGCTCAGTCAATTGCTCAAAGGCCTGAAAATCGACTATGCTAGGGAAAAAGTCAATTGTGGCTCACATACAGTCAAACTTCAAGATTTTTGGTCATAATCCTCATTTTGAAGTATTATTCATCATTTTATCAAGGTTTTATCATGATTCATCAAGGATTTCTCATAATTCATCAAGAACCAAAAGTTGCTAAATTAGGGTTTTGCAGGAAAAGTCAACTCAGCTTTGACCAAGCATAACTTTCTCATACTTTATGAGAAATGACCCATCCAAAGCTAATTTTGAAGATGAGGCAATTCTCTACAATCCATCTTCATCTCCCAAGTTCAAAATATGCACTCACAAGTAGTTATTTGGACATTATAGGTCATTTTGAAAAGTCAACAAAAACACCTTTTTTGTCAAAGCTTCATACATGAGCATGGAATACCAAATTGATATGAGACCAAAAGGGTTTCTTAGAAGACATCTCAAGCTTTCTAAAAAGTCCAAGAACACCTTCAAAGAGTCAAAATTGAGGAAGTTATGCATTGGTGAAGTTGGCCCTTTTTGCAAAATTGCCAAAAGTCAACTATGCCTCAAATTGCAAATTTTGCTTAATGGGCCTAACTTTTTTCACTTGTTTTGAGTTGGAAACATGGTCCACGAGCCCTAGCCTTTGCCACTTGTCATTATCTTGTTTTTATTATTTATTTTGATTTTTATTTGAATTAAATCAATTTAAATCAAAACAAATCATAGAAAATCCAAAATATTGAAATCTCAAGATTTGGTACATGTTTCAGGTCTTAAATTCCAACTAGCATAAGATTGAATTCGTGTAAAGGCTTGGTGTGCACAAAAAGATTGAGTTTGCTCTATTTTTAACAAGATTTTCAAGTGTATCAAATCCAAATCAAAAGCAATGATGGAGGAAGATTGTGATCATATTGGCAACCCTAATCCATTCCTCAATACATAAGGAGTATTTGCAGACCCAAAAGAAGGCTAGAAAGAGGCGCAGCAACAAGAACAAAACTTGAAAAAATCACAAAAAAGTGCAGACACGAATTCATAGTTACAGGCAACTACAAGACTCTTTGATCATCCCAATCACTTCCTGGGAGTGTAAGCAAGCGAAACCAATAAAAAACAAGGAGTTTCCATTGCCAAATACCACTGTAAGTCATCCACGATATTGATGTATTTTTGAAATCGAATTGTATCATTCTGTCACTTATAGCACAAAATAGTTATAGATTCTTACTCCTTGAAGCATTTGCAAGCTTTCTGTAATATTTGATTGCGTTTTCATGGCATGTATTGGAGTTTTCCATTATTAGGGTTTCTTGCTTCGATTTGGGATCTTCATGTATAGGTGAAATTTGGCCATGAAAGGGCCACCATTGTACTCAGCAGGTCCAGACGAAGCTATCCATGGCTTTAGTTTTTATTTATCATACGTGTGTTTGATTTTGAGGATATGCAGATTTGTAGTGACGGACAAACGTCCGTAGGTAAAAGTCTGAGACTTTTACCAACGGAGCAAGGAAGAAGAAGATATCGTGGCAAGCAACCATTGGCCTATTCAAAAAAATGCGCATTGAATTGATATATTATGCCTTTTTAATATTTAATTATTGTTTTGAATTATATGAACAATTAAAACGCGTAGCTCAGTTGGTGGCTAGGTGGTGAGAAAGTGCTTCAGGACCTGGGTTTGAATCCCAGGTCCCCCCATTCTTGCATATTATTTTCCTTTTCAGGTTCAGGTGTGCACAACAAGGGCAAGGTCCACCATGTGACCTCATCATCCAGCCTGCCAAGTGGCCAGATGGCCAGATCCAAAGGCCATCAATGAAAGAGCACCAAAGTCCCCAGTCAAGGCAACGCATGGGATCCAAAAAGTCAAAGTGGATCAATTTTTGTTGGGCTCAAGACTTGCTATCCACACCCCCCTTCAAATTGCTTCCCAGGCCCAATTTCTCTTTATCTTTTCTTTTTTACTTTATTTAATTTAGTTTATTTATTTACTAACAAAATTAATTTTTCTTTTATCAAAAAAATCCCATAAAAATATTTTTCACCCAATTAGACTTAGGTTTATTTTTTATCAATAAATTAATTAATTTAATTAGATTTTAATTTTAGGTAAACTTTAATTTCTTTTTGTAAATAAATTAAAATTAATTAGAACAATTAGGGTTTTACTTCTAATTTAATCATATTTTCTTTTCCTAAAAATAACCAAAAACACAAAAATAGGCCATTTATTTATTTCCATTAATTAATTTAATCACTAATTATTTTTTTATTTAATTTTAAAACCTAATTCTTTTCTTAAAAATAATTAAAAACAACAAAAAACATTTTTTTTCTTCAAATTAGGTTAGAAAGGGTCAAAACCCTAGTCCTCTCCCGATCTAAATTTCCTCGCGCGCGCTTTATCAGTTATTTTTATCCTATTAATGTAATTGCTCACAACTTGTAATAGTTTAATTAGGTCTCTTTTGTTTTCATTTATCGCTTTATTTTTAAGGGTTTATTTTTGGCTATGTAAATACCCGAAGCCTTGTAATAGCGTAGTTTAATTTCCGCACTTTAAATTCCGCAAAATATTAAACTGTTAGATGTATGATATTAGGATGCATGACAAGAATGTATGTAAAACTTTAAAACAGTTAGCAAACCCTAAATGTGCAAAGATAATAAACTTGAAATTGAATCACTCGCACATGCGCACTCCTAGGGTACACTCCCACTTTGGTTGCCTTCGGTAAACGGTCATTGAGTATAGGATGTTTTAGTGGTCGCTCTTTTGTCTCAAAGATCAAAGTTGCCTCAAAATGGTTGCCTCGGATATCGTTGCCTCGAATAGTTGATCTAAGACATTAGGGTTACTACATAGACGTCCTAACATTGCTTTACTGATCGTACGTCCCTTTCGTATTGACCCTCAAAACTCCAACAATGGTGCTACCTACTCACTAATAGTAGGATAGCATTGTCTAAAGGAAAAAAACATAGAACAATTCTTTTTTTCGAGTAGGTAGATTAACTCTTAAGTACTTGCTCAATCCAAACAAACTTTTTCTCACTTACACTCCTTTTCAAACATAGTTTTAAAAAAAAAACTTCGTAACACTCTTGAAGACATAAGCAAGAGTTAAATCGAAGTCAAAACAAAAACTTTTCAAATCACACAAACACACAAAGAAGCAATTTTGAAAATGATGAGCAAGTACCTAAGAGCCCGTGGAAAACCACGGATAGAAAGGGTGTTAATACCTTCCCTTTCTATAATCTACCCCCCGTACTCAAAATCTCAAAAAAGGAATTTTTCTGTGCTTTTTTCCTTTCCTTGTCGTATAAAATAAAAGTCGGTGGCGACTCTTGCTTACCGCGACATTTTGCAAACACAAACGCAAAACGCAAACCAACATTTTCCTAAAACAGTCCCGGTTCTGGCGACTCTGCTGGGGAAATTTAATAAGTGGGGTATACCTTAGGATTAGTTCATCATATTGTTTTCTATTGTTTGATTTGATTGCTTTACTTTTGAGGGCTTTGTATTGGATTTACTATAGATCCTAACCCGGATCTGGGGAACACCTTTTAGGTAAGTAGCAATAAACTGTGAGGGAACTGTACGGCGTAGACTGATACGGTTGAAGCAGTAGCTATGTTGATGTGGTACATTGGTTGGTACCGGTATCCCTTGTGGAGAAACAAGGAGAGTACGGGGCTAATATATGGGTCGTTAAGCATCAACTGACCTTAGAACCTATAATTGACCAACTTGGCCATAGGAGTGAGATAGCCGGTCTCGGTGTAGAGCTGGGAACTGGTTGATACTCGATACTACACTCATTGAGACCATACTCTCGAGATGGTTTCGGCCGCAAGAAAAGATTGTGTGAGCTGAAACTATGACCGATGGAGGATGGTCAATGATATTGAGAACCTCTAGAACTCGGTTACTATTATTAGGACAGGTTGAACCAACTAAACTGCAAGAGGGTAGTACCTAGACTCCATGCAAGCCTGAGACTTAAGGGCTATTGTGTGACTTGTTTGCCTTTACCATGTTTGATACCTGCTATACCTGTTGTATGTTTTATCATGACATCATGCATCATGACATAGCATGCACATTTCATTAGACTAACCATTTCAAGGACCGAGGAGATTCATCTTTGTTCTATTTTGCAGATTATGGCTTCTATGCGCAGAAATACCATTCGAGTCAACTTCGTGCAAATCCCTGCTCAGCTCAGAGAGTTAGTTTCAAAAGTTCCTGATACTTCTTCATTTGTTAGAAGACATGGTCATCTCCTTAGCATGGTCAATTCAAAGTTGGATGAGCAAATGATGAGCGTGCTGTTCCAGTTCTTCGACCCGTTGCATCATTATTTTATCTTCCCGGATTATCAGTTGGTCCCTACTTTAGAGGAGTTTTCTGATTTACTGGGTATATCTATTCTAGATAAGACACCCTTTACAGGTTTGGAGGAGATTCCTAGGGAAGAGGATATTGCTTCAGCCCTACACCTAAAAATGGTTGATGTAGTATCTAACTGGGAGACTCGGAGTGGGGTTAAAGGTTTCTTGGTTAAGTTTCTAATGGATCAAGCTCAACAGTTCTGGGATAACTTGGATTTTAAAGCATTTGAAGACATCCTGGCTCTCCTCATCTATGGCTTGGTTCTTTTCCCAAATCCAGAATCTTTCATAGATGTGCATGCGATCAAGATCTTCATGTCTCGTAACCCAGTGCCCACCCTTCTAGGTGACATTCTGCATGCTCTGTATACACGTACTGTGCGGAGAAGGGGAACTCTCATGTGTTGTACACCGCTGCTGGCGAGGTGGTTTATTTCGCACCTCCCCAAATTTGTATTGAAGAATGCGGAAGGTGTAGGTTGGGCTTACAGAATTATGTCCCTTGCTCATACGGACATCCTTTGGAGTTCTAAAGATATAGAAAGAGTAGCTATCGTTGATCGGTGTGGGGAATACCCTAATGTCCCATTGCTTAGAATTAGAGGAGGAATAACCTACAATTCTTGTTTGGCCTTACGACAATTTGTACGTGCTCGGAGAGACGGTCCTCATGAGCTGCTGCTTACAGATATTGTCTTTGACTACAAAAGGGACGTTGATGGGCATCGCCGCAGATTTATACGAGCCTGGGGCATGGTGAACAGGTCTGACCCACATGAGCTAGGAATGAAGACTTCTCTCCCGATGCAAACTTATCTCCAGTGGGTTTCAGCCCATGCTCAAAAGCTGGGGATGCCATATGAAGTTGTTTTGCCGGTGATAGTAGAGCATACTAATGAAGAAGGGGTTCCTTATACAGTCCTCCATCCCTATATGCCTACTGATCTGGGGGCATTGAAGAGATCTTGGATCCAGTTGAAGGAAGAAAGGGATACCTACCGAGAGAAGTATCATGAGCAGGAACGGAAGATCTTGAAGCTTACAAGGCAGCTTGAGAATGAGAGGACAATCAATGATTATGTCAGCACGAAGGGAAAACGACCATGGGATTTCTGATGTCTCTTATTGTTTCTAGTTTAGATTTGCTTTTCAGTATTTCTTTTGTAACGCCTTAAAGGCATTGTTAAACATTGTTACAAGTTTTAATCTAATAAAGTGTGTTTTATTTTGGTTTACAAATTTGAATCTCTCTAAGTCTTTGAAATCATTTCATACGCATTCCATTACCATGCACCTCATTACAGGTACCCTTACAAGTTTCTTATCTTCTTCGCTGTTTATTTCAGCGTAAAATGTCTTCTGAAACACCTACTGATCAAGCTATTAAGGCTCTTCAAGCTCAGAATGCTCAGTTCCAGGAGATGTTCTTGAACTTGGCCAAAGGACAACAGGATTTGAAGACTCTTATCTTGAAAGACAAGAATAAGAAGAAGAATAAGAAGAAGAAGGTGGTTCTGCTGAATATGGGTCACAGATTTTGGAATAGGTTGCGAGAGGAAGTTGATCTGTCTCATTCATCTGGAGGGGGAGAAAATCAAGAGGAAAGGAATGCTCCTAGCCCTGTGGTCTCTGATAATAACATTGATTTTGATGACGAACAGTATCCTCCTGCTGAGGATAGGTACAAACAACTTGAAGACCGTCTGAGTGCCGTGGAGATTCAAAAGGTTCCCGGTTTGGACTTAGGAGATTTGGGATTAGCATCTGGGGTGGTGATTCCTCACAAGTTTAAGGCTTTGGTTTTTTCTAAGTATGATGGAGCATCCTGCCCAAAGCTTCACCTCCGCTCGTACGTCAGAAAGATTCAATCCTACACTGCTGATAGGAACATGTGGGTCTATTTCTTTCAAGATAGTCTGTCAGGGACTCAACTTGAATGGTTCTATCAATTGGAAGGAGCTAATGTCCGCAAATGGGAGGACCTTGCTGCTGCTTTTTACAAGCAATACCAGTATAATGCCGACCTTGCTCCCACGCATACTCAACTTCAGGGTATGTCCATGGGTGCAAGCGAAGGTTTTAAGGACTACGCTCAAAAATGGAGAGATCTTGCTAGAAGAGTCCAACCCCCCTGTCTGATAGGGAGTTGGTGGATATGTTTCTTGGGACTTTGTCTGGTCCGTATTTCAATCATTTGATCGGTAGTTCATCATCTGGGTTCACTGAATTGATTATGATTGGGGAGAGAGTAGAGGCATGTATCAGAAGTGGAAAGATACAGAAAGGTGCTTCATCGAGTACAGAAAAGAAGCCTTTCAAGAAAGAATCTAGTGCAGTTTACAGCTCGAGGAGCCAAAACCGACCTGAGCGCCGCCAAGCAGTTAATGCGGTAGTAATATCAAGACCCATTGTTGCCCTACAATGTAACAATCAGCAAAGAGTAGAGAGGCCGCAAAGACAGTATACTCGGCTTAGTATGACTTTATCTCAAATTCTGCCGCAGTTATTGAAAACCAACCTGGTAACTCTGAGGGAAGCTCCGAAGAATCCCAGTACCACCTCTCCGCTGTATAATCCGAACGCTCGTTGTGCCTATCACTCTGATAGCCCAGGGCATGATACCAACAACTAATGGGCCTTGAGAAATAAGGTGCAAGATTTGATTGAGGCTAAAGAAATTGAGTTTGACGCACCAGAAAAGCCTAATGTCATGACAGCTCCTATGCCCAAGCATGGAGTGAATGTTGTGGATGATGATTCATTTGTGACCTCCATGGAAAACATTTCTACTCCATTGATGACCGTTAAGAAGAATCTATTATTGGTTGGTTTATTTCCGGGATGTGGCGAAGGTTGCCACCTGTGTTCCATCCTGCCTGCTGGTTGCTATTTATTGAAGTCAAGTGTTCAGCGCCTGATGGATAACAAAGAGATCTTGTTCGAGAAAACTTTGATTTCGTTGATTCCTGTTGAAGATGTTTCCATAATAACCATTTCCGCCAATTCTCCCAAGGCTTCCTCGAGAAAGCCTATTAGGATTACATCTGTTTCGAAAGTTGCTCCATTGATCATTACTATTCCTGGTCCTATCCCTTACCCTTCAGATAAGGCTGTCCTGTGGCACTATGGGGACGATGTGTATTATCATGGGATCAAACAAGACTTGAAGGTTGAAGAGGCTGATACTGATGTCAGCAATATTGTCGGGTATAGCAAGGTCACCCGAAGCGGAAGACTCTTCTCTCCTGAGATTTCTCCTCCGACTATTCAAAAGCATGTTGTCATTCCATCAGCCAGTACGTCAGTTGTTGTTCCAATTCTTACTCCAGTTATCACCCCTGTCGCTGAGTCATCTGACACTCGGGGCAACGAAGTTACAGGTGGGCCTGCCCGGATGGAGGCACCTAAAAAAGTCATTGTTGAAACCTCTAGACAAGAGATAGAGGAAATTCTGATGATTATCAAGAAAAGCGACTACAACATAGTCGAACAGCTGAGGCAGACCCCGTCGAAGATCTCTATGTTATCTTTATTATTATGCTCAGAAGCCCATGCTAAGGCTTTAATTGCTTTCCTTAAAACTGCGCATGTGCCACAGGAGACATCGGCTGATCAATTCAAAGACGGTGTGGCTAGTTTGACCGCTGTCAATGGGTTGGGTTTCTCTGACACATATCTGACTGCCAAAGGAAGAAATCATAATGATGCTCTGCACGTCTCAATCGAGTTCAGGGGCACTACTTTGGCTCACGTGCTCGTGGACATTGGGTCCTCATTATATGTTTTACCCAAGAAAGCATTAGATCGGCTGGATTGTGAAGGGTTGGTTCTGAAGCCAAGTAATATTGTGGTTAGGGCCTTTGACGGGTCCAAAAGTATGGTACATGGAGAGGTGGATGTCCCTGTTAAGGTTGGTTCCCAGACTTTTGCGTCTATGTTCTATGTGATGGACATCCGACCATCTTAATCTTGCTTGTTGGGTCGCCCGTGGATTCATAAAGCTGGGGCAGTAACTTCTACGCTCCATCAGATGTTAAAATATCCAGTAAAGGGGAATATTGTTACAGTACGAGGAGAAGAGGAGTACATAGTGAGCCACCTTAACTCTTTTCGGTATATGGAGATGGACGGGGAGTTCATTGAAACCTTGTGTTAGAACTTTGAGGAAGTCCCCCAGACTCTAGCGTCAACTGAAATTGCTGCTGACAAACCTCCAATGAAGATGGCTTCCCTCAAGGATGCCAGGACTGTTATTGAAAAAGGTGGGTGTGCAAATTGGGGCCAACTCCCTGACTTTGCACACAAGACTGACAAGTTTGGTTTGGGTTTTACTGCAGAAGCTCAAAGGGCGGTTCGACGTGCGCAAATTGGAAGACCTCCTTTGCGCATCAGTAATCTGGGAGTGAATGCAATTGAAGATGATGATGAAGAGTCAGATTTCGATAGCTGGATTTACCCGACTACCAATGGTGGCTTGAGCAATTGGACGGCGAAGGACTTTGTGCCTGTTTCTTTTATTACACAGTAATAGGCTTTTATTTTGAGATTTGTAACAAACAATTTGAAACTTTTACGGCCCGATGCCTTGCCCGAGGCACCGTGGCTTTGTTTTTTGAGGGCTTATTATGTGTCATTTCCATATATCATCAATAAAGCATTGGACGTTTTTCTTGCATTTCAAATTTTGCGCTCCCTGTTTTTATTTTCTATCTTGCACTTTATCAAAACAGCTATTTGTCTTACACACACTCACATATCATAATACAGGTCCACATCCACTCTGGATCCCACTGATAACGACTCTGCTACTGCCAGTTATGACTTCGAATATCTGGTCAACCAAACCGAGGACGAAGGTGAGGATGATTGTGAGGTGCCTGGGGAACTTGCTAGACTATTACTTCAGGAAGAGAGGGACATACAGCCGCATGAAGAGCCAGTGGAATCAGAGAATTTGGGTACCGAGGAAGACAAGAAAGAGGTCAAGATCGGTGCAAATCTGGAGCCTAGTGTCAAGCAACGGTTGATATAAATTCTATGTGACTATGTTGAGATCTTTGCCTGGTCTTATGAAGATATGCCTGGGTTGGATACTGATATTGTGGTTCACCGCTTGCCAACTAAGGAAGACTGTCCTCCGGTGAAGCAGAAAGTTCGTCGTATGCGCCCAGAGATGTCTGAGAAAATTAAAGCTGAGGTCATGAAACAGTTTGACGTCGAATTTCTAGCAGTTACTTCTTACCCACAGTGGGTTGCCAACATAGTTCCAGTGCCGAAGAAAGATGGTAAGGTACGAATGTGTGTAGACTATAGGGATCTGAACAGGGCAAGTCCCAAGCATGATTTCCCTCTGCCTCATATCGATGTTCTAGTCGACAACACCGCACATCATAAGGTCTTCTCTTTTATGGATGGTTTTTCTGGTTACAATCAGATTAAGATGGCTCCCGAAGACATGGAGAAGACAACCTTCGTTACGCAGTGGGATACTTTTTGCTACAAAGTCATGCCGTTCGGATTGAAGAATGCTGGGGCAACGTATCAGTGCGCCATGGTCGCTTTGTTCCACGACATGATTCATCATGATATTGAGGTATACGTTGACGACATGATTGCAAGGTCCCCGACTAAGGAAGAACATCTTTACCATCTCCAGAAGCTATTTGACAGGATGAAGATGTACAAGCTGAGGTTAAACCCGAATAAGTGCACCTTCTGGGTAAGGTCTGGTAAGCTGCTGGGTTTCATTGTTAGCGATAAAGGTGTTCAGGTGGATCCTCCAAAGGTGAAGGCTATACAAGAGATGCCAGCTCCCCGAACAGAAAAGGAAGTTAGAGGCTTTTTGGGACGGTTGAATTACATTGCCCGATTCATTTTGCATTTGACTGCTACTTGTGAGCCAATCTTCAAGCTGCTGAAGAAAGATCAAGTGGTAAAGTGGAATGATGAATGTCAGGCCGCTTTCGAAAGGATCAAAGAATATCTCCAAGAGCCTCTTATTCTGATGCCTCCAGTTTAGGGAAGACCTTTGATCTTATACTTGACAGTACTCGATAATTCAATGGGGTACATGATGGGGCAGCATGACGAGTCTGGCCGAAAAGAGCATGCTATTTACTACCTTAGCAAAACGTTTACTGACTGTGAGACCCGATATTCATTGCTTGAGAAAACTTTTTGCGCTTTGGCATGGGCTGCTCGCCGGCTGAGACAGTATATGCTGACTCACACCACCTTATTGATATCAAAGATGGACCCAATCAAGTATATCTTCGAAAAACCTGCCTTGTCCGGAAGAATAGCAAGATGGCAGATGATCTTGACTGAGTATGACATGCAATACACAACCCAAAAAGCAATCAAGGGGAGTGTGTTGGCAGATCATTTGGCGCATCAGGCAGTGGATGATTACCAGTCTATGAATTTCGAGTTTCCGAATGAGAGCATCATGTTGGTGACTGACTGTGAAGAACCTGGACTGGATGAAGGACCCGAGGAGAGATCCCGATGGTCTATGTACTTTGATGGAGCTTCAAACGCTTTGGGTAATGGCATTGGTGCCGTGATCATATCTCCTAAAGGCTGTCATACTCCATTCACCGCCCGATTATGTTTTAACTGCACCAACAATATGGCAGAGTATGAAGCGTGCATCATGGGCCTTCGAGCAGCTATTGACCTAAGGATTAAGTTCTTGAGTGTGTTCGGAGATTCCACTCTCGTGATCAGTCAGATTAAAGGCGAGTGGGATACGAAACACCCAAATCTTATTCCTTACAAGGAGTATGTACCGACGCTGCTTCCACACTTCGAGGAGATAACCTTTGAGCATTTCCCCAAAGAGGAGAATCAGTTAGCGGACGCGCTAGCTACCATGTCTTCTATATTCAAAGTCAGGTGGGACAATGAGGCTCCCCGGATTACCATCGAGAGGTTGGATGAACCCACACATTGTTGTGATATTGAGACTGAAGAGGTAGCAGATAAACCCTAGTTTCACGAGGTAAAGAGGTATCTTGAGGCTCAGGAATACCCCGAGGGTGCATTTGTTAGTGATAAGAAGTTCTTGAGGAGGTTGGCTGCGAAGTTTTTCATTAGTAATGGTATCCTTTACAAGCGTAACCATGATTCCACCGTACTGCAATGTGTGGATAAGAACGAGGCAGAAACAATCATGGCAGAGTTACATGAAGGTACTTTCGGAACTCATTCCAGTGGACATACCATGGCAAAGAAAATCCTTCGGGCAGGATATTATTGGTCCACTATGGAAGCCGACTGTTATCAACATTCTCGGACCTATCATAAGTGCCAAGTCTATGCTTATAAAGTGCATATACCTCCAGTTCCTCTGAACGTCTTGACAGCTCCTTGGCCTTTTGCAATGTGGGGTATCGATATGATAGGTGAGATCAGACCTACTGCGTCCAACGGGCATCGTTTCATTCTGGTGGCTATTGATTATTTTACAAAGTGGGTTGGGGCAACTTCCTTTGCTACAGTGACCAAGAATGTCGTGGCGCGGTTCATCCAGCACAATCTGATCTGTCGATACGGTGTACCAGAGAGGATCATTACGGGCAATGGTACAAATCTCAATAATACAGTGATCATCGAGCTCTGCAAACAGTTCAAGATACAACATCACAACTCTTTTCCCTAACGTCCGAAGATGAATGGGGTTGTTGAAGCCGTTAATAAGAACATCAAGAAGATTGTGCAGAAGATGACGGTGACATATAAAGACTGGCATGAGATGTTACTATTCGCTCTTCATGGGTACCGTACCTCAGCACGGACGTCAACAGGGGAAACCCCCTATTCTTTGGTGTATGGCATAGAAGCAGTCTTACCCATTGAAGTCCAGATACCCTCTCTTCGGATTATGAAGGATGCAGGTTTGAGCGAGGACGATTGGATTCAAACCCGGCTTGATCAGCTGAACTTAATCAACGAAAAGAGACTTACTGCTATTTGTCATGGTCAAACGTATCAAAAGAGAATGATCAAGGCATTTAACAAGAAAGTTAGTTGATAAGAATATCAAGTTGGGGATCTGGTGATCAAGCGCATCATACTGCCACAAGGTGATCCCAGGGGCAAATGGACCCCTACTTACGAAGGGCCATTTGTGGTTAGGATGATTTTCCCAGGAGTAGCTATGATTCTAGCCACCATGGATGGTGATGACCTTTCTCACCCCGTCAATGCAGACATAGTGAAAAAATACTACGCCTAATCAAAGACCCGCTAGGTTGATTGGCCTAGGAAAAAGTAAGGGCTTCCCGGCGAACCAAAAGGGTTTGGACAAAAATAAGGGATGAAAGTGAAAAAATCTGTACACCCGGCAAGTCGAAAACCTGAAAAGGCGACTGAAAACCCGAAAGGGCGGTCCAGGAAAAAAATTAGGGATCAAAGCGTAACACTATGCCTCATTGGGTCATCTTGCAACCAGACTTCGGTATCGACTATCAAGCTCGGACGGCACTAATCAATCTGATCTACCTTCAACCAAGTAGCAAAGTGATGAGACACTCAAGGACATAAAGGCAATAGCAGAGTTGGAACCCAGTGGGATTGTTCACATAGTTGTTTTTCACAAATTGTATAAATTCTATTTTTCGGCGGCGTTCTCTTACTGGGACGTCGGCCTCTTGTACAAAAACGCCTATTTACAGGCCAGCTTCAAAATCAATACAATTCATTTTCACAAAGAAATTTCAAATTATCTTTCTTTTTCTTTTTTGTTTTGCAAGAACGTCTAATGGTTCATTTTTGATATATGCATTTGACAATAATTGCCGCTCATAAATATTTACATATGAAACAAAAGACGATTACTCATAATTCCAGAAACAGGGGAAAACAAGAAATGTCCAAGCCTTACAGTTGCTCTATTCACCAGGTACAGGGATAGACCTAGCTGAAGAATGTGACTAAAAATGCATACACTCCCCGCAGAGTAGGAAGTAACTGAATACGGTATTGTCAACTCTCCCCAGCTGAGGTTCGCAATCGCGGATGAGTCGGTAAGATTCTCCCCAAGTAGAGTCTATCTATCACCAGCACTGGAAGATTATCCCCAATGGATTCTGGAAGATTATCCCCAGTACAGTCTAGAAGATTATCCTCAGTGGAGTTTATTTCTTCCATAAACAAGAAATTTTATCCCCGACAGAGTTATCATCATCATCAACGGTAATTCATCCACAGCCGAGGTTATTTCTCAAAATCAGCAAATCCTCAGCAGAGTATTTCTTCCCCACAGAGTCATTCTCTCATCAATGTATTCTCCACCAGGATTATTCTCCCAATCACCTTCGGTCGTTATCCCCGGCGAGCGAAAATCTTTTTATTCTCCAGCAGCAGTCCGGGATTTATTTTCCCCAGCTAGAGAATATCATAAAAAACATTACACATCCATACATCACGACATATGCATACGCATCATACAGCACAATCTCATTTATTTTGAGAATATCATCACTCAATACATGTCATGCATCATGGCATTACATACAGCTAACCCTTACCTTTCAGGAAGGATACAATCAAATTCTCACAAAAATCAAGCTATGAAGCCCGGGTACGACCGGATAGTATCTTGATTTCTACAGCATATTGTGAAGCTCGGAGAATGACTGGATAACAGTATCAGACTACCGCGAAGCCTGGATTACAACCAGATAATGGTATCTCTTAAAAGCAAGCTATAAAGCCCAGATTCGACCGGATAATAGTTTAATCCCCAGCAAGCCTTGACGCCTGGATCACGACTGGATAGCAGCTCAGCAAGTACCATGAAGCCTGGATTACGACCAGATAGTGGTATACTAAAAACACAAGCCGTGAAGCCTGTATTACGACCGGATAATATCTCAACATGTTATTGTGAAGCCTGGATTACGACCAGATAGCAATACAAGTTTCTATGAAGCCTGGATTACGACCAAATAGCAGCCAAGAGTACTACGAATCCTGGATTTCGACCAGATAGTGGTATATCTTTAATACAAGTTATGAAGCCCGGATTCAACCGGATAGTATCTTGATTTCCTCCGAACACCATGAAGCCTGGATTCGACCAGATAATGGTATGAGACATCGTGAAGCCTTGATTACGACCAGATAGCGGTAAAAAGCACTGAAGCCTGGATTACGACCAGATAACAGTGAGGGACATTGAAGCTTGGATTTCGACCAAATAGCAGGTTACCCAGCCAATTACTATGAAGCCCGGATTTGACCGGATATTAGTAGGCCCAATAGTCAAAGGGAAGCCCAGATGCGACCGGATAACCACTTGATTCCTTCTGAAGCCTGGAGTTCGACCAGATAAGAAGTGAGGTATTGTGAAGATTGGATTCGACCAGATAGTAGTACAAGACACCGTGAAGCCTGGGTTCGACCAGATAATGGTATGAAACATCGTGAAGCCTGGATTACGACCAGATAGTGGTACAAGACACTGTGAAGCTTGGATTTCAACCAAATAGAAGTTTTACCTGGACAATTACTAAGAAGCCCGGAGTCGACTGGATATTAGTGTGCCCTAAATTCAAGTTGAAGCCCGGATGCGACCGGATAACATTTGAATTCCTTCTGAAGCCTGGATTACGAGCAGATAAGAATCGAGAAATTTCGAAGCCTGGATTACGACCGGATAGCAAGTTTAATCTCATCTCCCCAGTAAGTCACTATAAAGCCTGGATTACGACCAGATAGCAGTCGGCCCTATCACTATGAAGCCTGGATCACGACCAGATAGTAGTTCATTCTCAACTCTTCAACTAAGAGACGATCCCCCAGTAGAATAACGGACGATCGAAGCTCCTAAAATTTTATCTCTCTCTCTCAACAAAGAACAACATTCCCCAGCGGAATATTCCTCAACAACAGGTATACAAGCTCTCGCTAAGGAATCTCTTACGCGATCGACACTTCTTCGGATGGCATCTTTAAGCCCATCTTCCATCAACAATCTCCAAATGTCATCTATAATCCCATTCCTGACATCACAAGACAATTACCACTTCATGCGAGTGCAAATTTCTGGGCACTCTAGTGTTCAATCATCTTCCACCTTCAGATCACGAAAGGCAGACAAGCCAATCTAAATCTTCAGGTTTAAGAAGATTGAACAGGGGAAGCTATTGTACCCCAAAATTTTCCCTCCCATATTTCTCAAAACATTTCAAGAAAGATCCTCAAGTTGCTCAAGGAAGTCCAAGGGTTGACCAGACAAGCTCCCTCCTAAGGCAGTCTACCTCAAATTAGGGTTTCATGTTGCATCAAGATACTTGAGTCCAAGGGATCCCAAATGCTCACCATTGTCATAATATGCTCTCAAAATCATCCATTTCAAGTTTCAAGCCTTGCAGAGGAAGTTTGCTCAGTCAATTGCTCAAAGGCCTGAAATCGACTGTGATAGGGCAAAAGTCAATTGTGGCCCACATACAGTCAAACTTCAAGATTTTTGGTCAACATCCTCATTTTTAAGTATTATTCATCATTTGATCAAGGATTGATCATGATTCATCAAGGATTGCTCATAATTCATCAAGAACCAAAAGTTGCTAAATTAGGGTTTTGCAGGAAAAGTCAACTCAAATTTGACCAAGCATAACTTTCTCATACTTTATTAGAAATGACCCATCCAAAGATCATTTTGAAGAGGAGTAAATTCTCTACAATCCATCTTCATCTCCCAAGTTCAAAATATTCACTCACAAGAATTTATGAATTTGGACATTATAGGTCATTTTGAAAAGTCAACAAAAACACCTTTTTTGTCAAAGTTTCATACATGAGAATGGAATACCAAATTGAGATGAGACAAAAAGATTTGCTTAGAGGACATCTCAAGCTTTATAAAAAGTCCAAGAACACCTTCAAAGAGTCAAAATTGAGGAAGTTATGCATTGGTGAAGTTGGCCCTTTTTGCAAAATTGCCAAAAGTCAACTATGCCTCAAATTGCAAATTTTGCTTAATGGGCCTAACTTTTTGCACTTGTTTTGAGTTGGAAACATGGTCCACGAGCCCTATCCTTTTCCACTTGTCATTATCTTGTTTTTATTATTTATTTTGATTTTTATTTGAATTAAACCAATTTAAATCAAAACAAATCATAGAAAATCCAAAATATTGAAATCTCAAGATTTGGTACATGTTTCAGGTCTTAAATTCCAGCTAGCATAAGATTGAATTCGTGTAAAGGCTTGGTGTGCACAAAAAGATTGAGTTTGCTCTATTTTTAGCAAGATTTTCAAGTGTATCAAATCCAAATCAAAAGCAATGATGGAGGAAGATTGTGATCATATTGGCAACCCTAATTCATTCCTCAATACATAAGGAGTATTTATAGACCCAAAAGAAGGCTAGAAAGAGGTGCAGCAACAAGAACAAAACTTGAAAAAATCACAACAAAGTGCAGACACAAATTCATAGTTACAGGCAACTACAAGACTCTTTGATCATCCCAATCACTTCCAGGGAGTGTAAGCAAGCGAAACCAATCAAAAACAAAGAGTTTCCATTGCCAAATACCACTGTAAGTCATCCACGACATTGATGTATTTTTGAAATCGAATTGTATCATTCGGTCACTTATAGCACAAAATAGTTATAGATTCTTACTCCTTGAAGCATTTGCAAGCTTTCTGTAATATTTGATTGTGTTTTCATGGCTTGTATTAGAGTTTGCCATTATTAGGGTTTCTTGCTTCGATTTGGGATCTTCGTGTATAGGTGAAATTGGGCCATGAAAGGGACACCATTGTACTCAGCAAGTCCAGACGAAGCTATCCATGGCTTTAGTTTTTATTTATCATGCGTGTGTTTGATTTTGAGGATATGCAAATTTGTAATGACAGACAAACGTCCGTAGGTAAAAGTCTGGGACTTTTACCAACGGAGCAAGGAAGAAGAAGATATCGTGGCAAGAAACCATTGACCTATTCAAAAAAATGTGCGCTGAATTGATATATTATGCCTTTTTAATATTTAATTATTGTTTTGTATTATATCAACAATTAAAACGCATAGCTCAGTTGGTGGCCATGTGGTGAGAAAGTGCTTCAGGACCTGGGTTCGAATCCCATGTCCCCTCATTCTTGCATATTATTTTCCTTTTCAAGTTCAGGCGCGCACAACAAGGGCAAGGTCCACCATGTGACCTCATCATCCAGCCTGCCAAGTAGCCAGATGGCCAGATCCAAAGGCCATCAGTGAAAGAGCACCAAAGTCCCCAGTCAAGGCAACGCATGGGATCCAAAAAGTCAAAGTGGATCAATTTCTGTTGGGCTCAAGACTTGCTATCCACACCCCTATTCAGATTGCTTCCCAGGCCCAATTTCTCTTTATCTTTTCTTTTTTACTTTATTTAATTTAGTTTATTTATTTACAAACAAAATTAATTTTTCTTTTATCAAAAAAATCACATAAAAATATTTTTCACCCAATTAGACTTAGGTTTATTTTTTATCAATAAATTAATTAATTTAATTAGATTTTAATTTTAGGTAAACTTTAATTTCTTTTTGTAAATAAATTAAAATTAATTAGAACAATTAGGGTTTTACTTCTAATTTAATCATATTTTCTTTTCCTAAAAATAACCAAAAGCACAAAAATAGGTCATTTATTTATTTTCATTAATTAATTTAATCACTAATTATTTTTGTATTTAATTTTAAAACCTAATTCTTTTCTTAAAAATAATTAAAAACAACAAAAAACATTTTTTTCCTTTAAATTAGGTTAGAAAGGGTCAAAACCCTAGTCCTCTCCCGATCTAAATTTCCTCGCGCGCGCTTTATCAGTTATTTTTATCCTATTAATGTAATTGCTCACAAATTGTAATAGTTTAATTAGGTCTCTTTTATTTTCATTTATCGCTTTATTTTTAAGGGTTTGTTTTTGGCTATGTAAATACCTGAAGCCTTGTAATAGCGTAGTTTAATTTCCGCACTTTAAATTCCGCAAAATATTAAATTGTTAGATGTATAATATTAGGATGCATGACAAGAATGTATGTAAAACTTTAAAACAGTTAGCAAATCCTAAATGTGCAAAGATAATAAACTTGAAATTGAAATACTTGCACATGCACACTCCTAGGGTACACTCCCACTTCGGTTGCCTTCGGTAAATGGTCATTGAGTATAGGATGTTTTAGTGGTCGCTCTTTTGTCTCAAAGATCAAAGTTGCCTCGGAATGGTTGCCTCGGATATCGTTGCCTCGAATAGTTGATCTAAGACATTAGGATTACTACTAAGACGTCCTAACATTGCTTTAGTGACCGTACGTCCCTTTTGTATTGACCTTCAAAACTCCAACGATGGTGCTACCTACTTACTAATAGTGGGATAGCATTGTCTAAAGGAAACAAACATAGAACAATTCTTTTTTTTGAGTAGGTAGATTAACTCTTAAGTACTTGCTCAATCTAAACAAACTTTTTTACACTTACACTCCTTTTCAAACAAAGTTTTCAAAAAAAAACACTTCGTAACACTCTTGAAGACAGAAGCAAGAGTTAAATCAAAGTAAAAACAAAAACTTTTCAAATCACACAAACACACAAAGAAGCAATTTTTAAAAATGATGAGCAAGTACCTAAGAGCCTGTGGAAAACCACGGATAGAAAGGGTGATAATACCTTCCCTTTCTATAATCTACCCCCCGTACTCAGAAAATCTCGAAAAAGGAATTTTTCTATGCTTTTTTCCTTTCCTTGTCGGATAAAATAAAAGTCGGTGGCGACTCTTGCTTACCGCGACATTTTGCAAACACAAACGCAAAATGCAAACCAGCATTTTCCTAAAACAGTCCCGGTTCTGGCCACCGTATCACACATTCTGTTAGTTTTAGTTAGTTTTAGATTTTTTCAGTCTGTTAGATAAGGTTATAGAATTCTGTGGAATTTTGTTATGGGTTAATTAACTGTTAGTTATTTTGTAAGTGGGAATTGGAAAGTTGTTAATTGGTTAATTAAATGTTATGAGCTGTTAGGAAAGTGGGAATTGGAAAGTTGTTAATTGGATAACTGGTTTACTTATGATACTCATATAATGGATTTTCTGGTTATGCAGGTTTGTAGGGCATTAGTTTATAACCTGGAATTCGAACTGGTCTAGCGAGTTTGTGCATATCTGCAAAGTGTTTGCAAGGGTTTTGGAACTGTTTCGATTGTGAACTATTTTTTTAGTTATGTAGGGCATTTTACCTTTAATGCAGTTCTTTTTGTTTTGTACGACATGTTCCAACGTTCCGCATGGGCTTTGGACAATCAAGGCTATCTTTGACTTAATTTTGGATAAGGCATAAAGCCAGCTGCAACGTGAAACCTGGACATGGAATTGAAAACTATGAATTTAGGAACACTAGGCTTAGTGTAGATTTTATTGTGAAATTTCCTTGTGATGTAATGAACTGGCTTGTAAACAAACACTTGAAATATGGATTATTGGTGTAATGGTTTTAATTTGGAAATGAATCATGGTTGAGAAGGCTTGAATACTTTGACATATAGTTAGAATTAGTTTAGGGATTAGAATAGATTCTGATGACTTTCCTGATGTAAATGCTTTTGAGACATTTTGTAATGAATTGCTTGAAAATCTTTGCATGATGCTTAGAAAAAATTATGGTTGAATGCTCATAAACCTTTGAGTGAACATTGAATGATGAATGTTGATGTTGAACTTGAATGACGTAAATGACGAATGATGTGCGAAATTCATGTAATGGTGATGAATTGTGAATGAAACAAATGATGTATGTTGAACTTTGTGACTTGTAACTTCAACTCCAAACAATCCTCGCGCCTTTGCTTTCCAATCTTATTGAACTGACGTTTCTGACAATTTAATGACCATAACGATTGGTGAAATTCAATTAGTCTTGAAGCCCACTTCGTTTCTCAACGAACATATCCAAATCAAGCAACACAAATCATTTTAGTTCAAAGAAATCACAAGCCCATTTCTCAATCTATAGTTTGCAATTTAAATTTCAAACGTCTTTATCTTCAAGCCCCGGAAGCATCTTGCATGACAAGCGAACAAGATTATGATCATGCCCTGATCACAACTAACTTCTTGCTTCTCATTTTGAAACAATTTTCGGGGTTTCACAATTCTAGATGACCAAAGGTCACAAAGGAAACCCCCTTAGAATTCCTTGATGACGAGGATAAGACTTGAAGTGTAGTAATGAAACCTTTTGGATGAAAATTAACTTGACGGATGCTCAAGATATCCATGAATGCCAAATCCTAATTCTAAAAATCTTTAATTGAAATAATGCTACGTTTAAGCACCAGAGGTTTAAACCCTAATTATTCAATCCATGCTTCAAGAAAAACCAGAAGAATAAAGGCTTATTGGATATCTGCACCTCACACCAAAAGAAACCCTAGCTTACATGATTGCTAACCTTTTGAACCAAGGGGTTTTATTGAATGAAAATATACGCTTTGTCAGTGACCTAATGTAATATATGCAGACGAATGCAAAACCTAAGCCAGATAAAAGTAAAATCAGGAGGACAAATTTGGGGTATTACATCACCCCTTCAAGGGGAAAGCCAAAAGGCCCAATGAAATGATTACCTTTCGTGAGGTACCTCTTGGGGTGTGGGTCACCTATAAAAGGGGGCCCCTGGGTCTCATTTGTCATCTTCTCAAGTTTCCTTTCAACTTTTCTTGCTCGTGGTGTGAAGAAATTCTCTCAACTTCCCAGATTTCCTTACTCGTTGTGTGAAGCAATCCTCTCAACTTCCCAGATTTCCTCTTTGATTTCTTCATCCAAGTAAGTTACAACCTCTTAACACCATGTTTCTTAAGCGTTTCTGGATTAAATGTCTAAATTATGCCTTGATTGGATGAACATTTATGAGTTCTGTGATGAATACTCATGAATGTTCATTGAAGTTCATGAATTCTGCGTCAAGCACTCATGAACGTGTCGAGCACTTTATGAATGTTCATTGGCTATAGCATCGGGGGTCTCCCCGAATAGTGGCCGTAACACAGGGGGATGGTTTCCCCGGATACATGGATTATCTCGGGCTTGTCGCTCGGTGAGTGGTCATCCCCCCGACAACATAACCTCCCAACAAAATAGTCCACTTTAGCGTGTAGTCGAGGGCTTGGGTCGAGTTCGTCACCATTTCACTTGATATGCGGTGGAAGGGTGGATTTGATAATATCGAATTCACTATTTTCCCCTGCTTTTCAGGTATAATGTTGCACTCAGTCGGGGACGATATTTCGACAGCCAATTATAAAGACGAGCCCCACAATGACGAGGACCCTTTGGATTGGGTTTCTCCTAAGCCCCAGAATAAACGGTTGTGCTTTTCCCAAGATGCAACGGATGCGTTCAATTTCCCAGAGGTACATGCAGAAGGCCCCCCCGCCAATTGGATGCTCTAAATTCCCCACCGCGACCGAAGAATATGCTCGACGTACCCGAGTAAACGGTTCCCCATGTATGAATTCTCCTTTAAAGAGGCGGGATGCGCTTTCCCTTAAAGGATTTTCAAGTCGGGTTTTCCAGTGGCTTCAATTGGTGCCTTCTCAACTCCACCCGAACATGTTGGCGTTTATGCGAGCGTTCGAGCTCATCTGCCAGTATCTGAGGATAGGTGCCACACTTCCCCTTTTTTAGTATCTTTCACCTGCAAAGACAATCCGTCGGAGGGGGGCAGGCGTGGGTGTCGTTCAAGCAATTCGGGAAGCTCTTCAGGCCTTACCTGGAGTCTGTCCGAAATTTCAAAGAGAGGTATTTCATTGTGAAGCCCCTGACAAACGCGGCCATAGATTCCATGTATACTCGTGTGAAAGAGGTGGAGGATGGGCGGCCAGTTACCCGACTTATGGCCAGATTTCCGCTCGAATGGCAGTGGAAGCACTTCGAACAAAGGCCCAAATATTACGATGTGAAACCCTAGGACCTAGACGTTCAATACTAGCTTTCGTATGAGAAGCTATCAGCCTATGTCAAGAGTTTCTCCCCCGCGAAGTGTGTGGACGTGAACAACAACCTCTTGTTCGACGACGAGAGGGAGTATCTTTTAGTCAATAGGTTGGTCAACACGAAGGCCTTGCTCGAATGCTCCTAAAACAGGGAAGCCATGAGGCTTTTAGGTAGAGGATGTAGCCTAATTAATTTGCTCCTCTTTATATGGGAACGTGCTCATGCTATTTTTGGTTTTCTAACCCGACTAACGATTCCTTTTTATTGCAGGTCGAATGGCATCCCTTTCTGGACGTCGGTTGAAGTTGAGGCCCAAGAACGCGTCCACCTCTGGGCCAAAAAACAGAGTCACCCAGCTTCAGGAACAGGCCAAGTCTGCGGGTCGGGCCAGTGGTTCCCCCTCCTTATCAAAAAATCCGGTTTCCTCTGCTGAGCCCGTCCAGATTCCCATCAACGAGCCCGGGGCTAAGAGGAAGCGTGTGGATAGTGCTGCGGGCATAACGCCTGAGAGTGACAAAGTGCCCGCGGGGATCTTTGTATTGCCTCCTTACTACCTAAATTGTGATCTCTTTAGCGGGGAGAGCTCCCTCGACGTGCACGAGGAGGACAGGGAGGCAATCTTGTCTGAAGATAAGGAGGTTCATAGGAAGAATTTGGACGAGGATGTGGCCGTTGTGATGAGAGTGCTCGAGATAGCCCTTTCGCTAAACGATGAGTCCTCGAGTGCTCAAGCCTCTCTCGACACGACCTATGCCAAAATTCACAAGCTGAAGGCCAAAAATGAGAAGTTAAAGTGTGACATCCTCAACCACGAATCAAAGTTCAAGACCCAAGTTCGGCTTCTCAAGGATTTAAATGAGATGAGGCCTCAACTAGAGGCCGCTACTAAAGAGAACGAGCATCTGGTCGCTCGTACAACGGAGTTGGAAGGGATCACTGCCCCATCCGAGGATGAGACCGATGCGAAGAAGGGCATGGAGACTAGGGCATATTTGATCGCTCGCATCCGCGTGCTCGAACAAGACGTCGTTGATACCCTTGGCTACGGCTTCAACACTATCATTGAGCAGCTAAAGATCTTGAACTCGGGGGTTGAGATAGTGGTCGAGGGAGCGGGCCCATTTAACCAAGTCATTAACGGGAAGATCTTTTATCCCCCTGATAGTAGCGACGAGGAAGAGGAAGCTTGATTGTATTTTTTTATCCAGGGCCTGCGTGTCCGCTGTCATTTCAGGGCTTGTGTGCCCTCTATCATTCATTTAATTTTGTGGACGTCGTGCCTAACCTGTAATTTTGAACAACGTCAGCCCTTGTGGTCGGTATATTATAATTGCGTTGCTTCGCTTTGATGCCATATAATTGTGTTGTTTATGACTGTTTATTTGGTGAATGCTTGATATATCCCTTGGATATATGTGTCCGGCCGTCGTTGTGGTCGTTATGAATTTCTCACGAAGTTCATGTCTTCCGTGTGGAGATATTCACTCGACCCTAATATTAGTTCGACACATGTAGAAGTGTGTCGAGGGCGCGGAATGGGAATCCGTGCGATGGGCGTATGATCGTGATCGGGGTCCTACGCTCGTGGAGTGAACTTCCCATCGTGAGTTGGGCGTTCTGCCGTGTTGGGGTACTTCGACAGCAGATCTCGTTCGAGGTGTCCCTGTCGGGAAAAGATGTTGCTCGTAAAAATAAGTGACATCCTGCTTTTTGTTGGTTGATAGGCTGCGTCTGTACCTCGATGCGCTTACATGGTCGAAGTTTTCCCTTCGTTGGCTGAAGATGAGTATTCGACGGCCGAAGTCCTCAGCAGGTGAGGGACTTAGCTATAATATTGTTTTAGCTTCGCAGCATTCCAGGGTCGAGGTAGTGGTTCCCCATTCAATTGCTCGAGGTAGTATGCTCTGGTGCCCGTAGCTCTCTGGACGCGGTAAGGTCCTTCCCAATTTACGGCAAATTTCCCTTCGTGGGAATCCTTCTGGTTTCTTTGCAAGACTAGACTGTCGACTTGAAACTCATGCTTTATGACTTTGTTGTCGTGGCGTAGGGCTACCTGTTATTTCAGCGTGGCCTCGCGCAGGGCTGCTCCTGATTGGATTTCATTAACAAGGTCGAGCTCGTCTCTTAGGGCCTCATTGTTCATCTCCTCATCGAGGGGAATTTCAGTTTGCCTAGATGGCTCCATGATTTCTACTGGGATGACTGCCTCGGTGCCGTAAGTCAGTTGGAATGGTGTCTCTCCGATCGTCGAGTAGGGCGTTGTTCGATAAGCCCATAGGATGTTGTGTAATTCTTCGACCCATCCCCTTTTAGCTTAGCCTAGCATGTGTTTGAGTCCTTGCAAGATGACCTTATTTGCGGCTTCGGCTTGCCCGTTAGTATGGGGGTGTTCGACTGAGGTAAAATGTTGTTTGGTGCCAAGTTTGGTAGTGAAGCTTTGAAAACCTTGGTCGGTGAAATGGGTGCCATTGTCCGTGATGAGCGCTTGTAGGATTCCAAACCGAGCAAGCACATTTTGTTTGTAAAAATGGAGAATGTTGTGCGAGGTGATTTTCGCGAGGGCTTTAGCCTCTATCCACTTTGTGAAATAATCTACGGCCACGACGAGGAATTTGTTTTGGTATGTCCCCTGCATGAACGGTCCGAGGATGTCCATTCCCCACCAGGCAAATGGCCATGGGGATGATAGCGTATTCAACTTGCACGGTGGAGCGAGGTGCATGTCGGCGTGTCTTTGGCACTTATCACATTTCTTAACATGTTCTTTGGCGTCTTGTTGCATGGTCGGCCAGTAGTACCCCGCTCGCAATGCTTTTCGCGCTAGGGACTTTCCGCCCATGTGTTAGGCATTGATTCCTTCGTGGATTTCCTGTAGTATCTCGGGAACCATGGACTCTTCGACGCACTTCAAGAGTGGGATGGAGAATCCACGGCGATACAGTTTATGCTCGAGAACGACATAAGAGCATGCTCATCGTTTGGTTGCAGCTGCCTCCCTTTGGTCGAGGGGAAGTTCCCCCTTCGTTAGAAAATTGAACACCGGGGTCATCCAGCATGAATTGTCCCCGATGGCATTCACCTCGAGTAAGATTATGGGGCGTTCAATGCTCATGCGAGATATGGACTCTTGTATGACTGATTTGTTTCCGCCCTTTTTCTTCGTACTCGCGAGCTTTGAAAGTATGTCGGCCCGTGTGTTTTGTTCGAATGGTACGTGTGTAATTTTTACTCTGTCAAACTTCTTCACGTGTTATTTGACCAAGTTTAAATATTCAATGAGGTTGTTGTTCTTAGCCTGGTATTCCCTTGAACCTGTGACGCGATGAGTTGGGAATCAGTGAAAATTTATAACTCTCGAGCGCCCAAATCCTCGACCAGTCTTAGACCTGCGAGTAGAGTTTCATATTCTTCCTGATTGTTTAAGGTCGGAAAAGAGAGAGTGAGCGAGTGTTCAATCACGACTCCCTCCTTGTTTTCGAGGAGGATTCCTGTTCCACTCCCAGTCGAGCTGGAGGCTCCATCCACAAAGATGGTCCACTTGTGCTCTTTCCCTACGGGGGGTTGAGTGCATTCATCTCCGTGACAAAGTCGGCCAGAGCTTAGGCCTTTAGAGCCTTCCTGCTTTCGTGCTGGATTTCGAATTTCGAGAGTTCCAATGACCACTTTAACATTCATCTGGCCATATCTGGTCGACCAAACAGCTGTCTTATCAGCTGGTTTATTCATACGAAGATTGTGTGCGCGAGGAAATAGTGTCTGATCCTTCTCGTTGTGTTGACAAGGACCAAAGCCACCTTTTTGATCTATTGATATCTGACCTCGGTCCATTGAAGCGCTCTGCTCTTGAAATACACGGGTTTTGGGCCATCGTGAATTCCGCGAATGAGGGTCGCACTGACGGCTTCGAAAGAGACGGCCAGATATAGGAATAACGTCTCCTCGTCGACCGGTCGTGATAGCACAGGCGGCTATAAAAGGCTCTGTTTGAGATGGAGAAGGGTATGTTCGCATTTCTTGGTCCACTTGAAAGCTGCTTCCTTGCGCAGGAGTTTGAAAAAGGGCAGGGCGTGTTGAGCGGATTTTGTGACAAAACGGGAGAGTGAGGCGAGCATACCATTCAGGACTTGTATGTATTTTTTCGAAGTTGGTGTAGGGAGGTCATAGAACACCCGAAATTTGTCGGGGTTGGCTTCGATTCCTCGTTCTGTTAGGTAAAAGCTGAGGAACTTGCCCGCCTTAAATCTGAAGTTGCACTTCTCGGGGTTAAACCTCATTCTACATTGCCTTGCTTGGGCGAATACTTTCCTGAGATGCGCGGCATAGCCGGTATCTACTCGGGATTTAACGATCATGTCGTCCATGTATACCTCGAGCATATCTCCGCTGATATGTTGCTCCTTCATTTTTCAGACCGAAGGGAATTACGTTGTAGTAATAGTTGCTCGAGCTGGTCATGAAAGCAGTGCAGTGTTTGTCTCTCATTGCCATTGGGATTTGGTTATAGCCCGAATAGGCATCCATAAAAGATAAAATTTTATAGTTGACTGAGTTGTCGACCAGCATGTCAATATTAGGCAAAGGAAATGCATCTTTGGGGCATGCCCGATTAAGATCGGTATAGTCAACACACATACGCCATTTTCCATTACTTTTCTTAACGAGTACAACATTAGATAGCCAGGTTGAATACCGGGCTTCTGAAATAAAATTTGCCTCTAGGAGGTCTTTTACAGCTTTTTCAACAGCCTCTATTTTCTCGGGGGACTGTCTACGCCTACGTTGTATTACTATCCTAGCGGCTGGATCGATGGCGAGTTGATGACAGGTGACCTCGGGGTCAAGACCAGGTGTGACCGGTGGAAATGAGAACTGACTGTTTAAAGCTGGTTTCGCGAAATGTCGCAGAAGCAAGAGTCGCCACCGTCTTTTATTTTCTCCAACATGGATAGGACAAAAGCACAGCAAAATTCCTTATGAGAACGTTTCTCGGTTCGGGAGGTAGATTTATAGAAAGGGAAGGTGTTAGCACCCTTTCTATCCATGGTTATCCATGGGCTCTTAGATACTTGCTCTTATGTTTTCAAAATGATGTTTGCTTTTCAAATGTGAGTGGGTTTGAAAAAATTTCATTGAAAGATTTCTGAATGACTCTTGTATCTGTCCTCAAGAGTGTTTGAAAAAATTTGTTTTGAAAGCTTTTGAAAGTGTAAGGTGTGAAAAGTATTTTGTTTGTTTTTAAAAAGAGCATGTACCCATGAGTCATCTACCTACCCTAAGGAATTAAGTTGTGTAAGTGTCCTTTAGGTAGTGCCATCCCACCATTGAGAGGTAGGTAGCACCACCGTTGGAGGTGTTCGGGTCAATTCGATTTTAGGGACAATATGGTCACCGAAGCAACAGTTAGGACACCTTAGAAGCAACCCTAATGTCCTAGATCCTTTTTAATCCGAGGCAACCGTTTCGAGGTAACTGTTTCGAGGCAACTGGATCTTGAGACAAAGGGTGACCTCTAAGACGTCCTATACTTGATGACCACGTTTCGAAGGCAACGAGTGAGGCGTACCCTAGAAGTGGTGTGTGTATTGTGTGTTGTATTCAGTTAATGTTTGTCTTTGTTATTAGTGAGCTACGAGTTGTTTTTATTTACATACATTCTTTCATGCAGGTTTAGCAGTTAAGGGGGTGCGGATAGTAAATTGCGGAAATATAAATTCTACGCTATTACAAGGCGCGGGTCTATACATCGCCAAAAATACAAAAACCCGTTTTGGTAAAATAAAGTGCGAGAAATAAAGCAGTAAAATCCTAATTACTATTACATCCGGAGGCAGTTACAGAAATAATCAAAATAAAGAATTAAAACTAAAATGCGCGCGAAAGAATGAATCGGGAATGTCTTAAGGGTGTTGACCCTTTTAAGAAAAGAAATTGAATTTTTTGTGATTAAATGAAATGAATAACTAATAATTAAACTAATTAATTAATTTATTAAAAGAAAATATTTTTGTGTTTTTATGTTTTTAATGAAAATAAAAATAAAAGGGAATAAAATTAAAAGTTAATAAACCTAATTCTAAACTTATTTTAATTATTAAAAGAAAAGTTAGAGTTGCCTAATTAAACTATTTCAATTAATGTTTATTTACAAAAATAATATGAGAATAATAATAATAATAATAATGTTAATTCTATTTTTATTTCTTTTATGAAAATATGTTAATTATGTTAATTGTCAATAAAAAAGGGGATAAGAAATAATAAAATAAAAAAAGAAAAGGACAAAATAATAAAAAAGGAGCAAACCCAAGGGGAGGGTTTTGGGCCAAATAGGAGGTGTATTGTTGAATTCTGGCCCATTTGAATCTTCAGCCACGTTGACTTCTTGGATTGCCTGCAGCATGCTTTGACTGAGCACATGGTATTCATCACTTTTTGTCCTTTGGATCTATGATCATGGCCACCTGGCGCTTGGATCTGTGAGGTTTATGGTGTTCAACGCTTGGGAATCTGCACAAGAACATATTGGAAAAAATAACATTTGAATTATGGGGGACCTGGGAATCGAACCCAGGTCCCAATGATTACCAGCCAACTCACATCAACCACTACATCATTCGCTTGTTTGTGTCAAGATACCACTTCATCGCGCCTTTTTTATTATCCTTCTCTTGTAATTACTTTTCGCCTTTTGTCATCCTAATAGATTGTTTTCCATTCTTCTTCTTTAAAGAGTAGAAAAAAAAGAGGCACCTTTATTCTCCCTTTCCTGCATACACAAAAACAAAAAAAAACAAAATGTTGACAAAAAAAAACGTAATTACACGCAGAGGGTGATGGCGGTTAGGAAACGGTGGTTCTCGGATCTGCAGCGGTTCTGCAAGATGTTTTGGTCTAATAGTGAAATTTAGTGAATAGATGTAAATGATAGTGGTTTGGAAATTCAGATTGAAAAGTTGTTGGTAGTAGTCATGGATGGTGAAAGAAATTAAAGATTCGTGGTGTATAAAACACAAGAAAAGTATAAAAAATTAGTTGTTAGCTATGTAAAAAAAAATGAATGGAGTACGAAAAAAAAATTTGTGAGCATGGATAGGGATTTTCTGTAGAGCTTTTTTTTGGAATTTTTGTTTTTTAGTTTTAGAGAGTTCTAGCCCTTGTAAAATGGTATGAGAGGCTTGCATATATGTCTTTGAATGATAATCAAGCAATAATGTGAGCCATTAACCCTTGCAATGAAGTTTGAGATTTTTCCATAACCACCATTAAAGAAACTTGCCATTCTTGTCCAAAATTTGAATTTTATGCTTAAAATGGACCTTACACGAAATTGGTAGGTGGATTATGATGTATCAAAGCCATTCAAGCCACAAGATATCCCTTAATTAATTTTTTTGATTTTTATTTGAATTTTAAAGATTTAAAATGAATTAAATCAAATAAAATTAAATAAAAATAGAAAAATTAATTTTTAATCTTGAAATAAATCATGGGACACGTGGGTGGCATGGCAAAGTTGAATCAAGTGGAAAAAGTGGGCCCTTTTGTCAAAAATTGAAGTTTCAAGGATAGTTGACTTTTGCCATTTCACAAAAATTTCCCAACTTTCCCAATGCATATCTTGCTCAATTTTGATCATATGAACATGTTCTTGGACATTTTGGAAAGGTCTTGAAGTCCTCTAACCAATGCCCTTGGTCCCATGTCATTTTGATTTACCAATCTCAAGTTATGGTCTTTGACTTAAAGTGCCTTTTTGTTGACTTTTGAAAATGACCTATAATGTTGAAATTGATAACTTTTTGTGAGAGCATTTCTTGGACTTGGAATGTGAAGATGAGTGGTAGGAAATGTCTTCCCCTTCAAGATGACCATTGGATGGGATTTTTCTGATGAACCATAAAAAAGTTATGCCTTGGTCAAGTTACAGTTGACTTTTGAGCTGTCCAAAAATAGAAACTTTTGACACCTTGATGATTTTTGAGCCGTACTTGTGGAATCATGATCAAGACTTGATCAAATGATGATTGTGGCTTCAAAATAAGATGTTGACCCAAAATTTTGACTTTTGACTGCCAAATGACCATTTTGCCCCTACAGTTGATTGTAGAGCAAATAGGGTTTTTGACTGTGCAACTTGACCTTGTGAGCCTTGAAACTTGACATGTAGGTGCTTGACAATGTATATGAGCATATGGGACTTGATTGAGCCCTTGAAAACCTCAACTTCCTTGCAAGAACCAAAACCCTAATGTTGATTGGCTTAGGAGGGTGCTTGACTGTGTAGCCCTTGAGTAGACTTTGAACCATTTGAGGTGATGCTTGTCAAAACTTTGAAGGATATGGGAGGGAAAATTTTGGGGTACAACAGTTGCTCCTGTTTAATATTCTTAGACCTGAGGATGTAGATTGGCTTGTGTGTCTTTCGTGATCCGAGGGTGGAAGATGATTGAACACTAGAGTGCCCAGAAATTTGCACTCACATAGTAGAGTATCAGCAGTGTGATAGCGGAAATGGGCTTACAGATGCCATTTGGAGGGATGGTGGATAGGGGGTGGGCTTATAGATGCCATCTGGAGATGTGACAGAGCCTTGTCGGGAATGGGCTTATAGATGCCATTTGGAAATGTGATGGATAGTTGTGGAGATGGGCTTATAGATGCCATCTAGGTGTCGATCGCGTAAGAGATTCCTTAGCGAGAACTTGCGTACCTGAGAAAGAAAGATAATTACCTGGCCTGTTACAGGTGTTGATCCTCACTCAGTCGCTCACAGACATGCCCTGGCTGGATACAGGTATCGAATCTGGAACTTCAAAAGGTTGATGGGTTGTCTCTACTGACAGGTTATCTCAGAAAAATCTTTAGGATTTCACTGAACCAGAGGAGGTTTTGTCTTTCTTGACGAGTTGTCTCTTTGGACGAGTCGTCTTCATGGACGGGTTGTCTTCAACGACGAGTGATCTTCAATGACGAGTCGTCTTCAATGACGAGTTGTCTTCAATGACGAGTTGTCTTCAATGACGAGTTGTCTTCAATGACGAGTTGTCTTCAATGACGAGTTGTCTTCAATGACGAGTTGTCTTCAATGACGAGTTGTCTTAAATGACGAGTTGTCTTCAATGACGAGTTGTCTTAAATGACGAGTTGTCTTCAATGACGAGTTGTCTTTAATGACAAGTTGTCTTAAATGACGAGTCGTCTTCAGTGACGGGTTGTCTTCAATGACGGGTGTTTATACTGACGGGTTGTCTTCAATGACGGGTGTCTATACTGACGGGTGTCTATACTGACGGGTTGTCTTCAATGACGGGTTGTCTTCAACGACGAGTTGTCTTCAATGACGTGTTGTCTTTAATGACGAGTTGTCTTCAATGACGAGTTATCTTCAATGACGGGTAGTCTTCAACGACGAGGTGTCTTCAATGACGGGTGTCTATACTGACGGGTTGTCTTCAATGACGGGTGTCTATACTGACGGGTTGTCTTCAATAACGGGTTGTCTTCAATGACGGGTTGTCTTCAACGACGAGTTTTCTTCAATGACGAGTTGTCTTTAATGACGAGTTGTCTTCAATGACGAGTTGTCTTCAATGACGGGTAGTCTTCAACGACGAGGTGTCTTCAATGACGGGTGTCTATACTGATGGGTGTCTATAACGACGGGTGTCTATAATGACGGGTGTCTATGACGACGGGTGTCTATGACGACGGGTGTCTATGACGACGGGTGTCTATGACGACGGGTGTCTATAATGACGGGTGTCTATGACGACGGGTGTCTATGACGACGGGTGTCTATAATGACAGGTGTCTATGATGACGGGTGTCTATGACGACGGGTGTCTATGACGACGGGTGTCTATGACGATGGGTGTCTATGACAACGGGTGTCTATAACGACGGGTGTCTATGACGACGGGCTGTCTTCAATGACTTTAGGAATTAATTTTAACTGGACTTGTCTTCTTTAACTGGATTTGTCTTTTTTGACTGGATTGTCTACTTTGACATAGCCGATTATTTAGCTGTATCCTTCCTGAAAGGTAAAGGTCAGTCGTATGTAATGCATGATATGGATCAAGCAATGATGTTCTTGACATAAATGAGATTGTATGACATGATGCGCATATGCATGATGTGATGTTTATGAATGTATCTTCGTCTGGGAAAATAAATCCTTGACGCATGCCGGGAAGTTGAATCCTGGGTTGATGTTGAAGAACAGAGTTCTTCGTTTCCGCTGGGGATGATGATTACAAGAATAAACCGGTAGGAGAAGACGACTCCGTTGGGGAATAAACTTGTTGAAGAGATTACTCTGCGGGGAATTACTCTGTGGGAAGAGATACTTCATTGAGATTTGGTGATAACTTCTCTGGGGATTCCATTAAGAAGTTATGTTGAGGAATTTGATGAACTCCGCTGGGGACAGGAAGAACTTCGCCGAGGGCAATCTTTCCGTGTTAATTAGCTGAGGATAACCCAATTATAAGCTTTGGTGGGGAATAACCTTTGAATAAAGCCGGGGAGACGCGTTCGTGCTCTGCAGGGGATAAGCTTCCAGAATCTACTGGGGATAAGCTTCCAGAGTCTACTGGGGAGATTGATTCAACTTTCCTGGGGAGACTTTTGGACTGCACTGGGGTGTCTGTATTCTGCCGGGGAACAATCTTATATTTCTGTCGAGGAATATTAAGACTACCGGGGATGCTTGTTGAGGAACATCTGCATACTGCTGGAGAATATTGAGATTTTCTGGAGATACCCAACTTCCTTAAGGCTGACTGTAGGCTAACTCTGCTTGGGGAGAGTGTTGCTGACTTACTGGAGATGTTGTGCCTTTTCAGGGTTGATGGGAGACCAACTATGCTCGGGGAGAGTTGTTGAATCTTGTCTTACTTAACGGGGAGTGAAGGTATCTTGGTTACGTTCTTCAGCCGAACCTACCTTGGTACCTTGGTGGACAGAGCAACTAGATCGCTTAGACAACTCATTACTGCCCCTGTTTCTGTGGGAAAAGATACATGTGGAGGCGCTTGATGACTGCCGGTTGACAAATCTTCTTCTGGTAGGCAAGTGACGAGATGATGGAACATAGCCGTACGCTTTTGATCCCTAACTTTTGCCTGGACCGCCCTTTCGGGTTTTTAGTCCACCGGGATACCCATTTTTGCCCAAGCCGCCTTTTCAGGTTTTCGACTTGCCGGGTGTACAGATTTCTTTTCATTTCATCCCTTATTTTTTCCTAGGTGTGTCAACCTAGCGGGTCTTTGCTTATGCGTAGTGTTTTTTTTTCCGGCTATGTCCGTGCTCTCAGGATGCTGGGAGTTGTCATTGTCGGTAGTGTTGCGTTTCCCTACTACCAGAAGATCTTCGCTTGATCGTCCAATGCCCCAAGTGATCCAGACGGAGGTTTTCCCCAAGTTGGTTAGCCTTTTGAGAGATTCTCTGAATCTTGACTTAACTGCCCCAGATGATGGACAATGATCATGCCATGCCCCTTGATTGGAGGTGCTTTTGTTCATTTAGACATTCGTCGTGCGAACTTCTATGTTGTTCAAACAAATAGTCATATGCAGGCAATGTTATATTAAAATGCAAAGCTTATGTCTGTTTCGAAGTTTTTGAAAATGCATCTTTTTTTAGTAAAAACAAGTGAATTTTGTAAAACTGTGATGTCAACTCGTTATTTTACCGCAAGCCTTAAGGAGTCAGGATACCTTTCGTATCAGTATGCTTTCGAACTAACCCATGCTTTAGCTAGGACTTTTAAGGGTTGTAACGTGGCCTGGTTCACGGTTTAAGAAACAAAAGATAAAGGCTCAAATTTTATTTGTACCCACCCGTTCTTCGTGATGTTCTTTAAACCTAAACTCAGTTGATCGTGCGTTAGACCTTTGTTTGAGTCTTTGCTCGGATATTCCAATGATGGTTCGGATATTGACAGTTTATTGGGAATAGGCAGTCATTCCTTTTTTGGTTGAGGGTTTGTAGGACCTCTTTCTTTTTTGATTTCGTTATCCCTATTTTTGCCTGAACTGTTTCTTTTGTGATTACAGTCAGCGGGATGCCCCAGTTTTGTAAGTCTCTTTCATAGGTTTTGACTTAATGGGCTTTAGTTTTTTTTTTGGTAATGACTGCCTGTCTTTATGATTATTCAGAACCATCACTGTCTTTTGCTTTGTAAGGACTCCTTTGATGCTATTTGTTGCGCACTTGGATCAACTGAGAGAACTACCCTGCCCCAGGTTATGATTAAGGGTTTTAATTTTCGAAAAGAAAAACTCCTACTTCTTTGGCTCAAAGGGGTTGACGAGGGATTATCTTCCTTATAACTCCAGTGTTTAGGAATTGAAACAATGCCTGTACCTCATCAGCGGGGTCTGTTCAAAAGCATATTGTAGATTGTGGTATCGTTTTCGTCATCCTCCCTCAAGAGGCTTAGAATTATTAATCGAGAGTTGACATCAAAAAATGAAAGCAGTTTGAATATAGCGAATGTGAATATATTGATTCAAAACAGACATATGTGATGCATTAATGAAATAACATCGTTTGACATGATAATTGTTTGAACAATCAAAAGAAAATTACAACTTGAAAATTCTAATGGACAAAAAGTCTTCTCATCTCAAGACTTGTTACTTCAAATGGTGAATCCTGTAGGGATGGTAGAAGAACTCAGCCTGACCCACTTGGGTGAAATCCACTGCTCCTTCATTAATCAGGTCCCGGACCTTGTTCTTCAGAGCCCAGCAGTCGGCAGTGTCATGTCCAGGACTATCAGAGTGGTATGCACATCTTTTGTTGGGATGATAGTTAGGAGCAGAGATGTTGGGGTTCCGGGGAGGAGCCCTTAGTGTAATCGGATTCAAACTCAACAGGTGTTGTAAAGCTTGAAACAACGGCATGTTGAGCTGGGTGAACTGCCTCCTGGGCTTGTTTGGCTTACTCTGATCAACCTGTTGCTCTGGGCCAGGTTGTGGTTGGACTTGTGAAGTGGTAGCAATTTGGAGAGGTCTATTCCTCACCATGCCAGACTCTTGTCCTCTGGGAAGTTGATCAATGACCTGGTCCCTGACTTGGACTGATTGCTTCATGTTGTGTCTCTCTTGGTGGAGTTGGTTGACCATGGTCCTCAACTCTTCTTGCTCCCGAGCTAAGCCTTGGATGAGAGCCATTTGCCCCAGCATCTGGGTTCTCATAGTATCTACCTCCGCTTGCAAGCGTTTTAGCCGTTCATCCTTACTGTCTTCTGGACTGTTCCTGGCCAAAGTCCCCATGAGGAGTGTTCTCAGCTCTTCCTGCCCCTTGGATAGATTTAGGAGGATCTCCCCGAACCGAGTCTCTTGAGCATGAAGATCCTGGTTGTCTTGTTGGGAAGCCATTGCTGAAATAAACAGCGGAGAAGGTAAGTGACCTGTAAAAAGGGTACCTGTTATACAATGATGTGTATGTATGCATGCGATGTTTTCAAGGATCTCGCGGGGTAAACAAGAAAATTGTTAGAATTCGCATCTGGTTGCTTGATTGAAGGAACTTCGTGTTGTTGAGAGTCCTTCTTCAAGAGTCAAGGCTCACCATATCCAGTGGGTCATAGCCCCCGACTCAACTCATTAACCTTGGCTAGAGGAAAATAAATCCCCTTTGACCTTTGCTGGACATTTGATTCATCATGACCTACATCACAAACCCTTGAGATCCTTGAAATGGATTAGTCCTTATGTAGGATGTATGCAATGGTATGATGTTATGCTATGCATGGAGTGATGTAAGTAGGCCCTGTAATGAGTCCCAATTAAGGACTGTAAACAAAACCTGCAAGGAACTCGTGTTGTTAGATAACAAATGTGCAAGTAATTCAAGTTTGAAGGCACACAAGTCATACAGAGCCCTTAGAGTTCAGGCCAGCATGAAGTTTGGGGTACTACCCTCTTGAAGTTGGTGGGCTCAAACCTGTCCTATCAAAAGTAACCGGGTTCTAAGGAGCTCAATATCATTGGGTTGTTTTCTGTGTTCATTGTTTTGATTTAGCCACTGAACTGGCGATCAAAATATTCCAAGAAAACAACCCTCAATGAGTGTAGTATCGAGTATCAACCAACTTCGGACTGCACCAAAGTCAGTCATCTCACTACCCCTAAAGAGGCCATGATGGTTCAATTAAGGTTCCTAAGGTCAGTTGATGCTTCACGACACCACGCGGAGGCCCCGTACTCTTCTTGACTTGACTCAAGGGTTACCGATACTCACCAAAGTGCCACATCAACGTAGCAAACTTCTTCAACCGTGTCGGTATACCCCGCACAGTTACCTCACAGTTTGTTGCTACTTTCTAAGAAGGTATCCCCTAGATCCGGGTTAGGATCTATGAAACTCCCAAAACAAGCCCACAATTTTAAAGCAAACAGATCAAGCAATTGAAAACATGATGATGAACTATTCCTAAGGTACACCTCACTTTATTAATTCCCCAGCAGAGTCTCCAGTTCTGTGATCGGTGGAAATGAGAACGGACTGTTTTTAAGCTAGTTTCGCGAAATGTCGCGGTAAGCAAGAGTCGCCACCGTCTTTTATGTTCTCCAACATGGAAAGGACAAAAGCACAACAAAATACCTTATTCGAGAATATTTCTCGGTTCGGGAGGTAGATTTATAGAAAGGGAAGTTGTTAGCACCCTTTCTATCCATGGTTATCCATGGGCTCTTAGATACTTGCTCTTATGTTTTTAAAATGATGTTTGCTTTTCAAATGTGAGTGGGTTTGAAAAAATTTCATTGAAAGATTTCTGAATGACTCTTGTATCTGTCCTCAAGAGTGTTTGAAAAAATTTGTTTTGAAAGCTTTTGAAAGTGTAAGGTGTGAAAAGTATTTTGTTTGTTTTTGAAAAGAGCAAGTACCCATGAGTCATCTACCTACCCTAAGGAATTAAGTTGTGTAAGTGTCCTTTAGGTAGTGCCATCCCACCATTGAGAGGTAGGTAGCACCACCGTTGGAGGTGTTCGGGTCAATTCGATTTTAGGGATAATGTGGTCACCGAAGCAACAGTTAGGACACCTTAGAAGCAACCCTAATGTCCTAGATCCTTTTTAATCTGAGGCAACCGTTTCGAGGCAACTGTTTCGAGGCAACTGGATCTTGAGACAAAGGGTGATCTCTAAGACGTCCTATACTTGATGACCACGTTTCGAAGGCAACGAGTGAGGCGTACCCTAGAAGTGGTGTGTGTATTGTGTGTTGTATTCAGTTAATGTTTGTCTTTGTTATTAGTGAGCTACGAGTTGTTTTTATTTACATACATTCTTTCATGCAGGTTTAGCAGTTAAGGGGGTGCGGAAAGTAAATTGCGGAAATATAAATTCTACGCTATTACAAGGCGCGGGTCTATACATCGCCAAAAATACAAAGATCCGTTTTGGTAAAATAAAGTGCGAGAAATAAAGCAATAAAATCCTAATTACTATTACATCCGGAGGCAGTTACAGAAATAATCAAAATAAAGAATTAAAACTAAAATGTGCGCGAAAGAATGAATCGGGAATGTCTTAAGGGTGTTGACCCTTTTAAGAAAAGAAATTGAATTTTTTGTCTTTTTTGTGATTAAATGAAATTAATAACTAATAATTAAACTAATTAATTAATTTATTAAAAGAAAATATTTTTGTGTTTTTATATTTTTAATGAAAATAAAAATAAAAGGGAATAAAATTAAAAGTTAATAAACCTAATTCTAAACTTATTTTAATTATTAAAAGAAAAGTTAGAGTTGCCTAATTAAACTATTTCAATTAATGTTTATTTACAAAAATAATATGAGAATAATAATAATAATAATAATGTTAATTCTATTTTTATTTTTTTTATGAAAATATGTTAATTATGTTAATTGTCAATAAAAAAGGGGATAAGAAATAATAAAATAAAAAAAGAAAAGGACAAAATAATAGAAAAGGAGCAAACCCAAGGGGAGGGTTTTGGGCCAAATAGGAGGTGTATTGTTGAATTCTGGCCCATTTGAATCTTCAGCCACGTTGACTTCTTGGATTGCCTGCAGCATGCTTTGACTGAGCACATGGTATTCATCACTTTTTGTCCTTTGGATCTATGATCATGGCCACCTGGCGCTTGGATCTGTGAGGTTTATGGTGTTCAACGCTTGGGAATCTACACAAGAACATATTGGAAAAAATAACATTTGAATTATGGGGGACCTGGGAATCGAACCCAGGTCCCAATGATTACCAGCCAACTCACATCAACCACTACATCATTCGCTTGTTGTGTCAAGATACCACTTCATCACGCCTTTTTTATTATCCTTCTCTTGTAATTACTTTTCCCCTTTTGTCATCCTAATAGATTGTTTTCCATTCTTCTTCTTTAAAGAGTAGAAAAAAAAGAGGCACCTTTATTCTCCCTTTCCTGCATACAAAAAAACAAAAAAACAAAATGTTGACAAAAAAAACGTAATTACACGCAGAGGGTGATGGCGGTTAGGAAACGGTGGTTCTCGGATCTGCAGCGGTTCTGTAAGATGTTTTGGTCTAATAGTGAAATTTAGTGAATAGATGTAAATGATAGTGGTTTGGAAATTCAGATTGAAAAGTTGTTGGTAGTAGTCATGGATGGTGAAGGAAATTAAAGATTTGTGGTGTATAAAACACAAGTAAGAAAAGTATAAAAAATTAGTTGTTAGCTATGTAAAAAAAAATGAATGGAGTACGGAAAAAAAAATTGTGAGCATGGATAGGGATTTTCTGCAGAGCTTTTTTTTGGAATTTTTGTTTTTTCGTTTTAGAGAGTTATAGCCCTTGTAAAATGGTATGAGAGGCTTACATATATGTCTTTGAATGAGAATCAAGCAATAATGTGAGCCATTAACCCTTGCAATGAAGTTTGAGATTTTTCCATAACCACCATTAAAGAAACTTGCCATTCTTGTCCAAAATTTGAATTTTATGCTTAAAATGGACCTTACACAAAATTGGTAGGTGGATTATGATGTATCAAAGTCATTCAAGCCACAAGATATCCCTTAATTAATTTTTTTGATTTTTATTTGAATTTTAAAGATTTAAAATGAATTAAATCAAATAAAATTAAATAAAAATAGAAAAATTAATTTTTAATCTTGAAATAAGTCATGGGACACGTGGGTGGCATGGCAAAGCTGAATCAAGTGGAAAAAGTGGGCCCTTTTGTCAAAAATTGAAGTTTCAAGGATAGTTGACTTTTGCCATTTCACAAAAATTTCCCAACTTTCCCAATGCATATCTTGCTCAATTTTGATCATATGTACATGTTCTTGGACATTTTGGAAAGGTATTGAAGTCCTCTAACCAATGCTTTTGGTCCCATGTCATTTTGATTTACCAATCTCAAGTTATGGTCTTTGACTTAAAGTGCCTTTTTGTTGACTTTTGAAAATGACCTATAATGTTGAAATTGATAACTTTTTGTGAGAACATTTCTTGGACTTGGAATGTGAAGATGAGTGGTAGGAAATGTCTTCCCCTTCAAGATGAGCATTGGATGGGATTTTTCTGATGAACCATGAAAAAGTTATGCCTTGGTCAAGTTACAGTTGACTTTTCAGCTGTCCAAAAATAGAAACTTTTGACACCTTGATGATTTCTGAGCCGTACTTGTGGAATCATGATCAAGACTTGATCAAATGATGATTGTGGCTTCAAAATAAGATGTTGACCAAAAATTTTGACTTTTGACTTCCAAATGACCATTTTTCCCCTACAGTTGATTGTAGAGCAAATAGGGGTTTTTTACTGTGCAACTTGACCTTGTGAGTCTTGAAACTTGACATGTAGGTGCTTGACAATGTATATGAGCATATGGGACTTGATTGAGCCCTTGAAAACCTCAACTTCCTTGCAAGAACCAAAACCCTAATGTTGACTGGCTTAGGAGGGTGCTTGACTGTGTAGCCCTTGAGTAGACTTTGAACCATTTGAGGTGATGCTTGTCAAAACTTTGAAGGATATGGGAGGGCAAATTTTGGAGTACAACACCAGGCATCTCTGCGGCGCTCCACACGAACAGATCTACGTTCTCCCTCAAGCAGACCTTGATCTGCTTCCTCGCTAGGTCGGGGAGTCCTGTGCCAATCTTCACCCCTCTTCTCAGGTCTTCACCAAGAGGGACAAGCTCGAAGTCCCCGTTTGGAATTGGTCGGAGGAGCTCCTGCTCGCTGTTCGAGGGTTCGTCTTGGTCGAAGCGAGTGTCCAGCAAGATCAAATTGACCTTTGGAGGAGACCTTTGCACCTCCTCTCTGATGGGTTGTGGCTCTGACTGTTGAGGCTCTATTCACGCTGTTGCAGCTTTCTTGGCGGGTTGTGCTTCGGTGTCGACTGTACTTTGTCCCTTGGCCACCATGTTGAAGCATCTTCGGGCGGCTGCTAGGTCTCCCTGAATGGTGGTGACCCATGCCCTCTTTATGTAGAACTTCATCTTCAGATGGACGGTGGATGGAACCATGGTCAACTCTACTAGTGTCGGCCTCCCAAGGATGCAGTTGTAGAGGGATAGGCAGTCAATGACGAGGAAGCGCACCTTAACTTGTCGGGTAGCAGTATCTTCTCCGAAGGTGACCATAAGCTCCATGTACCCCCATGGCTTGGAGGTCGAGCCATTAAAGCCCTGCAAGTCTGATCCCACATATGTTGAAAGGTGGGAGTCGTTGAGCTGTAGGGTTCTGAAAAGCTGGCTATACATAACATCGGTGGAACTCCCCTCTTCGACCAGGACGCGATGTACGTCGAAGTTGGCTATTCTCGCCATGATCAGGAGAGGGGTGGCTAAATTAGGGGCTCCTCTGGGAAATTCCTCGAGGTAAAAGGTGATCGGCTCTGATCTGCCTTTAACCCTCTCGAAGGTCACCGTTTGCGGGGGAGCCGCGTCGACCAGCTCGTCCAGCTTCCTCTTTACTGAATTTATAGTCAAGTCATTAAACCCCCCACCATTTATGACCATGGAGGAGGGGAAGTTTTCCCACCTGTTGTACGTAGACAGAGGCTCTTGCATATGTTCGGGGACGTAAAAGTCCCCCGATCTCGTAATAGAGAATGCGGTCTGGATGGGGACCGACTCGTCAAATGGTCGGGCATCCTCCTTTATCTCCCTTGTTTCATGGGCATCTCGATGGGGGGCATCGCCGCGTCATTATTTCTCGAGTCTCCCCCTTTTATGAGGGTCTCTATAGCATCCTTTAGATGGACACAATCTTCAATCAAGTGCCCATGGCTCCGGTGATACTGGAAGTATTTGCTTCGATCTGCCCCAGGCTTAGTAGGAGTGGGGAGAGGACGCTTGACGCCTCCGTCCTTGAATTTTATATTCGCGCACTCTGCTAAGATGCGCTCGTGGGAAGCCGTTAGCGGAGTATACTCAGTAAACCTCCCTGAGGGTCCCCTTTGTTCCCGAGGGTCTCGGGGTTTGTCGTCCCTTCTCTTCTCGCTAGTTCGTCGAGGAGGGGAGGTGTCTTGTCGCGGATGACTGGTAGATCCGCGATTCCTGAGATCCCGGGCTCTGTTGGCCGCTTCCCTCTCGCCGTAGTCCATGTAGGCTCTGGCTTTCTCGAGGAGGGCATCGAATGTCTGGGGCAGTTTGATGCCTACGGCCTTTCTGAATTTCGTGCCCGGGAGGAGTCCTCTCTCGAGCATATATCTCTTCATGTGATCGGTACAGGGGACCTAGATGGCCTCCCGGTTGAACCGATCAATAAATTCCCTCAGGGTTTCATTGTGTCTCTGGATGATGGCCTAGAGGGTTGCTTCGGTCTTTGGGTGGCATCGCGAAGTAGTGAATGAACTGATGAATTGGTTCTTCAGATTTCTCCAGGAGGTAATTGACCCCGGGGCGAGACTTTTGTACCAGTCCATCGCAGCTTTCCTCAAAGTCGTGGGGAAAAACCAGCATTTGATTGGTCCCCCGACATTGTGATAATGTAGCATGGCCTTAAACCCGTCTATATGGTCGATCGGGTCGGTTATGCCGTCGTATTCCTTTAGATGGGGAGGCTTCTCCATTCCCGGGGGAATGGGTGCCTCCATGATGGCTTGTGACAAGGGAACGCGGGGGTCGTCCTCATCACTCCATTCAGGCGAGCGAGACGGGGATCTAACGTAGTAGCGATTATGGTGGCCCTCGTCGCGTGGAGCTTTGGTCGGGGATTGTTTAGCTTTGGTCTCAAGTAAATAGAAGACGAGGAAGCAAGTTTCCCACAGACGGAACCACTGATCTTACCGAATCAAAAATGGACCGTCACAGCTAGCTCGGGCAGAAGTTGAGTGAGATGGGGAGGGGTACCTGCAAGACACTTTGATGGCAAAGTAAGTTGCGGAATGAGAAAGAAATTATAAGTTAGAAAGTGTTGAATTGAATACCTGACCCTCTTAGGAGAGAGGGTATTTATAGCCCCCAGCGTTGGGCCAAGGTCCCCATTATTGGGCCACGTTGAGGCCCAATAACAAGAACTGCTAGGGCTTACGTGTGTATGGAGTCCAGCAAGTGGACTCCCCCTGGTCAACTGCTCCGCGAGAATAGGATTGGACTCGTGATTCTCAGAGGGCAGTTTAAGATGACTGTCGTGGGATCGTGGGCTATGTCCTCCAACGGTCGTGTGGGGAGTTGCCCAACGGTCCCTAACTTGGGTTGCTTTGGGGCTTCCCATTCGAAGGTCAAGTGTAGGCCCAATCTAGATCAATATTTATTTATTAATTAAAAAAGGTAGTGGTGTTTATAAATAAACATTTTGATAGAAAAATTATAATTTAAATTAATTTTTAAATCATTTATAAGTCAGTAAATTCTTACGTATAAAGATATTAGATGCTAAAGCATTGGAATTAGGAGTGGCAAAACAGATATGGACACTTTGTTTAAGTCTGCTATGTAAAAATTGGAAGAAAAAATATAAAGTGAGATGAAATAGACATAGTTAAGGGTATGAGTCTAAAATCTTGTCTTGCTCTATAAAAAAATGAAATTGAGGCGGAGAAAGCTCGCGAGCACTATACTATTTGTTAGAACATTCAATTTGATCAATGGAGGTTTTGTGCTTCTGGAGAAGATAGAGTGGGAAATTAAGAGAATTAGAGTCAGAGAGAGTAATTGAGGGTGAGAATAGAAAATTTTATTAATTATGCACATTACAACATTGATATTATTTATACAAGCTAAAGAAACAAATTGGAATTCAAAACAACTTAAAACTAAGGTGAAAAGGTCAAAACATGGGTTGGTAACCGGTTACGCAAAACCAGATAACCGATTACCATAACAAAACAACAGAAACAAATGTCTGCATGTAACCGGTTATGTCATTCTGTTTAACCGGTTACGAACTTGAAATATAGTTTTTTATTTATTTTCAAAACTGCTTTTTTAATAAGCTGAAACTTCCAATTAGTTTCCAGAAACTTATAACATACATTTGAATTATTATAAATTTCCAATGCTACTAAACCTTTAAAATACAAAAATTTATATCAATGTTCAAATTCGCAAAAAAATAAAACAGACATATTAGAGTGTGAGTCTACAAATTTGATCTGTCCTGCAAAAAGTGTGAATAAAATGACCATCCCTAGTTGAAATCATCTATAAAAGAACCTCTAACCCTAATAGTTAATTCAGTAACCAACATAGAGAAAAACTGTTGGAAATCCACCAAATATCTATGATGAATTTCTACCAATCTTGATGAACAAGATTGATATCACCACACAATCACAATGAATTATGAGAAAAGAAAAGAAAAGAAAAGAAAAGAAAAGAAAAGAAAAGAAAAGAAAGAAGACAATTATTTTCTGCAGAGTTTCTCGCTGCCCATAAACTGTGGAAAACTTTATTAATCACTTGCAACTGTAAATTTTGTGATTACAATGAATTGACTTAATTACAAAATTAGGGGTTACTCCCTCTATTTATAGATTTAAGTTAGCTTTCTCCCTAAGCCAAAGCTCAAAACTATAAAATTCCAAAATATTTATTTTGGTGCTAAATCAAATCTATCTATTTTAGATCTAAATCAAATTTATATAAATCTAAAACCAATCAAATTTATGTGTAGCTTGCTTCGATCCATAAGCTCTTCGACTGGGCAACCTCCCTTCGACACACACACTATTTCGATACAATCGAATTACAATTTAACACACCACCTAATTCATCGTGTCTAAACTATCTATATTCATCATGGTTCTTAGTCTTCTGAATATTTTGACTTGTACTCCCTTCATCATGATGTCTGCAATCTGATTCTCAGTTCTGCAGTGTTCCAAATTCATCTTCCCATCTGTTACCTGCTCTCGAAGATAGTGGAACCTCATTTTGTTGTGCTTGCTTCGACCATGTGCTATCGGGTTCTTTGCCATATTGATAGCTGACATGCTGTCGATCTTCATGATAATTGCTCCATGATCTTTCTCTGTTATCTCTTCGACCAAGTTCACCATCCAAGTTGCTTGACATGTACAAAGATAAGCAGTTATGTATTCTGCTTCGTATGATGATAATGCCACTACTGGTTCCTTTCTTGAACTCCAAGAAACTGGTGCACCACCTAACATAAACACATATCCTGTTGTTGATTTTCGATCTTCAATATCACTACACCAACTCGAATCAGTGTATCCCACTAACTTGCATTTTTTCCTTTATCAGCTGCAGGAAACAAAACGCCATGGTCGAGAGTTCCTTTGAGATACCTTAGTATCCTTTTCACCACTGCTAGATATGATACCTTTGGCTTCTACATGAATCTACTTACCATACCTATATTATATGCTAAGTCAGACCTTGTATGACAAAGGTATCTCAATGACCCAATAAGTCTTTTATATTGGGTTGGGTCAACATCATCTTCATCTGCATCTTTCGACAGTTGCAGTCTTGGTTCTGCAGGTGTCGAAGTTGAGTTGCATTCTTCCATCTCAAATCTCTTGAGAATTTCTCCTGCATATCTTTTCTGATGCATCATCAAACCTCTACTGCTCTTGTAGAATTTGATGCCAAGGAAATATGAAATCTCACCCATATCAGACATTTCGAATTCCTTGCTGAGATCACCTTTGAAGTCTTCGATCTCACTTTTACATCTACCAGTTATCAATAAATCATCGATATAAAGACATAGTATAAGCAATTCACTATTTCTTCTTCTTACATATACTCCATGTTCAGTTGTGCCTTTCACAAATTCCTTTTCTCTTAGGAAACTATCAATTTTCTTATTCCAAGCTCTAGGAGCTTGTTTCAATCCATACATGACTTTATGCAGCCTGTACACCTTTCTTCCTTCGTCATGTTTCACAAACTCAACTGGTTGTTTAACATAAACTTCTTCGTCTAAGTGTCCATTCAGGAATGCATACTTCACGTCCATCTGACATATGTTTCATCTGTTTATTTCTGCTAGACCAACAACCAACCTGATTGTTTTGATCCTAGCAACAGGTGCAAAAACTTCATCGAAGTCTATTCCTTCTTTCTGTAGAAATCCTTTCACCATAAGCCTTATTTATGTTGAGTTACTTCCCCTTTGAAATTCATTTTCACTTTGTATACTCACTTGACATCAATTTCCTTCTTGCCTTGAGACAATTCGACAAGTGACCAAGTGTTGTTGTCTTCGATAGACTTCATTTCTTCGTTCATTACTTTCATCCACTTTGAATCCTTCAATGCTTCAGCTACATTGACAGGTTTGACATCTGCATAGAAAGCATAATGTACCAACTCACCTTCATTATCTATCACATCATCTGATGTAATCACACAATCTTGCAATCTTGCAGGCGTGCATCTTGTTCTTTGAGGTCTGCTTGTACTTGGTTAATCTATAACTGTTGGTTCCTCTTGTCGAACTTCTCTTTTGACTTGAATTTCTGGTTCTTCAAGTAGGATTCCCACTGAATATTTCTTGACATTTTCAGTCCAATCCCATTCTTTAAGCTCATTTATGATCATGTCCCTTCTGATCACAACCTGCTTGTTCATTGGGTCGAACAACTTGTAACCTCCTGTTGAATGATATCCAACTAGAATCATTTGACTCGACTGGTCATCAAGTTTTATTCTCAACTGACCTGGCACATGTCTATGTGCAATAGATCCAAATACCTTCAGATGACTCAAGCTAGGCTTCACACCAGACCAACATTATTCTAGAGTAATTCCTTCTAACTTCTTCATAGGACATTTGTTCAAAATGTATGTTGCAGTCAACACAGCTTCAACCCAAAACTCTTTAGGTAAATTCTTGTCTTTCAATATACTTCTCACCATATTCATGATGGTTTGGTTCTTCCTTTCTGCAGTTCCATTATGCTGTGGAGTATAGGATGGCACCACTTCATTCACAATCCTTTCTTTTTCACATAACTTGTCGAAGTATTTCGACACATACTCTCCACCACCATCAGTTCTCAAAACTTTGAGTTTTCGACCACTTTTTCTTTCGACCATAGACTTAAACTTGGCAAATACCTCGATCACTTCACTTTTCTTCTTGATCAAGTAAGTCCGCAGCTTTCGACTGAAATCATCTATGAATGTAACAAAGTATTTGTTACCTCCCATCGAATCCACCTGGATTGATCCACATACATTAGAGTATATGACTTCAAGAATAACCTTTAACCTGCTTCTTGCATCCTTGCTGAAGTTATTCTTGTGCTGCTTCGCCTGCACACACTCCTCACATACCTCGTTTGGAATATCGATTTCTGGAAATCCTGAAATCATATTTTTTCTCTTCAAATCTCTGATGTCTCTGAAGTTGAGATGGCCTGGTCGATAATGCCATGTTCATTCATCTCTGCTAGCTGTAGTCGAAAGGCACTTGTGCTCCATCACATTTAGTTCGATCTTGAATGTTCTATTCTGAGACATAGGAGCTTTCAAGATTAATCTTCCATTTACGTCGACGACTCTCATCATCTTATCTTTGATCGACACTTTATAATTCTTTTTTACCAACTTCCCTATATTGAGTAAATTTCTCTTCATGCTTGGTATGTACAACACATTGGAAATTACTGACCTCTTTCCATCTTTCATCATAATCATAACATCACCAATACCTTCAACTGCTAGGGTATTGTCATTTGCGAATTTTACCATATTTTTCATTGAGGGCTTTATGTTGACAAACCAGTATTTCCTTCCAGACATATGCGATGAGCATCCTGAATCCAAGTATCATTGGTCCTTAAATATATCTTCATCTCTTGTTGTGACCATCACCATCATCTCTTCTTCTTCATGTTTTGTAAAGTGTGTATCACTTTCTTGATTCTTTCACTTTTCTGGACAATCACTCGAATAGTGACCATACTTATGACAATTGTAACATTGAATGTGACTCTTGTCAGGTTTTCGACAACCACCTCTTCCTATATTTGCAACACCACCTCTTTGGTTGCCTTGGTATGGTCTTCTCTGATTCGACACGTTTCCTTCGTTCTGGTTTCCTCTACCAGTCAATTTGTTGTAGCCGTCTCTACTTCTGTTGAACCACTTTCCTTTTCCTTTGGTTTCTTTTGCTGAATGTGTCTACAAAGCCACATCACTCTTCGAATTGCCTGGAACTCTTTCAGTCATTCTTTGTTCATGAGATTCAAGTGTCTCTTGAAGCTCTTCCTTTGTCAATTTCGACAAGTCTTTCCCCTCTTCTATATCCACCACCACATGGTCGAACTTAGGAGCTAAAGATCTTAAGATCTTCGAAACAACAGCTCTTGTTATTAATGTTTCTCCATATATCTTGATTTGATTCACTAGTTTTGTAACCCTAGTGAAGAAATCAGATATGCTCTCACTATTTTCCATCTGAAGCAATTCATACGTTCTCTTGTGAGTTTGTAATCTCACGTCTTTCACCTTTTCTGTACCACCAAAAGACTTCTCAAGAACCTCTCAAACTTCTTTTGCAGATTCTGAATCACTCACTTTTTCAAAATTTTCTGGACTCAGACATTGATGAATTATAAAGAGTGCTTTATAACTCAGCTTCTCAGATTCTGTGTGTTTCTTATTTTCTTCTTCTGAAGCGTTTTCTCCAAGCGCTTCTAATCCATCCTTTACAAGATCCCAAAGACCTTGACACTTGAAAAAAACTTTCATCTGTTTGCACCAATTCTCATAGTTGTCTACTTTCAGAATTGGTAAAGTTGCTGGATAATTTGTATTCCCGTAACTCGCCATCGTGAATTCTTCTTCTTCCTCAATCGTTCTTGATCGATACTTCCCTTGAATCGATTAACGGAGCTCTTATACTAGATGTTGGAAATCCACCAAATATCTATGATGAATTTCTACCAATCTTGATGAACAAGATTGATATCACCACGCAATGACAATGAATTAAGAGAAAAGAAAGAAGACAATTATTTTTCTACAGAGTTTCTCTCTGCCCACAAACTGTGAAAAACTTTATTAATCACTTGCAACTGTAAATTCTGTGATTATAATGAATTGACTTAATTACAAAAGTATGGGTTACTCTCTCTATTTATAGATTTAGGTTAGTCTGCTCCCTAAGCCAAAACTCAGAACTATAAAAGTCAAAAATACATATTTTGGTATTAAATCAAATCTATTTATTTTAGATCTAAATCAAATTTATCTAAATCTAAAACCAATCAAATATGTGTGTAGCTTGCTTCGATCCACAAACTCTTCGACTAGACAACCTCCCTTCAACACACGTTGTTTTGACACAATCGAATTACAATTTATCAAAAACAAAAGATAAACACATAGTTTTCTTAACTATTTGGTTAAAAGTTCAACCGATATCAATCCTAAGAAAAATAGCACCTGTGAAAATTGGCAACCCTTTAAATAGTGATATTCTATGAGGTTGAGTTGATTGGATATGTTTGTCTTTAGTTTTTGTTGTGAACAATTATAAAAAAGAACCTTATCATATACGGTACAAAAAATAAGTGATAATCTATGAGCTTGAGTTGATTGGATATGTTTGCCTATAGGTTTTTGTAGTGAACAATTATAAAAAGAACTCTTATACATCTAAATTGAACAATTTGATTCTTAAAATAAAGTTAAAACAAGTTACAATAACATTTAACTTATACTTATCTATTTACCGTAGAAAAAAATTAAATACTATAATCAAGATTATATAAGGAATCTTTATTGGTCAACATTATTTTTACAAATATTTAATTCTCATACATGAAAGGATTTGTTAGTATGTTATCCTAGTCTCAAGGATGTTAAGTAGGAATAAGCTCTTAGTTAGAAGGTTATTTAGCCTATTTCATTAAGTGTTTCGTTTCTGTTGGTAGTGGGATATTACTTTGCCTTAGTTTGCTTTATGTTAAGATCGTGTATAACCGACTATTGGATGTTTAAGAGCCTAGTTTCCCATTAATAAAAAAAAACACTTGATCTAAAGTTCTTATATTTCACATTTGGTATCAAAGAGGCAATAACATGTGAGAATTCAAAAACCGAGAGAATGGGTGCAGATAAACACTCAGTAGAATTTTTTAATTTTGATGGTCATTATGATCACTTAAGCGAACTAATGAACTAATGAAGAATCTCTTAAAAATAGAGGGTCTTTGAGCGAACTAATAAACTAATGAAAAATCTCTTAAAAATAGAGGATCTTTGAGTATGATGAAACATGATTTTGAAGAATCAATCAAAGAAATTCTGGTAACTGATGTGGAACAAGCACAGTTAGAAGATGATATAATCAAATATTATTAGGTAAAACATTACCTCTACCAAGCAATAGACATAAATGTGTTTTGAGTAGATCTTGGATTGAGGCACATCCAAGATTGGGCAGGAATCATTATAGAAGAAGTTCTGAAGAAATGAAAAAGTGAATAAATCTTTGTGCAATGCTTTGCAAAGAGAAATTGAGATCTTGAAAATGAAGAAAATATCATTAATTACTTTGCATAAGTAATGGTGGTATCAAACAAATTAAGCAACGATAAAGAAGATATATATGATTCTAATACTTAAAGTCTCAAGAGGGACTTAAAGTCTCATCAAGCAGGGCTAACATATAATCTCGCCTGAATGACTTAGAGTCTCACCAAACAGTCTCATCTAAACGCCTCACAATAGGGACTTATAGTCTCATTAGGCGGGCTCAACATATAATCTCACCTGAAAGACTTAGAGTCTCACTAAAGAGGATAATCTAAACGCCTTACTTGAGGGACTTGAAGTCTACTCAAACCGAATTCCTCCCAAAGTCTCGCCCGAGAGATGCGGCCTAAGCCTGGCCCAAGAGACTTAACCTAAAAGTCTTTCCTGAGAGTTTGGAACTTAGTCTCGCTCAAGAGACTTGAAGCCTCGCTAAAGGGACTTAGAGTCTCATTAGATAGGCTCAACATATAATTTCTCCTGGACTTAGAGTCTCACCAAACAGGCTCATCTAAACGCTTCGCCTGAGGGACTTGAAGTCTCCTCAAACAGGATCCAGCCTAAAGTCTCGTCTGAGAGACACAATCAAAGTTTGGTGTGAGAGACTTAACCTAAACGTCTTGCTTGAGGGTTTGGACCCAAGTCTCACCCAAGAGACTCAACGCCTAGCTAGAGGGACTCAGAGTCTAATTAGGAAGACTCAACATATAATCTCTCCTGAAGGACTTAGAGTCCCACGAAACAGACTCATCTAAATGCCTCCTCTAAGAGATTTAGAGTCTCACCAAACATGATCAACGCATAACCCCACCTAAGGGACTAAGAAGCAATTAAAGTACTTCGTCCTTTATCAAGCCTCTGTGCTCGAGAGACTTTATAGTGATATATTTGTAAAGACCCATCAAGGACGAGGAGAGGGTGACCGCTAGTAAGGGGTAACACCCTTCATCCGCTATAATAAGGCATGCTCGCCCTGAAACACTCCCTACTCGCCCGTTGAGGAAAATATGGAAAAATGCATGTCTCGATCAGAAGGAATTCAGAGTCAACAAACTAAACAACATATTCCTAAGAAGTAGGGATTCAACGGTCGGTCCACTACTATAGCTAAGTGGACGATTATCATCTTCAAAAAACTCTAACTCTAGACTCACGAGCCTCTATAAATATCGCATCTCTAATATGAGGAGACAACTCATTACATACACAAAATACTCTAAGAATACAGATTTTCTCACCTCACATGAACTTATTTTCTTCTTAATCAAAAATACCAACAAATAGGATTTCTCACTACCTGAGCAAGCCATAACCCAAAAAAAAATATCACTAAGGTCTCTTGCCCCCGACCAATATAGGGCCTGATATGTTAAGTAAGAATAAACTCCTAATTAGTAGGTTAGTTAGCCTATTTGATCAAGTCTTTTGTTTCTTTTTTGTAGTGGCTATTTCTTAGCCTTAATTTGCTTTCTCTTAAAATTGTGCAATAGACTATTAGCTATATAAGAGGCTAGTCTTTCATTGAATAAAAACCTCTTAAATTAAAGTTCTTATATCTCACATTTGTTACCAGAGTACTTATATCTCACATTTGTTACCAGAGAGGCAACAGCCTGTAAGAATTATGGGTGAGGATAAAATACTTACTAAAAATGAAGAATACTTAGATATAATTTTATAAGTGCGGTTCATATTTTTCTCCAATAAAAATATGACAAATATACTTAAATATCTTTTAAGAAATAAAAATAGAAAAAAAATTACATATATGTAAGAGAAAATTATACACTTGTCATATTTTCATTGGAAAAAAATATAAATCACACCTAAAAAAAATACACCTAAATTTTTTCCTACTAAAATTCCCCATTTAGACACTCATTATGATCACTGGAGCGAACAAATTGGAGAACCTCTTGAAGGCAAAAGGTCTCTAGAATCTGGTGGAATGTGGTTTTGAAGAATCAATAGAAAAAAAACGTTGCTAAGTGATGTGCAGCAAGCACAATTAGAAGATGACACAGTCAAAGATTACTTGGTAAGGTATTACCTCTACCAAGAAATAGACAGAAATGTGTTTGAGCCTAGTCTTCCATTGAATAAAAAAAAACAAGTTTTCTCGAAGTTCTTATATCTCACAATACATGCGTCTAAAATATGTCTAAAATATATTGAAGCAAAGAAAAAAAAAATCTTTGGTGACAGTTGTCCAACAATTGTCGTACTGTCGGAAAGGAGAATAAATTTAGACACATGTCTACATTAGCGACACATTGTGTAAGATTGCAGCATCAAAGGAGGGTAATCAAAGAGATGTGTTTTTCTCCCGGATGTACTGCTAAGAAGTAAGAACAGAATACCAAATACTTTAAATCCCACATTTGACGGAAACAAGATGGTTACACGTGAAATTGACAATCAAATGTTATTCTTCATTTCGTACATTTTCTCCAAAAGTGTTTCATTTTATGACTCTTCTGTTAAAAAAGTACTCTGCTCGCTTTAAAAAAAATAATTCATTTTCCTCATAAATTCCATTTTGAAGCAATTAACACACCCATTAAAGGCAACAAAAGGAAAGGAACACGGGAAAAAAAATCAGGAATCTAAATCATACAAAATAAAATGGAAATATTTAACTACTGCGTGCCTTTGTACCATAGAAGGGTTATTGGCATGGAGAAAGAAAGTAATTAAATAAATAAACCAGTACATAAAGATCCCTGTAATAGGTAAAAGATAATACCCAAAAATTGTGGGTAATTTGGACAAAAGGCATCATACTCGAAATCGAAACTAGAAACCAAAACTGAAATTCAGTATGATGCTACGAAATCCAACTTGAAAAGTTGGTGGAAGAGAAAAAAATCTATAGGGGCAAGGGATTGTAGTTCAGATGAAATCTACCCTCCTAACCATAATAAGGTTGAATACCAGGAGGAGAAGCATCGGCAAATGAACCTGGAGGCAGATTGGAATGAAGTGAGGCACTGGAGGGGGATACAGCGGATGGGGAATAGCCAGGAACCGGAGGAATGGCTTGACCCGAAGGAAAAGTACCAGGTGCCGATAAATAACTTTGTGTAACATCTTGCTGGTTTTGATCCCATGATGGCATTTGTCCCTGTAAACCACCAGGGTACATAGGAGCAGCCTGAGTATTCTGCCATGCAGGAGCTTGGGTTGGATGGAGACTAGGATTTAGCACTGTATAGTCTCGGCTTTTCTCACTGAATGCCTGAAACCATTTGAACAATACTAAAATCAGATTCAGTGAAAAGTCATTTAGAGATTAAAAGTCATTTGAGAAGAGACAATCAAAATTATTTCTGATAAATAAAATGTCGAAACCAAACTGTTTCTAAGAGTATATTTTTATCCCTCCCACCCTCTTTCTCATATTCTTTTACCTCGTTAATATTAACTCAAACATATTTTTTTTATACCTTAACATTGAGATCAGTATGACGAGAGTATGTTAGATGAAGCTTACAATAGCCACCATCATATATGTTGTGTCCCTCTAAAGCTTCTTTGGCAGATGCTGCTATCGTAACATCTGAAAACGAAGAAAAAAGTTACACTTGCACATGCTGAATTGCCATAAAAAGGAATTATTTGTTGAGCAAAGGAAAAGAAGCACAATGACAATAGATGAACAACTAAGAATTTCACTTGATTATGGAAAAAAAACAAGAGGTATGTCATGATATATTATAGTAAGGTCCAGAGTTTCAAGAGTGAAAGTTTGCCATACTACAGTATAATATTATTTTTGAAAACTTGTTTACACTGTGAGAGAGACACTATTAGTGAAAGACTTAATACAAACTAAAGAGCATCAGTCAAATAAGATCAATACCAGGGTATTGAATCAGTGCTTGAGTTTGTCCATTCTTTTCGAATATAGCAATTTTTTGAACAGTGCCCAATGCAGAAAACACCTGTAAATGTACGTCAGAAGCATTAAATACAAAGCATCCATGAATTGCCATTTTAATAAGAAATAAAATTCTCACCGTATTAAGAACTTCTACGGTGACTGCATACTGCATATTTTCAATTGTTGCCAGAAGTACATTACTCTCTAGCTCTTTCCTCTTTCCGTCAGGACCAATTGCAGACTGAAGATCGTGAGTTGTTAGCATATACTGAAAATATGCAAATACAAAATATGGATAAAGAAAATATGAAGTATGAACCAAATACCTGCAACGCACTGTCAATGGCCGTCTGATTAACAGGAAGCATAGGATTAGTGTAGTCCCTACATAGACAGAAACTTGGATGTAACCAAACCATGCATTGAAGTACGACTAATATCTATAGAATATCTATGTCCATTCAAACAATGTCATGCAGGAATTAAAGATCAAAAGAATTTAGTATATGGAATGACAATCTAAGATCATAGAACCTATATACCAAAATGGATGACTAGCAAAATAAGTCACAAAAGTGGTAAGAAAACGTGATTAGATAACCTTTTAAATCTATTTTTAAGAAATTCATGGATAGAAGAAATGATATATGCTTACTCCAGAGAGCAAGCTTATGCATGCAGTCATGGTTCACTAATAATTATTTCTAACTATTAAAATGAAAGGATAGAGGAAATAGAAGATGCTTACTTCAGAAAATGTGCTTATATTAATACAATTATGGCTTACTAACAACTTTACAATTTTATTATCACATCAAATAGTTTCAATACAGATGTCCTCCAAGCAGTGAGGATGTTAAAGAAACTCAAACATATGAATTTAAAGATAAGATGATCATAGATGTCTCAATTGTTATTTCTTTTTCTTGTAAACGACCCTGTACCTAGTTTATGTAAAACAAGTATTTAATCTTGGAATCTCCATAAAGGGGGAAAAATAAGTACGGGCAAATATATCTTAAGGTATGGGTATTATTAGAAAGAATCGCCTGATATTGGCTAAAGAGGTTCTTGCATAATCAACCATAGATGGAAAAGAATTATTTTGAACATAAAAATCAATAAATAAAACTAGAAGGCTCTGTACAAGTGTGATAAATGTGAAAAGATAAAAACGGCTAGAAAAGGCAGATTCATTTAAATCATACTTATATCCATAATAGATACAGATCAAGGAGAAAAAATCGAATTGAGATTTGAGACAACATTTATATAGTAGATATTAATGTTCCAGTATGCTCAAATATTACTGACATTCAAAAAAGTTAGATTTATGCAATCATCTCTCATAAATGAATAATACTAATTGCATTTCACAAACAAGACAACTATATTCTGAATACCAAGCATAACTAACTTCAAGATGAATAAAAATAAAGCACACATATCAATTGGCAAATAAAACAATTGACAAATTTTTAAATTACACGCAAGAGTTTAGTTTAGAGGACTTTGACATATTTCTGCTAACTCAATGAGACACGTCAATCAATAAAGTGTAAGTAAACACAGACAGAGGAATAATATATGATAGGTGTCATGCATCCTCATTTTTACCTGCTGCGATTGGATTGGAACTTGATATTGAGGTCTCTGTGTGCTGAGTACGAGATACGTAAGTTGCAAGAACCAACATTCTCTGGGAGCAAGTATCTGGAGGTAAAAGTAATCACAATTAATTATGAGGGTCAAGAAGAAAGGTAGGAATGAAAAAGCAAAACTTGCCTGGGTATGCTTCTTCCATCCAGAGCATTCCTAGCCGAAGAAGCAGTCTCCGCATCAGTGAATTGAATCAGAGCCTACCCAGAAATAACATGGAGTGAATACACATAAGATACATTGAAAGAAGATCAATTCACTATGTCACTAACCTGAAAACCTGCAGTTTTTTCAAATGTGGCAATTTTGTGTACAAAGCCAAATGCAGAAAACACCTGAATAAAGAAAAAATTGGCTAGTATGCATTAAAAAATTAGGTTGTACATCACACAGTTTACCCAAATAAGGCACATCGAACCACACCCAAATCCAAATCCACTTAATGAACACAGTATCACTTACCAAATGGATAACATCAATGCTCACTTCTCCAGCTTCAACACCATCAAAGGTTACCAGCAAGACATTTCCAGGGACATCTCCAGGGCCTTTGCTGTTGACAATTTCATGTCTATTAGAATATTGAATGTAAACGGTCTTGCCACGAACCTGAGCAGGCTCTGAAGATGCGGCATAATATGAAACCATTGAAATTGCTTGATTTAGATCCACCTAGTAAAACATTAATACATAAAAGCTTAGAACTTTGAGTTGGAAAATCAATAAAGCACCTGATCAATATGTGTCATCAAATATAAGAAAGCATACGAGCAGATGAATATAGCTTATATTTCGAGTCATATCATTGTTGTTGTTGTTCTCTTGTCAGTTGCCATCAACTTGGCACTTTAATTAAGGAAAAAAGCTAAAAGAACATACAGGGAAGCCAATTAGATCACCAGTTGCAGAAACAAATAAATTATGATCAGCATATTACCAATTGACCGTCACTTGCATTAATACATCTAAAATTTCCATACAGAGTTAACTTCATATGTCTAAAAATCTAAAAGATTGCTAAACATTCTATCTAAAACCTTTTCCACAAACCATAACTATTCATCTCCACAATCTAGTCTCTAGTTCACTCTCTTTCATAAATACCTGGGAAGCAAGAATACTTCAAAATTCCAGCCACATAATGGTGTCACATTCGCATAGGTATACAGAAAACATATCAGTTACTCTTTACAACCAATTACGCGTATCCAAAATTTTCATTTTTTGTTTGCTTAAACTTTTGCGCGAATTTGAGTTTTTTTTATACGAACATCAGAAAAAAAATACTTTATAACCTTTTTAATTTCACTATACAATACTAATGTCTAAGCTTATTACATTACATTTTTACTACTATTGTGATAAACTTGTGATTTCAAATTTCAATATTTCATCCTCTCTTATTCTCCAATGAAATCCCTTCAATTTTTCTAATCGAAAAAAAAAAAAAAATCAGTCTCTCAGAATTTAGCTTCTAATTACCAACAGAAAACAGTAACATAACCAACAATTTAAATACAAGACATGACATTTTATCAACCCAAGCATCTTAGTAGCTTCACTAATCACTACAGACTTTAATTTTTCTAAACACACAATTTCATTAATTACAAACAAGATCCAAAATCGACACATCAATAATGTTCAGTCACTCACATCATCATCATAATTGTTCATTACTGCTGTCTATAAACTTATACTCCCTCCGTCTCACAATAAGTGTCCTCTTTGAGATTTTTACACTTTTTAAAATAATAATTAATTGTGTTGATTTCAATGATAAAACAAATATTATTTACTAAAATAACCTTATTAATAGTTATATGATTTAAAATACAATAAATAAGAGTAAATTAATGGAAAGAAATAATAAATATCACATCGCTATCATAACGGGACAAATAATTTGAGACAAATAAAAATAAGAAAGAGGACACCTATTGTGAGACGGATGGAGTAACTCATACGGTAACAATGTTACTCATAAATAACAATGCAAAGTGCAGTAAAAAACAGTTACTGATCACAACACTTTCACATAGACACCATGAATAATTCGAGAAAATGAAAGTGATTGAACTTAACCACAAGTGCGGTGTTAGTGTCAGACACGAACACGTCAGACACAATCGCGACTGCAATCTAAAGTGTCAGTACTATATAGCTATACTACATGCATATAAATAAAGTCGAATTGTTCATCAAAATAAAGTATCAATCTGCGAATTCCGCTCAGTCTCAAACATAAACAATAAGCTCATAAACTTCTAATACTAACAAAACTTCATTCAAAAGTTCATCAACTAGCTTACGAGATCGAAATTCATCAAAATTCACAAGATAAAACCCTAACAATAACATATTCATAATACAGACAATAGAAAAAAAATCAGAAAATTCAGAATTGATCAACGAGCTTACAAATTCAACAAAAGCTTGATTCCGATTAGCGCCAACATTACACTTAGTGTTAACAATTTTCCCAAACGGACTACAAAGATCAGCGAGTTCTTCGTCCGAACACTCCCACGGAAGGTTGCGGAAGTGCAGAACCTTGGACGGAGTTTGAGTGTAACGGAACTGGTGCTGGTTTGAAGAAGACATCGGTAACGGATTCGATTGGGATTTTCAGACTCGGAAAAATTTCCGAGAAAATGTGACGCGATTTTTCGAGAAAATGTTTGAGAGTGAATGGAAAAAATTGAAGTGGGTTTGGTGGTTGTATTTATATGTATGATGAAAGAATTGAAGACGGGAAAATGATGGATTAGTGGGGGAAGTTGTAGCTGACGTTGATGCACTTCACCTGGGGTTTATGGAGATTTTTTATTTTTGGTCAAGATGGAGATTATTTTTATATCTCCAGTTATTATATTTTAATTATCATATCAATAAATTTAATTCTTCTAATTTTTTTAATAAAATAAAAATAAAATATTATCACTATTTTTAAAAATAATTTGGGAGATTATATGTGTGATATTAATTCCAATCCGTCATATCTTATTTGAATATTTTTAAAGAGTTTAATGATAATATACTATCAATATAATGAAAAGAGATATTTTTATTTCAAATTTCATTAATTTAATGATTTTATTTGTTTTTAAAAATAAATAGATTAAATAATCAATTAAAACTGTTATATTAATAAAAATCAGAAGTAAAGATTTAAAATAATTTTTTTAAACTTAAAAATAAAAAGCGAATTTTAGTCGTTAAATTACTAGATTAAAAAAATTGAAGGGATGATATGTATTGAAATATGGTATTAATGGTGTATAGTCAAAGTTTTGTACATAGGCATGAAAACAAAATAGATGATATGTTAGTTTTTTTTTTTTTTAACCAAAGATGATATGCTAATTAATTACTTAGAGTTGGTAACTATAAATTTATAAATAATGATTGATAGTTTATAAATTAATTTGAGTGATTAATAAATTAACGGCTATACTATTTGATCAATACAAAATAATATAAATGAATATTTTTAATTAAGAAATTAATTATATCATTATTGTTTATATATATTATTAAATTAATTTTTAATGGATAAACATAAACATACTAATAAACATGCGCATTTATTGTATTTTAAATTATAATAAAATAAGGATAAGAATGAATTCTTTTAAATGATAAAAGTACAAATAAGAAGGAAAAAATAACTAAAGGTACGAGTTGAAAATCTATTTTAAATAATTTTTGAAAAAAATTATGAAATATTTTAAATATATTAATATTCATTTGATTCATCTATTAACGTAAAAAAATTCACTTATTTAACATAAAAAATTAATCTAATCCATCAATTATTGTATTTAAAATATATTAATATCCATTTTTTTATTTATTAAAATATATTTAAATATTTGACTTTTTAATTCAATTTTTTTATTGATTTATTAAAATATTTTTCAATCATATTTTAGTTTTTGATGAATATATTTTTCTATCTAATAGATTAATAATCAAAATTAGACACTCATATCTCATTAAGTTATTTTAATTTATAGTTGTACAAAGACATATAGAGAATTGTGAATTCAAACACGTGTCATTTCACTTGTCTATTATCTATCTATAAAAATCAATGTCCCTGGATTTTACCAAAACACCAAAGCTGATAAAATGCTTTCTTGGTCTATTGTATTGGGGTAAATTAGGAAACTCAAAAATATCTTGCACCACATTCATTTGAATCTGATGTGGCACTCCCACAATTTTTCACCACATTTTCAATTTTTTTTCCAAATAAATCCATGCCATTATGCCTCTCTTTCTCTTCCCCATGCCAAACCATAATTCGTTGCAATTCAATATGTCTCTCTTCCTCTTCCCCGTGCCAAACCATTATGCCTCTCTTAATCAGTTTTCAAATTCAAATGGAACCTCAACAGTTTTTCAGTCTTTCTTCATTGCTGCAGACGTGAGGAGTCGTTTTCCATTGCTTAACACCTTGTTGTCTCTGCGCTATTACGAATTCCTGCGTGAGGATGGCGCGCCCAATCGAGTATATCAGTAGCATTGACGATTCGAAGGATTTGTGGAAGGTTGCTGTTAGATGTAAGCATATGTGGTCTGTTACCAGTTCTCAGAATAGAGAGCACTTAGAGCTTATTCTGTTTGATTCAAAGGTATAATACAATCTAAACTTTTCTGCTTTGGAATTCTGATTTTGTTGTAACTGTACTGTTATATGATACTGATTTCAAGATGTTTGTATTTTCACAGTTGGATTTGATTCAAGCCATTGTGCCATCTTATTTGGTATCAAAATTCAAAACACAGGTTGAAGTTGGTTGTTCCTACATAATGCAGGTTTGTATTTTCACAGTTGGATTTTTTTCCAGCCATTGTGCCATCTTATTTGGTATCAAAATTCAAAACACAGCTTGAAGTTGGTTGTTCCTACGTAATGCAAAATTTCAAAGTTTCCAGCAATGATTTCTCCTTCAAATCCACTGATCATAAGTTCAAATTGATTTTCTGTGGTTCAACTTCCGTCAAGAAGGTCCAACTTTCTGAGATACCTCTGAACCATCTCAAGTTAATTGGAATAAATGCTATTATTGAGGGTAAATACATAACGAATTTGTTATATGGTGAGTTACCTTTTTACTGTTATAATAGAACGCATTGTATTGTTACTTTTCTGTTATCCATAACTGTCTGTGGTGAACTTTTGTGCAGATATAATTGGTGGGGTTACTGAAATATCCCAAGCCCAGATAATTCCTGATAACAACAAAAGCAAGGTTGTGTTTTCATTAACTGATCTGAGGTAGGTGTTTCATTTTGTTTGTTAACATTGATGCTGACAAATATAAAAGTTTAACATGTTCATGTTGCTTGTTTTGAAATTCCTGTGAATCAACAAACATCATGTGCAATGTACTCTTTGGGGTAAATTAGCTGTGCAACTGAATGAGTATTATACGACTCATAAGGCTGATGGTAGTATTGTTCTCCTACTTATGAATGCAAGGATCAAGGAACCTCAAGGTTTGCTATGTGACTATTTCTTATTACATCCAATTATTATATCCAACTTTAAGTGTTGTCATTTATAAATATCTCAATTTTCAGGAAATTATCCTTTAAATGTATCAAATGCTTGGAACGGCACAAAACTGCTCATCAATGATTTGTCTATTGAGGAGGTTAAAAACCTTAAAGATAAGTAAGTGATTTTATTCTGAAGTTATGAATTAGCAACCTATGATTTCTAACAGCCTGTTTTCATTCTGATCTATGATCATCAGACTTAAAGATGATCTGCCGACACTCTCATCCTCAAGCATGAAAATGGAAACCACAAATACCTCTGTTTTTTCTGATTTGGACAAATTTGTATGGAAAGCTGAAGTGTTGAGTCTGTCTGATATTGCATATCTGCAGACAGTACGTTGCTCTTTAATACATGACTGTCTTAGATTGAGGAATTACACAGATTGGGTTCTAATCCATTTTTTGAGACATAATCCCATCTTTCTGTTTCAGGAAACTACATGTGTGACTGTTGCAACTCTGGAGAAGTTTGAATGTGGGCAGTCAGGATGGTATTATGATGGATGTAGTGAATGTACCAAAAGTGTGACTTTGAAGGATGGAAAATTCATGTGTTATTCCAAACACATCAGTTCTGAGCCAGTCCCAAGGTAACTTCTAAGTATTGCATATCAATGATTATCATCATATAACCAAGCGCTTCATTACTGACAATTTCTTATTTTTACCTTTCATGGTACAGGTTTAAGCTTGAAGTGCTTGCCTCCGATGGAAAGTTAAAATACAAGTTCGTATTTTGGGATGTAGATTGTGTAAAGTTGATTGGGAAGTCCGCCCTTCAGATGAAGTTGGATTTGATGGAGGTATTTTCCATTTGTCTAATATGTAAGATAGATAATTTCCACGTAACTAACATATATTGTTTTAATCATTTAGACTGGAGATTTTGATCCCCTTGAATTCCCTTATGAACTTGATGTGATGCTGAAGAAGGAGTTGGCTATAAGAGCAGTGTTTCAACCAAACAAGGCCAGTCTTTCTGTAATCGGATTTAAGGCAGATGAAGTGCTACGTACCAAAATAAAGGAGATGTTTAAATGTGAAGAGGTAGAGGTACTGCTGTACTAATGTTTTACTGTTGTTAAAAACAGTATCATGTGCATTAAGGTAACCTCCACTGGTGGAAGTTAAGTGTAAAAACTGATAAAACCAGGTTTTAGCAGATTTTTAAGGTAACCTCCACTGGTGGAAGTTAAGTGTAAAACGTGTCAAAAACCAGAAAACCAATTTTTCAATACAACTTCCACTGGTGGAAGTATAGTGTAATCTAGGTGTAAGACAAATTTAAAGGTAACTTCCACTGGTGGAAGATCAGTGCAAAAACTGACAAAAAATATTTTTAGCTGATTTTTAAGGTAACCTCCACTGGTGGAAGTTAAGTGTAAAACGTGTCAAAAACCAAAAAACCAATTTTTCAATACAACTTCCACTGGTGGAAGTATAGTGTAATCTAGGTGTAAGACAAATTTAAAGGTAACTTCCACTGGTGGAAGATCAGTGCAAAAACTGACAAAAAATATTTTTAGCAGATTTATAAGGTAACCTCCACTGGTGGAAGTTAAGTGTAAAACGTGTCAAAAACCAGTATCATGTGCATTGGATTTTTTTTAATAATTGTTTAAAACTTGCAGCACACTTCTAAGATTGTCGTCTCAACGGATGACACTCGGGATGATATGCATACATCATCGGTATGTTTTAAATAGGAATGACCTATTACTCTTGCCATCACATTTGGAACAATTGTCTAACGTTTATTTCTTGCGTTTTTTAACTTGCAGTGTACTCCGACCATCAGCACCTCAGAAAAACAGTCTCATGCTGATCCACAAACAGTTTCAGTGCATCTTTTTTTAGCTTTCAACATTAACAAATTAGCCTATTAAACAATGTCTTACTTCCATTTTTATGCTACTGATTTTGTAATAACTCTTTAATGGCAGGATCATATATCAATCACTGCAGATTATGACCCTTCAGTTGCCAACTATGCACTTACACCGTCAAAAAGATCTATTCCTGAGACAGTTGAAGAACTCGACAGTGCCCAACTATCGTCCACCAAGATAATAAGGGACATCAAGCTGGAGAAATGATGCAGTCAATTATCGTCGACGATTTATTATTACTTTATGCTGTTTTGGACAACATTGCACACCTAATTTTGATTGATGTAATGAAATATTTCTGGTTTACATTTTGTTTATTCTGGTTTATGAGGATTTGATTTGTCATTCTTGCTTTTTGTTTGATCCTTTTGACATTGTATATGAAATACTGATATGATTTTAGTCATTTAAGCTGCAAAAAACTATGCATAATTTACAGTACAAAAAGCAATATGATGTTGGTAATTCCTTATTTTGTTTAATATTCTGGTTTATGAGGATTTGATTTGTCATTCTTGCTTTTTGTTTGATCCTTTTGACATTGTATATGAAAGACTGATATGATTTTGGTCATTTAAGCTGCAAAAAACTATGCATAATTTACAGTACAAAAAGCAATATGATGTTCCAAGAATGAATATGTCCCCTTCCCAATCTCCTTGGCCTACAACAAACATCATTTACAAGGAGGTTTTCCAAAATATTTGACTGTGGCGTCTTCTTAACAACATGTAACCAATAGTTTTTGAACCTGTATATGCATACACAGATTTTGAATATAACAGCATCAGTTAATGTTAATGGCATATGTGGGTTATGTTTCACTATTTTTCTGTTATCCCTACTAAAACACTCTTTACCTGCTTATGCGTTTATAGCACAAGACTTTACTACTCAAGCTGCGTTATATACTTATCATCAATACATTGCAGGATTTATTATGACAGTGGCTTTTGCTCATGGAGCTATCTTTTTTATTAGAGATTACAATCCCGAACAGAATGAGGATAATGTATTGGCAAGAATGTTAGAGCACAAAGAAGCTATCATATCCCATTTCTCTTTGTTGCTACCACCAAATCATAACTAATACTACATAATTTTGACAGTGATTATTAATGACATTATATAATTAACAATGTTAAAGTATGAAAACATTATCTTCTCACTACAATGCATTACTGACATTAGAAAATATGTTATTTTGTTTTGCATACTTTATGCATAATTCACGGTAGAATATAAGCATACTGTACATTAATATATAAAAATCCAACTTGAATAACAGATTATGCATGGCAGAAATCCATGACACTTGATTAGTATAAATTGTTAACGGATAATACCGGAAACGATATGCAATTATGTTATCAACGCAATATATCGAACTAATTTCATATCATTCCAATTAACATATCATAAGCAAATTGTACTGAGCCGTAGCTCAACAATATCATATAACAAAATTAATAACAAAGACAAATGGGCATCAAATAGATTTTCAAAACAAATAGTTATGCATTTCCGCCCATACAAAAATAATCCCTCCTTTTTGCCATGATGCTTCCCATGTAATCCAATCAACAACTCCTTTCAATGCTGCCCTCTCTCAACTTTGACCAATATACGTTCCACAGGAGGATGCTCTACACTGAATAAGAGAACGTCACCTTTCGACAGCTCTTTCTCCTTTGCAAATTTTAACCAGCCCCTTGACAGAAACTTCTCCGTCATGTTCTCCCTGGATTTGAAAACACATTGGTACGTAATACCCGAGTCTGTGTCATGAAGATCAACAGAGAATTGTCACTGGAATAAGAGGTACACTTAACAAATACCTAAATACTTCTGTTAAATTTCATACAATTACAAACCGTACGAAACTATTATAATGAGTTTTTCTTCTTATAATACCTTTTAGACTACTTTGGATGCAATAATTTCAATCCCTTTATACTTCCATATATATGTTACATTTCATACAGCACCTTTCAACAACCCCTTTCAATGCTGCCCTTTCAAAGAATCATAAGTTCCAGTAAGCAAGTCCTTTCAATGCTGCCATTTCATCAGTAATAAAAATATCTAATGCAATCTGTTATTACTCCCCATCAACACAGAACAGAATAATTCTGTGATTTATCTTTTACCTTCAACCACCTTTTGTCACAGCTACTGATCAAAAACATAACATTTTTAATGAACCCGAATGTCTGATGCTCTTGCATTATACTGAACTTTTCCATGATACTGCCATTGTAAGGTTAACGATCCTTTTGCATGTCTATCTTCATCAACACTGTGATTTCTATTGTACAAAATAGTTATATTTTATTTTGGTTTGTATTTGTGTTGGAAGACATGCAATTGTCAACGGCAGAACTGACAAACCTCACATTAATTGAGATTGAGAATATGATGCAATCAAATAGAAGAAGCTTGCGTGAATTCAAAGATATGTCGTTTCCAGATTTGTATATAACGCGACATGTCGGCAATAGACTGATTTTTGATGAACGTGATTACGATGCTGATTCAGAGCGACAAAACTTCCGGAATCTATTTTCATCTTTAACAGGTATTTCCTCATTATTCAAATATCGATGTTTTCATTAAACTACTGTTGTATTGATTCTTTTCATTTGAACGTCAAGATGAGCAACGTGCAATCTTTGAAACCATAATGGACGCCGTCAAGAAACAAAACGGAGGCGTGTTTTTTTTACATGGATACGGCGGAACCGGTAAAACGTTTATGTGGAGGACATTATCAAGTGCACTTCGTTCAGATAAAAAAATTGTTCTGGTTGTTGCTTCAAGTGGCATAGCTTCCTTATTATTGCCAGGTGGTAGAACAGCCCATTCGAAGTTCAAAATTCCCATTCCAACGCTTGACAACTCTACTTGCAATGTTGACAAAGACTCTGAGCATTCACAGTTATTCGAAGCTACTGATGTCATAATATGGGACGAAGCACCCATGGCTCATAAGAATTGTTTTGAGGCCTTGGATAAGACCCTTAAGGATGTCATGAGCGATAAGGGTTTTGCAAATACAATTTTTGGTGGCAAGGTAGTTATATTTGGAGGAGATTTTCGACAGATACTTCCAGTTGTTCCAAGAGCAGGCCGTTCTGATATTGTTCATGCTTCCATTTGTTCTTCTTATGTGTGGGACTATTGCCAAGTCTTAACACTAACCAAAAACATGAGACTACAGAATGGGAGGGACGTTACAACTTCTGATGAACTTGCAGAATTCTCTAAATGGATATTAAATGTTGGCGACGGTAAAATATGTGAACCTAACGATGGATTAGCTGATATAGAAATTCCTCCTGATTTGTTAATTTCCAATTTTGAGGATCCAATAAGAGCTATAGTTGAAAGCACATACCCAAATTTGCTTGCCTACTTTCAAAATGTAGAATTTCTACAAGGAAAAGCAATACTTGCTTCAACCATTGAAGTTGTTGATAAAATTAATCATTACGTGTTAGACATGATACCGGGTAAACTCTTTTTTCTTTTGATGTTTCTTTTCATGTAGATGTTTCGTTATTAAATAAATCTTGAAAAAACATTATGGATTGATTCGCGTTTTCCCATTTCTTAGGTGAGGACAAAGAGTATTTGAGTTTTGATTCGATTGATAGAACTGATTCAAGTTACACCGAAGCCTATGAATGTCTTACTCCAGAATTTCTTAGCAAGCTTAGGACTTCAGGTGTCCCAAATCACAAACTCAGATTAAAGGTTGGTACACCAATAATGCTTATGAGGAATTTGGACCAAAACGATGGTTTGTGTAACGGAACAAGACTAATTGTTACAAGGTTGGCAAATCACGTTATTGAGGCAAAGATCATGTCTGGTAAGAATGTTGGTAACATCTTTTTCATCCCTCGAATGTCTATGTCACCTTCCGAGTCACCGTGGCCATTTAAGTTAATTAGGAGACAGTTCCCAATTATTGTGTCGTACGCAATGACAATTAATAAGTCTCAAGGCCAATCACTTGATACAGTTGGATTGTATTTGCCTACTCCTGTATTCAGTCATGGCCAGTTGTATGTAGCCATTTCAAGAGTTACAAGCAAAAGTGGTCTAAAGATCTTAATACATGATAGTATGAATGTATCAAGATCTATCACTACAAATGTTGTATACAAAGAAGTTTTCCAATCTCTTTGTTGATCGGTAAGTACATAATAACAAATAATTTCTTTAATATAAATTGTTTTCGTAAATGCTGTCTAATTTTTGCATCATATATTGTGCAGCTGATAAAGTTGAAAACATCGTTTCCAAGCTGGTTGCGTTGTATCTGAAGACTCATGATAGTTTCTTATTTTGAAGAGTCATCACAGTTTCTTATATTGTTACACAATCATGATTTCAATTTACATTTTTTAATGTTGTCAAATAAGTTTGATACACTAAATTTGGCCGAATTAGATGAACTTTTATTGAATTTCATAAAAACGATTTTACTGTTACATGACAACATTAGTTCCACGTTTTATGAATTCTCGACCGGCCCCGTGCGACAGCACGGGTTATCGACTAGTTAATCTTTAAAAAGATGAATTCCAAACCACTAGACTATTATTAATAAATAATATTAATAAATAATTTATAATATTTAAATTCATTTACAAATAATCTCTAAAAATGATTTCTATAATAAAAATTATTTTTCATTTAAAATATATTATTATTTTTCTTTAGCAAATCTAACTAAGTACTTCTTGCAAATTATATAAAATCCTATTTATGAAATAATATAAACAAACTTATAAAATAACTGTTTACAAAAAAAATTTGTTCCTCTGTAGAATCAGAAATGGCGATGATTGCGAAAATTATGGCGGAGTGGAGCTTTAGATACACTATGTCGATGTGACATTGTGGATCAAAAGTTGCGATCACGAAGCTTCTTGAACCAGAGATATTGTACTTGGTGTGATGTCGTTAACTGGTGATGGTTATCTTTGATACGGTGGATCTCACCTGCATGGTTAGCACTTCAACGTCCAAGTCAGTTTAAATTTTAAGATAGTGGTAGTGAAAGAGAATATTAGAGATTGTGTACCTAGGAACCCTTTATGAAGGTTCGAACATGATATGGAGGATCGTGAGTTCGAACTCGTGTCTTTCCACTTGTTAATCTCCAAAAAGGTGTACTCCAAACCACTAGAGCACATAACCCCAAAAAAAATCCACTCCTTAAATGTCATAAATTAGAACTTGCACATTTACAATTAAATTTCTTTGACATGTGATCTAAAAAGGTATGGGGTGACGTGACACAGATTTTCATGTACTTGAGTTCACTCGAGTGTAGTTGTCTTCCCCAAATGAAATTTGATTGTAGATTTGTCCTTATTTCCTACTTTTGATCTGATTTGTTCGATTGTCTCTGTATATATAAAGATGGACATAGATCGTAGAGAAACTTTGTAGTCCGCTCGTAGACTGAGTTTCTCTAATCTCTTTGAGTTCTTTCCCCCATTTATCTAAGAGCACTTGCTTTCTTAAGTAACTATCATTACACGATCATAATTTTAAAGCATTAAAACTTTGATTTTCCAACTCTCTTCCCTGTTTCCAACTCTCTTTGATTTTACTTTAAGTTTTTATCACATTTTCCTTACGATGAGTGGTAACCCTATTATCGTCAAGAGTGACTCCGAGGGTAGTGTATCTTCATATTCGAAAAGGGGAATGAATTCAAAATCATATTCCTTCCCCTCTATAAGTGGGGGTTTTGAATCATGAATAATTATTTTGAGTGATGATTCAAAGATGGAAGAGTCGTCTGCAGAATCTCTGTCAGATGAAGCTCTCTCCATGAATACTTTAGAATCTTTATTTCTTGTGAAAACCTTGTCGAGAGACCGATGCCTCCTCCTGTCTTGAGCGAGGCGGGAATAAAGGCTTCTCGGATAGAGAGGTTGAAGGCTTCCCTTACTAACGGTGAAATGCTCTCTAAGAAGGATTTTAAATATGCATTTGAAGTGTGTCGGGAGTTCGAAGCGGGTCAGAAAGCTCTTCAGCGGAAGAAGGGTGATCGGGCCAATGCTTTGAAAGCTCCCAAGGAGGTGGCGGCTGGTGCTCAACAAAAATCTCAGGAATCTCTACAACGAGAAGTAGAGGTTGTATGTAGGATGTAGGATGAGATGTTAAAGCAGGATCGGTTGTTTTGTCTCGACCTCGTTATCACCACTGACAGTTGGACCCTTTAACAAATTCTTCTTAGAAGGATACCGGAGGTGGTCTTGGATTTAAGGAGTCGAATGTAGACGTCTGAGCACCGTTTTGTTCTTTTTCCTTTTATTTTCTCTTGTAATATTTGATCGGGCCTCTGCGCCTCGGTTTGTAAACAATATTGTATATATATGTATTTCAGTTATTACCTTTGCATGCTTGTGCTTTTTGGTATAATATTTCTCTTTTTCAACCGTCATCATTGTTCGGTTGGGATTCAAGGATACATAGGATTCGAGGGTAGCTAAGGATTGCTTTGGAATCCTGAAACTTACATAATTGGTTTGTTGTAGAAAGTAGTAAGTAATTGTTGCTTAAAATGTAAATGTACTTAAATCTTTTGCAGAGCCGTGTATGGATGTTTCGCTCGAAAATGGGTTTTATTAAGATGTACATGGCGTCTCGATAGAAGGTTGATGTGGTAACACATGGCTATGCTCAGAGTGTGCTTGTACGGAGGAAGTGTTGTTGAAGTTTGAAGTGTTGGTATTTTGGATTGAAACTAGTGCAATATGAGATCTCTCTGAGCATTTATGCTCCTCGTTGTACATGTAATTATTTCATGCTAGACTTGTTAAATGTAGTTATTCCTTAATTGTGGTTACATGGATAAGGTATGAGTTTGATTAATCATGGTGGTGTCGTGAATTCTACATACAAACGAGGGATACGAAATCGACTAGATGTGGTCATGCTTTAAACTTCCCTCCGTGTTATAGAGGATCTTTCCTAGGAAAAGGTGGAGGATCTTTGTCCCTTCCTCGAGGAAATAGTTCGGATCTGGATGAACGTCTCAAGGCTTCACCACGCCCACCCTTGGAGTGGCTAGATCTAGAGGGGATGTTCCAGCTACGTTTAAAAGTGTGTATTTCTTTGATAAAAGGTATTTGAATGTTGTATTTGGACGTACAAAGCGTCTTCGATAGCGCGTATAATATCTCATATCCTATTGAATGCTTCATTCCTTGTTAGTTGAGACCAATTCAGTTTCTAAATGCTCTATTCTTTGTCAGTTGAGACAAATAAGGTAGTTAGTAAACTCTGATGATATTAATTCGTACTTAATTCACTTGATCCTTAGTAACTATAAAGAAGAACAATTTTGTAATTTTGAAGGATGGTATTTTTTAGAATATGAAAAAATGTCAAGGATAAAATGTCAAGGATAAAATGTCAAGGTTAATTGTCCACTAAAGGACAAAAAACCATTTTATATCACATTTCTCTTCATTCATTCCATCATATTTCCATTTTGTTAGTAAGATAAAGAAGAAAGCATGGAGAGGAGAAGAAGAGCAAAGAGCTTAGATCAAAGAAGAGAAATAAGATTTCACTCCATCTCATCACAATTTATTCATCATAGCCCTTAATTAGAAGTGGGTTCCTAGCTAGTTTTAGCTTTGGGGCAAAATTACATGAACATTTGGGGTTTTCGAGAAAACTTGTCATTCTTATGTTTTTGGAATAAACTATGATGTTATGTTGTGTTGATGTTGAATTGTGTTATGTTATGTTGTTTCTTGATGTTATGGAATGTGATTACATGAGTTTGTGTTATCATAGTTAGAAATTCACGAGGTTAAGAAATAGAGAAGACATAGTCATATATATCCTTACATGATGTTGAATTAATGGTTTGAAGTACTTGAGTATGTTGGACTATGATTACATATGATTTAGAATGATTAAAGGTTGAAAGAGATGTGTTTAGAAGTGATATTTTTGGAAAATTGTATAGCACAATCGATTGCAGTGATGAAGCAATCGATTATCTTCATGGACGTTTGAATACTTTATGAGTTTTCCATATGACAATCAATTGCACCCCTATGACAATCGATTGTCATGTCCAAATTTTCAGTTTTCACGCTTGGAAAAGAGTTGAGGAAGTTTAGGAAAATTGATTGTACCTCTATGATAACCTATTGTTTCCCCTATTTCACTATTGAAACAATCGGCTGAATAAATCATCAAGATAAAATCAACGAAGTCGCCATCGAACGTTTTTTATCCCACAAGAAGGGAAAGGTAAACATCGAGTAAACCTAAGAAGGGTGAAATCAAGGTTGAAAAACCGAGAGATACGGGTAAGGGAGTCTGTTACGCAAGGGAAAGGTGTTAGTACCCCACACGCCCATAGTACTCTACGGTATCCACTCATATTGTTCTAATCAAAGAGTGTGTTTCAAATATAAGCTTAATAGCTAAAAGAAAATGAAAAGAGAGAATGCATGCAAAATAAAAGAGAAAATAATGTAGGGAAAATAAAGTTGTGCTCGTTCGGACCCTACCTCAATGGTTACGTATCCCTTTTAAGGAATCAGAGCATATGTAGTTCGGCTCAAAAGTTTCCGTTGGTTTGTATTTTTTAATGAACAATATTAATTTCACCTTCTGCCACAACTCTACCTTTGGAGACTTACGCGTCATCACAAAAATGAATTAACATGTTCTTTTGAAAAAGTTTGAAAGAAAAGCCCGAAGGCACAAAAAATTCATATTGGTTGATATCTTTTACCTTAATGAAGGATTTCAAAGTTGTTAGATGTTTTATGCTTTGCCAAAAAAGAGTTTTAGTCTTAATGCAAGAATGCAAAAGAAAAAAAAGCATCTAATGGAAACTAACCTAGATTTATCTCTAATGTTATCATACAATGATTGATCCTATGGTTAAGTTTTAAAAGAGAAATCTCTACCCTATGTTAGTTATTACTGTGGTATAGCGGCAAGCGAAAAGTAAGTTTTTAATTTATCGGGTGATATAGGTTATATCGTATCATATCCACAGAGATCGGTGTATTGAAATATCGTTCGGAAATTCTCTCATTAATGAGTTTGTTTTAAATTGGTAAAACATAAAAACATAAAAGTAAATATGAACAGGAAAGAATTCATTATCTAGAGAAGCATGGTATAGCATGCATGGATACATATCCTAAGGTCTAGCTCTAAAGCTATGTTAGCATGCATGATTAACTATCCTAGGGACTAGCTTGAAAGCTACTCTAATCGAGTGATCCTAAGGGAAGCATGGTATAGCAAACAAATAAGCAAACAAGTGCTTTGGTAAAAGAAAACAAACATGAGTAGCACATATTGACTCAAAGGAGTGGGGGAAACAAGATAAATGTTTTAGCTAAGGGGAACGTATCACCCGAAGCAAACAAGCGGGTAGCAGAGTATCAGCAATGGCCATTGTGAACTCCTGACAAAGTGTGGAGGTTGATTGTGAACCCTTCCCCATATAACTAACTCAATACATAAGATCTGCACGACTCTGAAGCATTTACGTACAACATGAGCTAAGGATGACACAGACTAGAATGTGCAGGGGTCGATTACGGACCTTCCCTGCTTTCCTCCTTTTAAGGACTTATCATCTGTAATATAATTCGGGTACAAATGTAAACACATGTGCAGAATGCCTACTTCAAAGGTAAGATTTTAAACAAACATAAATAGCACACAGAAAGAGGTGTCTGCTACAGGACTTTAAACAACAACTTCGAGTGCACTCTTTATTTCCTACTTCTCATGATATCTAGAAAGCAATAAATTTCCTACTTCTCATGACATCTAGAAAACAATAAAATGCGAAAATGAGATAAACAAGAGAAAATACCAAACAGGTATCAATCTGTAGCAAAGCGTATCAAAACAAAGAAACCTGACGATCTTCACGAAAGCTTCACTAATCAAAGAAAAGATTCAGAAATCAAATGCTCGGAATAAGAGTCTGTGATCGATGGATCTGGAACTGACTGTTTAACGCTGGTTCGCGAAATGTCGCGGAAGCAAGAGTCGCCACCGTCTTTTATTTTCTCCAAATGGAAAGGACAAAAGCACAGAAAAATTCCTTAAAGAGATTGCTCTCGGTTCGGGAGGTAAGTTATAGAAAGGGAAGGTGTTAGCACCCTTTCTATCCATGGTTATCCATGGGCTCTTAGATACTTGCTCACTTGTGTTTTCAAAATGGTTTGTTTGCTTTTCAACTGTGGGTTTTAAAAAAGTTTCTTTGAAAATTTCAGTTCGACTCTTGTATCGGTCCTCAAGAGTGTTTGAAAAAAATTGCTTTCGAAAGCTTTTTGAAAAGGTGTCGGTGTGAAAAGTATTTTTGAATTTGTTTTGAAATTAGAGCAAGTATCTAGAGTCGTCTACCTACCCTAAGGAATTCGTCTGTGTAAATGTCCTTTAAAGTAGTGTCATCCCACCATTGAGAGGTAGGTAGCACCACCGTTGGAGGTGTTCGGGTCAATTCGAGGTTTGGGACATGGTGATCACCAGAGCAATAGGAAGATACCTTAGAAGCTACCCTCATGCCAGGTTCCCGGATCATGAGGACTTACTAAGACATCCTCTACTCGACGATCACCTTTCGAGGCAAGGCAACAGTGAGGCGTACCCTAGGGGTGGTGTGTGATTCGTGTGTCGTTTTCATTTATTTTTGTCTTATTCATGTCATGGGTGATCTACACGTTTGTTTTTATTTTATCATTCATTCTTGCATGCCATTATTAACAGTTAAAAAAAGTTGCGGAAATATAAAGTTCTAAACTATTACAAAGGCGCGGGTCCACATCGCCAAAATAAATCCAGGACCCGATTTGACAGAAAGTAAATAAAGAAGTGCGAGAAATAAAATGTCCGAGTTTACAAGGCTTTGGGAGAATTACATTAATATTTACAAGAAGGAAATAAATAAAATGCGCAAAGAGAATAAAGATAGAACATTCGAGGGCGTTGGACCCTTTTGAAATTAAATTGAACTAAAAGTTAATTGATTATTAAATTAAAAGAAAAGAAATGTTTTTTAGTTTTTTGTATTTATGAAATAAAGAAAATTAAAATTAAAAGAAACTCTAATTCTAAGTTTTTTTAATTATTAATGAAAATGTTAAAGTTTAACCTAATTTACTAAATATTTAATGTACATGTTTATTTACAAAAATATTTAATAATTAATAACAATAATAATAAGAAAAAATTATTTATTAAAAAGATGATGAAAAGTTAAAAACCCTAATTTCTACATATTTTAATTTGTTAAGAAAAAGGCTTAAGTTTTAAAACCTAATTTAACTAAATTAATTATTTAACATTTATTTACAAAAATATTTAATAAGTAAATTAATTAACATATTCTTAGTTTTTTGATTTTCTGGTTTTATATTATAAAAATTAATTTATGAAATTAAAGAAAACAATTAAAACAATTAAAAGAATGAAAAGGAAAATCAAATAAAAAATAAAAATGATGCAAACCATGGGGGGTGTCTGGCCCTTTTTGGAGGTGAATTGGAGTGGTTTGGCCATTTGTGTTCTGGTTGTTGGCCATTTGTGTTCTGACCTCATCATGCATAAGTTGTTCTACTTTGGCCATTTGGCTTTTGGCTTTTGGCCATTTGCGTTTTGCCTCAACGTTCCTTAATCTTCTCAGGATGTCTGTCTCGCCATGTATTGGTGTCATGTGTAAAATGTTCTGTTTTGGCCATTTGGCTTTTGGCCTTTGGCCATTTGTGTTTTGGCCTCAACGTTCCTTAATGAACCTGCATGGGATCCTGTCTAAATCTGCAGTGTTGAATCTCATGAACACATTAAATAAAATCATAAAATGCAAATAAAGTCAATATATGAAGAAATTTAATGTTTATGCACAATATGACATGTATGAATGATTATACCCTTTTGATCATGGAGATCAAATCAATCTTACCCTTACTGGAAAATTAGTGACCTGAATGCTTTTATGCCTTATTGGAAAATTAGGATCATGGAGATCAAGCCAGCCTTATCCTTACTGAAGAAGTAGTGAGGTGTTGGTTTGTAACTGTGATGGTTTGTTTGTAGTGAGAGAGGGATTTGTAATAAGGATTTCAAGGTTTTAGGATTCTTGAAAGAATTTGATATTCTAACAGTGTTGTGGCAAGGTTTTTTTCTCTCTTTTTTTCCTCTCTCCTTTTCTCCTCTCTCTTTTTCTCCTCCCTGGTTTGTGTGAAAAGAAGGTGATTATATAATGGAAATTAGGGTAAAGAAAATGGGCTTTGAATGTGCAATTGGGCCTCCAATATTCACTTGAGTTCGTCACTTTCCAGGCTAAATCGCAGGGACTTAAGTGCAATTTTTGAAGTTGAAATGTGAAAACAAAATGTAGCCGACATCAAGAACTAACTCCTGTCCGAAAATCGGCTCAATCGAATAAACGGTGAATTAGTTATGAATTTTTGAAGTTTCAGCTCAGACAAACTTATTTTGGGCTCCAGTGTCGACTCTGACACGTTCTTCAATAAAAAACTGGTATTGATCGGTGCATAATTTGGTCTCGACTTTTGAAGCAAAGTTGTAGATCTACGAGTCAGTGACCTTGTGTAAAAATATGAGTCCAATCCGATAAAAATTGACCGAGTTATGAATTTTCGAAGTTTCAGCCCAGATGAAATAATATTCAGCATTCAGGATTTTCAGCGTGTCACACACTCTGAGCAAAAAACGAAGGCCTTTTGAATACCGTTTGAACTCAATACCTTCTATGAAAATGTAGCCAACTCAATTTGTGAAATTTTGGCGCCAGAACCAGCTCGATACGATGAAAATCGACCAAGTTATGATTTTTTGAACATGACGCAAATAAACTTCTGTCACAAATTTTCTACACGAAAATACTTGATAAATCCACATTTTTGAAGATCTTCTGATCGAAATTGGCTTCCATCCGTGAGAGATGAAAACGTAGATAATGTCAAGACGGAATTTTGGCCACAGGAACGGGTTCAAAACGAGTCACGATCTTCAAGTTATGAATTTTTTAGCGCGTAAAAACTGCACTTTCAGCACACTTTTTCACTATACTTCTTCAAGAAAACTCACACATTCGGATACCTTCTTTAAAGAATTGACTCTTGAGCCGAACCTGAATTTGAGAATATGTTATCAGAGATATCTTGGCGAAAGAACACCTGAATATAACGCGCCGGCTTGGACTTGTGAATTTTCTTGAAATGTTTTGAGAAATATGGGAGGGCAAATTTTGGGGTACAACAGTTGCCCCTGTTCAATCTTCTTAGACCTGTGGATGCAGATTGGCTGACGTGCCTTTCGTAATCCGAAGGTGGAAGATGATTGAACACTAGAGTTCCCAGAAATTTGCGCTCACATAGTAGCAGTGATGATGGGAGTGGGCTTATAGATGCCATTTGGAGATTGATGGATAGGATGATGGGCTTATAGATGCCATCTGGGCGTCGATCGCGTAAGAGATTCCTTAGCGAGAGCTTGCGTACCTGCAAAAGAAAAATGATTACCTGACCTGTTACAGGAACCAGTCTTCAAATTCTTTGTATAGATGTGTCCTGACTGGTTACAGGAGTTGAATCTGGATCTTCAAAAGGTGATGAATGAACCAGGGATAGTTACTATCTCAACAGGAACGGTGAGAGAACCTTAGGCGACTTCAACCTCAACAGTAATCATTGAGAGAATCTTGGGACGATTACTACCTCCGCAGTAACGGGGAGAGAACCATAGGCGACTACAACCTCAACAGCAATCATTGAGAGAATCTTGGATATCTTCGACTTCAACAGTAACGCTGAGCGAATCTGGGGATGATTACTACCTCCGCAGTATCGGGGAGAGAACCATAGGCGACTACAACCTCAATAGCAATCATTGAGAGAATCTTGGGCGACTTCGACTTCAACAGTATCATTGAGCGAATCTTGGGATGATTACTACCTCCGCAGTATCGGGGAGAGAACCATAGGCGACTACAACCTCAACAACAATCATTGAGAGAATCTTGGATAACTTCAACCTCAACAGCAATCGTTGAGAGAATCTTGGGATGATTACTACCTCCGCAGTAACGGGGAGAGAACCATAGGCGACTACAACCTCAACAGTATCATTGAGAGAATCTTGGATGACTTCAACTTCAACAGTAACGCTGAGCGAATCTGGGGATGATTACTACCTCCGCAGTATCGGGGAGAGAACCATAGGCGACTACAACCTCAACAGCAATCATTGAGAGAATCTTGGGTATCTTCTACTAAGTCTTTATCAGGAAAATCTGTTAGGGGTCGATTTAGCTGGACTAGAGAAGGCCTTGGACTGGATAAGAAACAGAAAATCTTAGGGTCGATTAACTGAACCGGTCTAGGTCTTGAAATATAGCTGAGAATTTAACTGGATCTTTCCTGAAAGGTAAAGGTCAGTCATATGCAATGCATGATATGGATCAAGCAATGATGTTCTCAACATAAATGAGATTTGTAAGGTATGATGCGTATATGCATGCTATAATGTATGGAGATGTAATGTTTATGAATGTATGTTTGTCGTCTAGGAAAGTACATCCTTGACGGGTGCCGGGAAGTCACTCCTGGGCTGACGTTGAAGAATAGATCTTTGCTTCCGTCGGGGATGATAATTGCAAGAATACCGGTAGGAGAAGATAACTCCGTTGAGGAATAAACTTGGCGAATAGATTACTCTGCGGGGAGAAAAAGTACTCTAACGATCTTGCTGGGAAGCAATACTCCGTGGGGAGAGAGGTACTTTGCTGAAACGTTGATGATAACTTGCTGGGGATACCCTTGTTTGTGTTGGAAGTGTTAAAAGACTTCGCTGGGGGTAAGAAGACTTCGTCGAGGACGCTCTTTCCGTGGCTTTTGGCTGAGGATAACCCAGTTATATCCTGGCGAGGAAATAACTCTTTGAATAAAGCCGGGAGACGCGTTCGTGCTCTGCGAGGGATAAGCTTCCGGAATCTACTGGGGATAAGCTTGCTGCTTGGGGAGATGGACCTCAACTTTTCTAGGGAAGCTGGATTGGACTCTCCTGGGGAAGTTTTTGAATCGTACCGGGGAAGTGACTCCATTGAATGTTTGATATACCGCCGGGGAACAATCTTTAGACCAAGACTGCCGGGGATGCTTGTTAAGAATATGTATATTGCTGCTGGGGAATGTTGAGCTCTGCGGGAGGATACCCAACTTCTTTAAGATTTGATAATATAGCTTGGCTCGAGGAGAGTACACTGCTTGCTGGCTCACCCTCTGGGGAATTGAGATGTACTGGTTATGTTCTTCAACAGAACCTACCTTGATACCTTGGAGGACAGAACAATTAGATCGTTTGGACAACTCATTGTTGCCCCTGTTTCTGAGGTGGGAGAGGAAGACCTGTGAAGTGCTGATAGTTGTTGAGGGTCAAACCTCCTTCAAGTAGGCAGGTGACAAAATGACAAGACATAGTCGTACGCTTTGATCCCTAATTTTTGCCTGGACCGCCCTTTCGGGTTTTCAGTCCACCGGGATACCCATTTTTGCCCAAGCCGCCTTTTCAGGTTTTCGACTTGCCGGGTGTACAGATTTTTTTATTTCATCCCTTCATTTTGCCCGAACCCTTTTGGTTCGCCGGGAAGCCCTAACTTTTGCCTAGGCATGTCAGCCTTGCGGGTCTTTGATTGTGCGTAGTATTTTTTCGACTATGTCCGTGTTTTCAGAATGTAGGGAGTTGCCCCTGTTAGAAGTGTTTTGTCATGCCCCCAGAAGGTGTTTGATCAGGCAAGATTCGTTGTTGGAATGCCCCAAGTGACTCAGGTGGAGATTTGCCCCAGGCTGTTTGGCCTTTGAGAGATTCTCCGAATCTTGATTGGACTGCCCCAGATAGTAGACCATGATCATGTCTGCCCCTTGATTGGAAGTGCTTTTGTTCATTAGGTATTCATCGTGCGAATTTCCCTGCTGTTCAAACAAAAAGTCATATGCAAACACAGTTATGTTAAAAATGCAAAGCTTATGTCTGTCTTGAAGATTTTGAAAATGCATTCTTTTCATAAAACAAGTGATTGTTTGTAAAACGTGATGTCAACTCCGTATTTTCCGTAGGCCTTCAGGAGTCAGGATACCTTTCGTAACAGTATGCTTTCGAACTAACCCATGCTTCAGCTAGGACTTTTAAGGGTTGTAACGTGGCCTGGTTCATGGTATAAGAAACAAAGGATAAAGGCTCAAATTATTTGTACCCACCCGCTCTTCGTGATGTTCTTCAAACCTAAACTCAGTTGATCATACGTTAGACCTTGTTTGAGTCTTTGCTTTGATATTCCAGTGATGGTTCGGATGTTGAACGTTTATTTGAATAGGCCGTCATTCCTTTTTGTTATTGTTGAGGGTTTGTATGACCTCTTTTTTTTTTTTGATTTTATTATCCCTATTTTTTTGCCTGAACTGTTTCTTTTTGGAATTACAGTCAGCGGGATGCCCCAGTTTGTAAGTCTCCTTCATAGGTTTTGACTTATTGGGCTTTTGTTTTGAGAAATGATGACTGTCTATCTTTATGATTATTCGGAATCATCATTGTCTTTTTTTTTTGTAAGGACCTCTTTGGTGCCATTTGTTATGCACTTGGATCAACTGAGAGAACTACCCTGCCCCAGGTTATGATAAAGGGTTTTAATTTTCGAAAAGAAAAAACTCCTACTTCTTTGGCTCAGAGGGGTTGACGAGGGATTATCTTCCTTATAACTCCAGTGTTTAGGGATTGAAACAATGCCTGTACCTCATCAGCGGGGTCTGTTCAAAAGCATACTGTAAAGATTGTGGTATCATTTTCGTCATCCTCCCTCAAGAGGCTTAGAATTATTGAAAGTTGATCATCAGAAAAATATGAGAATAATTTGCATATAGTGAATACGAATATATTGCTTCAAAACAGACATATGCAATGCATTAATGAAATAACAACATTTGACATGAGTAAATGTTTAAACAATCAAAGAACAACACAACTTGAACATTCGAATGAACAAAAGTTTTCTAGTCTCAGGGCTTGTCACTTTAAATAGTGAGCCTTGGAGGGATGGTAGAAAAACTCAGCCTGACCGTCTTGTGTGAACTCCAGTGCTCCTTCATCAATCAGGTCCTGGATCTTGTTCTTCAGAGCCCAACACTCATTTGTATCATGTCCTGGACTGGCAGAGTGGTAGGCACACATTTTATTGGGATCATAGACAGGAGATGCTGTGTTGGGGTTCCGGGGATGAGCCCTTAATGTGATCAGGTTCAACCTCAACAGGCATTGTAAAGCTTGAAACAGCGACATGTTGAGCTGGGTGAATTGCCTCCTGGGCTTGTCTGGCTGAAGCTGGTGAAGTTGATGCTGAGTTTGTGACCCTGAAGCCCTTTGAGGAGCTCTCCCCTTATCTCCTTGTTTCAAAGGTGGTTGAACGATGACTGGCTCTTTAACCTTAGATGTTTACCCCAGTTGGTTACCCCAAAGCAGTTGGTTGACGAGAATCCCGAGCTCTTCTTGTCTTTGAGCTAAGTCTTGGATGATAGTCACCTGCCCCAGCATCTGGGCTCTCATTGCATCTACTTCAGCTTGCAGATGTTTCAGCCGTTCATCCTCGGCACTGTTCCTGACCAAAGTCTCCATGAGAAGTGTCCTTAGCTCCTCCTGCCCCTTGGATAGATTCAGGAGGATTTCCCCGAACCGAGTCTCTTGAGCAAGAAGGTCCTGGTTATCTTGTTGGGAAGCCATTGCTGAAATAAACAGCGGAGATGGTAAGTGACCTGCAACAAGGGTACCTGTTATGTAATGATGTGTATGACATGCATGCAATGTTTTCAAGGACCTCGCGGGGTAAACAAGAAATTTGTTAAAATTTGAAACCGGTAGCTTGACTGAAGGCACTGCATATTGTTGAGAGTCCTTCTTCAAGGGTCAAAGGCTCACCATATCCAGTGGGTCATAGCCCCTGACTTTAATCATCATGTCTGGTTTTGATTTCCAAACAACCTTGGTTAGGGGAACCATCTTCAAGAGTCAGAGCTCACCATATCTAGTGGGTCATAGCCCCTGACAACCTTGGCTAGAGGAAAATAAATCCCCTTTGCCCCTTGCTGGACATTTTGTTCACTATGACCTGCATCACAAGCCCTTGAGATCCTTGAAATGGGTTAAGATGTATGCAATGGTATGATGTTATGCTATGCATGGGGTAATGTAAGTAACCCTGTTATGAGTCCCAATTAAGGACTGCAAACCAAAACCTGCAAGAAACTTGGTAAATTCTGTTACGAGTCCTAATTAAGGACTGCAAACCAAACCTGCAAGAAACTTGGTAAATTCTGTTACGAGTCCTAATTAAGGACTAAAACAAAACCTGCGAGTAGTTCATGTGTCAGATAACAAGCATGCAAGTAGTCAAGTACGAAGGCACACAAGTCACACAAGAGAAGCCCTTAGAGTTTAGGCCAGCATGGGGTCTGGGTATTACCCTCTTTCAGTTTGTTGGTTCATACCTGTCCTATCAAAGTAACCGGGTTCTTAGAGGATCCCAATATCATTGACTACCCTTAATCGGTCATAACTCCAGCATCGCAATCTTTTCTTGCGGCCAGAACCATCACGAGAGTTTAGCCTCAATGGGCGTAGCATACTGCTACTGTTCTAATGGCCAAGTTGTGTCATTTAAGGTTCTAAGGTTGTTGGTTCTTAATGACTCCTCAGAAGACCCATATTCTCCTCGTTGCAACACAAGGGATATCGGTATAGACCAAGGTGCCACACCAACGTAGCCACTGTTTCACCCGTGTCGGTCTACGCCGGACAGGTCCCTCACAGCTTATGCTACCTAAACAGGGTATCCCCAAATCCGGGTTAGGATCTATGTAACTCCCATGCAACCCCTAATAGTAAAGCAAGCAAGTCAATACAATTGAAAACACAATTATGAACTACCCTAAGGTACACCTCACTTTATAAATCTCCCCAGCAGAGTCGCCAGTTCTGTGATCGGTGGATCTGGAACTGACTGTTTAACGCTGGTTCGCGAAATGTCGCGGAAGCAAGAGTCGCCACCGTCTTTTATTTTCTCCAAATGGAAAGGACAAAAGCACAGAAAAATTCCTTAAAGAGATTGCTCTCGGTTCGGGAGGTAAGTTATAGAAAGGGAAGGTGTTAGCACCCTTTCTATCCATGGTTATCCATGGGCTCTTAGATACTTGCTCACTTGTGTTTTCAAAATGGTTTGTTTGCTTTTCAACTGTGGGTTTTAAAAAAGTTTCTTTGAAAATTTCAGTTCGACTCTTGTATCGGTCCTCAAGAGTGTTTGAAAAAAATTGCTTTCGAAAGCTTTTTGAAAAGGTGTCGGTGTGAAAAGTATTTTTGAATTTGTTTTGAAATTAGAGCAAGTATCTAGAGTCGTCTACCTACCCTAAGGAATTCGTCTGTGTAAATGTCCTTTAAAGTAGTGCCATTCCACCATTGAGAGGTAGGTAGCACCACCGTTGGAGGTGTTCGGGTCAATTCAAGGATTGGGACATGGTAATCACCAGAGCAATAGGAAGATACCTTAGAAGCTACCCTCATGCCAGGTTCCCGGATCATGAGGACTTACTAAGACATCCTCTACTCGACGATCACCTTTCGAGGCAAGGCAACAGTGAGGCGTACCCTAGGGGTGGTGTGTGATTCGTGTGTCATTTTCATTTATTTTTGTCTTATTCATGTCATGGGTGATCTACACGTTTGTTTTTATTTTATCATTCATTCTTGCATGCCATTATTAACAGTTAAAAAAGTTGCGGAAATATAAAGTTCTAAACTATTACAAAGGCGCGGGTCCACATCGCCAAAATAAATCCAGGCCCCGATTTGACAGAAAGTAAATAAAGAAGTGCGAGAAATAAAATATCCGAGTTTACAAGGCTTTGGGAGAATTACATTAATATTTACAAGAAGGAAATAAATAAAATGCGCAAAGAGAATAAAGATAGAATATTCGAGGGCGTTGGACCCTTTTGAAATTAAATTGAACTAAAAGTTAATTGATTATTAAATTAAAAGAAAAGAAATGTTTTTTAGTTTTTTGTATTTATGAAATAAAGAAAATTAAAATTAAAAGAAACTCTAATTCTAAGTTTTTTTAATTATTAATGAAAATGTTAAAGTTTAACCTAATTTACTAAATATTTAATGTACATGTTTATTTACAAAAATATTTAATAATTAATAACAATAATAATAAGAAAAAATTATTTATTAAAAAGATGATGAAAAGTTAAAAACCCTAATTTCTACATATTTTAATTTGTTAAGAAAAAGGCTTAAGTTTTAAAACCTAATTTAACTAAATTAATTATTTAACATTTATTTACAAAAATATTTAATAAGTAAATTAATTAACATATTCTTAGTTTTTTGATTTTCTGGTTTTATATTATAAAAATTAATTTATGAAATTAAAGAAAACAATTAAAACAATTAAAAGAATGAAAAGGAAAATCAAATAAAAAATAAAAATGATGCAAACCATGGGGGATGTCTGGCCCTTTTTGGAGGTGAATTGGAGTGGTTTGGCCATTTGTGTTCTGGTTGTTGGCCATTTGTATTCTGACCTCATCATGCATAAGTTGTTCTACTTTGGCCATTTGGCTTTTGGCTTTTGGCCATTTGCGTTTTGACCTCAACGTTCCTTAATCTTCTCAGGATGTCTGTCTCGCCATGTATTGGTGTCATGTGTAAAATGTTCTGTTTTGGCCATTTGGCTTTTGGCCTTTGGCCATTTGTGTTTTGGCCTCAACGTTCCTTAATGAACCTGCATGAGATCCTGTCTAAATCTGCAGTGTTGAATCTCATGAACACATTAAATAAAATCATAAAATGCAAATAAAGTCAATATATGAAGAAATTTAATGTTTAGGCACAATATGACATGTATGAATGATTATACCCTTTTGATCATGGAGATCAAATCAATCTTATCCTTACTGGAAAATAGTGACCTGAATGCTTTTATGCCTTACTGGAAAATTAGGATCATGGAGATCAAGCCAGCCTTATCCTTACTGAAGAAGTAGTGAGGTGTTGGTTTGTAACTGTGATGGCTTGTTTGTAGTGAGAGAGGGATTTGTAATAAGGATTTCAAGGTTTTAGGGTTCTTGAAAGAATTTGATATTCTAACAGTGTTGTGGCAAGGTTATTTTCTCTCTTTTTTTCCTCTCTCCTTTTCTCCTCTCTCTTTTTCTCCTCCCTGGTTTGTGTGAAAAGAAGGTGATTATATAATGGAAATTAGGGTAAAGAAAATGGGCTTTGAATGTGCAATTGGGCCTCCAATATTCACTTGAGTTCGTCACTTTCCAGGCTAAATCGCAGGGACTTAAGTGCAATTTTTGAAGTTGAAATGTGAAAACAAAATGTAGCTGACATCAAGAACTAACTCCTGTCCGAAAATCGGCTCAATCGGATAAACGGTGAATTAGTTATGTATTTTTGAAGTTTCAGCTCAGACAAACTTATTTTGGGCTCCAGTGTCGACTCTGACACGTTCTTCAATAAATAACTGGTATTGATCGGTGCATAATTTGGTCTCGACTTTTGAAGCAAAGTTGTAGATCTACGAGTCAGTGACCTTGTGTAAAAATATGAGTCCAATCCAATAAAAATTGACCGAGTTATGAATTTTCGAAGTTTCAGCCCAGATGAAATAATATTCAGCATTCAGGATTTTCAGCGTGTCACACACTCTGAGCAAAAAACGAAGGCCTTTTGAATACCGTTTAAACTCAATACCTTCTGTGAAAATGTAGCCAACTCAATTTGTGAAATTTTGGCGCCAGAACCAGCTCGATACGATGAAAATCGACCAAGTTATGATTTTTTGAACATGACGCAAATAAACTTCTGTCACAAATTTTCTGCACGAAAATACTTGATAAATCCACATTTTTGAAGACCTTCTGATCGAAATTGGCTTCCAGCTGTGAGAGATGAAAACGTAGATAATGTCAAGACGAAATTTTGGCCACTGGAACGGGTTCAAAATGAGTCACGATCTTCAAGTTATGAATTTTTTAGCGCGTAAAAACTGCAATTTCAGCACACTTTTTCACTATATTTCTTCAAGAAAACTCACAAATTCGAATACCTTCTTTAAAGAATTGACTCTTGAGCCGAACCTGAATTTGAGAATATGTTATCAGAGATATCTTGGCGAAAGAACACCTGAATATAACGCGCCGGCTTGGACTTGTGAATTTTCTTGAAATGTTTTGAGAAATATGGGAGGACAAATTTTGGGGTACAACAGAGTCGAAGCATCATCAATGTGAAAATAAATCACAATCGAAATCTCAAGCATACCCGCATATCGCACAATAAACCTGCATAAGACTCAGATCTCACCAAGAAAAAATGGATTACAAATCTCAAGTAATCGGATAATCAGGATTTAATTTTAAAAAAAAACAAATAAAAAAATCTAACATTTTTTATTAACGCTTTTGTTTTACCAATATTTTTACTAACAAAAATGTCATCTATCAATTATGAAAAGAAATAGCTAAAGAAAACTAAAAAAAACTACACAAGGGGGTGTTAGCCTGAAAACAGGTGGTTTATTGTAGTAAATCCAGGCGCTAGGCCCATCATTCAATGTCCAATAAGCCAATTGCTTCAGCAAAAATTAGTTACCCAAAAAAACAATGGCCCCGGGTCTCAATGATGTGTAGCTCAGTCCAATAACCCCACTCAACACCACTGCCAGCGGGCCCAAGTCTCCATGGTCCAACAAGCGCGTTTTTATTACACAAGGTATAAGCCTTCAAAAAAAATTAGTGATGGGCCGAGGCAAGGGTATGAGATCCGGTCCAGGTCCAACAAATTCAACACATGAGCCCAATTCACTTTTTTTGTTCAGTTTATTGAAAAAAAAATTAACAGTAAAACAAAAGAATACGATTAAACATTGAAAGAGAGGAACTAGGGTTATATGTTGTGGCTATTTAACTTCTTTCTTCTTCTCCAAAAAAACAATTCACTCTTCTCTTTCACGCGACGGACAATGAGCTCTCTCTCTCTCTCTCTCTCTCTCTCTCTCTCTCTCTCTCTCTCTCTCTCTCTCTCTCTCTCTCTCTCTCTCTCTCTCTCTCTCTCTCTCTCTCTCTCTCTCTCTCTCTCTCTCTCTCTCTCTCTCTCTCTCTCTCTCTCTCTCTCTCTCTCTCTCTCTCTCTCTCTTCCTTCTGATTCAACACTCGTCGTAGAACCAATGCGATAACCCTCATCTCTATCTTGATCGTTCAAACAAACAATCTAAACACGGCAGTTCAATCCTCCCTTCCAATTTATCTACATCTTGTTATCTCCTGATTCGCTTCTCTTAACCTCGCTTACCTCTGGTCTCTTCTTCTCCTTTCTTGATCCTACCTCATCAACCTCCACCTTACATTGTAATTGTTTCGTCTTTCAATCTCATCTCATCACCGATTTAAGGAGCAAAAAAACATACGCCATGGAGCTGTGGAAATAATAAAGGAGTTTCTACGACCTACCTACTGGAGAACTCCAACGACCCTTCAACGGTGTCGGAGTTGCGAGAAATCCAGAGAGAATCTTTAAAAATTGCTCAGGTATGTATATCTCGAATCGCTTTTAATTCTTCTTTCTTCTTTTGTTTGCGTTCCTGAGTTGTGCGAATTCGTGAGATGTTGTTGTGGTTCTTGCATTCTTGTGATGTTGTTTGTTGTTGATTCACAATGAACGTTAATGATGATGATGATGCGGAAGATGTGGTGATGTTAAATATGAAGTAAAACACGATTGAGGCAGAGAGTAGAGAGGACTTCATTTGCAGAAGCAGAGAGATGGTGAGGTGAGAATTTCTTACGGTTGTGGTTTTTTGCTGAATGGAAGAATGAAGAGTTGAGAGTTGAAGGTGATGATGGATGAACGAGGGAGAGAGTGAGGTTTTTCTGTGTTTTAGAGGGTGATTTGGAAGATGAAGATGGAGAGTGAAGATTGGGAGAGTAAGAAGAGAGAATTTCAGAGAGTTTTTCTGGTATTTTGGTGATTCTGCAGAATATTTAAGAATGAATATCGAAAAGAGGTAAATTTTGTTTTTATCTTCATGGTATTGGTGAAAGTTAGTTACATGAAAATGACTCTGAGTTGTTAGATTTTGATTTCTGTTATAGATTTGGATGGATGAGATTTAATATGAATTTTTTTTGATTCAGTTAGAGGTTAATTTGGATTCTGTTATGGCAGTTAGCTATTTTTCTTGTTTTCTGTTAATTGATGCTGAGCTGGAAAACTTTGAGTTTTTTATTCTCTTCCTGATTTTATATTCCTGATTTTCTGTTAGTGAGCTGGAAACTTCTTGTTTCTGATTTATTCTGTTCACACGATTTCCTTTGGTTTTGAACTATAATTGATATGTGCTGGTTTATTTACTGGTTATATGCAAGTTTTTTATGGTTGAAGCATAAAGTCACAGCAGGTCTGTTGCAGATGATTGAAGCACGTTGAATGGTTGTTTTGATGGCGTAGCATATCTGCTACTAGCTCATGATTACGAAAAAACCTTGGCATGAGTACACATGCCTGTAACACGAGGTACCAGATACTGATTTTTTTTGTGATCTTCTTTCTATTTTTTCGAAACTGATGCAAGGTCAACATATTTTGCTCTTATATAACTGCCTTCTTCTTCTTCTTCTTCTTCTTCTTCTTTGTTGAACTTGAGCTAGATGTTGGTTGATCATAATTGCAAGTTAGCATAGTTTTTGTTTGTTAGCCCCTTTTTTGTTTGGAATTTGTAACAAGGTTGGTTTTAATTTTGGTTAACAAGTGGTGACGTTGGTATGATTTGTTGATGTCAAAGTTGTAGCTTGAAGACACTTGACGCAAGCATGAAGACAATTTTCACATGTTCTTTAAACATTGCATCACTATTTGTAATAGCCTTTAGAATGTATTTTGGATGCAACTTGTAATAGACTTTGAATGTAGTAACTTGTAATAAGAACTTCTTGAATGTTTAGTCTTTCTTTTGAATGAAATGTGTAATGAACATGAATTTTTGATAATGATGAACTTTGCCTTTTTTTGGCGAATGATAAAATTTATGGACGGAGTTTAAATGATAAAGTATTGATGAAATGCTTGAAGCCACGAAAGCATCAAATTTTCTTGTAAGGTATTGTTACACTTGAATTTGAATGGAATTGGATAGCATTTGCTTGAATCATGAATGAATGGGTTTTAATAAACTTTGAATTCATATGAACTTGAATCTTGAATAACAATGAACATCTTTGTAATACAGATGAACATCGACTTGAAACAAGACCTTGCAATTTGTACCTTACCTTCCAAGAAATTCACACGACCAATACTTAAGGCTTTTTCCAACTTTGATCCAATCAACCACCTTCGACATTTCAAACATATTGAATTCAAATAAAACTTCAAATCCAAATCAAACTTGCGTTCTCAATGAACTCCTAACTTCAATCTTAATTCAACTAACAATGAAGAGATTTCATTGATCAAGAATGAACCCACAATTTCATATTTCGTGCCATGGCTTAAAGCTTTAGTAATTCAATCTAGAAACACCTTATTTTGAAAATGCAAAGCTAAAACCTTGAGGAAATCCTTTGATTCAGATGAAACCAAAATCATAAAATACACCCCTGTGATAAAACCCTAATTTCACGTGACACATAAGGAAACAAATTCTAATATATGGAACTGATGAAACTGAGTGGAGAATGGCCTCATAGCTTGACGAAGAAGAAATTCTTAATGACCACGGTAAGTGTTTGTTGGCAGCAATTTTGGTAAAACACTGACTTGATAATGTTTTGCTAAATGTCTTGACATTTGAAGAAAACTGATTTTGAATGATGTCAAAGCATATGTCTTGGAACCTGCCTCCTGATCTGAACGTGACTTCATATTTGTTTCCAATATTTTGTTTCCCGTTTTAATGCGCACCATTATTCAGGATTTGTGACTCATAGCTTGCGAAAAATATGGAGGAATATTTTTTGATTTTTATTATCTTTATGGGTTATATCGTGGCCTATTTTCATGGAAATATTCAAGGGATTGGAATATTTGTTTTCCAGCCCAAGCCCACTATTGCACCTTTATAAGGACTTGCATCCTTATTCGTTTGACTGCAACTTTTGAAGAAGAATATATTGTTTCTGTTTTAGAAGTCTAAGTCTTTTTAATTGTAATACACTCTAAGTATTGGGTTAATACTTGAGTTGTAATTTGAGTTGTTAATTGTGGATTATTCATAAGCTTTTAAGTATTGAATGATTGAAGTCTTTAAAACATAATATTTATGTTGTTCTTCACTGTTAGTGATTGAAGGGATTTGAGGATGGCCTCATACCTAGGTGTGCCTTAGGTAGAAGTATAGCATGGGTAGTGATTAAGTGATTAGATCATAAACTGGTTGTTTACTGAGGGTCTATGAATTGATACTATTTAGTGGGCTTGTCCCTGGCTTGGTAGTCCCCCAGAGTAGGTGTTTTTGTACACCGAACTGGGTTAATAATCCATTGTGTTTTTACTACTTTTAATATTGTTGCATTTTATATTGTCCTCATATATTTGTGTCATGACTTCTTCTTCGACATCACATATCTGATACCCAAATTTCAATTGGTATCAGAGCAGGCATCTTACTCTATATCTGGGTGAGATCTAGGGAAGATACTTCTTGGTACTATGGACAAGGAAGGAGGATTTGTGAGCAGACCACACATTCTGGATGGAAGCAATTATGACTATTGGAAACCACATATGGTTGCCTTTCTAAAGTCTCTGGACAGCAGGGCTTAGAAAGCTGTCTTAAAAGGATGGAAACACCCTGTCAAATTGGGAGAAAATGGAGAGCCTACTTCTGAGTTAAATCTAGAAGAAGATTGGTCTAAAGAAGAGGATGAAATTTCTCTTGGAAATTCTAAAGCCTTGAATGCTATATTCAATGGAATTGACATGAACATTTTTAGATTAGTGAACACATGTGAAGTAGCTAAGGATGCCTGGGGGATTCTTTAATCTACCCATGAAGGCACATCCAAAGTTAAGATGTCAAGACTTCAGTTGCTCACCACCAGATTTTAAAATCTGAGAATGAAGGATGATTAAAGCATTAATGACTTCCATATGAACATCCTTGAGATTGCAAATGCTGCCAGTGCTTTAGTAGAAAAAATTCCAGAAGACACATTGTGAGAAAGATGCTTAGGTCTCTTCCCAAGAGATTTGATATGAAAGTGACTCCCATAGAAGAAGCACAAGACATTGACAAGATGAAAATGGATGAACTTGTTGGATCACTTCAGACGTTTGAGTTAAGCATCAATGAAAGATCTGAAAAGAAGAACAAAAGTATAACTTTTGTAACCAATACTGAAGATGAAGAGGAGGACTATGATCTGGATACAAATGAAGGAATATCTAATTCCTTAGTTATGCTTGGAAGATAGTTTAACAAAGTGATAAAAAGGGTGGATAAGAATCTAAGATAAAATGTCAAGAGCATCTCATCTGACATCCTTAAGTCAAGTGAGTTTGGAAGAAAAAGGGCTGAAGAAAAATCCACTAAAGGGAAGGAAATACAGTGTCATGGATGTGAAGGTTTTGGTCACATTAGAGATGAATGTCCTACATATCTTAAGAAACAGAAGAAGAATCTATATGTTACTTGGTATGAAGAGGATTCTGATCTTGAAGAGGAATCTGCAAAGTATGTTAAATCATTGACAGGTAAATATGTGTCTGATGTAGATTTTAGTGATGGTGAACTAACCTTTGATGATCTAGCTACCTCGTACATAAAAATTTGTCTCAGAAATGCAGAAGTTTTCCTAGAAGGGGAGAAACAGAAAGCACTCATAACCCAACTGAAGGCAGAAAGGAAAGAGCACTTGAAAACTATTTCTAATCTGGAAAGTGAAGTGACTTCTCTGAATTCAAATCTTGATAGACTGGTCAAATCTCTCAAGATGCTGGATAATGGGTCTGACACATTAGATGAAATTCTTCAAGTGGGGAGAGTGACAGGAGACAAGAGTGGTCTAGGGTTTAATGAGAAAAATGAACTTGTTTCAGAATAACCTTCATCAAATTCCACTTATGCCAAGTATAAACCAAAGATCTAAAATTAAATGTCTAAACATCATGGAAAACATAATGGCAAGAAAAGACATCATGGTAAGAAAAAATTTACTCACACCAAAAAAAATTCCCAGCCCTGGAGGTGTCATCATTGTGGAAGGTTTGGTCACATAAGACCTTTATGTTTCAAGTTGTATGGGTATCCTAAAACTACTCCTCTTCCCAAGACTGATCAGATCTCTCAACATAGAAAAAAGAAGAAACAGTGGGTTCCCAAGTCTAATGTTGTTAGTTTCATAGCTCATACCTCTCTGAGTATCAACCAAAGATGACTGGTACTTTGACAGTGGCTATTCTAGACACATGACAAATGTCAAGAATCTATTGGTAGATATCAAATCTCATTCTACCAGTTGTGTGACTTTTGGTGATGAAGCCAAAGGTGAAATCAAAGGAGTTTGAAAGCTAGAATGTTCAGAAGTCCCAAAACTTGACAATGTGTTACTTGTTAAAGGGTTAACAACTAACCTAATAAGTATAAGCCAACTATGTGATCAAGGATTAAAAGTTAACTTCACCAAGGCAGAATGACTCGTTTGCAATGAGAAGAATGAAGTTATTATGAAAGGAATTAGATCTAAAGACAAATGTTATTTATGGGTTCCCCAAGAGTTGAGCCTCTCCTCAACATGTGCTTTAGCCAAAAGAAAATGAAGTTAAACTGTGGCATCAAAAACTGGGACACTTGCATCTGAAAGGAATGAAAAGAATCATATCTATTAAAGTCGTGAGAGGGATTCCTAAGCTCAAGATAGAAGAAGGGAGAGTATGTGGTGAATGCTAGATTGGAAAGCAAACTAAGATGTCACATCAGAAGATCCAACATCTCACTACATCAAAAGGTTTGGAACTTCTTCACATGGACTTGATGGGACCTATACAGGTTAAAAGTCTTGGTGGAAAGAAGTATGCCTCTGTTATTGTAGATGAATTCTCTGGGTACACATGGATAAGTTTTATCATAGAAAAATCAGAAACTTTTGAAGTGTTTAAAGATCTCTGTCAAAAACTTCAAAGGGAAAAATATAGTCATGTCATCAGAATCAGAAGTGATCATGGAAAGGAATTTGAGAACAATAAGTTTGCTAATTTTTGCTCTTTTGAAGGAATCATTCATGAATTTTCCTCTCCTATTACTCCTCAGAAAAATGGGATTGTGGAACACAAAAATAGAACCCTTCAAGAATCCTCTAGAGCTATGATTCATGCTAAGAAGTTACCCTACCACTTTTGAGCTGAAGCTATGAATACTGCATGTTATATCCATAACAAAGTCACTCTAAGGAAAGACACCTCAGCCACATTGTCTAGAACATGGAAGGGAAGAAAACTTATTGTCAAATACTTTCATGTTTTTGGAAGTAAATGTTACATCTTACCTGACCGTGAACAAAGGAGAAAGATGGATCCCAAGAGTGATGAAGGAATATTCCTGGGTTACTCTACAAATAACAGAACTTACAGAGTCTTTAACTCCAGAACCAAGGTTATGATGGAATCCATAAATGTTATTATTGATGATAGAGGATGGAATAATGAAGAAGATGTCTTAGAAGATGTTGGAACATCTTTGTCTGATATTCCAACAGAATAAAATGACTGAAGTATTGATTCTAATCCACCTCAAGAAGAGCCTGAGCCTAGTCATCTCAATAAAGGGCCTTCAATTAGAACTCAGAGAGATCATCCTAAGGAGATTATCATAGGAGATCTAAATAAAGGAGTTACTACTAGATCAAGAGAAGGGATATCAAACTCTTGCTTTGTTTCAAAAATTGATCCTAAGAATGTCAAAGAGGCTTTAACTGATGAGTTCTGGATTAATGCTATGCAAGAAGAGCTAGAACAATTTAGTAGAAATGAAGTTTGGGATCTAGTTCCAAGGCCTGAAGGGACAAATGTGATTGGAACTAAATGGGTGTACAAGAATAAATCTGATGAAATAGGGATGGTCACTAGAAATAAGGCAAGATTAGTTGCATAAGGATACACTCAAATCTAAGGAGTTGACCTTGATGAAACCTTTGCCCATGTGGCCATACTTGAATCAATCAGACTACTCTTGGGAGTTGCTTGCATTCTGAAATTTAAATTGTTTCAAATGTAGGTAAAGAGTGCCTTCTTAAATGGTTATCTGAATGAGGAAGTCTATGTAGAACAACCTAAAGGATTTGTTGATCCAAGCCTTCCTAACCATGTATACAAACTGAAGAAAGCTCTGTATGGATTAAAGCAGGATCCAAGAGTTTGGTATGAGAGATTGGAAGAATTTCTTAGTGAGAATGGATATAGGAAAGGTGGCATAGACAAACTCTTTTTGTCAAGGAAGAAGAAGGGGAGATCGTGATTGCACAAATTTATGTTGATGATATTGTGTTTGGTGGGATGTCAAATGAGATGGTTCAACATTTTGTCAGGTAAATGCAGTCAGAATTTGAGATGAGCCTTGTTGGTGAATTAACCTACTTTCTTGGTCTGCAAGTTAAAAAAATGGAAGATTCCATATTCTTATTTCAGAGCAAGTATACGAAGAATATAGTAAAGAAATTTGGGATGGAAAATGCCAGTCACAAAAGAACACCTGCTCCCACACATCTGAAGTTATCTAAAGATGAAAAAGGAGTAATTATGGATCAAAGTATTTACAGAAGTATGATATACAGTCTTCTATACTTCACAACTAGCAGACATGACATTGCCTTTGCTGTAGGGGTGTGCGCTAGATATCAAGATGATCCTAAAGTTAGCCATGCAAAACATGTGAAGAGGATTCTTAAATATGTGAATGGGACACATGACTATAGTATGCTATATTCTCATGGATCTAGCTCTGCTTTAATTTGTTATTGTGATGCTAATTAGGCAGGAAGCACTGATGATAGAAAAAGTACATCAGGAGGATGTTTCTTTCTGGGAAATAATCTCATATCTTGGTTCAGTAAGAAGCAAAATTGTGTGTCTCTGTCCATTGCCGAGGCTAAATATATTGCTGCGGGAAGCAGTTGTTCTCAATTGGTTTGTGTTGTACCCCAAAATTTTCCCTCTCATTTATCAAGACTTTTCTCACAAGACTTCTTTGACTCAAGACAAGATTAGGGTTTGGTTAGCTCAAGACATCTCATCTTGCATTAATAACCCAAAATTAGGGTTTGAATTTGCACAAGGATTTTTTGGACCACCAATGCTTCATGTGACTTTCATACATCATTTTGGACCCCTAAGATTGCTCATGTTAAGTTTCAAACCTTGAACCACATTTTTGACCAGTCAATTGGACAGTTGACCTAAAAAATCAGCTGTATTGGAGAAAAAGTCAACCATGACCAATTTACAGTCAAACTTCATAATTTTTTATCCATATCAACATTCTAGATTCATATGTACCATTTGATCAAGTTTGGATCACAACTCCTCAAGAAATTTGATCAAATCATCAAAAGGGCAAAATGGTCAAAATTAGGGTTTTGACTGAGAAAGGGAAATTTCTGATTTTTAACCTAGCCAATGACCAATTGAGTTCAAGAATTATTTCAAGGATTCACTGGCATCATCTTGACCTAGTTACATGGTTCAAAAGATCTCAAGTTCATTGGATTGACAGATGAAATTTGCAGTCAACTGATCAAAAGTCAATTGTATACTGAAAAGTCAAACTTTGACTTTTTGGTCAAAATCAAGTACCAAGAGTCATAATTCATCAAGATATGTCAAAATATGAAACCTGTTCACCAAGAAAACCAAATTTGAAAATTAGGGTTTGAATTTGAAATTTTTCATAACTTAGAATTTTTCTAAGTATAAAAATTTTCTTATTTTTTCTCAACTTTTCACCACTTTTTCACCATGATGAATTTTGATTCAAGAAAAGTTCCCAACATGAAAGTTATAGTACTCCATGAAATCTACAACTTTGCTTCACAAACTTTTCCCTAAAGATGCTTGGATCTCAAGATATAAATTTGTGAATACATGCTCATGAACTAAATAACTTAGTGAAATTTTGCCCTAGTTTAGGCAGGTTTTGGACCCAACTTCATGGAAACTTTTCACCTAGTTCCAAGAGGTATATCAAAATTAATTTCAAAGATGGATTATAGAGCACATTGCAAGCTTTCCAAAATGTCAAAGAACTCTCCAAGATCATTTCTGAGTAGGGAGAATCGAAGAGAGGAAGTTGGCATTTTTTCACTTTTTGTTCAAACCATTTTCACATAGAACCAAGTTGCAAACCAAACCTATGCTGGCTATCTCATGCTTTACAGGTCCTAAGCTTGCTACACACTCCTTAATTAAATGCATACTCAGTTGACAAAGCCTTTATCCTTTCTTTTGAAACTTTACACAAGTTGTAATTCCATTATTGGCAAAAAGGCTTCATTGCCATTTTCATAAAGATGCACTTTTGCAATTTTGTGAACTTGGAGCATTGGACCTGTCCCCTTGATACAAGCAAACTACACAGGTATCAAGCAATTGGTACAAACTTATATAAACCCTAAATCAAGCTGGTACAAGCATGTGGGTTTGGTCTTGTCAACTTTGCTTAAAGTACAAGAAAAGTTGCAAAAGGGCTAAGGCTTGCACAACTAGTAGGAAGCTGACTTTGGATCACTTATATACTAATATGCAAACATTGTACAAGACATTACACGCTTGGCTTGAACCTAGAACTCTCTCAAACTGAAAAACACTAAAAATCTGCCTAAGCATACAGTTTCTGCAAAAACTCAGTTAACTCTCATTTGGCTCGTGCGTTTTGTGTTTAATTGATTCAAACATCTTATACACTTGATACCTAGTCAATCCAAGCCATCACCCTGGTTCTGTAACCTCTGTTTCACCATCTTCCATTTTAAACTTAGAATCTTGCAGTTGAACTTGGTCAGGGAGTTCCAGCCATCTTCAGAGCAAGATAAGGATTGGAATAGGTTCAGGGAAGCTCAAGGAAGCTCAAACAATCATCAGGCCTCCATTAAAGTCCCTACATTGCCATACACGATTCCAGCTGAAGAAGGCATTTTCTTAAACTTTATCTCTTTATACAGGCAACCTCAAGCCACGATTTGTGAAGGAAAAATGTAGTTTTCATCATAACGAAGCTGTACATATCCTTACTTTGCATTTATATTACTTGTGCTAAGAGAATTTGAAGCTTGAAATCTCTGAAAAAATTAGGTCACGATTTAGGGATTCCAAAATTCTCTTTGATCTTTGATAGTTAGGTTACATAATTTATATGGTTGGAATCGTGAGCTCAAATGTCACATTTTTCATGTTATGAGTTTTCATTTTTATGCAAGCATGAGGAAGATACAGGTTTGAACTGGCATGGCGCGAAGAAGATGAACGAAGGACAGGGATGAAGTCTTTGGGATTTTTGCAGAGTGGCCTTTCTGTTTTTTCCAAACACCCCCCCTGACTTGCTACTGCACCCCCCTGGCTAACTATTTTATATTTTTATATTTTTTTTCATATTTTTATATTTAATACTTTTGTTTATTTTTCTTAATGATAAAAAATACTAAAAAATGATTTATTTATTTTCACCCTTTTATTTTTTTTTATTATTTTCACACATAAAAATTAATTTATTTTGATAGAATAGAATTTATTTTCTTAATAAACTTACAAATATAATTAAAAATACTTAATATTTTTATTATACATTTTATACTTACAAATACTAATTTTTGCACATATTTAATTTTTAATATTCATATAAAATATCATTTATTATTTTTTTTATATACAAAAAATGCACAAAATAATAATATGAAACATTATTTTCTTTTAATTGAAAATTAGGGTTTAATCCCTTTCAAAAAGAATTAATTATTTTTTCCTTATTTATTAGGTTTAAGTTAAATATTCTTTTATACAAAAACAAGACATAAAACATTTTTTCTAACATGAACATTGCATTGCATTTTAAATATTTGTATTTTATTTATTTAATTCGCGCAAATTCAATTTGGTTGTAATAATATATTTAGCTTTATATTTATGCAAATCCCCATTCAAACTTGTATTCCCCCTCCCATAAAATTGTTGTAATAGCTTAGTATATTTACATTACGCAATTTATCGCTTTATATACCATGATTAGTAATTAGGGTTTGCATGACAAGAACAAAACAAAGCAAAAATAGAAAACCCTAAATACAAGACAAAATCAAAAGCATGAAAATGATACACTTTGCACACAAGCACCCTTAGGGTTTCTCCCACTTGGTTGCCTAAAATAAAATGTCCATGTTACGCATGCAAAGTATCTTGGCAAAACAAAACAAATATAAGATCATAGCCTCTCGATGTCGCTATTCAAAAGTTGCCTAAATAAAATGATCTTGGTCCCTCAAAAATGCTAAGATACTTGGCAACATTGCTATCATGGTTATACGATGATCCACGTCCGTCCCGTTTACATCCAAATATAGGGTTGCTTACCAAATCAATGGTAAGTCAACAATGTCAAAGGAATAGAAAATGCACAAGAAAGACATTTGAGTAGGTAGATAGCTTCTAAGTTACTTGTTCCATTTCAAACAACAACCCTTGCTATTTTCAAAACAAGCACACACACATTTCAAAACATCTTACAAAACATTAAAAACATTTTCAAAAGACAAACATCTTTGTATACATTCTTACGAATGAGAATCATTACAAAGATTACCTAAACGAATGGCCTCTTTTCCAAAATACTTTCAAAATCATATCAATCACCATTTCAAACAAACCAAAGCAAGTGATATAAGCAAGTAACTAAGAGCCCATGGAAAACCATGGATGAAAAGGGTGCTAATACCTTCCCTTTTCATAATCTACCCCCCGAACTCAAGAAAACATCTCAAAGGTCTTTTCTATGCTTTTTTTACCTTTCCTTTTGGATAAAAGAAAAGTCGGTGGCGACTCTTGCTAACCGCGACATTTGCGATAAAACGCAAAACCTTCAAGTCAGTTCACCCACCGTATCATAGTTTGGATGAAACAATTGTTAACAGAATATAATGTCAAACAAGATTTCATGATATTATTTTGTGATAATCTAAGTGCCATAAATATATCAAAGAAGAATTGCCCTTGAAAGAGAGTTGGGAGTTGGTGCACTAGAGTGCAAAGAAATTATGGAGCTGATTTCTTTTGATGGCTTGATGAAGACTGTCACCAGGTTTACAAAATGTTATGAGACTCTTGTTAAGGAATTTATTGTTAATATTCCTATTGACTGTGCTGATCATAAAAGTAAGGAGTATAGGAAGGTGTTTGTTAGAGGTAGGTGTGTATGATTTTCTCCTGCTGTCATTAATAGATTTCTGGATAGGTCTGAAGATGATGATTGTGAGCTAGAAGTAACTGATAATCAAGTGTGCAAAGCCATCACCGCAAACAGAGTGAGTGAGTGGCCCCTGAAGAATAAGCTTCTTGTTAGTAAGCTTAGGGTAAAATATGCTATCTTGCATAGAATTGGAGCTGCTAATTGGGTTCCTACCAATCATACCTCAACCATTACAATTGGCTTAGGAAAGTTTATCTATGCTGTTGGAAATAAGAAATTGTTTGATTATGGTGCTTACATTTTTTATCACACTATTAAGCATGCAGGAACATGTGCTATCAAAATTCCTATTGCCTTTCCATCTCTTATTTGTGGAATTATTCTTAATCAACATCCTGGAATTCTGAGTGGTAATGATGTAGTTTGCAAGAGGGAGTCTGCTCTGACCCTTCACTTCAAGTTGTTCTTAGGAAAACACGTCCCAGACATTGTTTTGACATATGCATCTTCTGAAAACAAGACCTCAACCAAGGATGACATGATTACTGAATTAAGGGAAGCATGCAAAGAACTTGATAATGGGATCAGAGTTAGCTCAACAAGAAAGCTAATTTTTGAAAAAATGATCAAAGAGCTACAGAAGGACAATAGTTTTGATGATAGAGTAAGCACTGAAGGAGGAAATTATGATGATGAAGAAAGTTCTGACTTTGCCAAGTCTACTGGTCCTACTTTATTGGTATGCAAGTTAAACAAATGGAAGATTCCATATTCTTATTTCAGAGCAAGTATGCGAAGAATATAGTAAAGAAATTTGGGATGGAAAATTCCAGTCACAAAAGAACACCTGCTCCCGCACATTTGAAGTTGTCTAAAGATGAAAAAGGAGTAAGTGTGGGTCAAAGTATTTACAGAAGTATGATATACAGTCTTCTATACCTCACAGCTTGTAGACATGACATTGCCTTTGCTGTAGGGGTGTGTGTTAGATATCTAGCTGATCCTAAAGTTAGCCATGCCAACCGTGAACATGGTATGCTATATTCTCATGGATATAGCTCTTCCTTAATTGGTTATTGTGATGCTAATTAGGCAGGAAGAACTGATGATAGAAAAAGTACATCAGGAGGATGTTTCTTTCTGGGAAATAATCTCATATCTTGGTTCAGTAAGAAGAAAAATTGTGTGCCTCTGTCCACTGCTGAGACTAAGTATATTGCTGTGGGAAGAAGTTGTTCTCAGTTGGTTTGGATGAAACAAATGTTAACAGAATATAATGTCAAACAAGATGTCATGACATTATTCTGTGACAATCTAAGTGCCATAAATATATCAAAAAATCCTATTCAACACAGCAGGAGCAAACACGTTGATATCCGTCATCACTTCATAAGAGAGCTTGTGGAAGAAAAGATTGTTACCTTAGAACATGTAGCTACTGAATTACATCTGGTTGACATTTTCACTAAGGCTTTGGATGCAAACCAGTTTAAGAACTTAAGAGAAAAATTAGGGATCTGCATATATGAGGGTTTGTAGCAATTAAGGGCGTGTGGGAATATCATTAAAGTGATATTATATTATTTATGTTTCCAACAAATCAAATTTCGAAAGCAATCATTTCAAGACTGTCTCAAAGTTTTTCCCACACGCTACGAAATCACTTCCTTCTATTTTCAAAAACTCTTCATTTTCCTTTACAGAAAAAGAACCCTTGTCATTCTTCATCTCTTTGCTCAAAAATCTTCAAAGATGTCTCAACATCATGCATCGTCTCCCTTAAAATCTGTCAACCATCCTGAGGAGCTCTCCCTTGAAAAAGTACTTGACATTACTCCTCTAACAACAATTCCACCTCTTGAGAAGAAGGTCAAGAAACTCGGATCGTCACCTGCAAATAAATCCAAAGACGGGTTTGACACTTCTAAAGGTAATGCTTCTACTGCTACTGATGATAGGACAGAAGAAGACATTGTTAATGTTGATAGAAGTATTAGAAGGCTGGTAGATAGGGTGTTAAATGAAGGTTTTGTTGTTCCTGGAATTTCAACTCCTCTTGCCCGAGTGCCTGCTCCGGCTTATAAAGGAAATGATCCTAAAAATGCTGCTGAATCATCCACCTTCAAGAAAGATGCTGCTGAAAGAAAACTTCGAAAGCTTGCTACTTCTGCTCTAGAAGAAGTGGAAGCTGATGTTGAACAAGATGTTGAGAAGGACTCTCATGCTAAGGAAGATTCTGCTGGCTCCAAAGCTGCAGAGAATCAAAATACTGAGAATATGGTTAATGTTGATGAGCTGTCTGACAATGAACTCATTTCTATTGTGGTGCCTGGAATTGCTAAAAGGCTCAAGACTAGAAAAATAAAAAATGTGGATGTCACACCCCCTACCAAGAGCATAAAGAAGAAGACTATGTATGATCCCCCAAAGCCCTGGAGAAAATTAGTTCCTCCCTCAAACAAAAGAAAAGTTAGACCTGATGACTACTCAAATGATGATGAGGATAATGTCCAGAACATTTCCCCTGTGAAGAGATCTAGAAGTAAGAAGAAAGCTGCATTAGTATAAGAAGATGACTCTGACTATGATGTCAAGGAAGATGTCTAGGAAATCTCACCTGTGATGAAGTATGCAAGCAAGAAGCTTTCTGTTAGAGTGCCTGATGCTCCTCTTGACAACATTTCCTTCCATTCTGTTGGGAATGCTGAAAAGTGGAAATATGTATTTCAAAGAAGAATTACCCTTGAAAGAGAGTTGGGAGTTGGTGCACTAGAGTGCAAAGAAATTATGGAGATGATTTCTTTTGATGGCTTGATGAAGACTGTCACCAGGTTTGCAAAATGTTATGAGACTCTTGTTAAGGAATTTATTGTTAATATTCCTATTGACTGTGCTGATCCTAAAAGTAAGGAGTATAGGAAGGTGTTTGTTAGAGGTAGGTGTGTATAATTTTCCCTTGCTGTCATTAATAGATTTCTGGATAGGTCTGAAGATGATGATTGTGAGCTAGAAGTAACTGATAATCAAGTGTGCAAAGCCATCACTGCAAACCAAGTGAGTGACTGGCCCATGAAGAATAAGCTTCATGTTACTAATATAAGTGTAAAATATGCTATCTTGCATGGAATTGGAGCTGCTAACTGGGTTCCTACCAATCATACCTCAACCATTACAATTGGCTTAAGAAAGTTTATCTATGCTGTTGGAAATAAGAAATTGTTTGATTATGGTGCTTACATTTTTTATCACACTATTAAGCATGCAGGAACATGTGCTATCAAAATGCTTATTGCCTTTCCATCTCTTATTTGTGGAATTATTCTCAATCAACATCCTGAAATTCTTAGTGGTAATGATGTAGTTTTCAAGAGGGAGTTTGCTTTGACCCTTCACTTCAAGCTGTTCTTAGGAAAACATGTCCCATACATTGTTTTGACATGTGCATCTTCTGAAAACAAGACCTCAACCAAGGATGACATGATTACTGAATTAAGGGAAGCATGCAAAGAACTTGATGATGTGATCAGAGTTAGCTCAGCAAGAAAGCTAATTTTTGAAAAAATGATCAAAGAGCTGCAGAAAGACAATAGTTTTGATGATAGAGTGAACACTGAAGGAGGAAATTCTGATGATGAAGAAAGTTCTGACTTTGCCAAGTCTACTGGTCCTTAAGACAATTATACCATTTACTGTTTATTTTCTTTGACCCCTTTGTTCCTTTTTGGCACTTGTATGTGCTTGACTCTTGGATTTTATGGTCTGTACTTATTTGGCATATTCTATTGAATGCATGTTTTATTTGGCATATTATTTCTAAAAATGGGGAGAGAAACTAACTGACTACCTCTGATTGATTGACCACTGACTGAGGAGGAGCTTAATGTTTGAGAGGGAGCCTCATGTCTCAGAAGATGTTCTGAAATCTTCCTCTACTAACTAACTGAGTTTTGTTTTTGCTTATGCTGCTGCTCTGATATTGTGCTCAAATAATGTTTTAGCCAAAATTTTCCAAAGGGGGAGTTTGTAAGTGTTTGTTGGCAGCAATTTTGGTAAAATACTGACCTGGTAATGTTTTGCTAAATGTCTTGACATTTAAAGCAAACTAGTTTTGAATGATGTCAAAGCAGATGTCTTGACATCTGCCTCTTGATCTGAACGTGACTTCATATTTGTTTCCAATATTTTGTTTCCTTTTTTATGCCCGCCATTATTCAGGATTTGTGACTAATAGCTTGTGAAAAATATGGAGGAATATTTTTCGATCTGTATTATCTTTATGGATTATATCTTGACCTGTTTTCATGGAAATATTCAAGGGACTGGAATATATTTTTTCCAGCTCAAGCCCACTATCGCCCCTTTATAAGGACTTGCATCCTTATTCGTTTGACTGCAACTTTTGAAGAAGAATATATTCTTTCTGTTTTAGAAGTCTAAGTCTTTTTAATTATAATACACTCTAAGTATTGGGTTAATACTTGAGTTGTGATTTTAGTTTTTAATTGTGGATCATTAATAAGCTTTTAAGTATTGAATGATTGAAGTCTTTAAAACATAATATTTCTGTTGTTCTTCACTGTTAGTGATTGAAGGGATATGATGAGGGCCTCATACCTAGGTGTGTCTTAGGTAGAAGTATAGCACGGGTAATGATTAGTTGATTAGATCGTAAACTGGTTGTTTACTGAGGGTCTATGAATTGATACTATTTAGTGGACTTGTCCCTGGCTTGGTAGTCCCCCAGAGTAGGTGTTGTTGCACACCGAACTGGGTTAACAATCCCTTGTGTTTTTACTGCTTTTAATAATGTTTCATTTTATATTGTCCTCATATATTTGTGTCGTGACATCTCCTACGACATCACATATCTGATACCAGAATTTCAACCACGAATCACAACCCTAATTCCCCTGCTCATTGCTTAAAGAAGAAATCAGCCTTTATTGGATACGAACGCCTTAACTAGTGTAAAACCCTAATATTGCACGACCACTGAACTTTGAACCTCAAGCGCTTCATTGAATGCAATGCATGCTACGTTAGTGACCTAATGGAATATATGCAAATGAATGCAAAAGTCAAAGCCAGATAAAAGAAATTAGGAGGGAAAAGTTTGGGGTGCAGCAACTATAAGATGAGTTTTGAAACTTCATTTGGGCTATGGTCGAATGCGTTAGAAATCTAGTCCAATGCTCTACCATTTGGAAAGAGAAAATCATGTGTGTGTGTGTGGGAGATATCCTTATTATGCAAATGATTGTGACCTGTGTCCATAGTCTATGAATTCAGATCGACCGGGGAGAAATTTTATGATGAAGTAGTGATCTGTGACCCATGTCCATAGTCCTAGACGTAGGATCGGTCGGGGAAATATACTTTATTGTGCATTCCCGAATAGCTATTCTTTTAGTTTATGTGAACTCATGTTATGTGTTTCCATTCAAAGTGTGATACCCTTAAAATCTCAAGTCCTTGTTACATTGTGTAGGTGATAGACAAGTAATGAAAATATGAAAGACTTAAGTTAAGATATGATATTATGACCTTTAGTGCCGAGTGAATCCATAAGATAGGGGAACTAGTTGAGATTATTATATCACTCCACTATTATTGTTATTGTTTTCAAGTAGTTTTGTGCAAGGAAAAGGCAAGAGTAAGCTTGATTGATGATGTTTTGGCGATTGGACTTTTTGGATTGTGATCTTCTTCCGTGGATCATGTGGACTTTGTTATAGATCCTAGTTTTGTTTAGGAACCTTTGTATATCATGTGTCATTTATGTATATTATTTTCTTTTGGACATGTATATATAATGTTGGTGATAGGCTCTTATGTGTATTAAGTACCAATTACACTATGTTTAATGTATTTTCTAGATGTATATTATATGTGGGTGTTACAGGATCCCTAGGGGAATTGGTTATTGTATTGACATGCAAAATGTCTTTGACAAATACCTTGGATTTTGAAGGCGCACGAGGTGCTGTGGGGAATTGGTTTATGTAGTCGGGCATTCGAAACATATCTGGTGTGTGATACAGTGGCAGAACCGACTGTTTAATACTGGTTTGTGTTTTGCGTTTTTTGTTTGCAAAATGTCGCGGTAAGCAAGAGTCGCCACCGACTTTTATTTTATCCAATCATGGAAAAGGAAAAAGAACAGAAAAAACCTTTTTTCGAGATATTTTTGAGTACGGGGATAGATTATAGAAAGGGAAGGTGTTAGCATCCTTTCTATCCGTAGTTATCTACAGGCTCTTAGGTACTTGCTCATTTTTCAAATTGCTTGTGTGTGTTTGTCTTGAAAATGTTTCTACTTCGTGATAACCCTTGTATCAGTCCTCAAGGATGTGACGAAGTTGTTTTGAAAATTTGTTTTGAAAAGTGTTTGTGTGAAAAGTTTTTATTGAGCAAATACTTAGGATTCTACGTACTCAAAAAAGATTATTTGTTCTCATTTCCTTTAGACAACGCTATCCTACTATTAAGGAGTAGGTAGCACCGCCGTTGGAGTTGTAAGGGACATTCGAAAGGGACAAGTACAATCATTAAAGAAACAATTAGAAAACTTTAGTAGCAACCCTAGAGTCTTAAGATCTTTCCGAGGCAACATTTCTGAGGCAATATTTTCGAGGCAACATTCGAATGGGACGCTTTGATCTCTTTAGAGTGGAGGGTAACCACTAAAATCTCCTATGCTTAATGACTGTTTACCGAAGGCAACCGAAGTGAGGTAAACCCTAGGAGTTAATATGTGCATATGATTTGTTTCAGTTATTTAATCTTTTCACATTAGGTGATCTACCATTTTAATTTTCCAGACATTCTTGCCATACAATCCTATTAGCCATACATCTAGACAGTTAAAGATTGCGGAAATTAAAAGCGGAAAAGTAAATCTAATTATTACAAGGCTTCGGGGAATGGGGATTACATAACCAAAACTTGGGGGGAAATTAAACAGTAAATAAAACCCTAGTTTAAAAGACTATTACAACCTCAGAGCAATTACAAAAATATAATGAAAAGTACGTACGACAAACATAAATGCGAGAAATTAGGGTTTTGACCCTTGAAAACCAAATTGAATTTAATTAAAGAAAAAAAATAATTTTTTGTCATTTTTTTTAAGGAAATAAAGAATAAATTGCAAAATATCCTAATCACTAATTAAGTTTTAATTATGAAAAATTATTAAATTAATGAAAAAAACAATTAACCTATTTTTGTGTTTTTATTTTGAGAAGGAATTAAAATTAAGAATTAAACCTAATTTCTATTTGATTTTAATTATGAAAAAAAGATTTAAGTTAACCTAATTAAACTAATTAATGCAATTAAATATTTTATGAAGAAAAAAAGACTAAACCTAATATTGTTTGTGATTTTTTGATTTTTATGTTTTAATTAAAAATGATTTTTGGAAAATAAATAAAATAAATAAATTAAAATAATAAAAAGAATTAAAATAAAATAAAAAAGAAAAGATTGGGCTTGTGTGGTAGAATGCAGACTGGGGGTGCATTGCCAAATTGTTAGGCCCAAATTGGTTGACCCATGTTCCTTGTGTGTGATCCCATGTGGATTAGCTTCAGAGAATGCACCATGGGCTGCTGTGGTTGCACGCTGGATCTGGACAAAGTGATGATCCAAAGGTTAGGATTTGTGAGCGTATGATGGACGCATGGAATGGTGATGTACTGAATCTGCAGTAAATTGTTAGGAAAATAATAAAAGTGTAAATTAATAATTAAAAACCTAACTCTGATTAATTTACAAGTTAATTATGAAATAAAATCAGTATTGATTAAATCAAAACAACTTTTATGTCAAAAATTATTTTAATTAATTGAAAGCCTAAAACTAACATTTAATGATTTTTTGTGATTTTATATGTTAATTAAATTAATGATAGAAAACAAATCAAGTGAAAAATAAATAAATGAAAAGGGTTAGAAAAGAAAATAGTCAAAAAAGTGAAAAATGCATGGGGTGGGTGATGAACCCATGCCCCTTGGGTCACAGTTAGGCACCTCATCCACCAAGCCAACCTATTGTTTGTGATTCAAACCTGTTCTACGTAACAACAAGAACTCATTTGGACAGTTAATAAACATTAGCAATGCATGAAATTAATTATATGAATGTTTGAAAGAAAAGCAAATCGGAGAAGATGAGTATGCTTGTTTCAAGCATCAATGGCCATGAATTTCGACCTATTATTACCCTTAGATACCTCAGGAATGATTTGTAATTGATGGCTTGGACTGAAAGTGGATGGATCTTCGGTTTTGACTTTGCACTAGTTTTGACAGAATTTGAGGTTTTTAGAGAGCGTTCTTGGGCAGCCAATTTTGTGCCCCCTAGTGTATGAGGCAGTTGTGTTTATATAGAGGAGGAGTTTAGGTCAAAAATAATGGAAGAAATCTCATGGTATCTTGAGGAATTATGAAGATTTGATTTGATTTTGGCCTTGTATGATTTCTTTCCAAAATAGCTCCAATCATGACTTTTTCAATCTAAATCATCCTTACACGAATTACATGCCATGCTAGCTATATATGGACTCATAATGTGCACAAAAATCCCAAGATTTGATTTGCTCTTATTATTTTACCATTTAATTTGATTTATTTTGGTTTAAATGAATAAAAAATCAAAATAAATGATAAAAATAATAAAATAATAGGTGTAAAATCTCAGGGGTCGTGGGTCCTATTAGAAACAAGTTTAAAACAAGAAAACATGGGCCCATTTAGAAAAAAAGTCATTTTGATCAATGTTGACTTCATGCACATTTCCAAAAATTGGTCAATTTTGACAATACATATCTCCCTCAATTTTAAACCTTGAGAGGTGTTCTTGGACTTTTTATAAATCTTAAGATGTCCCCTAAACAACTCTTTTGGTTTCCTCTCAATTGGGTCTTCCATGTTCATGTAAGAAGCTTTGACCCAAAAGGTATTTTTGTTGACTTTTCAAAAGGACCTATAATGTAGAAATTCATATCTTTTGATGAGTGCATATTTTGAACTTGTGGGATGAAAATTAATTGTAGGTAATTGCATCCTCTTAAAAATGAGCCTTGGATGGAAAATTTCTAATAAAGTATGACGAAGTTATGCTCGGTCAAAGTTTAGTTGACTTTTCTTGAGAAACCTTAATTTAGCAACTTTTGGGTTTTGATGAATTTAGGGCATTCCTTGAAGAATCATGATCAAACCTTTATAAAATGATGAAAGTTACTTCAAAATGTGGATGTTGACCAAAAATCTTGAAGTTTGACTGTATGTGGGCCACAGTTGACTTTTAACCTAATACAGTCGATTCTCAAGCATCAGAGCAGTTGACTGAGAAAACTTCTTGTGCAGTGCTTGAAATTTGACATGGATGGTCTTGAGAATATATTAGGACCATTGAGAGAATATTAGGTCTTTGGAGTCCACCTATCTTAATGAAAATGGAAACTCTAATTTGAGACACACTGACTTAGGAGAGAGTTTGTCTGGTCAACTCTTGGGCAAACTTGAGCAAATTGAGGATCTCTAGGAGTATGTATTGAGTAAAATGAGAGAGCAAATTTTGGGGTACAACAGTTGCCCCTGTTCAATCTTCTTAATTCTGAGGATGTAGATTGGCTGTCTGCCTTTCGTAATCTGAAGGTGGAAGATGATTGAACACTAGAGCGTCCAAAAATTTGCACTCGTCTGAGATGGTGCTGGACTGTGAAGGTAGTATCGGGAATGGGCTTACATATGCCATTTGGAGTATATGACGGAGAATCGTCGGAGATGGGATTAAAGATGCCATCCGGAAGATATGACAGAGAATCGTCGGAGACGGGCTTAAAGATTCCATCTAAAGGATGTTGATTTTCTGAGATGTTCCTTCGATGAGAGTCCTGTTCCTGTTGTTGATGAGGAATCTGCTGAGGAATGTTGGTATTTGTCTTGGGAGAAATATAATTTTAGGAGCTTCATTTTTCCGTTACTCTACTGGGGAATTAACTCCAGAGGTGAACTGCATATTTGGTCAGTGTATAGGCTGCACCGTGACTTACTGGGGAAATGCGAAACCAATCAGTTTTGATCAGGTCCAGGTCTTACAGTGTTGTGGACTGCTGTCTGGAGATAAGAGAAAAGAAACCTGGATGGTAAGGTTATGAGAAGGAACCTGGGTCGTAGGGTTACTTTGATATGAAAGCCTGGATAGTAGGGCTATGAGAAGGAACCTGGATAAGTTTGCTTCGTGAGGAGTTTGGATAAAACTGTATCTAAACCGAAAAGGAACCTGGGTAAGGTTGCTTTGTGAGGAGTTTTGGTAAAACTTCAGAAGGAACCTGGGTAAGGTTGCTCGTGATGAGTCTGTGTAGGGCTTTAGGAGGAACCTGGGTAGGGTTACTTCGGGATAAGTCCGTGTAAAACTTTGGTAGGAACCTGGGTAAGGTTACTTTGGGCTAAGTCTGTGTAAAACTTCAAGAGGAACCTGGGTAGGGTTACTTCTGGATAAGTCCGTGTAAAACTTTGGTAGGAACCTGGGTAAGGTTACTTTGTGATAAGTTCGTGTAAAACTTCAGAAGGAACCTGGGTAAGGTTACTTTGGGATAAGTTCGTGTAAAACTTCAGGAGGAACCTGGGTAAGGTTACTTTGTGATAAGTTCGTGTAAAACTTCAGAAGGAACCTGGGTAAGGTTACTTTGGGATAAGTTCGTGTAAAACTTCAGGAGGAACCTGGGTAAGGTTACTTTGGGATAAGTTCGTGTAAAACTTCAGGAGGAACCTGGGTAAGGTTATTTCGGTATAAGTTTGTGTAAAACTTCAGGAGGAACCTGGGTAAGGTTATTTCGTGATAAGTTCGTGTAAAACTTCAAAAGGAACCTGGGTAAGGTTACTTTGTGATAAGTTCATGTTAAACTTCAAAAGGAAATGTATGAGAAAGGACCCGTGTAAGATTTTTCAGGATAAACCCGTGTGAAGCTGCATTTAGGAGAAAACCGTGTAAGATTGCTTCATGACGAACCCGTGTAAAGCTGCATTTGATCGTGCAGATAATTACTCTGTTTAGTTTCAAGAGCTAATCTTGAACTTGCTGGAAGTTGTTGATGATAACCATCTTTCCTAAAAAGGTACATGATTAATCGTATATGATGCATGAAATGCATTGTATGATGACGTTCTCAAAATAAATGAGACTATGTTGTATTTAATGTGTATGCGCACGTCATGATATATGAACATGAAATGCTATTGTGACATATCCGAGTGGGAAAATAAATCCCTGATCGCTGCTGGAGAGTAACGGAAATTGAGTTCCTGACCGTCATAGAAAAAGTGGTTCTTCTACTTCCGCTGGGGATGGTGAACCGGAGATGAATATGTTGGGGATTTTCACCTTGTTTACAGCTACTCTACCGAGGGAGAGAATCTATTTGAGAATAACTCTGCGGGATAATAACTCCGTTTGGGATGAGCTTCCGTATTCAGAGAAATAAACTCTGCTCGAGAGAAAACTATATGAACCGCTTGCGATTACAAAATTTGGCTGGGGAATATAGACGTCGGATCTCCGAAAGAGCTTGGCTGGGGAAAGTAACTCCTGTTTGGGGAAGCAGAGATCAAAACTTTGGTTGCTTCTACTCTGTGGGGAGTGTAGATTTTATTGGGACGCATGCTAAGGATATGACAATGACTTCGCATCAAGACTTTTTTGCCCCTGTACCTGCTGGAGAAAGTGCCTGCGGAGGCCTTGTGGATTGAGTGTTATCCCAACTTATGAGGTGCTTGGTAACTGCCGATCAGAATGATAAGTCTTCTACTGATAGGCAAGTGACAAGATAACGGGACATAGTCGTACGCTTTAATCCATAACTTTTGCCTGGACTGTCTTTTCAGATTTTCAGTCCACCGGGATACCCTTTCTTGCCCAAGCCGCCTTTTCAGGTTTTCGATTTGTTGGGTGTACATATCTTTTTTGTTTTTATCCCTAACTTTTGCCCGAACCCTTTTGGTTCGCCGGGATGCCCTTATTTTTTCCTAGGCTAGTCAACCTAGCGGGTCTTTGTTCATGCGCAGTATTTTCTAACTATGTCCACGCTCTCAGGGTGTAGGGAGTTGTCACTGTTGGTAGTGTTGTGTTGCCACACTACCAGAAGATGTTTGTTTGATCGTACAAGATTCGTTGCTGGAATTCATGCCCAATGCCCCCAAGTGATTCAGATGGAGATCTGCCCCTGGCTATTTGGCATCTTTGAGAGATTCCTTAAATCTTGACTTGATTGCCCCAAATGATGGACAATGATCATGTCGTGCCCCTTGGTTGGAAGTGTTTTTCGACTTGAGGTGATCCTTTTTATTGAGAAGGTTTTTATTCACTAGATATTTGTCATGCGAATTTCTCTGCTGCAGAACAAATAGTCATATGCAAACAATGTTATTTAAAGAATGCAAAGCTTACATTTGTCTTGAAGTTTTGAAAATGCAGTTTTTTTTATAGAAAAAAAATAGAATTTTGCAAAGATGTGATATCAACTCAAGATTTGTAACGGACCTTCAGGATTCAGGATACCTTTTGTAACAATATGCTTTCAAACTAACCCATGCTTCAACTAGGACTTTTAAGGGTTATAACGTGGCCTGATTCACGATTTAAGAAACAAAGGATAAAGGCTCAAATTTTATTTGTACCCACCCGTTCTTTGTGATGTTCTTCGATCCTAAACTTAACTAATTGTGCATTTAGATCCCGTTTGAGTCTTTGCTCTGATATTCCTGTGATGGTTCGGGTACTGACAAATTATTTTGAATAGGCAATCATTTCCTTTTTTGTTGAGGGTTTGTAGGACCTCTTTCTTTTTGATTTTATTATCCATGTCTTTTTCCTGAACTATTTCTTTTTGTGATTACAGTCAGCGGGATGCCCCAGTGTTTTTTCTTAAGTCTCCTTCATAGGTTTTGACTTAATGGGCTTTTATTTTGAGAGATAATGATTTCCTATCTTGATGATTATAGGGAACCATCACCGTCTTTTGTTTCGGAAGGACGTCTTTGATGCGACTCATTGTGTATGAAGCGACAGATTATGACTGAACGCGCCTCTGAATTAACTGAGAAAACTACCCTGCCCCAGGTTATGGTTAAGGGTTTTAATATGTGTGAAAATAAAAACTCCTACTTCTTTGGCTCGAAGGGGTTGACTAGGGAATATCTTCCTTATAACTCCACTGTTTAGGATTTGAAACAACGCTTGTACATCGTTAACAAGGTCTGTTCAAAAGCATGCTGTAGAGATTATGGTATTGTTTTCGTCATCCTCCCTCTAAAGGCTTACAGTTTTTTAGTCGATAGTTGAATATCACGAAAAGGAAATATGAAGCAATTTAAGCATAATGAAAACAAATTAATTCAAGACAGACATGTGTAATGCATTGATGAAATAGTAAAGTTTGTCATGACAATAATTGTTCGAATAAGCAAAGAAAATACAACTTCAGAATTTAAATGAACAAAAATGCTTTCAATCCTAGCCATGTTTTGGCAAGGGAGCAGTGATCACGTTGGGAGTCTCAGGAGGGTCGAATTTGATCTCCTTGGCATCAATCATATTATGAATCTTGTATTTCAGCGCCCAACAATCGTTAGTATCGTGCCCCGGGCTGTCAGACTGATAAGCACACCTTGCCTCTGGATTGTAGTTAGGAGAGGAAGTCTTAGGGTTCGGATGAGGGTTTATCACCGTAATCAGATTCATCTTCAACATATGTTGCAATGCTTGTGACAATGGCATGTTGATTTGGGTGAACTGCCTTTGAGGTCTTTCCACCCTTGGCTGATTGTTTCGTTGTTGTGGTCGCTGTGTGCGTGCCGAATTAGAGATCAACACTGCCCCCACAGATTGGTGGTAGTCTTCCTTGCTACGCCCCTTCTGGACGTGCACAAAATTAGCTTCCCTCTTTCCACCAAATGACTTTTTCTCTGTACTCGAAGAGGTATTTTTCTGGATCTTGCCACTCTGAATCCCAACTTCTACTCTTTCTCCAGTCAGAATCAGCTCGGTGAAACCTGCTGATGAGCTACCGATCAAATGATTAAAGAATGGATCAGATAGCGTACCCAGAAACATATCAACCAACTCCCTATTAGACAACGGGGGTTGGACTCTTCCAGCCAAGTCTCTCCACTTTTGGGCATAGTCTTTAAAGCCTTCACTTGCCCCCATGGACATACTCTGGAGTTGAGTACGAGTATGAGCAAGGTCGGTGTTGTATTGATACTGCTTATAGAAAGCAGCAGCCAGATCTTCCCAATTTCGGACATTGGCTCTCTCCAGCTGGTAGAACCATTCAAGCTGAGTCCCTGACAGACTATCAGCAATGTGGAGCTAGATTTTCCTGACGTAGGAACGGAGATGGAGATTTGGGAAGGACACCCCATCATACTTGGAAAAAACTGGAGCTTTAAACTTCTGCGGGATGACCACTCCCGACACCAAACCCAATTATTTAAAATCCAATCTAGGTATCCTCTGAACTTCCATGGCACTCAGACGATTTTCCAACTATTTGTATATATCCTCAGCAGGAGGATATTTCTCATCGTTATAATCAGTATCATTATCAGAGACTGCAGGACTGGTGTCCTTCTCTCCTTCTTGGTTCTCCCCTTCCTTAGATGAAGAGGTCAGGTCGACTTTTCACTTTAACCACTCTCTAAACCTTCGGCCCATGTTCAGAATACCAGTAGCCTTCTTCTTTTTCTTCTTCTCTTTCAGGATGAGGGCTTTCAGATCCTCCTGCCCCTTTGCCAGACTGATGAACATTTGTTGGAATTGGGCGTTATGTGCCTGCAGGTCCTTAATGCTTTGTTCGGAAGACATTTCTGCTGAAATAAACAACGAAGGAGATGAGAAACCTATAATGGTACCTGTAATGATGTGTATGATAATGGTATGCGCATGCAATGATTTCAAAGACTTCAGGAAATTTAAATTTGCAAAACCAAAATAAAAAAAACTTTATTAGCTGAATTTGAAGTTCAAATACCTTTTAGGCGTTACAATTAAAAATAAATCTAAAACTAGAAATAAAAATCAAAAGTCCCATGGATGCTTCCTCTTTGCGCCAAGATAGTCATTCGATCCTTTTTCCTCACAGAGTTGCTTTATGAGCTCTAAAACTTTCCTCTCTTGAGCATGGAACTGATCTCTGTAAGTTTCCCGCTCCTTCATCAGCTGAATCCAAGACCTCTGTAATTCCCCAAGATCAGTGGGCATGTAAGGATATAGATCCGTGTAAGGAATGCCTTCTTCAGTAGTGGGTTCCACAACCATTGGCAAAACAACCACATAGGGCATCCTAAGTTGTTGAGCACGAGCTCGTACCCATTGTAGATAAGGTTCCATTGGAATGAAAGTCTTATTCCCAAAAGCCCTGACGCTCAATTTTTTTACCATGCCCCAAGCTCGTATGAACCTCCGACGATACTCTTGAATATCATCCTCATAGTTGAATACAATGCCCTCGATAAGTAACTCATGGGGACCATACCTTCGAGCGTGACCAAATTATCACAAAGCTAAATAAGGATTGTAGGTTATACCCCCTCTGATACCAAGTAATGGGACATTAGAGTACTCCCCGCAGCAGTCAATGATAGCAATGTTTTCCATAGATCGAGAACACCAAAGAATATCCGTATGAGCGAGTGACATTATCCTTTGTAACCAAACCAGACCTTCCTCATTCTTCAGTATGGATTTAGGGAGGTGAGAAATAAACCACCTCGACAGCAATGGTGTGCAACACATAAGAATCCCTTTTCTCCTCATGGTACGAGTATGGAGAGTGTGTAAAATATCTTCGAGCAAAGTAGGCACCGGGTTGCAAGAGAGAAAGATCTTGACAGCATTCACATCTATGAATGAGTTCGGATTAGGTAAGAGAGCTAAACCATAGATGAGAAGAGCCAAGACCTCCTCAAAAGCCTGAAAATCCATATCATCCCAAAACTGTTGGGCTTTGTCTATCAGAAACTTAGCTAGAAATCCCTTGACTTCGCTTCTCGTTTCCCAATTGGATACCACGTCGGCCCGTTTCAGATGTAAAGCCGAGACAATGACTTCTGGCTTAGGAACTTCTTCTAGACCTGTAAAGGGTACCTATTCAAGAATGGTTATATCCAATAGTTGAGATAATTCTTCCAAGGTAGGAACTAGCTGATAGTCTGGAAAGGTGAAGCAGTGGTGCTTGGGATCAAAGAACTGAAAGAGTACACTCATCATCTTTTCATCAAAGTTTGAAGTAACCAGGTTGAGAAGTTGACCGCGTCTCTTAGTGAATGCAGAAGTTTCAGAAACCCTTGATGCTAGCTCTTTGAGTTGGGAAGGTATCTTCACAAAGCTGATTCGAATAGTGTTTCTACGAACGGAAGCCATGATCTGCAAAATAGAACAAAGATAAATTCCCTTGGTATTTGAAATGGTTAGTGCAATAAGCATGGATGCCATGTTATGATGCATGATATCATGATAAACCACAGGTATAGAGAACACTGGCATAGCAAGCACAGTCAAATCACACAAAGTCCTTAGGTTTAAGGCTTGCATGAGGTCAAAGGTAGTACCCTCTTAAATTTTAGTTGGTTCAAACCTGTCCTAAAAAGTAACCAGGTTCTAGAGATTCTCAATATCACTGACCATCCTTTATCGGGCATTGTTTCAGCTCTTAATCTTTTCTTGCAGCCAAAACATCCCGAAAGTCTAATCTCAATGAGTGTAGCATCGAGTATCAACCAGTTCTCAGCTCTACACCGAGGCCGGCTATCTCACTACTTTCTAATGGCCAAGTTTGTTCAACTAAGGTTCTAAGGTCCGTTAGTGCTTCATGACACCACGCGGCGGCCCCGTATTCTCTTCGTTTCCCTACGAAGGATACCGGTACCAACCAAAGTGCCACACTAACACAACCATCGCTTAAACCATATCGGTCTACACCGTACAATCTCCACAATCTATTGCTATTTACCTAATGAGTGCCCCCAGATCCGGGTGTAGGATCTATAGTAACCCCAAGCAAACCCTCAAAAGTAAAGCAATCAAGACAATCAAGAGAAGTAATTTAATGACCTATATCCTAAGGTAAACCCCACTTTATTCTACAGTCCCCAGCAGAGTCGTCAGTTATGTGATACGGTGGCAGAACCGACTGTTTAATACTGGTTTGCGTTTTGCGTTTTTTGTTCGCAAAATGTCGCGGTAAGAAAGAGTCGCCACCGACTTTTATTTCATCCAATCATGGAAAAGGAAAAAGAACAGAAAAAACCTTTTTTCGAGATATTTCTGAGTACGGGGGGTAGATTATAGAAAGGGAAGGTGTTAGCATCCTTTCTATCTGTAGTTATCTACGGGCTCTTAGGTACTTGCTTATTTTTCAAATTACTTGTGTGTGTTTGTCTCGAAAATGTTTCTACTTCGTGATAACCCTTGTATCATTCCTCAAGGATGTGACAAAGTTATTTTGAAAATTTGTTTTGAAAAGTGTTTGTGTGAAAAAAATTTATTGAGCAAATACTTAGGATTCTGCCTACTCGAAAAAAGATTATTTGTTCTCATTTCCTTTAGACAGCACTATCCTACTATTAAGGAGTAGGTAGCACCGTCGTTGGAGTTGTAAGGGACATTCAAAAGGGACAAGTACAATCACTAAAGAAACAGTTAGAAAACTTTAGTAGCAACCCTAGAGTCTTAAGATCTTTCCGAGGTAACATTTTTGAGGCAACATTTCCGAGGCAACATTCGAATGGGACGCTTTGATCTCTTTAGACTGGAGGGTAACCATTAAAATCTCCTATGCTTAATGAATGTTTACCGAAGGCAACCGAAGTGAGGTAAACCCTAGGAGTGAATATGTGCATATGATTTGTTTCAGTTATTTAATCTTCTAGACATTCTTGCCATACAATCCTATTAGCCATACATCTAGATAGTTAAAGATTGCAGAAATTAAAAGTGGAAAAGTAAATCTAATTATTACAAGGCTTCGGGGAATGGGGATTACATAACCAAAACTTTGGGGGAAATTAAACAGTAAATAAAACCCTAGTTTAAAAGACTATTACAACCTCAGAGCAATTACAAAAATATAATGAAAAGTACGTACGACAAACGTAAATGCGAGAAATTAGGGTTTTGACCCTTGAAAACCAAATTGAATTTAATTAAAGAAAAAAAATGTTTTTGTCATTTTTATTTGAGGAAATAAAGAATAAATTGCAAAATATCCTAATCACTAATTAAGTTTTAATTATGAAAAATCATTAAATTAATGAAAAAAAACAATTAACCTATTTTTGTGTTTTTATTTTGAGAAGGAATTAAAATTAAGAATTAAGCCTAATTTCTATTTGATTTTAATTATGAAAAAAAGATTTAAGTTAACCTAATTAAACTAATTAATGCAATTAAATATTTTATGAAAAAAAGACTAAACCTAATATTGTTTGTGATTTTCTGATTTTTATGTTTTGATTAAAAATGATTTTTGGAAAGTAAATAAAATAAATTAAAACAATAAAAAGAATTGAAATAAAATAAAAAAGAAAAGATTGGACCAGTGTGGTTGAATGCAGACTGGGGGGTGCATTGCCAAATTGTTAGGCCTAAATTGGTTGGCCCATGTTCCTTGCGTGTGATCCCATGTGGATTAGCTTCAGAGAGTGCACCATGGGCTGCTGTGGTTGGACGTTGGATCTGGACCAAGGGATGATCCAAAGGGTAGGATTTGTGAGCGTATGATGGATCCAAGTAATGGTGATGTACTGAATCTGCAGTAAATTGTTAAAAAAAATAATAAAAGTGTGAATTAATAATTAAAAACCTAACTCTGATTAATTTACAAGTTAATTATGAAATAAAATCAGTATTGATTAAATCAAAACAACTTTTATGTCAAAAATTATTTTAATTAATTGAAAGCCTAAAACTATTATTTAATGATTTTTTGTGATTTTATATGTTAATTAAATTAATGATAGAAAACAAATCAAGTGAAAAATAAATAAATGAAAAGGGTTAGAAAAGAAAATAGTCAAAAAAGTGAAAAATGCATGGGGTGGGTGATGAACCTGTGTGTGATCGGTGGATTTAGAACTGACTGTTTAAAGCTGGTTTCGCGAAATGTCACGGAAGCAAGAGTCGCCACCGTCTTTTATTTTCTCCAACATGGAAAGGACAAAAGAACAACAAAATTCCTTATGATATTTGTTTCTCGGTTCGGGAGGTAGATTTATAGAAAGGGAAGGTGTTAGCACCCTTTCTATCCATGGTTATCCATGGGCTCTTAGATACTTGCTCTTATGTTTTCAAAATGTTTGCTTTTCAAAATGTGAATGGGTTTGAAAAAGTTTCTTTGAAAGATTTCTGAATAACTCTTGTATCTGTCCTCAAGAGTGTTTGAAAAATTTGTTTTGAGAGCTTTTGAAAGTGTAAGGTGTGAAAAGTATTTTGTTTGTTTTTGAAAAAAGAGCAAGTATCTATGAGTCATCTACCTACCCTAAGGAATTAAGCTGTGTAAATGTCCTTAAGGTAGTGCCATCCCACCATTGAGAGGTAGGTAGCACCACCGTTGGAGGTGTTCGGGTCAATTCGATTGTAGGGACAGTGTGGTCACCGAAGCAACAGTTAGGACACCTTAGAAGCTACCCTTATGTCCTTGATCCTTTTTTAATCCGAGGCAACCGTTTTCGAGGCAACTGTTCCGAGGCAACTGTTTCGAGGCAACTGGATCATGGACATAAGGACCGCTAAGACGTCCTATACTTGACGACCACGTTTCGAAGGCAACGAGTGAGGCGTACCCAAGAAGTGGTGTGTGCATTGTGTGTTGTATTCAGTTAATGTTTGTCTTTGTAATTAGTGAGCTACGAGTTGTTTTTATTTACATACATTCTTTCATGCATTGTTAATAGTTAGGGGGTGCGGAAAGTAAATCGCGGAAACATAAATCCTACGCTATTACAAGGCGCGGGTCTATACATCGCCAAAAATACAAAGACCCGTTTTTGGTAAATAAGTACGGAAGGTAAATAAAAACAGTAAAAGTCCTAATTACTATTACATCCGGAGGCAGTTACATAATAATCAAAATAAGGAATTAAAACCAAGATGCGCGCGAAAGAAAGAATCGGGACGTCTTAAGGGTGTTGACCCTTTTTTTAGAAAAGAAATTGATTTTTTTGGTCTTTTTTGTAATTAAAATGAAATTAACGCTAACTAATGACTAATTAATTAATTTAATTAAAAAGAAATATTTTTTGTTTTTTTATGTTTTTATGAAATAGATAAAAAAAGAAATAAAATTCTAGGTTAACCTAATTCTAGATCTATTTTAATTATTTAAGAAAAGGAATTAAAATGGCCTAATTAAAAAAACTAATTCAATTATTGTTTATTTACAAATAAAATAATAATAATAATAATGTTAATTCTATTTTTTTGATTTTTTTATGAAAATGTGCTAATTAAGTTAATTGTTAATAATAAAAATAATTAAAGGGTTAGCAATTAAAAATAAGAGAAAATGACAAAACAAAAAATAAAAAAAGGAAGTAAAACCAAGGGGGTTGTGGGCCAAATAGGAGGTTTATTGAAGCAATCCAAGCCCACTGAAATCTAAGCCACGTTTGACTTTCATGGTTGCCTGCAGCGTGCTTGACTCCAGACCATGGTGTGCTACACTTTTTGTCTTTTGGATCTGCGTTGATGACATATGGCAGCGCTGGGAAGTGGGACTTATGATGCACCTCATATTGGAATCTGCACAGGAAAACGTTGAAGAAAATAATATGGAAATTATAAGGGACCTGGGAATCGAACCCAGGTCCCAAGGATGCTTGGCCACGTCCCCAACCACTGAAGCACTCAAACGCATTTGTTAGTAATATGGAAAAGAAATATTATATAAAATAAAAACGTTATATGCTAACAAACAAAAAAAATGTGCGCGGGATTTGAACGCACCAATCCCATTCATCCACGCATCATCTTCTTCATTCTAAAAATAAAAAACACAGGCGAATAGCGGGGGTTTTTAACCCCCACTAAATACAGTGACAGAAAATAGCGAATAGGAATTGGGCCAACATAAAAAGGGCGCGATAGGTCCATCTTATTCGTCTCATCCAGCTGAATTCAACCATGCTTGTTTGAGGTTCCAATTTTACAGTATGGTGAAACCCCTAATTCGAAGCTTTAAAAAACCTAGAAATTTTCAATGGCACTTTTCGATTTAAAGCATTATTCTCAAATTAAAACACATGGAAAGCTTGGTAATAGTGTCAGCAATGCAAACCAACCAAAAGAATGTATTAAAAATGCGAGGAATGTGATATGTAATTTTGAGAATGTATGCAAACCGTATGAGTTGGTGGGGATGATTCCTTGAGTGATTACGCTTGGTTCTGATTGCCAAAGGTTCCTAGGGATGCCAGGAGTGTATTTGGATTGAAATGGAGGCTTGGAACAGGCTGCAAATAGGTTTTCAATTTTGCTTTTTCCTCCTGAAAGTTTGAAATGTGTTATGCTGTCTATGCGTTTCTAGGTCGTGAATGGCATATGGAATGCTTGCATATATGTTATGTAAAGTGTATCAATCCAAATAATGGTCATTGAAGCCTTGCAATAATGTTCTTGATTTCCTCCATAACCAACATTGAACCATTTGCCATATTTGTGAAAATTTGAATATTTATGCCCATAATAGGCCTTGCACGAATTTGGAAGGTATTTCAAGGTGTATCAAAGCTAATCAACACAAAATATATCCCTCCATTAATTTCTTTGATTTTTATTTGAATTTTAAAGATTTAAAATGAATTAAATAAAATAAAATTAAATAAAAATGGAAAAATTAATTTTAAATCTTGAAATAAATTGTGGGACACGTGGGAGGCATGGCCAAGCTGAATCAAGTGGAAAAAGTGGGCCCCTTTTGTTAAAAATGATGTTTCAAGGATAATTGACTTTGGCCATTTCACAAAAATTTCCCAACTTCTCCAATGCATATCTTGCTCAATTTTAAAGCTATGAACATGTTCTTGGACATTTTGGAAAGGTCTTGAAGTCCTCTAACCAATGTATTTGGTCCCATTTAATTTTGATTTACCAATCTCAAGTTATGGTCTTTGACTTAAAGTGCCTTTTTGTTGACTTTTGAAAATGACCTATAATGTTGAAATTGATAACTTTTTGTGAGAGCATTTCTTGGACTTGGAATGTGAAGATGAATTGTAGGAAATGTCTTCCCCTTCAAGATGATCATTGGATAGGATTTTTCTGATGAACCATGAAAAAGTTATGCCTTGGTCAAGTTACAGTTGACTTTTAAACTGTCCAAAAATAGAAACTTTTGACACCTTGATGATTTTTGAGCCATTCTTTGAGAATCATGATCAAGACTTGATCAAATGATGATTGTGGCTTCAAAATAAGATGTTGACCAAAAATTTTAACTTTTGACTGCCAAATGACCATTTTGCCCCTTTAGTTGATTGTGAAGCAAATAGGGCTTTTGACTGTGCAACTTGACCTTGTGAGCCTTGAAACTTGACATGTAGGTGCTTGACAATGTATATGAGCATATGGGACTTGATTGAGCCCTTGAAAACCTCAACTTCCTTGCAAGAACCAAAACCCTAATTTGAATGGCTTTAGGAGAGTGGTTGACTGTGTAACTCCTTGAGTAGATTTTGAACCCTTTGAGGTGATGCTTGTCAAAACTTTGAAAAATATGGGAGGGCAAATTTTGGGGTACAACAGTTGACCCTGTTCAATCTTCTTAGACCTGAGGATGTAGATTGGCTTGTGTGCCTTTCGTGATCCGAGGGTGGAAGATGATTGAACACTAGAGTGCCCAGAAATTTGCACTCACATAGTAGAGTATCAGCAATGTGATGTCGGGAATGGGCTTACAGATGCCATTTAGAGAGATGGTGGATATGAGGATGGGCTTATAGATGCCATCTGAAGACGTGACAGAACCTTGTCGGGGATGGGCTTATAGATGCCATTTGGGGACTATAATGGTAGTTGCGGAGATGGGCTTATAGATGCCATCGGGGGATTGTCGATCGCGTAAGAGATTCCTTAGCGAGAACTTGCGTACCTGAGAAAGAAAGATAATTACCTGGCCTTTTACAGGGGTTGACCTTCAAACTCTTTATGTAGATGTGCCCTGGCTGGATGCAGGAATCGGATCTTCAAACTCTTCAGACGTGCCCTGGCAGGATACAGGAATCGAGTCTGGAATATAGTCGTCAACAGATACACCCTGGCAGGATACAGGAATCGGATCTTCAAACTCTTCAGACGTGCCCTGGCAGGATACAGGAATCGAGTCCGGAAAAAAAGTCATCAACAGATACACCCTGGCAGGATACAGGAATCGGATCTTCAAACTCTTCAGACGTGCCCTGGCAGGATACAGGAATCGAGTCCGGAAAAAAAGTCATCAACAGATACACCCTGGCAGGATACAGGAATCGGATCTTCAAACTCTTCAGACGTGCCCTGGCAGGATACAGGAATCGAGTCTAGAAAATAGTCGTCAACAGATACGCCCTGGCCGGATACAGGAATCGGATCTCAAACTCTTCAGACGTGCCCTGGCAGGATACAGGAATCGAGTCTGGAATATAGTCGTCAACAGATACACCCTAGCAGGATACAGGAATCAGATCTTCAAACTCTTCAGACGTGCCCTGGCAAGATACAGGAATCGAGTCCAGAAAAATAGTCATCAACAGATACACCCTGGAAGGATACATGAATCGGATCTTCAAACTCTTCAGACGTGCCCTGGCAGGATATAGAAATCGAGTCTGGAAAATAGTCGTCAACAGATACGCCCTGGCAGGATACAGGAATCGGATCTTCAAACTCTTCAGACGTGCCCTGGCAGGATACAGGAATCGAGTCCGGAAAAATAGTCATCAACAGATACACCCTGGCAGGATACAGGAATCGGATCTTCAAACTCTTCAGACGTGCCCTGGCAGGATACAGGAATCGAGTCTGGAAAATAGTCGTCAACAGATACGCCCTGGCCGGATACAAGAATCGGATCTTCAAACTCTTCAAACGTGCCCTGGCAGGATACAGGAATCGAGTCTGGAATATAGTCGTCAACAGATACACCCTAGCAGGATACAGGAATCAGATCTTCAAACTCTTCAAACGTGCCCTGGCAGGATACAGGAATCGAGTCCGGAAAAATAGTCATCAACAGATACACCCTGGCAGGATACAGGAATCGAATCTTCAAACTCTTCAGACGTGCCCTGGCAGGATACAGGAATCGAGTCTGGAAAATAGTCGTCAACAGATACGCCCTGGCCGGATACAGGAATCGGATCTTCAAACTCTTCAGACGTGCCCTGGCAGGATACAGGAATCGAGTCTGGAATATAGTCGTCAACAGATACACCCTGGCAGGATACAGGAATCGGATCTTCAAACTCTTCAGACGTGCCCTGGCAGGATACAGGAATCGAGTCTGGAAAATAGTCGTCAACAGATACACCCTGGCAGGATACAGGAATCGGATCTTCAAACTTTTCAGACGTGCCCTGGCAAGATACAAGAATCGAGTCCGGAAAATAGTCGTCAACAGATACACCCTGGCAAGATACAGGAATCGGATCTTCAAACTCTTCAGACGTGCCCTGGCAGGATACAAGAATCGAGTTTGGAATATAGTCGTCAACAGATACACCCTGGCAAGATACAGGAATCGGATCTTCAAACTCTTCAGACGTGCCCTGGCAAGATACAGGAATCGAGTCCGGAAAAATAGTCGTCAACAGATACGCCCTGGATGGATACAGGAATCGGATCTTCAAACTCTTCAGACATGCCCTGGCAGGATACAGGAATCGAGTCTGGAATATAGTCGTCAACAGATACACCCTGGCAGGATACAGGAATCAGATCTTCAAACTCTTCAGACGTGCCCTGGAAAGATACAAGAATCGAGTCCGGAAAATAGTCGTCAACAGATACACCCTGGCAGGATACAGGAATCGGATCTTCAAACTCTTCAGACGTGCCCTGGCAGGATACAGGAATCGAGTCCGGAAAATAGTCGTCAACAGATACACCCTGGCAGGATACAGGAATCGGATCTTCAAACTCTTCAGACGTGCCCTGGCAGGATACAGGAATCGAGTCTGGAAAATAGTCGTCAACAGATACACCCTGGCAGGATACAGGAATCAGATCTTCAAACTCTTCAGACGTGCCCTGGCAGGATACAGGAATCGAGTCCAGAAAATAGTCGTCAACAGATACACCCTGGAAGGATACAGGAATCGGATCTTCAAACTCTTCAGACGTGCCCTGGCAGGATACAGGAATCGAGTCCGGAAAATAGTCGTCAACAGATACACCCTGGCAGGATACAGGAATCGGATCTTCAAACTCTTCAGACGTGCCCTAGCAGGATACAGGAATCGAGTCCGGAAAATAGTCGTCAACAGATACACCCTGGCAGGATACAGGAATCAGATCTTTAAACTCTTCAGACGTACCCTGGAAGGATACAGGAATCGAGTCCAGAAAATAGTCGTCAACAGATACACCCTGGCAGGATACAGGAATCAGATCTTCAAACTCTTCAGACGTGCCCTGGCAGGATACAGGAATCGAGTCCGGAATGCAGATATGCCCTGGCTGGATACAGGTGTCGAATCCACAGGTAATCGCTCACAGATATGCCCTGGCTAGATACAGGTATCGAATCTGGAATTGCGACAGTTGATAGTAATCATCTTTGTATTGACCTTTGTCCTGAAAAGACAAAACGTTAGTTGTATGCAATGTCATGATGTATGAAATGCATGATGTCCTCAGAATAACTGGGATTGTATGTTCATGATGCATACGTGGATGCTATAATGTATGAAGATGTGACGTTTATGAATGTGTTTTTGTCTAGGAAAGTAAATCCTTGACAGGTGTCGGGAAGTCAAATCCTGGACTGACGTTGAAGAGTAGTTCTTCATTTCCGCTGGGGATGATGGTTGCAAGAATAAACCTGTTAGGAGAAGATGACTCCGTTGGGGAATAAACTTGGTGAAGATATTACTCTGCGGGGAGTGGACTCTGTGGGGAAAGAGAGGTACTTTGCTGAGGTTTGATGATAACTCAGTTGGGGATACCATTGTTGAGCTCTGTTGGAAGATTTGATGAACTCCGCTGGGGATAGGAAGACTTCGCCGGGGACGATCTTTCCGTGGCAATTGGCTGAGGATAACCCAGTTATAACCTGGTGGGGAATAATCTTTGAATAATGCCGGGGAGACGCGTTCGTGCTCTGCAGGGGATGAGCTTCCAGAATCTACTGGGGATAAGCTTCTGAAACTCTACTGGGGAGATTGATTCAACTTTCCTGGGGAAACTTTTTGAGACTGTACTGGGGAAGGCTCCACTAGGATGTCTTGTATTCCGCCGGGGAACAATCTTAGAATAAGACTGCCGGGGATGCTTGTTTAGGAATGTCTGTGTACTCCGCTGGGGAATGTTGAGATCTTCTGGGGATAATCCAACTTCCTTGAGACTGATTGTAGGCTAACTCTGCTTGGGGAGAGTATTGCTGGCTTGCTAGGGATACTGTGCCTTGTTAGGGTTGATGGGAGACCAATTCTTCTTGGGGAGAGCGTATTGTTGAAATCTGTCTTACTCTGAGGGGAGTGGAGGTAACTTGGTCAGGTTCTTCAGTTGAACATACCCTGGTACTTTGATGGACAAAGCAATTAGATCGTTCAGACAATTCTTATTGCCCCTGTTTCTGTGGGAGAAGATACCTGTGGAGGTGCTTGATGACTGCCGATTTGACAAATCTTCTTCTAGTAGGCAGGTGACGAGATGACGGGACATAGTTGTACGCTTTTGATCCCTAACTTTTGCCTGGACTGCCCTTTCGGGTTTTCAGTCCACCGGGATACCCATTTTTGCCCAAGCCGCCTTTTCAGGTTTTCGACTTGCCGGGTGTACAGATTTTTTCGTTTTCATCCCTTATTTTTGCCCGAACCCTTTTGGTTCGCCGGGAAGCCCTTATTTTTGCCTAGGTGTGTCAACCTAGCGGGTCTTTGATTTTGCATAGTATTTTTTCGACTATGTCCATGCTTTCAGAATTCAGAGAGTTGTTACTGTCAGTAGCATTGCCATGTTACCAGAAGATCTTCATTTGATCGTCCAATGCCCCAAGTGATCCAGATGGAGATTTGCCCCAAGCTGGTTGGCCTTTTGAGAGATTCTTTGAATCTTGACCTAACTGCCCCAGATGATGGACAATGATCGTGTCTGCCCCCTTGGTTGGAAGTGCTTTTGTTCACTAGATATTCTTCGTGCGAATTTCTTTGTTGTTCAAACAAATAGTCATATGCAAGTAATGTTATATTAAAAATGCAAAGCTTATGTCTGTCTTGAAGTTTTTGAAAATGCATTTTTTCAGTAAAACAAGCAAATTATGTAACATGTGATGTCAACTCAAGATTTTACAGCGAGCCTTAAGGAGTCAGGATACCTTTGTAACAGTATGCTTTCGAATTAACCCATGCTTCAGCTAGGACTTTTAAGGGTTGTAGCGTGGCCTGGTTCACGGTTTAAGAAACAAAGGATAAAGGCTCAAATTATTTGTACCCACCCGTTCTTCGTGATGTTCTTCAAACCTAAACTCAGCTGATTGTGCGTTAGACCTTGTTTGAGTCTTTGCTATGATGTTCCAATGATGGTTCAAATATTGACAGTTTATTTTGAATAGGCAGTCATCTTTTTTGTTTGAGGGTTTGTTGGACCTCTTTCTTTTGATTTTGTTATCCCTGTTTTTTGCCTGAACTGTTTCTTTTGTGATTACAGTCAGCGGGATGCCCCAGTTTTGTAAGTCTCCTTCATAGGTTTTGACTTAATGGGCTTTTATTTCTTTGAGAGATAATGACTGCCTGTCCTTATGATTATACGGAACCATCACTGTCTCTTGTTTTGGAAGGTCTCCTGTGATGCCATTCATTGTGCACTTGGATCAACTGAGAGAACTACCCTGCCCCAGGTTACGAATAAGGGTTTTAATTTTCGAAAAGAAAAACTCCTACTTCTTTGGCTCAAAGGGGTTGACAAGGGATTATCTTCCTTATAACTCCAGTGTTTAGGAATTGAAACAATGCCTATACCTCATCAGCAGGGTCTATTCAAAAGCATACTGTAGATTGTAGTATCGTTTTCGTCATCCTCCCTCAAGAGGCTTAGAATTATTAATTGAGAGTTGACATCAAAAAATGAAAGCAGTTTGAATATAGCGAATGCAAATATATTGATTCAAAACAGACATATGCGATGCATTGATAAAGTAAAAGAGTTTGACATGAACAAATGTTTGAACAATCAAAGAAAAATACAACTTGAACATTCGAATGAACAAAAGCTTTTTAGTTTGCACTAGTCATCTCAGATGGAAGATTCTCAGCAGAAGATTTTTATTTTGCCACCCGGCATGAACTCCAGCACCCTTCCGTCGATCAAGTCCTGGATCTTGTTCCTCAAGCTCCAACAGTCGTCAGTGTCATGTCTAGGACTGTCAGAATGGTAGGCACACCTTTCATCAGGATTGTACTTCAGGGAGGTTATGTTGAGATTCTTAGGAGGATCTTTTAAAGCAATCAGCTTGACCTCCAACAAGTGTCTCAGTATCAGTGATGATGGTATACCAGTCTCCGAGAAATGTCTTCCAGACGTATTTTTCTTATGCCGATTACCCTGTTGACGCTGGTGAGGTTGATGCTGGGCTTGTGACCCTGAAGCAAACTGGGGAGCTTTTCCCTTGTCTTCTTGCACCACAGGTGGTTGAATGATGGCTTGCTCTTCAACCTTAGATGTTTGCCCCAGTTGGTTATCCCGAAGCAGTTGGTTGATGAGAACCCTGAGCTCTCCTTGTCTTTGAGATAAGTCTTGGATAAGAGCCATTTGCCCCAGCCTCTGGGTTCTCATTGTATCCACCTCAGCTTGTAGACATTTCAGCCGTTCGTCCTTATCGTCTTCAGGACTGTTCCTGACCAAAGTCCCCATGAGGAGTGTTCTCAGCTCTTCCTGCCCCTTGGATAGATTTAGGAGGATCTCCCCGAACCGAGTCTCTTGAGCGTGAAGATCCTGGTTGTCTTGTTGGGAAGCCATTGCTGAAATAAACAGCAGAAATGGTAAGTGAACTGTAACAAGGGTACCTGTTATGCAATGATGTGTATGATATGCATGCAATGTTTTCAAGGATCTCGCGGGGTAAACAGAGAAACTTGTTAGAATTTGAATTCGGTAGCTTGATTGAAGGAACTTCATGTTGTTGGGAGTCCTTCTTCAAGGGTCAAAGGCTCACCATATCTAGTGGGTCATAGCCCCTGACTCAAGTTATCAACCTTGGCTAGGGGAAAATAAATCCCCTTTGCCCCTTGCTAGACATTTGATTCATCATGACCTGCATCACAAACCCTTGAGATCCTTGAAATGGATTAGTCCTTATGTAGGATGTATGCAATGGTATGATGGCATGATGTTATGCTATGCGGGGAGTGATGTAAGTAAACCCTGTTATGAGTCCAGGTTAAGGACTGTAGACAAAACCTGCAAGGAAACTCAAGTGTCAGGGAACAAGTATGCAAGTAGTTCAAGTATGAAAGCACACAAGTCACACAAGACAGCCCTTAGAGTTCAGGCCGACATGAAGTTTAGGGTACTACCCTCTTGAAGTTGGTGGGCTCAAAACCTGTCCTATCAAAAGTAACCGGGTTCTAAGGATCTCAATATCATTGGATTGTTTTCTGTGTTCATCGTTTCGATTTAGCCACTGAACTGGCGATCGAAATATTCCAAGAAAACAACCCTCAACTGAGTGTAGTATCGAGTATCAACCAACTTCGGACTGCACCAAAGTCAGTTATCTCACTACCCTAAAGAGGCCAGGATGGTTCAATTAAGGTTCCTAAGGTCAGTTGATGCTTCACGACACCACGCGGCAGCCCCGTACTCTTCTTGACTTGACTCAAGGGTTACCGGTACTCACCAAAGTTCCATATCAACGTAGCAGACTGCTTCAACCGTGTCGGTATACCCCGCACAGTTCCCTCACAATCTTATTGCTACTTTCTAAGAAGGTATCCCCCAGATCTGGGTTAGGATCTATAGAACTCCCAAGACAGTGCCCACAATAATAAAGCAAACAAAACAAAGCAATTGAAAACACAAGTATGAGCTATCCTAAGGTACACCTCACTTTAAAGTAATCCCCAGCAGAGTCGCCAGTTCTGTGATCGGTGGATTTAGAACTGACTGTTTAAAGCTGGTTTCGCGAAATGTCGCGGAAGCAAGAGTCGCCACCGTCTTTTATTTTCTCCAACATGGAAAGGACAAAAGCACAGCAAAATTCCTTATGAGATTTGTTTCTCGGTTCGGGAGGTAGATTTATAGAAAGGGAAGGTGTTAGCACCCTTTCTATCCATGGTTATCCATGGGCTCTTAGATACTTGCTCTTATGTTTTCAAAATGTTTGCTTTTCAAAATGTGAATGGGTTTGAAAAAGTTTCTTTGAAAGATTTCTGAATAACTCTTGTATCTGTCCTCAAGAGTGTTTGAAAAATTTGTTTTGAGAGCTTTTGAAAGTGTAAGGTGTGAAAAGTATTTTGTTTGTTTTTGAAAAAAGAGCAAGTATCTATGAGTCATCTACCTACCCTAAGGAATTGAGCTGTGTAAATGTCCTTAAGGTAGTGCCATCCCACCATTGAGAGGTAGGTAGCACCACCGTTGGAGGTGTTCGGGTCAATTCGATTGTAGGGACAGTATGGTCACCGAAGCAACAGTTAGGACACCTTAGAAGCTACCCTTATGTCCTTGATCCTTTTTTAATCCGAGGCAACCGTTTTCGAGGCAACTGTTCCGAGGCAACTGTTTCGAGGCAACTGTTCCGAGGCAACTGGATCATGGACATAAGGACCGCTAAGACGTCATATACTTGACGACCACGTTTCGAAGGCAACGAGTGAGGCGTACCCTAAAAGTGGTGTGCGCATTGTGTGTTGTATTCAGTTAATGTTTGTCTTTGTAATTAGTGAGCTACGAGTTGTTTTTATTTACATACATTCTTTCATGCATTGTTAACAGTTAAGGGATGCGGAAAGTAAATCGCGGAAACATAAATCCTACGCTATTACAAGGCGCGGGTCTATACATCGCCAAAAATACAAAGACCCGTTTTTGGTAAATAAGTACGGAAGGTAAATAAAAACAGTAAAAGTCCTAATTACTATTACATCCGGAGGCAGTTACATAATAATCAAAATAAGGAATTAAAACCAAGATGCGCGCGAAAGAAAGAATCAGGACGTCTTAAGGGTGTTGACCCTTTTTTAGAAAAGAAATTGATTTTTTTTGGTCTTTTTTGTAATTAAAATGAAATTAAAGCTAACTAATGACTAATTAATTAATTTAATTAAAAAGAAATATTTTTTGTTTTTTTTATGTTTTTATGAAATAAAATAAAAAAAGAAATAAAATTCTAGGTTAACCTAATTCTAGATCTATTTTAATTATTTAAGAAAAGGAATTAAAATGGCCTAATTAAAAAAACTAATTCAATTATTGTTTATTTACAAATAAAATAATAATAATAATAATGTTAATTCTATTTTTTGATTTTTTATGAAAATGTGCTAATTAAGTTAATTGTTAATAATAAAAATAATTAAAGGGTTAGCAATTAAAAATAAGAGAAAATGACAAAACAAAAAATAAAAAAAGGAAGTAAAACCAAGGGGGTTGTGGGCCAAATAGGAGGTTTATTGAAGCAATCCAAGCCCACTGAAATCTAAGCCACGTTTGACTTTCATGGTTGCCTGCAGCGTGCTTGACTCCAGACCATGGTGTGCTACACTTTTTGTCCTTTGGATCTGCGTTGATGACATATGGCAGCGCTGGGAAGTGGGACTTATGATGCACCTCATATTGGAATCTGCACAGGAAAACATTGAAGAAAATAATATGGAAATTATAAGGGACCTGGGAATCGAACCCAGGTCCCAAGGATGCTTGGCCACGTCCCCAACCACTGAAGCACTCAAACGCATTTGTTAGTAATATGGAAAAGAAATATTATATAAAATAAAAACGTTATATGCTAACAAACAAAAAAAAACGCGCGCGGGATTTGAACGCACCAATCCAATTCATCCACGCATCATCTTCTTCATTCTGAAAATAAAAAACACAGGCGAATAGCGGGGGTTTTTAACCCCCACTAAATACAGTGACAGAAAATAGCGAATAGGAATTGGGCCAACATAAAAAGGGCGCGATAGGTCCATCTTATTCGTCTCATCCAGCTGAATTCAACCATGCTTGTTTGAGGTTCCAATTTTACAGTATGGTGAAACCCCTAATTCGAAGCTTTGAAAAACCTAGAAATTGTCAATGGCACTTTTCGATTTAAAGCATTATTCTCAAATTAAAACACATGGAAAGCTTGGTAATAGTGTCAGCAATGCAAACCAACCAAAAGAATGTATTAAAAATGCGTGGAATGTGATATGTAATTTTGAGAATGTATGCAAACCGTATGAGTTGGTGGGGATGATTCCTTGAGTGATTACGCTTGGTTCTGATTGCCAAAGGTTCCTAGGGATGCCAGGAGTGTATTTGGATTGAAATGGAGGCTTGGAACAGGCTGCAAATAGGTTTTCAGTTTTTCTTTTTCCTCTTGAAAGTTTGAAATGTGTTATGCTGTCTATGCGTTTCTAGGTCGTGAATGGAATATGGAATGCTTGCATATATGTTATGTAAAGTGTATCAATCCAAATAATGGTCATTGAAGCCTTGCAATAATGTTCTTGATTTCCTCTATAACCAACATTGAACCATTTGCCATATTTGTGAAAATTTGAATTTTTATGCCCATAATAGGCCTTGCACGAATTTGGAAGGTATTTCAAGGTGTATCAAAGCTAATCAACACAAAATATATCCCTCCATTAATTTCTTTGATTTTTATTTGAATTTTAAAGATTTAAAATGAATTAAATCAAATAAAATTAAATAAAAATGGAAAAATTAATTTTAAATCTTGAAATAAATTGTGGGACACGTGGGAGGCATGGCCAAGCTGAATCAAGTGGAAAAAGTGGGCCCCTTTTGTCAAAAATGAAGTTTCAAGGATAATTGACTTTGGCCATTTCACAAAAATTTCCCAACTTCTCCAATGCATATCTTGCTCAATTTTAAATCTATGAACATGTTCTTGGACATTTTGGAAAGGTCTTGAAGTCCTCTAACCAATGTCTTTGGTCCCATGTCATTTTGATTTACCAATCTAAAGTTATGGTCTTTGACTTAAAGTGCCTTTTTGTTGACTTTTGAAAATGACCTATAATGTTGAAATTGATAACTTTTTGTGAGAGCATTTCTTGGACTTGGAATGTGAAGATGAATTGTAGGAAATGTCCTCCCCTTCAAGATGAGAATTGGATGGGATTTTTCTGATGAACCATGAAAAGGTTATGCCTTGGTCAAGTTACAGTTGACTTTTCAGCTGTCCAAAAATAGAAACTTTTGACACCTTGATGATTTTTGAGCCATTCTTTGAGAATCATGATCAAGACTTGATCAAATGATGATTGTGGCTTCAAAATAAGATTTTGACCAAAATTTTTGACTTTTGACTGCCAAATGACCATTTTGCCCCTACAGTTGATTGTGAAGCAAATAGGGCTTTTGACTGTGCAACTTGACCTTGTGAGCCTTGAAACTTGACATGTAGGTGCTTGACAATGTATATGAGCATATGGGACTTGATTGAACCCTTGAAAACCTCAACTTCCTTGCAAGAACCAAAACCCTAATTTGAATGGCTTTAGGAGAGTGGTTGACTGTGTAACTCCTTGAGTAGATTTTGAACCCTTTGAGGTGATGCTTGTCAAAACATTGAAAAATATGGGAGGGCAAATTTTGGGGTACAACACCGTGCCCCTTGGGTCACAGTTAGGCGCCTCATCCACCAAGCCAAGCTATTGTTTGTGATTCAAACCTGTTCTATGTAACAACAACAACTCATTTGGACAGTTAATAAACATTAGCAATGCATGAAATTAATGATATGAATGTTTGAAAGAAAAGCAAATCAGAGAAGATGAGTATGCTTGTTTCAAGTATCAATGGCCATGATTTTTGACCTATTCTTACCCTTAGATACCTCAGGAATGATTTGTAATTGATGGCTTGGACTGAAAGTGGCTGGATCTTCGGTTTTGACTTTGCACTAGTTTTGACAGAATTTGAGGTTTTTAGAGAGCGTTCTTGGGCAGCCAATTTTGTGCCCCCTAGTGTATGAGGCTGTTGTGTTTATATAGAGGAGGAGTTTAGGTCAAAAATAATGGAAGAAATCTCATGGTATCTTGAGGAATTATGAAGATTTGATTTGATTTTGGCCTTGTATGATTTCTTTCCAAAATAGCTCCAATCATGACTTTTCAATCTAAATCATCCTTACACGAATTACATGCCATGCTAGCTATATATGGACTCATAATGTGCACAAAAATCCCAAGATTTGATTTGCTTTTATTATTTTACCATTTAATTTGATTTATTTTGGTTTAAATGAATAAAAAATCAAAATAAATGATAAAAATAATAAAATAATAGGTGAAAAAGCTCAGGGGTCGTGGGTCCTATTAGAAAAAAGTTCCAAACAAGAAAACATGGGCCCATTCGGAAAAAAAGTCATTTTGATCAATGTTGATTTCATGCACATTTCCAAAAATTGGTCAATTTTGACAATACATATCTCCCTCAATTTTAACCCTAGAGAGGTGTTCTTGGACTTTTTAGAATTCTTAGGATGTCCCCTAAACAACCCTTTTGTTTTCATCTCAATTGGGTCTTCCATGTTCATGTAAGAAGCTTTGACCCAAAAGGTGTTTTTGTTGACTTTTCAAAAGGACCTATAATGTAGAAATTCATATCTTTTGATGAGTGCATATTTTGAACTTATGGGCTGAAAATTAACTGTAGGTAATTGCATCCTATTCAAAGTGAGCCTTGGATGGAAAATTTCTGATAAAGTATGACGAAGTTATGCTCGGTCGAAGTTTGGTTGACTTTTCCTGAGAAACCCTAATTTAGCAACTTTTGGGTTTTGATGAATTTAGGGCATCCCTTGAAGAATCATGATCAACCCTTGATCAAATGATGAAAGTCACTTCAAAATGTGGATGTTGACTAAAAACCTTGAAGTTTGAATGTATGTGGGCCATAATTGACATTTGACCTAATACAGTCGATTCTGAAGCATCAGAGCAGTTGACTGAGAAAACTTCTTGTGTAGTGCTTGAAATTTGACATGGAGGGTATTAAGAACATATTAGTAACATTGAGAGCATATGAGGTCTTTGAAGTCCACCTATATTAATGAAAATGGAAACCCTAATTTGAGACACACTGCCTTAGGAGAGAGTTTGTCTGGTCAACTCTTGGGCAAACTTGAGCAAATTGAGGATCTCTAGGAGTATGTATTGAGTAAAATGAGAGGGCAAACTTTGGGGTACAACATGGTGTAACCCTTAAAATCTAAAGGTGCATGTTGCACTGTAGGGAATTCATTATTGTTGGAGTGTATCTGACAACACCCCTGAATTATGAAGGCGTGCAAGGCGCTGTGGGGATTGATTATTATAGTCAGACACTCGAAATGTATCTGACAACACCCTTAAACCTTCATGTGTGAAAAGTGCCACCGAGTTTTTAATATTTTAGTCTGACGAGCAAAGTGTCTATGATATCCCTTTGGTCCTTAAATATAATTCCTTGCTGATATCTTATGAATTACAGTGTGTGTGTGTCTGTGTGTGTGTCCATGCATATGTGTGGGTGTGGGGTTCTTTTGGAATTGTTCATCATCTTCAACCTTAATCCTTATTCATTTTTGTTGACCTTCATCTGTAAAAATTAAATGTTCGAGCGAGACTATTGGTACATTAGGGTATCTAATGTTTTAGTGTGAAGTTTGTTATTTGTAACAAGTATAGAGATTATTTCTTGAATGTGGTTTGGACTGTATGTTATCCACCAAGAGAAAGAGTTTCAATGTACTCCATGAAAATATTTCGTGAAGTCTAGTAAAGACTATTCATAGACAAAGTTGGGAGTTGCCAATTGAACATTTAGCTAATGACAATTGCTCAGACAAGAAATCAGTGAGATTAAGGTGGATTTCCATATACAAAGACTTGAAGCTGGTTATTATGGATGTAAAAGTTATTGGATAAAGATCATTGAGGATCTTGTGTTTGTTAGCAGTTTTAGTATATGCATCAACAAAGGAAATTTTCGTGTTATATTCCATTGTAATCAAAATTCTTATATCAAACTTATTAAATAGTGTAAGATTATGATTATTTCCTGATGGTTTTAACACCATTGAAGAGTGGAGTAGAAAAAGCGAGGACAAATTATGAATTGATATATATATATATATATATATATATATATATATATATATATATATATATATATATATATATATATATATATATATATATATATATATATATATATATATGTGTGTGTGTGTGTGTGTGTGTGTGTGTGTGTGTGTGTGTGTGTGTGTGTGTGTGTGTGTGTGTGTGTGTGTGTGTGTGTGTGTGTGTGTGTGTGTGTGTGTGTGTGTGTGTGTGTGTGTGTGTGTGTGTGTGTGTGTGTGTGTGTGTGTGTGTGTGTGTGTGTGTGTGTGTGTGTGTGTGTGTGTGTGTGTGTGTGTGTGTGTGTGTGTGTGTGTGTGTGTGTGTGTGTGTGTGTGTGTGTGTGTGTGTGTGTGTGTGTGTGTGTGTGTGTGTGTTTTTTCTTTCTTCCCTTATCTCCTTTAGTTTTCTGCATATTACTATAGATATTACACTATTGCATAGTCTGCTTTAATTTAGGTTAGATCTTGCTTATAGAAATTTAATGTGTAAGCTTAGGTCTACGATGCATCAAACCAATTGGATCATCATAAATCTGATTATATCTTGAATAAATTTATATGTAAGTGTTTTTTAATCACTTTGTTTAAAGAGGATTTTGTTATCTTGTAATTGATTTGAGTTAGAAAGAACCATACTTTTAGTTATATCTCATAATACTCTTGTTGAATTAATTCATTGAGATGCATACAAGCTCTCTTTGTGTTGTGTTTTGCTTCCGCGCATTTTAAATTCTCTGATTTTGTCATACGGGACCTAAAATATTTTTGAAATTGTCTATTAGGGGATAGGTCTATTCGACCTCCTCTTTGAGACCTCTTTGTGTCCATATTATCACCCAACAACCCAAACAATAAATACACATGAGTCTCAAATAATACCTCCCACCTCTCTACAAAATTAAATTCCAGCTCCCAAAAACTCACCTCGTGCATCCTCTCAAAACTCATCATCACCATTGACCTCTTTAACAACACCCATATCTTCCATTATCTTAAAAAAATCTATTGATCAATATCTTATCCCCATATCTCAAATAACTTCTCCATCAATCCTACATCATTCTCCTCAAATGCCCACTCGAGGATAACATGTAAATTTTAAGACTCACACACTCTTCAACTTCCAGACTATTGCACACAATTCCATCTCTCGTTTACCTCAAAAATGACATTCTTACACCATTTCCTACACTACACTGTATTTCACTGTTCACCTATACGGTGAACAGTGAAATATTATAATAATAAAATAATGTTTTTCAATAAAATATAAAAAATATATATATTTTAATATTTTAGATTAAGGAGTACCGGTATAAAATTGTGTGATTAACCAACTTCATAACTTCATTAACCAATATTTTACATTTCATTAACCAACTTTGTTTTACTACTAAAAATCATTTTTAACATTTAGGTGTTTACTAACCAAATTCATAACTTCATTAACCAATTTTTTACATTTCATTAACCAACTTTGGTTTACATCTAAAAATTATTTTTAATATCTGGGTGTTTGTTGTACCCTAAAATTTTCCCTCCCATATTTCCCAAGATATTTCAAGAATAACTTCCAAGTTGCTCAAGATGGCTCAAGAGTTGGACAGACAAATCACCTTCTAAGGCAGTCAATATCAAATTAGGGTTTTGTGTTGCATCAAGGTCCTTACATCCAAATGACCTCAAGTGCTCCCCAATGTCCTAATATGTTCTCAAGGTCATCCATGTCAAATTTCACGCCTTGCAGAGGAAGTTTGGTCAGTCAATTGCTCAAGAGGTCCAAAAGTCGACTATGCTAGGGAAAAGTCAACTGTGACCTATGAATAGTCAAACCTCAAGATTTTTTGTCAACATTCTCATTTTGAGGGATAATTCAGCATTTGATCAAGGGTTGATCCTGATTCATCAAGGATTGCTCAAAATTCATCAAGATTCAAAAGTTGCTAAATTAGGGTTTTGCAGGAAAAGTCAACTCAACTTTGACCAAGCATAACTTTCTCATACGTTATGAGAAATGACCTATCCAAAGCTCATTTTGAAGAGGATGCAATTTCCTACAATCCATCTTCACACCCCAAGATCAAGAAATGCACTCACAAGAAGTTACAAATTTGGACATTATAGGTCATTTTGAAAGTCAACAAAAACACCTTCTTTTCCAAAGCTTATAACTAGAGCATGGAATATCAAAATTAGATGAGACCAAAAGGGTTGGTTATAGGACGTCTCAAGGTTTCTAAAAAGTCCAATAACACCTCCAAAAGTTCAAAATTGAAGAAGTTATGCATTGTTGAAGTTGGGCATTTTTCCAAAATTGCCAAAAGTCAACTATCCCCAAAACATCAAATTTTGTCAAATGGGCCCACTTTTTTCCATTTTATTTGATCTTGTCACACTACACAAGTGTCATATCTTCAGTATTATGTCCATTCATTAATTTTTCTATTTTATTTGATTTTTATTAAATTAATTCATTTTTAGTCAATTTAAATCCAAATAAAATCCAAATATTGATGAAATAGGATCTTTTTGATTGATACAAGTTTCAATTATCATCATGAACACAATCAAATTCGTATCAAGCCATGTTATGAACAAAATATTGGATTTGAGACAATTTTGGAAGCTTTTTAATGGTGATTCATATCAAATCTTCAAACATCAATGCTCATGGATTCAAGGCTCAAGACTTGACCTAATTGCTTCCATATTACTTGTACAACACAAGCACACGAAATTCAGAACCTAAAGGCTGAAAGAAATCACAAAACCAAAACTTGAAAAAGCTTGAAAAAGTTAGAAATTGAAATCTTGGTTAGAGGTCGATTCAGAGCAAAACCTCCACGCTATCTTCTTGCTGGACATCCATTGAGGCTAAAGCAATCAGAATCAAGCCCTCTCCCTCCCTAAATCGCACTGTAAGTCTCCTTGAACATACCCCTGTACACGAAATTGCAATCTCTCATTCTTGCATCTTTTTGACAAAACGTTGGTATAATCATGCTTATCATTAAATTCCTAAACTTTCTGCATCATTTGATTTTGTTTTCGTGAGCTATAGCGCCATACCCGAATCTAGGGTTTTGGAGGTTTGTTTTTGGGCGTTTGCTTTGTAGGGAAAATTGGAACAAATAATGGGTATAGACGTGCTCAGGAAGGAGATATGAATCGAACCATGGTCTTGGAATTGATTTCTATGGCCTAGGATGGATTTTAGAAGGCAGCTAGGGATTTTGCTGCGGATTCAAATCCGCAGGAAAAATAACCAGGGCCATGGGAGATGATGAAGACTTGTTCATGTCCGATTGGCCCATTCAAACAAATCTCGCGCGTTTTTTATTTCCAGTATATTATTTGCTTTTCTCTTATAATATTATTTATCCATTATAATAACAAATAGATGCAGTGGTTGAGTTGGTAAGTGAAGCGTGTCAAAGTCCAATGGGACCTGGGTTCGAATCCCAGGTCCCCCATATATTTGTTATTATTTTCCTTCAGGCATTCCAGTGTACCTCATGCATTGCAGCCTACTATGGACTTCAAATTTCCAGGCGCCAGATGGCCTCCAAGCCAAATCTGAAGGTCAAGATTGAAAGCTCACCATATCCCTAAGTCAACAGGCACACGTGGGATGGCAAAAGTCAGCCAGGCTTATTTGCGTTTGGGCCTAAAAAATGCTGGTCATACCTCCTCTTGGGCCCAACACCCCCCCTTTGGTTATTTCTATTCTTTTTATATTTTATTTATTTAATTGTTTTTGTATTATTATTTTTATTATTTGAACTAACCAATTAATAATTTTTCTTAATAAAATCAAAAACACAAAAAAAATATTTTTATTTATTAAAGTTAAATTCATGACTTTATTTTTGTAAATAAATTAACTCCATTAATTTAGTTTAATTAGGTCTAATTTTAATATCTTTTTGCAATATTTAAAATTAATGTAGAATATTAGGTTTTATTAACTTTGACTAATTTTTATTTTATTTCCTTAAATACTCAAAAATCCAAAAATATTTTCATTAATTAATTAATTTAATTATTAGCTTAGATTTAATTTCTTTTAATTAAAAAAAAAATAACAAAAATCTTTTCTTTAATAAAAAGGGGTCAAAACCCTAAAAAATACGCCGATTTAATTTTCTCGCACGCGATCCATTTTACCAATATTGTAATTGCTTCCGGAATGTAATAGCTTTAAATATGACTTTATTTTATCGCTTTATTTTACTTTCCGCAATTTAAATTAAAGGGTTGTTTTTGGCGATGTAAATACCTGACGCCTTATAATAGCTTAGATTTAATTTCCGCAATTTAAATTCCGCAACTATACACTGTTAGATGTTTGATAATAGGGAATGCATGACAAGATCAAATGTATGAACTTAAAATCAACATAGCTCACCCATGACATGTACAAAGATAAAATTAACCGAAACAACACACTCGCACATGCGCACTCTTAGGATACACATCACTTGGTTGCCTTTGAACGTGGTCATTGAGTATAGGAAGTTTTAGAGGTCGCCCTCTTGTCCAAAGATCATAGTTTCCTCGAAATGGTTGCCTCGGAAAAATGATCTAAGACATTAGGGTTACCGCTAAGGCGTCCTAACATTGCTTTAGTGACCACACGTCCCTTAATCGAATTGACCCTTAAACTCCAACGACGATGCTACCTACTCCTCAATAGTGGGATAGAATTGCCTAAAGGACATTTGTACAGATTAATTCCTTTTTCGAGTAGGTAGATGGTTCTTAAGTACTTGCTCTCTCAAAACAAAATAAAACTTTTCGCACTTACACTCTTCCAAACAAAACTCTTTTCAAACCCACAAACACAAAGAAAAGCAAATTTTGAAAACACTTTGAGCAAGTACCTAAGAGCCCGTGGATAACCACGGATAGAAAGGGTGCTAACACCTTCCCTTTCTATAATCTACCTCCCGAACCCGAGAAACATCTCGAAAAAGGAATTTTTCTGTGCTTTTTTCCTTTCCTTATTGGATAAAATAAAAGACGGTGGCGACTCTTGCTTACCGCGACATTTTGTGAAAACAAACGCAAAACGCGAACCAGCATTCCAAAAATAGTCAGTTCTCTTTCCCACCAATCACAGAACTGGCGACTCTGCTGGGAAGACTCTTATAAGTGAGGTGTACCTTAGGACTAGATCATTGTGTTTTCAATTGTATGCTTTGTATGATTTATGTTTGTGGGCTTGTATCGGAGTTTCTATAGATCCTAACCCGGATCTGGGGATACCCTTTAGGTAAGTAGCAATAAACTGTGAGGGAACTGTACGGCGTAGACCGATACGGTTGAAGCAGTAGCTACGTTGGTGTGGCACTTTAGATTGTACCGATATCCCTTGTGTTGGAACGAGGAGAATATGGGTCATCTAAGGGGTCATTAAGCACCAACTGACCTTAGAACCTTTAAATTGACCAACTTGGCCATAGAACAGTAGCAGTATGCTACACTCATTGAGACTAAACTCTCGCGATGATTCCGGCCACAAGAAAAGGTTGCTAAACTAGAATTATGACCGATTGAGGGTAGTCAGTGATATTGAGATCCTCTAGAACCCGGTTACTATTTTTAGGATAGGTTTAAACCAACTGAACTGAAAGAGGGTAGTACCTAAGCTCCTTGCCAGCCTGAAATCTAAGGGCTCTCAGTGTGACTTGTGTGCCTTTACCATGTTTGCTGTTTGTGGATACTTGTGGTGTGCTTACTATCATGACATCATGACATCATAACATTGCAATAATCTTGCATAAGACTAACCTATTTCAAAGATAGGAGGGATTCATCTTTGTTCTGTTTTGTAGGTCATCATGATGCATATGCGTAGGAATACCATCCGGATTAACTTTGTCCAGGTTCCCACTATGCTTAAAGATTTGGTTGTAAGGATGCCAGATACTACTTCCTTCATCAGAAGACATGGGCATCTTCTTAGTTTGGTCACCTCCCAGATGGATGAACAGATGATGAAAGTATTGGTCCAATTCTATGATCCATTATACCATTGCTTTAATTTTCAAGATTACCAGTTGGTTTTAACCTTAGAAGAATTCTATGATCTGCTCGGTATCTCCACTCTGGAGCAGACCCCGTTTACTGGTTGGGAGAAGGTTCTTAGGCCCGAAGAGATTGCTGCAGCCCTTCATTTGACCAAAGAGGAGGTAATGGCTAATTGGGAGACTAGAAGTGGAGCAAAGGGCTTTCTGACTAAGTTCTTGGTTGGTAAAGATAACTATTTCTGGGATAGTCTAGACTTCAAGGCATTCGAGGATATTCTGGCTCTTATGATATATGGCTTGATATTGTTTCCGAACTCTGACTCTTTTGTTGATGTGAATGCGATAAAGATCTTCATCTCTTGGAATCCGGTACCCACTCTCTTGGGTGACATTCTTCATCAGCTTTATGCTCGTACTGCCCGAAAGCGGGGAACCTTGATGTGCTGTGTTCCGTTATTGGTGAGGTGGTTTATTTCGCACCTCCCCAAGTCAGTGCTGAAGAATAAAGAAGGCATGGGCTGGGCTTATAGGGTGATGTCTCTTTCTCATAATGACATTATCTGGACTCTCAAGGGTATGGACGAGGTAACTATCATTGATCGATGTGGGGAGTACCCCAATGTTCCACTATTAGGAACCCATGGAGGAAATTCTTACAACCCATGCTTAGCTCTACGTCAGTTCGGGCGTGCCAGAAGAGAAGGACCTCATGAGATGCTAATGCCTAGTATCATCTTTGATTTTCAAGGGGATAGCGACGAGCAACGTCGCAGATTCATAAAGGCCTGGGATAGAGTTCACCAATCTGATCCACATGAGCTGGGCCCAAATACTTCTCTACCAATGGAGCCATATCTCAGATGGGTCCGCATCCGTGCCCAGAAGCTGGGTATGCCATATGAAGCTGTCCGACCTGTCATTCTTGAAGTTGCTAATGCAGAGGGAGTTCTTCCAACCATCCTCCATCCTCATATGCCCACTGACATTGGGGCACTGAAAAGATCTTGGATGCAACTGAGGGAAGAACGGGATTCTTACCGAGAGAAGTTCAACGAGCAAGAGCAAAAGATCCAGAGGTTGACTAGGCAGTTGGAGAACGAGCAGATTCTCAACGACTATGTCCGCACTGATAAGAAGAGACCATGGGAGCATTGATTGACCTTTGATGATTTCCTTTCCAACTTTTATTTATTTTTCAGTATTTCCTTTCATGTAACGCCCTAAGGGCATCAGTTGAACAATTTGAATTTTAAAGTTTATCTAATAAAGTGTGTTTCCTTTCTGGTTTACAAATTTGAATCTCCCGATTGTCTTTGAAATCATAACCATACACATTTCATCTCATGCACTCCATAACAGGTACCCATTACAGGTCTCTTATCTTCTTCGCTGTTTATTTCAGCACTCATCATGTCTGCTGAACCTTTAACTGAGCAAGCTATCAAGGCCCTCCAGGCCCAGAATGCCCAATTCCAAGAGCTATTCATGAATCTATCTAAGGGTCAGCAAGACCTGAATACCCTGATTCTGAAGGAGAAGAAGAGGACAATCCTGTTTAACACAGGGCACAGGTTTGGAAACAGGCTTCAGAATGAAGTTGACCTGACAACCTCATCTGGAGGGAAAGATAGTCAAGAAGAAAGGAGGGCTCCTAGCCCCGTGGTCTCCGACAACGAGATGGACTACAACAAAGAACAGTATCCTCCTGTTGAGGATAGATACAAACAACTGGAAGACCGGTTGAATGCTATAGAAGTTCAGAAAGTTCCTGGTATAGACTTTGGTGATCTAGGTCTATCATCTGGGGTAGTGATTCCCCATAAATTCAAGGCACCAGCCTTTGCTAAGTGTGACAGAGTTTCTTGTCCGAAGCTGCACCTCCGGTCATATGTGAGGAAGATTTAGCCGTATACTGCTGATAAAAACCTATGGATCCATTTCTTTCAAGACAGTCTCTCAGGGACTCAGCTTGAGTGGTTCTATCAGTTGGACGGAGCCAGTATCCGCAGTTGGGAAGATTTGGCTACTGCTTTCTACATGCAGTATCAGTACAACTCCGACCTTGCTCCCACGTGTACCCAACTCCAGGGTATGTCAATGGGAACGGGTGAAGGATTCAAAGATTATGCTCAGAAGTGGAGGGACCTCGTCGGAAGGGTGCAACCACCCTTGGCTGATCGAGAGCTAGTTGACATGTTTCTAGGGACCCTGTCTGGTCCATTTTTCAACCACTTGATTGGAAGCTCTTCATCTGGGTTTATAGAGCTTATTTTGACTGGTGAAAGGATTGAGGCTGGTATTAAGGCTGGTAAGATACAGAAGGGTGCCTCATCGAGCACTGAGAAGAAGCCTTTTAAGAAAGAGTCAAGTGCTGTCTACATTTCGAGAAGACATAATAGACCTGAACACCGCCAAGCTGTTAATGCGGTTATTATTTCAAAACATGCTGGTGCTCCTCAGCATAATAATCAACAAAAGGACGAGAGGCCTCGAAGGCAATTCACCCGTCTCGACATGACCTTATCTCAAATTCTGCCACAGTTGCTAAAGACCAATCTGTTGATTCTAAAGGAAGCTCCGAAGAATCCAAATACAACGTCACCAAAGTATAACCCTAATGCCCGTTGTGCTTATCACTCTGATAGCCTGGGGCATAATACAAATGATTATTGGGTTTTGAAGAACAAGTTACAAGACTTGATTGATGCGAAAGAGATCGAGTTCGGAGCATCAGAGAAGCCTAAACAAGATGCAGGGGTGAATGCTATCAGAGATGACGATGATGAGGAGTTTGATATCGATAGTTGGGTCTACCCGACTACCAACGGAGGATTAAGCAACTGGACAGCGAAGGATTCTATGCCCGTTTCCGTTATTACCCCGTAATGAGACTTTTTATTTGAATATGTAACAGACAATGTTTTAAACTTTTATGGCCCGATGTCTTACCCGGGGCATCGTGGCTTCATTTGTGAGGGATTTTGTGTGTCATTTTCATATATCATTAATAAAAGCATTGGACGTTCTTGCATTTTAAATATTGCGCTCCTTGTTTTTCTTTATTATATATTGCAAAACAGCTATTTTGCACACACTCACATATCATGATCTAAATCCACTCTGGATCCCACTGATAACGACTCTGCTACTGCCAGTTATGACTTCGAAAATCCGATCAACTTAGCCGAAGACGAAGGTGAAGATGATTGCGAAGTGTCTGTTGAGTTTGATAGACTACTGCTCCAAGAGGAGAGGGCCATACTACCTCCAAGCCACTAATTCTGATGCCTTCAGTTGCAGAAAGATCGTTGATCTTATACTTAAAAGTGCCAGATAATACAAAGAGGTATGCTGGGGAAGCGTGATGAGTCTGGCCGAAAAGAGCATGCTATTTATTACCTTAGCAAGAAGTTCACCGACTGTGAGACCCAATAATCACTGCTCGAGAGAACTTGCTACGTTTTGGCATGGGCTGCTCGCCGGCTGAGACAGTACATATTGACCCATACTACTCTTCTGATACCAAAAAATCTGAACATCTTGACGACACCTTGGCCTTTTGCAATGTGGGGCATTGATATGATCGGCGAGATCATACCTACAGCATCCAACGAGCATCATTTCATTCTGGTAGCAATTGATTACTTTACAAAGTGGGTTGAAGCAGCTTCCTTTGCTACTGTAACCAAGAGCGTCGTGGCACGATTCATTTGGCACAATCTGATTTATCGATACGGTGTACCAGAGAGGATCATTACGGACAATGGTACCAATATTAACAACAAGATGATCACTAAGCTCTGCGAGAAATTCAAGATACAACATCACAACTCTTCTCCCTACCGGCCGAAGATGAATGGGGCTGTTGAGGCGGCTAATAAGAACATTAAGAAGATTGTGTAGAAGATGACAGTGACATACAAAGACTGGCACAAGATGTTACCATTTGCTCTTCACGGGTACCGTACCTCAGCATGAACGTCAATAGGGGTAACACCCTATTCATTGGTTTATGGCATGGAGGCAGTCTTGCCCATTGAAGTTCTGATACCCTCTCTCTGAATCATGAAGGATGCAGGTTTGAGCGAAGATGACTGGATTCAGACCCGGCTTGATCAGCTGAACCTAATCGACAAAAAGAGACTTACTGCTATTTGTCATGGTCAGACATACTAAAAACGGATGATCAAGGCATTTAACAAGAAAGTTAGATGACAAGAGTATCAAGTTGGGGACCTGGTAATCAAGCGCATTATCCTACCTCAAGGTGATCCCAGGGGCAAATGGACCCCTACTTACGAAGGGCCATTTATGGTTAAGAACATCTTCTCAAGAGGAGCTATGATTCTAACCACCATGGATGGTGAAGACCTTCCTCACCCCGTCAATGCAGACATAGTAAAAAGATACTACGCATAATCAAAGACCCGCTAGGTTGACTGGCCTAGGAAAAAATAAGGGCTTCCCGGCGAACCAAAAGGGTTCGAGCAAAAATAAGGGATGAAAATGAAAAAATCTGTACACCCGGCAAGTCGAAAACCTTAAAAGGCGGCTTGGGCAAAAATGGGTATCCCGGTGGACTAAAAACCTGAAAGGGCGGTCCAGGCAAAAGTTAGGGATCAAAGCATAACACTATGTCTCATTGGATCACCTTGCATCCAGACTTCAGTATCAACTATCAAGCTCGGACGACACTAATCAATCTGATTCACTTTCAACCAGTAGCAAAGTGATGAGATGCTTGAGGACATAAAGGCAATAGCAGAGTTGGAACCCAGTGGGATCATTAAGCTGTTTTGTTTAGTTTTTCACAAATTGTGTAAATTCTATTATTCGGCGGTGTTCTCTTACTAGGACGTCAGCCTCTTGTACAAAAAACGCCTATTTTCAGGCCAAACTTCAAAATCAATACAAATTCATTTACAGACAAATTTCAAACTGTTTTTTCCTTTATCTGTTTTGTTTTGCAAAGAACGTCCAGTGTTCATTTTTGATATATGCATTTTACATTAATTGCTTCTCATAAATATTTACATGCGAAACAAAAGATGAATTACTGGTAATAGTAGAAACAAGGGCAAATAAGAATTGTCCGAACTGTACAGTTGCTCTGTCCACCAGGTACCAAGGTATATTCGGCTGAAGAATATGACCAAGATATTTTCACTCCCCGCAGAGTAAGGCAGTAATGGTAGCTCTCCCCAAGCAGATTTAGTCTACCATCAGCACTAAAATGGTCTTAACATTCCCCAACGGAGTATAAGAATATTCCCCAGCAAGTATAAGAGTATCCCCGACAGGCTTAATATTCCTCAACGGAGTATAAGAATGTTCCCCGGCAGAATACAAGACACCCCCGGTGGAGTCAACATTTCCCTAACACGGTCTAAAAAGCTTCCCCAACGGAGTTGAATCATCATCCCTAGTAGACTCTGGAAGCTTATCCCCTGCAGAGCACAAATAAATCTCCCCAGCCAAATTCAGAGGGTTGTCCCTGCAAGAGTCTAATAGGATTATCCCCAGCAAGTTGCAACTGAAAGATCGTCCCCAGCGAAGTTCTTTCCTTTCACAAGCAGGAATTCAATCCTCAACAGATTTAATATCACCAGCAACGGTAATCCATCCCTAGCGGAGTTTATCATTGAAATCCCCAGCGGAGCTTATCAGCGGAATCCCCAGCGGAGTTTATCGTTAAAATCCTCAACAGAGCATCTCTTTCCCATAGAGTAATTCCCCTCAGAGTATTCTCCTCATCAATTTATTCCCTAACGGAGTTATCCTCTCCTGCAGGTTTATTCTCACAATCACCTTCGTTCACCATCCCCAGCGGAAACGAAGAATTCAACTCTATTCTCCAGCAAGCTATCCGGGATTTATTTTCCCCAGCTAAAACATTACATTTCCATACATCATGATACATGCATATACGCATCATACAATAAAATCTCATTTATGTTGAGAACATCATTGCTAGATTCATATCATGTATTGTATATGTCTGACCTTTACCTTTCAGGAAAGAGGCAGTTAAATTCTCAATTATGTAAAAGGAGACAAAACAAGTTAAATCGATTCCTAAAGATTTTTCTGATGTGAACGCAGTCAAAGGAGACAAAACCAGTTAAATCGATTCCTAAAGATTTTTCTGATGCGAACGCAGTCAAAGGAGACAAAACCAGTTAAATCGATTCCTAAAGATTTTTCTGAGGCCAATTCAGTCAAAGGAGACAAAACCAGTTAAATAGATTCCTAGAGATTTTTCTGAGGCCAATTCAGTCAATGGAGACAAAATCAGTTAAATCGATTCCTAAAGATTTTTCTGAGGCCAATTCAGTCAATGGAGACAAAATCAGTTAAATCGATTCCTAAAAATTTTTCTGAGGCCAATTCAGTCAATGGAGACAAAATCAGTTAAATCGATTCCTAAATATTTTTCTGAGGCCAATTCAGTCAATGGAGACAAAATCAGTTAAATCGATTCCTAAAGATTTTTCTGAGGCCAATTCAGTCAATGGAGACAAAATCAGTTAAATCGATTCCTAAAGATTTTTCTGAGGCCAATTCAGTCAATGGAGACAAAATCAATTAAATCGATTCCTAAAGATTTTTATGATGCCAATTCAGTCAATAGAGACAAAACCTCCTCTGGTCCAGTTAAATCGATTCCTAAAGATTTTTCTGACGCCAATCCAGTCAAAGAAGACAAGACCTCCTCTGGTTCAGTCAGATCATCGACAAGATCTACCTGATTCATGTTCCAGTCGAAGTTCAGACCACCTATCAACAATCTCCAAATGGCATCTGTAAGCCCATTCCTGACATCACAATGCTGATACCACTTCATGCGAGTGCAAATTTCTGGGCACTCTAGTGTTCAATTATCTTCCACCTTCGGATCACGAAAGGCCCGAAAGCCAATCTACATCCTCAGGTTTAAGAAAATTAAACAGGGTAAACTGTTGTACCCTAAAATTTTCCCTCCCATATTTCCCAAGACATTTCAAGAATAACTTCCAAGTTGCTCAAGATGGCTCAAGAGTTGGACAGTCAAATCACCTCCTAAGGCAGTCAATCTCAAATTAGGGTTTTGTGTTGCATCAAGGTCCTTACATACAAATGACCTCAAGTGATCCCCAATGTCCTAATATGTTCTCAAGGTCATCCATGTCAAATTTCAAGCCTTGCAGAGGATGTTTGGTCAGTCAATTGCTCAAGAGGTCCAAAAGTCGATTGTGCTAGGGCAAAAGTCAACTGTGACCTATGAATAGTCAAACCTCAATATATTTTGTCAACATTCTCATTTTGAGGGATAATTCATCATTTGATCAAGGGTTGATCATGATTCATCAAGGATTGCTCAAAATTCATCAAGATTCAAAAGTTGCTAAATTAGGGTTTTGTAGGAAAAGTCAACTCAACGTTGACCAAGCATAACTTTCTCATACTTTATGAGAAATGACCTATCCAAAGCTCATTTTGAATAGGATGCAATTTCCTATAATCCATATTCACACCCCTAGATCAAGAAATGCACTCACAAAAAGTTACAAATTTGGACATTATAGGTCATTTTTGAAAGTCAACAAAAACACATTTTTTTACAAAGCTTATAACTTGAGCATGGAATATCAAAATTAGATGATACCAAAAGGGTTGGTTATAGGACATCTCAAGGTTTCTAAAAAGTCAAATAACACCTCAAAAAGTTCAAAATTGAAGAAGTTATGCATTGTTGAAGTTGGGCATTTTCCCAAAATTGCCAAAAGTCAACTATCCCCAAAACTTCAAATTTTGTCAAATGGGCCAACTTTTTTCCACTTGATTTGATCTTGTCACACTACACACGTGTCATATCTTCAGTTTTATGTCCATTCATTAATTTTTCTATTTTATTTGATTTTTATTGAATTAATTCATTTTTAATCAATTTAAATCCAAATAAAATCCAAATATTGATGAAATAGGATCTTTTTGATTGATAAAGGTTTCAATTATCATCATGAACACAATAAAATTTGTATCAAGCCATGTTATGAACAAAATATTGGATTTGAGACAATTTTGGAAGCTTTTTAATGGTGATTCATATCAAATCTTAAAACATCAATGCTCATGGATTCAAGGCCCAAGACTTGACCTAATTGCTTCCATGTTACTTGTACAACACAAGCACACGAAATTCAGAACCTAAAGGCTGCAAGAAATTACAAAACCAAAACTTGAAAAAGCTTGAAAACGTTGGAAACTGAAATCTTGGTTAGAGGTCGATTCAGAGAAAAACCTCCACGCTATCTTCTTGTTGGACATCCATTGAGGCTAAAGCAATCAGAATCAAGCCCTCTCCCTCCCTAAATCGCACTGTAAGTCTTCTTGAACATACCCCTGTACACGAAATTGCAATCTCTCATTCTTGCATCTTTTTGACAAAACGTTGGTATAATCATGCTTATCATTAAATTCCTAAACTTTCTGCATCATTTGATTTTGTTTTCGTGAGCTATAGCGCCATACCCGAATCTAGGGTTTTGGAGGTTTGTTTTTGGGCATTTGCTTTGCAGGGAAAATTGGAACAAATAATGGGTATAGACGTGCTCAGGAAGGAGAGACGAATCAAACCATGGTCTTGGAATTGATTTCTATGGCCTAGGATGGATTTTAGAAGGCAGCTAGGGATTTTGCTGCGGATTCAAATCCGCAGGAAAAATAACCAGGGCCATTGGAGAAGATGAAGACGTGTTCATGTCCAATTGGCCCATTCAAACAAATCTCGCGCATTTTTTTATTTCCAGTATATTATTTGCTTTTCTCTTATAATATTATTTATCCATTATAATAACAAATAGATGCAGTGGTTGAGTTGGTAAGTGAAGCGTGTCAAAGTCCAATGGGACCTGGGTTCGAATCCCAGGTCCCCCATATATTTGTTATTATTTTCCTTCAGGCATTCCAGTGTACCTCATGCATTGCAGCCTACTATAGACTTCAAATTTATAGGCGCCAGATGGCCTCCAGGCCAAATTTGAAGGTCAAGATTGAAAGCTCACCATATCCCTAAGTCAACAGGCACACGTGGGATGGCAAAAGTCAGCCAGGCTTATTTGCGCTTGGGCCTTAAAAATGCTGGTCATACCTCCACTTGGGCCCAACACCCCCCCCCCCCCCCCCCCCTTTGGTTATTTCTATTCTTTTTATATTTTATTTATTTAATTGTTTTTGTATTATTATTTTTATTATTTGAAGTAACCAATTAATAATTTTTCTTAATAAAATCAAAAACACAAAAAATATTTTTATTTATTAAAATTAAATTCATGAATTTATTTTTGTAAATAAATTAACTCCATTAATTTAGTTTAATTAGGTCTAATTTTAATATCTTTTTGCAATATTTAAAATTAATGTAGAATATTAGGTTTTATTAACTTTGACTAATTTTTATTTTATTTCCTTAAATACTCAAAAATCCAAAAATATTTTCATTAATTAATTAATTTAATTATTAGCTTAGATTTAATTTCTTTTAATTCAGAAAAAAATAACAAAAATATTTTCTTTAATAAAAAGGGGTCAAAACCCTAAAAAATACGCCGATTTAATTTTCTCGCACGCGATCCATTTTACCAATATTGTAATTGCTTCTGGAATGTAATAGCTTTAAATAGGACTTTATTTGATCGCTTTATTTTACTTTCCGCAATTTAAATTAAAGGGTTGCTTTTGGCGATGTAAATACCCGACGCCTTGTAATAGCTTAGATTTAATTTCTGCAATTTAAATTCCGCAACTATACACTGTTAGATGTTTGATAATAGGGAATGCATGACAAGATCAAATGTATGAACTTAAAATCAACATAGCTCACCCATGACATGTACAAAGATAAAATTAACCGAAACAACACACTCGCACATGCGCACTCTTAGGGTACACCTCACTTGGTTGCCTTCGAACGTGGTCATTGAGTATAAGAAGTTTTAGAGGTCGCCCTCTTGTCCAAAGATCATAGTTGCCTCGAAAAAATGATATAAGACATTAGGGTTACCGCTAAGGCGTCCTAACATTGCTTTAGTGACCACACGTCCCTTAATCGAATTGATCCTTAAACTCCAACGACGATGATACCTACTCCTCAATAGTGGGATAGCATTTCCTAAAGGATATTTGTACAAATTAATTCCTTTTTTGAGTAGGTAGATGGTTCTTAAGTACTTGCTCTCTCAAAACAAAATAAAACTTTTCGTACTTACACTCTTCCAAACAAAACTCTTTTCAAACCCACAAACACAAAGAAAAGCAAATTTTGAAAACACTTTGAGCAAGTACCTAAGAGCCCGTGGATAACCACGGATAGAAAGGGTGCTAACACATTCCCTTTCTATAATCTACCTCCCGAACCCGAGAAACATCTCGAAAAAGGAATTTTTTTGTGCTTTTTTCCTTTCCTTATTGGATAAAATATAAGACGGCGGTGACTCTTGCTTACCGCGACATTTTCCAAAAACAAACGCAAAACGCGAACCAGCATTCTAAAAACAGTCAGTTCTATTTCCCACCGATCACAGTGTTCATTAACCAACTTCATAACTTCATTAACCAACATGTTACATTCCATTAACCAACTTTGTATTACTATTAAAAATTATTTTTAATAGTTGGATGTTTATTAACAAACTTTGTCACTTCATTAATTAACTTTTTGCATGTTGTTGCACGCGCAAACCAGAACTAAGAGAGAACGAAATTGCGACAGTGATGATAGGAAAAGAAATGTATCGGTAAAGATTTGAGATTAAGCCATCAGTTGACTTATCTTAACACAATGAAGTCTCCACCGCACTTTATTGTTTCCAAAGGGAAATGGGAAAAAGCGAACAAAACCCAAAAAGATCAGATATCGAGGTACGGGGGTCAGTTATGCAAAGGGAAGGTATTCGCACCCTAAGCATCTATGGTACTCCGCAGGATCCACTTTGTTTGGTTTCTTTTAAAAGGAGTGTCGTGTAAAGGTTTACTTGCTAAAGGAAAAGAATGAATGGGTATTTGTAAACAAAATAAAATGAAATGTTTTTTTATTATTTTTGTTGCTCGCCTTGGGTCGTAAGACTTAGTGCCTACGTACTCCCTCATGCAATAGGAAAGTCAGAGCACCGTAGTTTGGCTAGAAAAGACTTGTCTGTTGATTATTTTTAAAAAGGGAGACAAGTCGTCATTGTTAGGAGATAAATCTCGACTAACGCCTACAAGGTGTGAGAAAGATGGACCCTGCGTCAGCAAGAGTGAGGGTTTAAGAACGCCTCTGGTACTCAAGTGGAAAAGTTGACACCTTTATAACCATAGGAATAGGAGAATGTTGCTCGACTATTAATGAATTATGTCTCATCTTGAAAAAAGGTTTGAAGGGTGTTGTACCCCAAAATTTTCCCTCCCATAATCTTCAAGGTTTTGACAAGAATCATCCACAAATGGTTCAAGTCTACTCAAGGGCTACACAGTCAACCATCCTCCTAAGTCAGTCAAACTAGGGTTTTGGTTCTTGCAAAGAAGTTGAAGTTTTCAAGGGCTCAATCAAGTCCCATATGCTCATAAACATTGTCAAGCACCTACATGTCAAGTTTCAAGGCTCACAAGGTCAAGTTGCACAGTCAAAAACCCTAATTGCTCCACAGTCAACTACAGGGGCAAAATGGTCATTTGGCAGTCAAAAGTCAAGATTTTTGGTCAACATCTTATTTTGAAGCCACAATCATCATTTGATCAATTCTTGATCATGATTCCTCAAGAATGGCTCAAAAATCATCAAGGTGTCAAAAGTTTCTATTTTTGGACAGTTGAAAAGTCAACTGTAACTTGACCAAGGAATAACTTTTTCATGGTTCATCAGAAAAATCCCATCCAATGCTCATCTTGAAGGGGAAGACATTTACTACAATTCATCTTCATATTCCAAGTTCAAGAAATGCTCTCACAAAAAGTTATCAATTTCAACATTATAGGTCATTTTCAAAAGTCAACAAAAAGGCACTTTAAGTCAAAGACCATAACTTGAGATTGGTAAATCAAAATGACATGGGACCAAAGACATTGGTTAGAGGACTTCAGGACCTTTCCAAAATGTCCAAGAACATGTTCATAGCTTCAAAATTGAGAAAGATATGCATTGGAGAAGTTGGGAAATTTTTGTGAAATGGCCAAAGTCAATTATCCTTGAAATTTCATTTTTGACAAAAGGGGCCCACCTTTCCCACTTGTTTCAGCTTGGCCATGCCTCCCACGTGTCCCACAATTTATTTCAAGATTAAAAATTAATTTTCCCATTTTTATTTAATTTTATTTGATTTAATGCATTTTAAATCTTTAAAATTCAAATAAAAATCAAAGAAATTAATGGAAGGATATTTTGTGGTTTGAATAGCTTTGATACACCATAAAACATATACCAAATTCGTTCAAGACCTATTTCAAGCAAAAAAAAATCAAATTTGGAGCAAATATGGCAAGTTATTTCAATGGTGATTATGGAGAAAATCAAAACTTCATTGCAAGGCTTAAAAGCTCCTTAATGTGACTGATTCTCATCCAAGCCTATATATACAAGCCTTGCAAGCCTCATTGAGAACCTAGAAAAAAAGGAGAGTGTGCACAAACGGCCGGAGGAAAAGTTCAAAATTTGTCCAAAAAAGTGAGAGATCTAAAGCGGTGTTGCAAACATTTTCAGATCCAAGCAAGCACGTGGCTTTCTTCCTTGCCACTCCCTGAAGCCAAAGCAACCACAAACGCGTCCTAAGGTCCACTACCAAGCGCTGTAAGTTGTCTCAAACTCACCCCTGTACACGAAATCATGTTTCTCCATTCTTGCACTTTTTCTGGAAAATAATAGTATATTCATACTCCATGCCTAATTTCCAATGTAACTGCTATATTCAATTTCATTTTTAGGCTTCGTATAACAATACCTGTGCCTAGGGTTCGTTGGTTTTGTTTTTTAGGTATTTTGTCTACAGGTGAAATTGGGACAAACCATAAGCATAGACGTGATCAGGAGACATGGACGATCACAACCATGGGCTTAGATGGAATTTTTGATACCTAAGGATGATTTTGAGTAAAACCTCCAAAATCCGGCCTTCACCTCCTTGGTTTAGCATTTCTTTTCTTATTTTCTTTCCTTTTATTAATTACTATTATTATTTAGTTAGTTCACAAATAATTATTTTCATAAATTCAGAAAAAAACAAAAAAATTTAATTATTATTATTATTATTATTATTAATTTCACTTTAGTAATTATTTTTGTAAATAAAATACTAACAAATTAATTAGTTTAATTAGTTAATTTTAACCTTTTTTCACAATAAATAAAAACAAATTTAGACTTAGCCTTTTTCTTTTGACATTTTTAATTCTTTTTTTATTTTATTTCATAAAAACATAAAAAAGGTCAAAAAAATATTTTCTTGTAATTAAACAATTAGTAAATTAGGTTCAAACTTAAATATTTTCTTTAATAATTAAAAACAATTTAGAACTAGGTTTTTATTTAATTTATAATTTCAATTAATTTTCTTTATTTCCCTTAAATACAAAAACATCAAAAAAATAAGTTCTTTTCTTTAATTAATTTGTAATTTCATATTTAATTTCTTTAAAGGGTCCAACGCCCTCGCACCTTCGATTATAATTTCTTTTCGCACGTTTGCTTCTATTTTTTTTCATTTTAAATTTATGTAATTTCCCCAAAGCTTTGTAATAGTAATTAGGACATTTACTTTCCGCACTTTTATTTCAAAATCGGGTCTTTGTTAATTTGGCGATGTAGACCCGCGCCTTGTAATAGCGTAGGACCTTTATTTTTCCGCATTTTAATTTCCGCACCCTTTAAACTGTTAATCACATGAAAGAATGTATGCCCAAATAAAATCAAAGCGTAGCTCACCTAATGCATGACAAGACAAATAATAACTGAAAATGACACACAATTCACACACCACTCTTAGGGTACGCCTCACTGTTGCCTTGCCCCTCGAAACGTGGTCGTCGAGTACAGGACGTCTTAGTAAGTCCTTATATCCATGAACATGGCATAAGGGTAGCTTCTAAGGTGTCCTACTATTGCTCTGGTGATCACACTGTTGCCTTGCCCCTCGAAACGTGGTCGTCGAGTAGAGGATGTTTTAGTAAGTCCTCATGTCCATGAACATGGCATGAGGGTAGCTTCTAAGGTGTCTTCCTATTGCTCTGGTGACCACACTATCCATAAACCTCGAATTGACCCGAACACCTCCAATGGTGGTGCTACCTACCTCTCAATGGTGGGATGGCACTATCTTAAGGACACTTACACAGACGAATTCCTTAGGGTAGGTAGAGAACTTTAGATACTTGCTCTAATTTCAAAACAAATCAAAAATACTTTTCACACCGACACCTTTTCAAAAAGCTTTCGAAAGCAACTTTTCAAACACTCTTGAGGACCGATACAAGAGTCGAACTGAAATTTTCAAAGAAACTTTTTAAACCCACAGTTGAAAAGCAAACAAACCATTTTTGAAAACACAAATGAGCAAGTATCTAAGAGCCCATGGATAACCATGGATAGAAAGGGTGCTAACACCTTCCCTTTCTATAATCTACCTCCCGAACCGAGAGCAATCTCTATAAGGAATTTTTCTGTGCTTTTGTCCTTTCCATTTGGAGAAAATAAAAGACGGTGGCGACTCTTGCTTCCGCGACATTTCGCGAACCAGCGTTAAACAGTCAGTTCCAGATCAACCGATCACAAAGGGTAAAGGTGCTCGAGCGCACAAAAAGGTTTGAATGACTTGAAGTGCTTTTGTTGATTTCGAAAGATGTCGAAGTATGATTAAGTGTATTGAAGTTAATTTAAAGAAAAGAAATTTTAAAAGAAAAGCACTCGACAAAGCCAAGGTTTATTATTAAAGCGGTTTGTGTTTATAAACAAAGAAGATTTTGAAAATTAAAGAAGATGGGAGGAGATGAACGGACTACCCTAAAGCATAAGGTAAAATCTAAGGAGAAGAACCATCTAAACAACAAGAAGCCAATACTTGACATTATGGGTTAAGATAGAATTCTCATTCTTTGGATTGAAACCAAGCAAGCAAAGATACTAGGACTCATGAGAAAACCAAGCTTTAATTGCATTAGGTCTTCGAAAAATTTGGGCAGAGTAACGGCTGCATACAGGTGAGTTCCATATTATAAACAAAGTATGTAATCACAATAACCTGCACACAAAACAAACAAACAACCCAATGTATTGAGGTAAACCTTAAGAACTGCAGACAAAATATCAATTAAGGTAACAAGGTCTCCAACATAAGCCAAGGTCTCTAATCCTAAGTCCAAGAAGTCCATCGCTCCATAATGCCAAGGATAGTAACCAAGTAGTCCAAGTATAATTAATGTCTTTTATGGTTCATGTTGATTATTAAGTGTCTTTAAAAGGAAAAGAAAAGCTCAAGTGAGCAAAATAAAAATGACATAAAAGTAAATGCTCAAGTGAGCAAAGATGAAAATAACATAAAATTAAACGCTCAAGTGAGCAAAATAAAAATGGCATAAAATGTAAATGCTTAAAGTAAATGGTGCATAAAGTAAAGAGCACAAAATAAAGGCATAAAATAAAGTCAATTGTTAGAAATTATTGGTTAGTTGGATGACCTTCTTGAAACTTGCATTTGGAACTCATTAGAGGATTGGTAGAACCAAAGCCTCCACACAAAAAGTTGCATTTTCTTTTTGTCAAGTATATCATCGATTTAATAAATTCTCAAGGAAACATTTAATGATCAACAATGTTTAAATGATTTGCGTTGACCAAAATTGACGAATATCCATTAGAGGATTGGTAGAACCAAAGCCTCCAAACAATGAATCTCAAGGTTATTGGATCAAAGGGATCAAATTAACATACTTGGGCTTGCAAACATATGTTTGGGCCACGAATGATCATTTATTCGAATCGGGACAAATTTTAGCGCTATGTTAAGCAATCGTAAGTGGACTTATGTAGAAGTCGCACCTATTTTGAGGCCGGTCAATAGCAATCTATGTACTTCATGTTTGGATAAATGATATAGAGATCATCACCCCTTAACATGTAGCACATTTGAAAAAAATAAAAGGATAAGATGAAGAGGGAGGGTAATGATAAGCTAATTTGGATCACTATCTCAAATTTCTTTCATCTTTAAATTCAATCACTCATCTAGATGGATTAAAGCACTAAACATATCATTAATCCAAAGCACCAAAAATGAATTAAATAGTTCACTCTTTGGTAGGTTTGAATTGATGAAAATTTATCCAAATTCATCTACACCACAAATTCCATTGAATTTAAAGAGAAATTGGACATTTAAAATTGCAATCCAAACCAACAATCAAAAGGAGTGAGTAGAAAAAGCATTTTGGATCAAAGCTGCCCCAAAACAAGGCAAAAAAATGCATTTTGTCTCTGAAAATCGATTGCACTACTGTGTAAATCGATTTGCACAGTGTTTATTTTCAAAAATCTATGCAAAATTCACTTAGTGCAATCGATTGCACTATTACAGCAGCCGATTGCACGCTGTTACAGACAACAAAACAACATTTTAAAAGGCCAAATTCTTGTTCAAACTTTCCATCAAACACATTATGATCATGGATTCAATTGAGCACGAAAATTCCATCAAATTATGAGAAAATAGCACCAATGGAATCATAAAACAATGCTCAATGAATCAATCCCAAAGATCATGAAGAGATCACACTGTGAAAGATGAATTATCCAACTTACTAAAGGTAGATCTAGAGAATTATCAACACAACTTCAAGAATTTGCTTCAATTCAACCACAAGAATCAATTTCCAAGCTTGGATGTAGAGAATTGATGAAGAAAAAGAGTTTGGATGAAGTTTTAGCTCAAAGATTAGTACGCTTCAATGCAAAGCTTACTAACTTTTTGAAAATGGAGCTTTGAGTGGATTTGGTAGATGGAGAGAATTGAGAGATTTTTTAGCAAAGTGATTTTGGCTATCAAAAGCTTGAGATTTGAATGAAATGAAGACTCTATTTATAGAGTTTAGGCTTGAGATTAGTGGTAATTTGGTAATTGATTCTTGGTGCCAAAATTTTAATTAATGATAATTCTTTTAAAAATTAGAGAAAATTGGAGCCAAAATTTGACAAGCTTGAAATTGCTGATTTTTTTTCTTCAAATTTTCACGTTGTGCAATCGATTGCACTACAGTTCAAATCGATTTGCACATTGTATTTTTTCAAAATTTGCGCAAAATGCACTTTGTACAATCGATTTCACTCTAGGAGCAATTGATTGTACAGTGAAAAAAATGAAAAAAAATTAATTCTTTTTCTTTGCAAATAGAGATTTTAGGGAAATAATACTGGAAAACCTTATTTGCCATATGCTTCGACTCGGTACCTACAAAACACAAATATGCAAAGACAAAGACAAACATTTTTGTATTTTGATTAGAAGTTAGTCAACAACACAAGAGAAAACTTAAAGATAGGATGCAAATGTGATGAATGAAGCTGTTTATTAATGATTATGACAGAATGACAAAATATGATATGAAAGTGCGATTGGAAAAGTTAGGGGCGAAATTTAGGGTACAACAGCTGCCCCTATTTAATTATCTTTCTTCCAGATAGGTGGAAAGTAATTAAATACAAACATACCTGAATTTCGTCCCTGATGCGACGACATGATAACATATGTTATGAATGAATGCATGGACTCTTTTTTGACATATATATTTTTGAATGATGTATGAGACAAGACAGACTTTGTGGGAATGTGGAAAGACTTGAAACTGGAAATTTATGGTAGTTCAGATGAAATGACGTGGAAAGGCACGCTAGGGAAACAACAAAATACTTCTGGATATCCTTCAGGGTGACAAGGAGTAACCATCAATACTTGGAAAAAAGAGATAAAACTCGAGAAGGCAAGCAACAACATCTAAGAATGGCATTGAATGAGGCGAGAAACTCTCTGGTAAAGACAGTTAGAAGCATCTAGAAGAACAATAGATGTGGGATGAGACCAAATCTGAAGCTACATCAGAGTCATCGAGGAAAGACGCTGGACGGAAAAGAAACACGACATCCAATATTGGCTTTGAATGAATGGAAAACTCAACGTCTAATAATGGCTTTAGATGAGAGAAAAGATCACAACATCCAATACTGGTTTTGGATGAAAACAAAAGATCAAGACACCCAATATTGACTTTGGATGAAAGAAAAGCTCAACATCTAATAATGGCTTTAGACGAGGGAAAAGATCATAACATCCAATACTGGCTTTGAATGAGTGGAAGACTCAACGTCTAATAATGGCTTTAGACGAGAGAAAAGATAACAACATCCAATATTGGCTTTGGATGGAAAAGAGATCTTGACATTCAATACTGGCTTTAAATGAAGGAGAAGGTAACAACATCCAATACTGGATTTAGATGGAAAAAGAGGATCTTGACAATCAATACTGGCTTTGAATGAAGGAGAAGGTAACAACATCCAATACTGGCTTTGGATGGAAAAAGAGGATCTTGACAATCAATACTGGCTTTGAATGAAGGAGAAGGTAACACCATCCAATACTGGCTTTGGATGGAAAAAGAGATCTTGACATTCAATACTGGCTTTGAATGAAGGAGAAGGTAAAAACATTCAATATTGGCTTTGAATGAGTGGAAAAAGAGATCTTGACATTCAATACTGGCTTTGAATGAAAGAAAAGCTCAACGTCTAATAATGGATTTAGACAAGAGAAAACATCACAACATCCAATACTGGCTTTGAATGAGGTGAGAAAAAAAACATCAAGGCGTCCAATACTGACTTTGAACGAAAATAAAAGATTCCGACATTCAATAATGGCTTTGAATGAAGGGAAAAATCAATGTCTAATAATGGCTTTAGACGAGAGAAAAGATCACAACATCCAATATTGGCTTTGGATGAGGTGAGAAAAATCATCATGACATCCAATACTGGCCTTTGATGAAAGAAAAGGGAGCAACATACCCAAGATTAGCATTGGACAAAAGAGAGAAACAACTCAACCAAGATTATCATTGAAAGAAAGAGAGAAACAGCTGAACAAACATCTATTTTGGTAGGTGCCAAGAAGTTGAACTTTAATCTCAAGGTGACATGTCAACTGTAACAAGACCTCGGGAAATGCAAATGAGGATGAAAAACTCTTGTTATGCATTATGTATGAATTTTGTTATGCATGATATGTGAATGATCTATGCATGTAATGCCGATGTTTATGACAATGGAGTTTGACTCTTTTGTGGAGGTAAGATTAGAAGTTTAATTCCTCAACACAGAGAATTATTCCAAATTTGATTGGAAAGAAAATGTCTTGAACCCAAATTTGTCACACTTGTAAAATGTATTGGACTGATGATCTTCTGAGGAAAGACATGGAGAGCTGCTTGGGGATTTGTCCCAGATTAGCTGGTTGTTGAAGATAAACTGATCACGGCTTCAGTCAAAAGTTGCTGGAAATGAGCTGATCACGGCTTCAGCTCTGAAATGACTATTTGAGATAAACTGATCATGGCTTCAGCTCTTGAGATGTTTGTTTGAAATAAACTGATCATGGCTTCAGTTCTTGAAATGACTGTTGGAAATAAACTGATCATGGCTTTAGTTCAGAAATGATTGTTGGAGATAAACTGATCATGGCTTCAGCTTTGAAATCATTATTAGAGATAAACTGATCATGGCTTCAGTTTTGAACTGATTATTGGAATAAACTGATCATGGCTTCAGTTCTAAAAATGACTGTTGATAAGGAATGCCCTAATATGAGTCTTGAACATGATCTTTTAGCTAACTAATTCTGAGAAAACTCGCATTGAGCAGCAAATCTTGAACTGATTCGCAATTGGACCTGGAAGATACTTGCCCCTGATAGGGTCACTGACCAAGTTTCTCAGCTATTTGAAATTCCATGACGAGGAAAGCTTGTTTTCAAGAAAAATTGTTTATTTAAACATGGTAATTTTAATGCAAAGTTCATACAAAAGTTTTTGAACTCAAAATCATTTTTGAAATGATGTTATTGGTGTATAGAAAATGCATCACTGGTTAAAACAGTGGTTTATACTTTTAAGTGAAAACAAAGGTATGAAACCAAAACAAATGATTCACAAAAGATCATAGGAGTCAGTTTACGCAACCTTGCTGTAGTATGCTTTCAAAAGAAACCTAGCTTCAATTAGGTCTTTTAAGGGTTGTAACGTGGTCTGGTTCACGGTTTAATAAATAAAGGATAAAGGCATAAAGTTTATTTGTACCCAACCCAATCTCCGTGATGTTCTTCAGCCCGATGTTCAGTTAATTCAGAATATGCATTCAGGTTCCAAGAGATATTGGAATTGCACTGATGGCAGCAATGACGATGGCTCAGAAGCTAAAGGATTCTAGAGACGACAATCATTTCTTCTTACATCTTTTTGCTGTTTTGAGGACTTTTGTCAACTCTGGTGGAGAATTTTGAGGATTTGAAGACCTCTTCTGATTAAATTTATTATTCCCAACTTTTGCCTGAACTATTTCATTTGAGATTACAGTCAGTGGGATACCCCAGTTTTTTTGCCTTAACTATTTTATTTGGAATTACAGTCAGCGGGATGCCCCAGTTTTTTCCTGAACTATTTCATTTGGAATTATAGTCAGCGGGATGCCCCAGTTTTTTGCCTAAGTCTCCTTCAGAGGTTTTGACTTAGCAGGATTTTTCTTTTGATTTTTCTTTTCATTTCACTTTTCTTTTTGGAAAGATAATGACTGCCTTGTTAAATGATTACGAGGAACCATCTTTGTCATTTTTGGTTTGAGAGCATCTTTGACACTTCTTGCTGCGTGCAAAGGAAAGCTTGATCGCGGCCTTTATTGAAAGGTGTCTTGCACGATTTCTCTTATAATTGAATGCACAGTCAAATTAACTAAGAACTACCCATCCCTAGGTTAAGATTGTGGGTTTTTTCGTATAGAAAGAAACTCCAACTTCTAGGCTCAAAGGGGTGAACGAGGGATTAACTTTCTTATTTCTCCAGTGTTTGGGAGTTGAAACAATGCTTGTATATCCTCATCAAAGTTTTATTTGAAAGCATACCAGCAACAATTATGGGTATTTCGTTTTCATCATCCTCCCTTAAATCTTTGCATAAACAAAAGCTTGATAAAGAGAGTAAACAAGACGTGTTTTTGAAAGCATGTAAATGAAAATGATTTAAATCAAAACATTGCAATGCTAATTTCATTAAACTTAACATGAAAGTATAAACAGTATTTGAAAGCAATAATTTTAACATAAACAAGGGAAATATGCAAACAGAAAGAAAGATGGTCTAGTGACTAATCAATAACAAGGATGAGCTGTCATGTCTGAAACACTGGCTTTAGGAAGTGACTTGAGGGTACCCCGACTCAGTCTTCAGCCAATTTGTTTTGGAAAAGGATTGTCGATAACATTTGGACCTGCCTCTTTGAAAATGAGAATATTTGCTTTCACCAATTTCTGCACTCTGTTTTTCAATGCATAGTGTTGTACCCCAAAATTTGCCCTCCCATAATCTTCAAAGTTTTGACAAGCATCACCTCAAATGGTTCAAAGTCTACTCAAGGGCTACACAGTCAACCATCCTCCTAAGCCAGTCAAATTAGGGTTTTGGTTCTTGCAAGGAAATTGAGGTTTTCAAGGGCTCAATCAAGTCCCATATGCTCATACACATTGTCAAGCACCTACATGTCAAGTTTCAAGGCTCACAAGGTCAAGTTGCACAGTCAAAAACCCTAATTGCTCAACAGTCAACTGTAGGCGCAAAATGGTCATTTGGCAGTCAAAAGTCAAAATTTTTGGTCAACATCTTATTTTGAAGCCACAATCATCATTTGGTCAAGTCTTGACCATGATTCCATAAGAATGGCTCAAAAATCATCAAGGTGTCAAAAGTTTCTATTTTTGGACAGTTGAAAAGTCAACTGTAACTTGACCAAGGCATAACTTTTTCATGGTTCATCAGAAAAATCCCATCCAATGCTCATCTCGAAGGGGAAGACATTTCCTATAACTCATCTTCACATTCCAAGTCCAAGAAATGCTCTCACAAAAAGTTATCAATTTCAACATTATAGGTCATTTTCAAAAGTCAACAAAAAGGGACTTTAAGTCAAAGACCATAACTTGAGATTGGTAAATCAAAATGACATGGGACCAAAGATATTTATTAGAGGACTTCAAGACCTTTCCAAAATGTCCAAGAACATGTTCATAGCTTCAAAACTGAGCAAGATATGCATTGGAGAAGTTGGGAAATTTTGTGAAATGGCCAAAATCAATTATCCTTGAAACTTCATTTTTGACAAAAGGGCCCCACTTTTTCCACTTGTTTCAGCTTGGCCATGCTTCCCACGTGTCCCACAAATTATTTCAAGATTTAAAATTAATTTTTCCATTTTTATTTAATTTTATTTGATTTAATTCATTTTAAATCTTTTAAAATCAAATAAAAATCAAGAAAATTAACTAAAGGGTATATTTTGTATTGAAATGCTTTGATACACCATCATGACCATTCCAAATTCGTGCAAAGGGCTAAATCAAGCAAGAATTCAAATTTTGGCACAAAAATGGAAGGTGTTTCAATGGAGGTTATGCCAAAATCTTAAACATGAATGCAAGGCTTCAAGGCCCTTAATGCTGATTGAAACTTGTTACATAACCTATATGCAAGCAATCACAAAGAGATTCACGACCTAAAAAGATCCAAAAACGGCCATACACTTTTCAAAATTTCAAAGAAAAAAAGAGAAACTGAAAACCTAGTTGCAGCGCCTCTCAAGCCTCCATTCCAATCCAAACACATTCCTGGTATCCCAAGGAAGCTTTTGCAATCAAAAACGAATCCAAACGTGCCCATAATCTTAGAACTCAGGCCAAACGGTTTGCATTTTTTTTCTTGAATTCCATATAATCATTCATGCGTTTTTGACATTTTTTTTGAATTGATTTATACTCATAGGGACATTCTGAAGCTTTTGGTATCAGTCAATTGAACTACAGCATCCTATATCAAAAACTGCCATTGTTGGACATTAGGTTTTCAGAAGCTCAAATTTAGGCGTTTCCACATATGGTAAAATCAGACTATCAAACGTACACCATTGAAATCGTGACATCCAAACGAGACTAACTCACTACTCGCGCCCTTTTTATGTTAACCCAGGTGTTAATCGCTATTATTTCTGTTTGAGTTTAGTGGGGGTTCAAAACCCCCGCTATTTGTTTCATAATTGCAGGAAAGATGAGGAAGAAGGTGGACGTGGCTCATGATGATTGGGGCATTCAAAGTTTCAGCGCTTTTTTTTTGTTTCATATCATTAGTGTTGGATTTGTTTTATATTATTTGCTTGCCATTACCTATACAAACGTGCACGTTGGCTCAGATGGTGAGAACAAGGTTTGGTAAATGCTGGGACCTGGGTTCGATTCCCAGGTCCCCCCACATATTTCATATTTTTCCTCTTAACATGTTTCCATGCAGTGCACGTCCCGGGGCTCATCATGCAACCTCAAACGTTAGCTTGCCACATGGCCATGAGGATCAATCTGAAGGCCAGAACATGCAGTCCATGATGCACCCTAGTCAGCAAGCAAGCGCATGATCAGGAAAAATCAACGAGGCCTTTGCCTCAATGGGCCTGAATTCCAGCATTTCACCCCCATTTCTGGCCCAGCACCCCCTCCATTTGGTTCATTATTTTCCTTTCATTTTATTTGTCAATTTAATTTCTTCGCCTTTTTTTATTTTTATTTATTATTAGTAATTAATCAATTAACCATTTTCATAAAAAACCAAAAAAATAGAATTAACCTTTTTATTATTATTATTTTTATTTTGTAAATAAACCATAATTAAATTAGTTTTTTTAATTAGGCCATTTTGACTTTTTTAATTAAAATAGATTTAGATTTAGGTTAACCTAGAATTTTATTTCTTTTTTCTATTTTATTTTCATAAAAAAACATAAAAAACAAAAAATATTTTCTTTTAATTAAAATAATTAATTAGTTTTTAATTTCATTTAATTACCAAAAAAGACAAAAAAAATCATTTCTCTTCTTAAAAGGGTCAATACCCTTAGACATTCCCGATTAATTTATTCGCGCGCATTTAATTTGTTCGATTATTATGTAATTGCTCAAGCCTTGTAATAGTAACTAGGTTTTACTTTCCGCATTTTTATTCAAACGGGTCTTTGTTAATTTGGCGATGTATAGACCCGCGCCTTGTAATAGTGTAGGATTTTACTTTCCGCACTTTAATTTCCGCACCTTTAAACTGCTAACTTGCATGAAAGAATGAATGACTAATTAAAAACAATGCGTAGCTCACCATAATGCATGATCAAAGATAAATGTTAAACTGAAAACAACACACAAATTCACACACCACTTCTAGGGTACGCCTCACTGTTGCCTTACCTTCGAAACATGGTCGTCGAGTATAGGACGTCTTAGTAAGTCCTTATGTCCATGACATGATCCAGTTGCCTCGAAACGGTTGCCTCGAATTAAAAAGGATCAATGGCATAAGGGTAGCTTCTAAGGTGTCCTACTGTTACTCTGGTGACCACACTATCCCTACAAACGAATTGACCCGAACACCTCCAACGGTGGTGCTACCTACCTCTCAATGGTGGGATGGCACTACCTTAAGGACATTTACACAGCCTAATTCCTTACGGTAGGTGGATGACTCATAGATACTTGCTCTATTCAAAAACAAATCAAAACTCTTTTCACACCGACACTTTCAAAAAGCTTTCAAAATAAATTTTCAAACACTCTTGAGGACTGATACAAGAGTCGATCTGAAATCTTTAAACGAAACTTTTTCAAACCCACTCACAATTGAAAAGCAAACACTTTTGAAAACATAAGAGCAAGTATCTAAGAGCCCATGGATAACCATGGATAGAAAGGGTGCTAACACCTTCCCTTTCTATAAATCTACCTCCCGAACCGAGAGACATCTCTCATAAGGAATTTTGCTGTGCTTTTGTCGTTTCCATATTGGAGAACATAAAAGACGGTGGCGACTCTTGCTTCCGCGACATTTCGCGAAACCAGCGTTAAACAGTCAGTTCCAGATCCACCGATCACAGAACTGGCGACTCTGCTGGGGACTCTTATAAAGTGAGGTGTACCTTAGGACTAAGATCACTTGTGTTTTCAATTGTTGTGCTTGTTTGGTTTATTATTATGGGTTTCATCGGAGTTACATAGATCCTAACCCGGATATGAGGATACCCTGTTAGGTAGCATAAGCTGTGAGGGACCTGTCCGGCGTAGACCGACATGGGTGAAGCAGTGGCTACGTTGGTGTGGCACCTTGGTCTGTACCGATATCCCTTGTGTTGCAACGAGGAGAATATGGGTCTTCTGAGGAGTCATTAAAGCACCAACCGACCTTAGAACCTTAAATGACCCAACTTGGCCATAGAATAGTAGCAGTATGCTACACCCATTGAGGCTAAACTCTCGCGATGGTTCTGGCCGCAAGAAAAGATTGCGAGGCTGGAGTTATGACCGATTGAGGGTAGTCAGTGATATTGGGATCCTCTAAGAACCCGGTTACTTCTGATAGGACAGGTCTTAACCAACAAACTAAAAGAGGGTAATACCTAGACCCCATGCTGGCCTAAACTCTAAGGGCTTGTCTTGTGTGACTTGTGTGCCTTATCATGTTTGCCTTTGTGAATATTTGTGGTGTGCTTTATCATAACATCATGCCATCATAAACATTGCATGCATCCTGCATAAGGACTGACCATTTCAAAGACAAGAGGGTTTCACCTTTGCTCTGTTTTGTAGGACATCATGATGCCTATGCGAAGGAACACTATCCGGTTCAACTTTGTTCACCCACCTGAGCTGCTTGAAGAGTTGATTAGTAGAATTCCAAATACTACTTCCTTCATCCAGAGGCACGGTTCTCTTCTCGACTTAGTCACTGCAAAGTGGGACCAACAACTGATGAGTGTCCTGACCCAGTTTTATGACCCTCTGTACCAGTGCTTCACATTTCAAGACTTCCAGCTGGTCCCTACCCTGGAAGAGTTCTCTGATTTGCTTGGCATCCCTATATTGGATCAGACTCCCTTCACTGGTTGGGAAAAGACTCTTAGGCTCGAGGAGATTGTTGCAGCTCTTCCCTTGACCAACCAGGAGGTAATGGACAACTGGGTGACTAGAAGCGGAGTTAAGGGCTTCTTGGCTAAGTTTCTGATTGGTAAAGCTAACGGTTTTTGGAATGACTTAGACTTCAGGGCATACGAGGACATTCTGGCTCTCTTAATTTATGGGCTAGTATTGTTTCCAAATCCTGATAACTTTGTCAACGTCACTGCCATAAGGATCTTCATGTCTCGGAACCCTGTACCCACTCTCTTGGGTGATGTCCTGCAACAACTCTATGCTCGTACTGCCCGAAGACGAGGTACTCTGTGGTGTTGTACTCCTTTGTTGGTGAGGTGGTTTATTTCGCACCTCCCCAAGTTCGTGATAAAGAACCAAGAAGGAAGAGGCTGGGCTCATAGGTTAATGTCTCTCACTGATAATGACATCATTTGGACTCTCAGAGGTTTAGATGAAGTGGCTGTTATTGATCGCTGCAGAGAATATCCTAATGTTCCATTGATTGGCACTCAGGGCGGAATCTCTTATAATCCATGTTTAGCTCTCCGTCAGTTTGGAAGAGCCAGAAGAGCAGGGCCTCATGAGATGCTGGTGCCTCACATCAGTTTTGAGTTTCAGAAAGATAGTGACGAACTGCGCCGTAGATTCATCAAAGCTTGGGACAGAATTCACAATGCTGACCCACATGAGTTGGGACTGAAGACTTCTCTGCCAATGGAACCCTATCACAGATGGGTCTGCATCCGTGCTCAAAAGTTAGGTATGCCATATGAAGCTGTCAGGCCTATCATTCTTGAATATCCTGATAGAGATGGGGTTCCTCCAACTGTTCTCCCCCCTCAGATGCCCACTGATATTGATACACTAAAAAGGTCTTGGGCGCAACTGCAGGAAGAGCGGGATTATTATCGGGAAAAGTTCAACGAACAGGAACAAAAGATCCAGAAGCTGACCAAGCAACTGGAGAACGAGCGAACCCTGAATGACTATATCCGTACTGAGAAGAGGAGGCCATGGGAGCACTGATGGGCTTTGTATGTTTCTTTTACAGCTTTATTTCCTTTTCAGTATTCTCATTCTTGTAACGCCTAAGGGCAAATTGTTGAACAATTTAAAGTTTGAATCTAATAAAGTGTGTTCCTTTTGTTTACAAAGTTGATTCCCAATTGTCTTTGAAAACATAATTCATACGCATTTCATTCATCATATGCATTACAGGTACCCCTTTCTTACAGGTTGCTTAATCTTCTTCGCTGTTTATTTCAGCACTCAAGCATCATGAATCCTGAACTCACTATCGAGCAAGCTATCAAGGCCCTCCAGGCCCAGAATACCCAATTTCAGGAGATGGTCATGAACTTGGCCCAGGGACAACAAAAGCTGAAGGCTTTGCTCCTGAAGAAGAATAAGAAAAAGAAGAGGACTGTGCTATTCAACACTGGGCGCAGACTCGGGAACACATTGCAGAATGAAGCTGAGAGGACCACTGCATCTGTGGGGGAAGGTAGTCACCAAGGGAGAGAGGTCCCTAGTCCTGTGGTCTCTGACACTGAGACAGACTTCAACGATCAGCAGTACCCTCCTACTGAGGACCGGTACAAACAGCTGGAGGACAGATTAAATGCTATGGAGATTCAACGTGTGCCTGGGTTGGATTTCGGAGACTTGGGTTTATCTTCTGGGGTGGTGATCCCACACAAGTTCAAGGCGCCTGCCTTCGTGAAGTATGACGGGGCTTCCTGTCCCAAGATGCACCTCCGTTCTTATGTAAGGAAGATCCAGCCTTACACAACAGACAAGAACTTATGGATCCACTTCTTCCAGGAGAGTCTTTCAGGGACTCACCTCGAATGGTTCTATCAGTTGGATGGAACCAACATTCGTAACTGGGAGGATTTGGCCACTGCTTTTTACAAGCAGTATCAATATAATTCCGACCTCGCTCCTACGCGTACCCAACTCCAGGGTATGTCGCTAGGATCGGGTGAAGGTTTTAAGGAGTACGCACAGAAATGGAGGGATCTGGCTGGCAGGGTGCAGCCACCATTGACAGATCGTGAGCTAGTAGACATGTTCTTGGAGACCCTATCTGGTCCATTCTTCAACCATCTCATTGGTAATTCCTCTGCTGGGTTTACTGATCTGATCCTGACTGGTGAGAGGATCGAGGCTGGTATAAAATCGGGGAAGATACAGAAGGTTGCCTCCTCAAATGCTGAAAAGAAGCCCTTCAAGAAGGAGGCCAGTGCTGTGTATGGTCCAAGGAAGCAGAACAAACCTGAACGCCGCCAAGCTGTCAACGCGGTGGTTATTTCTAAGCCTACTGCTGCTCCACAACAGTACAACCAGCCCAGAGCTGAGAGGCCCAAAAGGCAGTATACTCGGCTCAACATGACTCTCTCTCAGATCCTGCCGCAACTGCTGTCAACCAACCTGGTAACAGTCAAGGAAGCTCCGAAGATGGTAAACACAGCATCTCCAAAGTACAATCCCAACGCCCGCTGCGCTTATCACTCTGATAGCCCGGGGCATAACACAGATGATTGTTGGGCACTGAGGAATAAGGTTCAAGACCTTATTGATGCTAAAGAGGTTCAGTTTGAGGCGCCCGAGAAGCCTAATATGGTGACTGCTCCCATGCCTAACCATGGAGTAAATGCTATTGGGGATGAAGACGAAGTGGAAGAATCCGAGTTTGACAGCTGGATCTACTCAACGACCAACGGTGGACCAAGCAACTGGACTGCCAAAGACTCTATGCCTGTTACTTTTGTCACCCAGTAATGAACTTCTTTGTTTTGGATTTGTAACAAACAATAATTCTAAACTTTATGGCCCGGTGTCTTGCCCGGGGCACCGTGGTTTTATTTGTGAGGGCTTTTGTTTGTCACTTTCATATATCATGAATAAAAGCATTGGACGTTTTTTCGCATTTCAAATCTTGCGCTCCCTTTCTTTCTTTATATATTGCAAGACAGCTATATTTACACACACTCACTCGTACAGGTTTTAATCCACTCTGGATCTCACTGGTAACGACTCTGCTACTGCCAGTTATGACTTCGAAAATCCGATCAACTTAGCCGAAGACGAAGGTGAAGATGATTGCGAAGTGCCTGGCGAACTTGCAAGACTGTTACTCCAGGAAGAGAGGGCCATTCAGCCACATGAAGAGCCAGTGGAAACAGTAAATCTGGGTACTGAGACAGACAAAAAGGAAGTCAAGATTGGTGCCAATCTAGAGCTCAGTGTGAAACAACGGCTGATCCAGATGCTGCATGACTACATGGAAATCTTTGCCTGGTCTTACGAAGACATGCCTGGGTTGGATACCGACATTGTGGTCCATCATTTGCCTACCAAGGAAGATTGCCCTCCGGTTAAACAAAAGGTCCGCCGTATGCGTCCAGAGATGTCCGAGAAGATCAAAGCTGAGGTTATGAAGCAATTTGATGCCGGGTTTCTAGCAGTGACTTCTTACCCTCAGTGGGTTGCCAACGTGGTTCCGGTACCGAAGAAAGATGGTAAGGTCAGAATGTGTGTTGACTACAGGGATCTGAACAGGGCTAGCCCCAAGGATGACTTCCCCCTACCTCACATTGACGTTCTGGTTGACAATACTGCTCAACACAAGGTGTTCTCCTTCATGGATGGTTTTTCAGGTTATAATCAGATTAAAATGGCTCCTGAAGACATGGAGAAGACTACCTTTGTTACTCAGTGGGGCACCTTCTGCTACAAGGTCATGCCGTTCGGGTTGAAAAATGCTGGGGCAACCTACCAACGTGCCATGGTCGCTTTATTTCATGACATGATCCATCATGAGATTGAAGTGTATGTCGATGATATGATTGCAAGGTCCCAAACTGAGGAGGGACACCTTGACCATCTGCAAAAGCTGTTTGACCGTCTGAAGTTGTACAAGCTGAGGTTAAACCCAAACAAGTGCACATTTGGGGTAAGATCTGGAAAGTTGCTAGGCTTCATCGTGAGCGACAAAGGTATTCAAGTGGACCCTGCCAAAGTTAAAGCCATTCAAGAGATGCCAGTTCCCAAGACAGAGAAAGAGGTCAGAGGCTTTCTAGGACGTCTGAATTACATTGCCTGATTCATCTCGCATCTAACTGCTACCTGGGAACCAATCTTCAAGCTGCTGAAGAAAGATCAGGTAGTACGCTGGAATGATGAATGTCAGACCGCTTTTGACAAAATCAAAGAGTATCTCCAAGAACCACCCATCCTTATGCCACCGGTTGAAGGGAGACCTCTAATACTATACTTGACAGTGCTTGACAGCTCAATGGGGTGTGTGCTGGGGCAACATGACGAGTCTGGCCGAAAAGAGCATGCCATTTATTACCTTAGCAAAAAGTTTACCGACTGTGAGACCCGATACTCACTGCTCGAGAAAACTTGCTGCGCTTTGGTATGGGCTGCTCGCCGGCTGAGACAGTATATGCTGACTCGCACTACTCTGTTGATTTCAAAGATGGATCCAATAAAGTACATATTCGAAAAGCCTGCATTGTCCGGAAGAATAGCAAGATGGCAGATGATCTTGACAGAATACGACATCCAGTACACGACTCAGAAAGCTATCAAAGGAAGTGTATTGGCAGACCACTTGGCACACCAGGCAGTAGACGACTACCAGTCAATGAATTTTGAGTTTCCTGACGAGAGCATCATGGTAGTGACTGATTGTGAAGTACCTGGACCGGATGAAGGACCTGAGGAAGGATCCCGATGGTCTATGCACTTTGACGGAGCCTCCAACGCTTTGGGTAACGGTATCGGCGCTGTGATCATATCCTCTCAAGGCACCCATACTCCACTCACTGCCCGACTATGTTTCAACTGCACCAACAACATGGCGGAGTATGAGGCGTGCATCATGGGTCTTCAAGCTGCCATTGACTTAAGGATCAAATTTCTGAGTGTCTTCGGAGATTCCGCTCTCGTGATCAATCAGATCAAAGGCGAGTGGGATACGAAACACCCAAACCTTATTCCTTACAAAGAATGTGTGTTGACATTGATCCCCCATTTCACAGAGATAACTTTTGAACATTTCCCAAGAGAGGAGAATCAGTTGGCGGACGTGTTAGCTACGATGTCTTCTATGTTCAAAGTCAAATGGGACAATGAGGCTCCCCGGATCATCATTTGGAAACTGGACGAACCTGCATACTGTTGTGATCTTGAGGCTGAGGTAGTGACTGAAAAACCTTGGTACCACGAGGTAAAGAGGTACTTGGAAGCTCAGGAATACCCTGAAGGTGCGTCTGTCAACGACAAGAAGTTTCTGAGAAGGTTCGCAGCAAAGTTCTTCCTCAGCAATGGCATTCTATACAAGCGAAACCATGATTCGACCTTACTGCGTTGTGTGGATAAGACTGAAGCAGAAAAGATCATGGCAGAGCTAAATGAAGGTACCTTCGGAACACATTCCAGTGGACAAACCATGGCAAAGAAGATCCTTCGGGCAGGATATTTCTGGTCCACAATGGAAGCTGACTGCTACCAACATTCTCGGACATGTCATAAGTGCCAGATATACGCAGATAAGGTGCTTGTCCCTCCAGTTCCTCTGAACGTCCTGACAACACCTTGGCCCTTTGCAATGTGGGGCATTGATATGATCGGTGAGATTAAACCTACGGCATCCAACGGGCATCGCTTCATCCTGGTTGCGATTGATTACTTTACAAAGTTGGTTGAAGCAGCTTCCTACGCTACGGTAACCAAGAATGTCGTGGCACGGTTCATTCGGCATAACCAGATCTGTCGATACGGTGTCCCGGAAAGGATCATTACGGACAACGGTACCAATCTTAACAACAAAATGATCACTGAGCTCTACGAGAAATTCAAGATACAACACCACAACTCTTCTTCTTACCGACCAAAGATGAATGGGGCTGTAGAAGCAGCGAATAAGAATATCAAGATAATTGTGCAGAAGAGGACAGTAACCTATAAAGATTGGCACAAGATGTTACCGTTCGCTCTTCACGGGTACCGTACCTCAGCAAGAACGTCAACCGGGGCAACACCTTTTTCTTTGGTCTACGGCATGGAGGCAGTCTTACCGATTGAAGTGCAGATACCCTCTCTCCGGATAATGAAGGATGCAGGTCTGAGCGAAGATGACTGGATCCAGACCCGACTTGATCAATTAAACCTAATTGACGAAAAGAGACTCACTGCTATATGTCATGGTCAAACGTACCAAAAACGGATGATCAGGGCATTTAACAAGAAAGTCAGACCACAAGAGTATCAAGTTAGGGACCTGGTAATCAAACGCATCATTCTTCCTCAAAGTGATCCCAGGGGAAAATGGACCCCTGCGTACGAAGGGCCATTTGTGGTTAAACATGTGTTCTCAGGAGGAGCCATGATTCTAACCAACATGGATGGTGACGACCTTCCTCACCCTACCAATGCAGACATAGTAAAAAGATACTACACATGATAAAGGACCCGCTAGGTTGACATACCTAGGCAAAAATTAGGGCTTCCCGGCGAACCAAAAGGGTTCGGGCAAAATGAGGGATGAAATGAAAAAAATCTGTACACCCGGCAAGTCGAAAACCTGAAAAGGCGGCTTGGGCAAAAATGGGTATCCCGGTGGACTGAAAACCCGAAAGGGAGGTCCAGGCAAAAGTTAGGGATTAAAGCGTAATACTATGTCTCATTGGATCACTTTGCATCCAGAATCCGGTATCAATCTCAAGTTCAAACGGCATCGATCAATCAACTTCATCGTCAATTGAGCAGCAAAGTGATGAGACGCTCGAAGATATAAAGGCGATAGCAGAGTTGGAACCCAGTGGGATTATTCTTTTCACATAGCTGTTTTGTTTTCCCTTTTTCACAAAATTGTATAAGCTCTGTTGTTCGGCGGCGTTCTCTTACTAGGACGTCAGCCTCTTGTACATAAACGCCTATTTACAGGCAAATTCAAAAAATCAATACAAATTCACTTTTCAAGACAAATTGCCATTTGTTTTTCCTTTTTCTGTTTTGTTTTGCGAAGAACGTCCAATGTTCAATTTTTGATATATGCATTTGACACTAATTGCTAACTCATAAATATTTACATGCGAAACAAAAGATTAATTACAGGTAACATTAGAAACAGGGGCAATAATGAGTTGTCTAAGCGATCTAATTGCTTGGTCCACCAAGGTACCAAGGTAGGTTCGGCTGAAGAATGTAACCAAGATACCTTAATTCCCCAGAGAGTGAGCCAGCAAGTCAACAATACTCTCCCCAAGCAGAGTTAGCCTACTCTATCAGCCTTAAGGAAGTTGGGTATCCCCAGCAGATCTCAACATTCCCCAGCGTAATATACAAGCATCCCCGGCAGTCTTGATCTAAGATTGTTCCCCGACGGTATACAGACATCCAGTGGAGCCATTCCCCAGTCCAAGCTGAAAAATTTCCCCAGGAGAGTCCAGTCTATAAGTTTCCCCAGGAAAGTGGAATCCATCTCCCCAGCAGGAAGCTTATCCCCAGTAGATTCTGGAAAGCTTATCCCCCGCAGAGCACGAACGCATCTCCCGGCTTTATTCAAAGGTTATTTCTCCACCAGGATATAACTGGGTAATCCTCAGCCAATTGCTATGGAAAGATCGTCCCCGGCGAAGTCTTCCTATCCCCCAGCGGAGTTCATCATATTCTTCAACACAGAACAACAACGGTATCCCCAGCGGAGTTATCATCAGCATCTCAGCAAAGCACATCTCTTCCCCACAGAGTATTCCCCGCAGAGTATTCTATTCTCCAAGTTTATTCCCCAACGGAGTCATCTTCTCCTACTGGTATTCTTGCCACCATCACCCCCAGCGGAAACAACAAAGCTCTACTCTTCAATAGCAGCCCAGGAGTTAACTGCCCGGCACCCGTCAAGGATTTACTTTCCTAGACAAATCATACATTCATAAACATCACATCTTCATACATTATAGCATGCACATACGCATCATGAACATACAATCTCATTTATTTCGAGAACATCGCGCATGTCATACATCATAACATTGCATACAATTAACATTTTGTCTTTTCAGGACAAAGATCAATACAAAGATAATTGCTATCAACGGTCGTGATTCCAGATCCGATTCCTGTATCTTGCCAGGGTGTATCTGTTGACGACTACATTACCAGACTCGATTACTGTATCCTGCCAGGGCACGTCTGAAGAGTTCGAAGATCCGATTCCTGTATCTTGCCAGGGTGTATCTGTTGACGACCACATTACTAGACTCGATTCTTGTATCTTGCCAGGGCACGTCTGAAGAGTTCGAAGATCCGATTCCTGTATCTTGCCAGGGTGTATCTGTTGACGACTACATTACCAGACTCGATTCCTGTATCCTGCCAGGGCACGTCTGAAGAGTTCAAAGATCCGATTCCTGTATCTTGCCAGGGTGTATCTGTTGACGACTACATTACCAGACTCGATTCCTGTATCCTTCCAGGGCATGTCTGAAGAGTTCGAAGATCCGATTCCTGTATCTTGCCAGGGTGTATCTGTTGACGACTACATTACCAGACTCAATTCCTGTATCCTGCCAGGGCACGTCTGAAGAGTTCGAAGATCCGATTCCTGTATCTTTCCAGGGTGTATCTGTTGACGACTGATTCCAGACTCGATTCCTGTATCCTGCCAGGGCACGTCTGAAGAGTTTAAAGATTCGATTCCTGTATCCAGCCAGGGCACATCTACCTAAAGAGTTCGAAGATCAACACCTGTAACAGGCCAGGTAATTATCTTTCTTTCTCAGGTACGCAAGTTCTCGCTAAGGAATCTCTTACGCGATCAACACCTAGATGGCATCTATAAGCCCATCCATATACCAACAGTTCCAAATGGCATCTATAAGCCCATTCCCGATAAGGTTCTGTCACATCTCCAGATGGCATCTATAAGCCCATCCCCCTATCCATCATCTTTCCAAATGGCATCTGTAAGCCCATTCCCGCCATCACACTGCTGATACTCAACTATGTGAGTGCAAATTTCTGGGCACTCTAGTGTTCAATCATCTTCTACCCTCGGATCACGAAAGGCACACAAGCCAATCTACATCCTCAGGTCTAAGAAGATTGAACAGGGGCAACTGTTGTACCCCAAAATTTGCCCTCCCATAATCTTCAAAGTTTTGACAAGCATCACCTCAAATGGTTCAAAGTCTACTCAAGGGCTACACAGTCAACCATCCTCCTAAGCCAATCAAATTAGGGTTTTGGTTCATGCAAGGAAATTGAGGTTTTCAAGGGCTCAATCAAGTCCCATATGCTCATACACATTGTCAAGCACCTACATGTCAAGTTTCAAGGCTCACAAGGTCAAGTTGCACAGTCAAAAACCCTAATTGCTCAACAGTCAACTGTAGGGGCAAAATGGTCATTTGGCAGTCAAAAGTCAAAATTTTTGGTCAACATCTTATTTTGAAGCCACAATCATCATTTGGTCAAGTCTTGACCATGATTCCACAAGAATGGCTCAAAAATCATCAAGGTGTCAAAAGTTTCTATTTTTGGACAGTTGAAAAGTCAACTGTAACTTGACCAAGGCATAACTTTTTCATGGTTCATCAGAAAAATCCCATCCAATGCTCATCTCGAAGGGGAAGACATTTCCTACAACTCATATTCACATTCCAAGTCCAAGAAATTCTCTCACAAAAAGTTATCAATTTCAACATTATAGGTCATTTTCAAAAGTCAACAAAAAGGGACTTTAAGTCAAAGACCATAACTTGAGATTGGTAAATCCAAATGACATGGGACCAAAGATATTGGTTAGAGGACTTCAAGACCTTTCCAAAATGTCCAAGAACATGTTCATAGCTTCAAAATTGAGCAAGTTATGCATTGGAGAAGTTGGGAAATTTTTGTGAAATGGCCAAAATCAATTATCCTTGAAACTTCATTTTTGACAAAAGGGCCCCACTTTTTCCACTTGTTTCAGCTTGGCCATGCTTCCTACGTGTCCCACAAATTATTTCAAGATTTAAAATTAATTTTTCCATTTTTATTTAATTTTATTTGATTTAATTCATTTTAAATCTTTTAAAATCAAATAAAAATCAAGAAAATTAATTAAAGGGTATATTTTGTATTGAAATGCTTTGATACACCATCATGACCATTCCAAATTCGTGCAAAGGGCTAAATCAAGCAAGAATTCAAATTTTGGCACAAAAATGGAAGGTGTTTCAATGGAGGTTATGCCATTGAAATCGTGACATGCAAACGAGACTAACTCACTACTCGCGCCATTTTTATGTTAACCCAGGTGCTAATCGCTATTATTTCTGTTTGAGTTTAGTGGGGGTTCAAAACCCCCGCTATTTGTTTCATAATTGCAGGAAAGATGAGGAAGAAGGTGGACGTGGCTCATGATGATTGGGGCATTCAAAGTTTCAGCGCTTTTTTTTTGTTTCATATCATTAGTGTTGGATTTGTTTTATATTATTTGCTTGCCATTACCTATACAAACGTGCACGTTGGCTCAGATGGTGAGAACAAGGTTTGGTAAACGCTGGGACCTGGGTTCGATTCCCAGGTCCCCCCACATATTTCATATTTTTCCTCTTAACATGTTTCCATGCAGTGCACGTCCCGGGGCTCATCATGCAACCTCAAACGTTAGCTTGCCACATGGCCATGAGGATCAATCTGAAGGCCAGAACATGCAGTCCATGATGCACCCTAGTCAGCAAGCAAGCGCATGATCAGGAAAAGTCAATGAGGCCTTTGCCTCAATGGGCCTGAATTCCAGCATTTCACCCCCATTTCTGGCCCAGCACCCCCTCCATTTGGTTCATTATTTTCCTTTCATTTTATTTGTCAATTTAATTTCTTCCCCTTTTTTTATTTTTATTTATTATTAGTAATTAATCAATTAACCATTTTCATAAAAAACCAAAAAAATAGAATTAACCTTTTTATTATTATTATTTTTATTTTGTAAATAAACCATAATTGAATTAGTTTTTTTAATTAGGCCATTTTGACTTTTTTAATTAAAATAGATTTAGATTTAGGTTAACCTAGAATTTTATTTCTTTTTTCTATTTTATTTTCATAAAAAAACATAAAAAACAAAAAATATTTTCTTTTAATTAAAATAATTAATTAGTTTTTAATTTCATTTAATTACCAAAAAAGACAAAAAAAATCATTTCTCTTCTTAAAAGGGTCAATACCCTTAGACATTCCCGATTAATTTATTCGCGCGCATTTAATTTGTTCGATTATTATGTAATTGCTTAAGCCTTGTAATAGTAACTAGGTTTTACTTTCCGCATTTTTATTCAAACGGGTCTTTGTTAATTTGGCGATGTATAGACCCGCGCCTTGTAATAGTGTAGGATTTTACTTTCCGCACTTTAATTTCCGCACCTTTAAACTGCTAACTTGCATGAAAGAATGAATGACTAATTAAAAACAATGCGTAGCTCACCATAATGCATGATCAAAGATAAATGTTAAACTGAAAACAACACACAAATTCACACACCACTTCTAGGGTACGCCTCACTGTTGCCTTACCTTCGAAACGTGGTCGTCGAGTATAGGACGTCTTAGTAAGTCCTTATGTCCATGACATGATCCAGTTGCCTCGAAACGGTTGCCTCGAATTAAAAAGGATCAATGGCATAAGGGTAGCTTCTAAGGTGTCCTACTGTTGTTCTGGTGACCACACTGTCCCTACAAACGAATTGACCCGAACACCTCCAACGGTGGTGCTACCTACCTCTCAATGGTGGGATGGCACTACCTTAAGGACATTTACACAGCCTAATTCCTTAGGGTAGGTGGATGACTCATAGATACTTGCTCTATTCAAAAACAAATCAAAACTCTTTTCACACCGACACTTTCAAAAAGCTTTCAAAACAATTTTTCAAACACTCTTGAGGACTGATACAAGATTCGATCTGAAATCTTTAAACGAAACTTTTTCAAACCCACTCACAATTGAAAAGCAAACACTTTTGAAAACATAAGAGCAAGTATCTAAGAGCCCATGGATAACCATGGATAGAAAGGGTGCTAACACCTTCCCTTTCTATAAATCTACCTCCCGAACCGAGAGACATCTCTCATAAGGAATTTTGCTGTGCTTTTGGCCTTTCCATATTGGAGAACATAAAAGACGGTGGTGACTCTTGCTTCCGCGACATTTCGCGAAACCAGCGTTAAACAGTCAGTTCCAGATCCACCGATCACACATAGCCGCTTTCTAAATTATGACCGACAGCTCTCTGATGAAATTTACAGTAAAGGTCAGATCTGAACCCAGCTGGAGGAGGATTTTAAGGAATCAGAGGCCTAGTTGTAATCAAGCCCTTCTGCACCAATGCAAAATACAATTCAATGTACGTCATAGGGATGGGATCTAATTGATCCCTAATCCGATTCTGATTCTGCACAATATTCTGTTGTTGAGGAACCTGAACTGGTTGAGCATTAACGCAGGAGTAACATCCGCTACTTGTGGTTGATCAGTGTATGGAGGCCTACATCAAGGTCCTTTTATCTTAGTTGAGACAACATTGGCTTCTACCTTTTTCTTCTTCTGAAAGTTCCCAAGGTATTTCTTTTCACCATTAGAAGATTCAACAACTTTAGACACTTTACCATTCTTGATTCCTTCTTCTAATCTTTGGTCGATAGTCATCGGGTCTTTGAAGCTAGAGGACACACTACAGATCATCTTCTCCCAAAAGAAAGGGGACAAAGTATCCATGAATAAACCAGTTAATTCTTTCTCTACCAGAGGTGGTTCAACTTGAGATGCCAATTCTCTCCATCGTTGAGCATATTCCTTAAAAGATTCTTTCTTATTCTGAAACATATTTTGCAGTTGGCGAAGATCAGGTGCCATGTCAAGGTTGTATTTTTATTGCTTTATGAAAGCATCAACAAGATCTTGGAAGCATTGGATACAACCTTTCTCAAGTCCCATATACCATTTCAATGAAGCTCCACTCAGACTATCTTGGAAACAATGGATAAGCAGCTTGTCATTCTTTGTGTAAGCAGACATCGTTCGAAAGTACATCACCAAATGAATTCTTGGACAAATGTGCCCTCGGTATTTCTTAAAATCGAGAGTCTTGAACTTTGCAGATATAACCAGATCAGAAACTAGGCACATGTTTTCAGTAGAAATACCAAAGACATCATTACCTTCCATAGCTCAGAGTCTCTTCTCTAAAGTCTGATATTGTTCTTTGAACTCTTAAAACTCACCAAAGTCTCACTGACTCATACTTCGAGGACTGATAGCATGGTACTCAAAGAGAGGATTCCCAAAAGCAGCTTGTGCAGTAGGTTGACGAGAAGCAGTATGAACGATTGGCTTAGGTTCAACGAAAACTGGAGTCTGAAAGACTGGTCGGGAAGACTGGCCAACCATTGAAGTAATTGCAACAGGCGAAGAGTAGTTATGAGGTAACCCAAACTCTGGCCATGTAGTAGATGTATGTTAGATAGATTGAGTGTCAAGAGCAATAATTGGGATTTCAGATATCACAGTCTTTTGAGGTGGCTCTCCTCTGGTAATCAGGACTTGCATCATCTCAGTAAGTTTAGCCATGCCTAACTTCAACTCGTCGATTTCCATTTTGACTTCCATGTTGTGTTGTTCTTGGTTTTCCATTCTCAATCTGACAGCAGCTCTAGTCCCGTAGTTATGTTGAGGAATCAACTTGACGGTAGACGATTAACTTAAAGAAAGAAGCAACTGGGAATAAGATCTTGAATGACTTGGATGTATGCAGAATGATGCAGAGGGTGCAAATGATATGCCATGTTATGCAATGCATTGCACAGTAACAAGATCACATGGTTTAGAGTCACGAGCCTGGTGTCAACGGTACAACCCATAAGGTATGGACTAACGTTTATAACCTGTCGAACAAGGTTCTAATAGGTTCCCAGAGTCTATATCCTTCCTTCGGATATTACCAACATCCCGATTAACTCGGTAATTAGTAATATTCTCAGGAAAAACTCGTTCGAGCGTAGTATCGTGTAACAACTATTTCTGGATTACTCCGTCATAGCTTCTGCAATAAACCTAAAATGCCAAGATGGGTTAGGTAATCTACGGTCCCCAGCTTCAGTAGGCTCCCAGGTCGAAAGCAGTACGTCTTCCCGATTACTCAGTAAATGACACTACAGTCAAAGAGGCCTCCACTGAGTGGGGGATCTCATGTCTCCTTTTTTGGGATTACTCCCTCAAAGTTAACATGACTATACCGCCCATCCTATCTTATGTTTTCCCAAAGTACGGGTAGAATACTTATAAGAAATCACCAAGCCCCTAAAAACCAGGAAAATCTAGACAAACATATATACAACATAATGGGAAGTAATAAACAACAAGTAAAACAATATATACACACTCATAGAATAGAAACAAACAAAGCTAGGATTGACCCACTTAGGAATGGACCAGCAATAGGTCAATCTATCCCCAGTGAAGTCGCCTCTTTCTTCTGTCGCACGCGCAAATCAGAACTAAGAAAGAACGAAATTGCGACAGTGATGATATGAAAAGAAATGTAGTGGTAAAGATTTGAGATTAAGCCATTAGTTGACTTATCTTAACACAATGAAGTCGCCACCTCACTTTATTGTTTCCAAAGGGAAATGGGAAAAAAGAGAACAAAACCCAAAAAGATCAGAGATCGAGGTACGGGGTTCGGTTATGCAAATGGAAGGTATTAGCATCCTAAGCATATACGGTACTCTGCAGGATCCACTTTGTTTGGTTTCTTTTAAAAGGAGTGTCATGTAAAGGTTTTTTTGCTAAAGGAAAAGAATGAATGGGTATTTGTAAACAAAAGAAAATGAAATGTTTTTTATTATTTTTGTTGCTCGCCTTGGGTCGTAAGACTTAGTGCCTACGTACTCTCTCGTCCAATGGGAAAGTCAGAGCACCGTAGTTCGGCTAGAAAAGACTTGTCTGTTGATTGTTTTAAGCAAGGAGACAAGTCGTCATTGTTAGGAGAGATATCCCGATTAACGCCCACAAGGTGTGAGAAAGATGGACCCTGTATCGGCAAGAGTGAGGGTTTGAGAACGCCTCTAGTACTCAAGTGGAAAAGTCGACACACTTATAACCATAGGGATAGGAGAATGTTGCTCGACTATCAATGAATCATGTCTCATCTTAAAAAAAGGTTTGAAGGGTAAAGGTGCTCGAGCACACAAAAAGGTTTGAATGAGTTGAAGTGATTTTGTTAATTTCGAAAGATGTCGAAGTATGATTATGTGTATTGAAGTTTGTTTAAAGAAAAGAAGTTTTAAAATAAAAGCACTCGACAAAGCCGAGGTTTATTATGAAAGAGGTTTGTGTTTATAAACAAAGAAGATTTTGAAAAAGATGAGAAGATTTTGAAAATTAAAGAAGATGGGAGGAGATGAAGGGACTACCCTAAAGCATAAGGTAAAAGCTAAGGAGAAGAACCATCAAACTAATAAGAAGACAATACTGGACATTATGGGTCAAGATAGAATTCTCATTCTTTGGATTGAAACCAAGCAAGCAAAGATACTATACCTCATGAGAAAACCAAGCTTTAATTGCTTTAGGTCTTCGAAAAAATTGGGCAGAGTAACGGCTGCATACAGGTGAGTTCCAGATTATAAACAAAGTATGTAATCACAATAACCTGCACACAAAATAAACAAACAACCCAATGTCTTGAGGTAAACCTCAAGAACTCCAAACAAAATATCAATTAAGGTAACAAGGTCTCCAATATAAGCCAAGGTATCTAATCCTAAGTCCAAGAAGTCCATCACTCCATATAGCCAAGGATAGTAACCAAGTAGTACAAGTATCATTAATGTCTTTTATGATTCATGTTGATTATTAAGTGTCTTTAAAAGGAAAAGAAAAGCTCAAGCAAGCAAAATAAAAATGACATAAAAGTAAATGCTCAAGTGAGCAAAGATGAAAATAACATAAAAGTAAATGCTCAAGTGAGCAAAATAGAAATGGCATGAAATGTAAATTCTTAAAGTAAATGGTACATAAAGTAAATATCACAAAATAAAGGCATAAAATAAAGTCAATTGTTAGAAATTAGTGGTAAGTTGGATGACCATCTTGAAACTTGCATTTTAAACTCATTAGAGGATTGGTAGAACCAAAGCCTCCACACAACAAGTTGCATTTGCTTTTTGTCAAGTATATCATCCATTTAATAAATTCACAAGGTAACATTTAATGATCAACAATGCTTAAGTGATCCGCGTTGACCAAAATTAATGAAGATCCATTAGAGGATTGGTAGAACTAAATCCTCCACATAATGAATCTCAAGGTTATTGGATCAAAGGGATGAAATTAACATACTTGGGCTTGCAAACATAGGTTTGGGCCACGAATGATCATTTATTCGAATCAGGACAAAATTTAGCGCTATGTTAAGCAATCGTAAGTGGACTTATGTAGAAGTCGCACCTATTTTGAGGCTGGTCAATAGCAATATATGTACTTCATGTTTGTATAAATGATATAGATATCATCACCCCCTTAACATGTAGCACATTTAAAAAAAGAAAGGGATAAGATGAAGAGGGAGGGGAATGATAAGCTAATTTGGATCACTACCTCAAATTTCTTTCATCTTTAAATTCAATAAATCATCTAGATGGATTAAAGCACTAAACATATTGTTTCAGCCCAAAATTTTCCCTCTCATTTTACACAAAACATACTCCTAGAGGTCCTCAATTGCTCAAGTTGACTAAGGATTACCAGACAAATCCTCCTCCTAAGATAATGAACCTCAAACTAGGGTTTCACTCCTCATCAAGATGTTTGAGTTCCAAAGATCCTAAATGGTTTCCATTACCATAATATGTCCTCAAGATCATCCATGCCAAGTTTCATGCCTTGCACAAGAAGTTTGCTCAATCAACTGCTCAAATGCCTGAAAATCAACTATACTAGGTCAAAAGTCAACTGTGACCCTCATACAGTCAAACCATAAGATTTTTAGTCAACATCAACATTTTGAAGTGATATACATCATTTTATCAAGGGTTGATCATGATTCCTCAAGGAATGCTCCTAATTCATCAAAACTCAAAAGTTGATAAATTAGGGTTCCTATAGGAAAAGTCAACCAAACTTTGACCAGGCATAACGTTCTCATACTTTATAAGAAATTTATCATCCAAGGCTAATTTTTAAGAGAATCCAATTCCCTACAACTAATATTCAGCCCTCGAGTCCAAGAAATGCACCATTTGAAAGATATAAATTCAGACATTATAGGTCCTTTTCAAAAGTCAACAAAAACATCTTTTGGGTCAAAGCTTCTTACATAAACATGGAAGATCTAATTGATATGAAAATAAATAGGTTGCTTATGGGACATCCTAAGCTTTCTAAAAAGTCCAAGAACATCCTCTTAGGGTCAAAATTAAGAGAGATATGCATTGTCAAAGTTGACCATTTTTGGAAATTTGCACAGAGTTAACAATGCCCAAAATTGCAGTTTTTCCACATGGGCCCATCTTTTTCAAGATTGAATCTTATCCCTAGCATGGTCCACGATCCATGGGACCCTCCTTGCCTCATTTATTTATTTATCTAATTTTTTTTGATTTTATTTATTTAAAATTCAAATAAAATCAAATAAAATCAAAAATAAATCAAATAAATGGGATAAGATTTGTTTTGGCATTGATTGAATATCTCATGAGCTGTCAAATGGCCAAACAAATCATGCAAGTTTGAGAATGGGAAGAAATCTCCATGTTTGGAAAGATTGGAAGCAAACTTAAAGACCATAACATCTTTTGATTCTTTCCAATTCTATTACCCTAGATTGATTCACTACTTATATCCGGACACTCAAGACCTAGAACACAAGGGAACAAATGCGCAACTAGCCTCAAAATAGAGAGAAAATTTCCAAATTTTCCAACAAAAAGTGCAGATCGGTTTCACTTCTGGAGGCCAATTCAAGTTGTTCTAAGGATCAAACAATAACCCTTGTACGTCTAGGAAGCTATCACGATCATTCCCAAAGCTTGCAGTGTCCAAAACTGCTCCCTTGCACTCACGCTTTGTTCTTATCATTTCTAATTCAATTTAACTCATTCAGCTATTATAAATATGATTTGACTGCATATTTGTGTTCATGATCATCATGTGAATGTTTCTGGATATTTTAATTTAAGCTTGAGTGCAGGTATAATCATTTGCCATTGTTAGGGTTCCGAAGCATCAAATTGGGGAACCCTAGCTGGAGGCAAAATTGGATAAAATTAAGGGGCTCTTTGTGTTCAGGGGATGATTTGCAGTCGATCCATGTCTTTGGATGAAATTTATTCTGCTTGAATCGTGTTTTAGAATGTTGCAGGTTTGCAGCTACGAACAAAATCCGTCACTATAGCCTATAGTGACAAAAATAACTGTAGGTAAATGTCCATCACCTAAAACGATGGATCAATGAAGAAGGTGGTTGCGTGGTGTTCATTGATTGGCTCATTCAAACAAAAGGGACCCACCAAAAGGCGCGCGCGTGACAGCTGGGCATAGCGCTCTGTTTACCTTATATTCATTTTGTTTAATTATGTACACAACTAATAATTCAACACAGATGGTAAAGGCAAGCGCGTGTGAGAGGAAGGGCCTGGGTTCGATCCCAGGTCCAGACATTTTCTATTTTCTGATTTTCTTGTTTCAGATCCAGCGTGTTTCATAGTCAGGATTCCACCATACACCTCAACATCTCATGCCTTGGATCATCTACTGATCAGATCCAACATACAACAAGCTAGGAGCATGGTAGACCCTCCAAAGGTGATCCCCACTGGATCAGATGCAGTCATTGGGTCAACAATCTTGTGCTTAACACAAATTAAATTCTGCACCCCCAAAATCACTTCCAACATCAGGCCCATTTTAATTTTTGTTTTAATTTCTTTAACCTTTTTATTGTTTTATTTACTTTTAATTGTTTTAAAAATATTTTTTAATTAAATCTTAAAATCATAAAGACACAAAAAACATTAGAATTAGGTTTTTTCATAAAATATTTAATTTCATTAATTAATTAGGTTAATTAGGATAATTTAAATTCCTTTTTCATAATTAAAATTAATTAGAAATTAGGTTAATTTGCAAAATTAATTACTTTCTCAAAAATCCAAAAATATTTTTCTTCTAAATCAATTAGATTCGTTAAACTTTAATTCCTCGTTTAATTTATTCTCGCACGCATTTATTTATTTATTTATTCCAACTATTGTATCTGTTTCGAGTTTGTAATAACTTTTAACTTAGGTTTATTACTGCTTTTATTTGCCGCTTTCCCCCAAAGTTTTTGGTTATGTAATCCCCTCCCCAAGGCCTTGTAATAGCTAGGTTTAAATTTCTCGCACTTTATTTTATGCTATTAATTAAACTGTTAGATGATTGATAATAGGATTGTGTGGGAAAGATAAATCAATGTTTAAAACAGTAGAAAACCCTAACTGTGCAAAGATAATTGACTGAAAAACAAACACTTGCACATGCTCACTCATAGGGTTTTTCCTCACTTTGGTTGCTTTCGGTAAATGGTCACTACTCTCGAAACGTGATAATTTTTAGTGGATGTCCTCTAATTCGAAAGATCACTAGTCCCTCGACGACCCTTTCGACGTTGCCTCGGTAAAAAAGTGATCTTAGAACTTTAGGACAATTACTAAGAGATCTTGCCCTGTTGCCTTAAGTGACCATAATCGTCCCTTTCGATTGTCCCTTAAACTCCAATGATGGAGCTACCTACTACTTAATAGTAGGATAGCACTATCTAAAGGAAATAAGAAAAATGAACAGTCTTTTCGAGTAGGTAGAAACTCTTAAGTACTTGCTCAAAATAATTTTTTACACCATACACTTTCAAACAAAAGTTTTCAAAAACCCTTTATCACACCCTTGAGGAATGATACAAGAGTTACCATAAAGTGAATCGCCGCACTAAGGAAATTTCACAACTTTTTAAAATCACACAAACACACAAAAGTAATTTAAAAATGAGCATATGCCTAAGAGCCCGTGGAAAAGTACGGATAGAAAGGGTGTTAACACCTTCCCTTTCTATAATCTTCCCCCCATACTCAGAAACATCTCGAAAAAGGTTTTTTCTGTTCTTTTTCCCTTTTTCTTTGTTGGATAAAATAAAATATAGCGGCGACTCTTGCTTACCGTACATTTGCAAACAAAAAAACGCAAAACTAGTAGTAACAAAAACGGTCAGTTCTGCCGCCGTATCACACATATCATTAATCCAAAGCACCAAAAATGAATTAAATAATTCACTCTTTGGTAGATTTGAATTGATGAACATTTATCCAACTTCATCTACACTACAAAGTCCATTGAATTTAAATAGAAATTGGACATTTAAAATTGCAATCCAAACCAACAATCAAAAGGAGTGAGTAAAAAAAGCATTTTGGATCAAAGCTGCCCCAAAACAAGGAAAAAATGCATTCTATCTCTGTGCAAATCGACCGCACTACCGTGTAAATTAATTTGCACAATGTTTTTTTCAAAAATCTATGCGAAATTCACTTAGTACAATCGATTGCACTGTTACAACAATCGATTGCACGTTGTTACAGACAACAAAACAACATTTTAAAAGGTCAAATTCTTGTTCAAACTTTCCATCAAACACCTTATGTCATGGATTCAATTGAGCACAAAAGTTCCATCAAATTATGAGAAAATAGCACCAATGGAATCACAAAACAATGCTCAATGAATCAACCCCAAAGATCACCAAGAGATCACATTGTGAAAGATGAATTATCCAACTTACCAAAGGTAGATCTAGAGAATTATCAACACAACTTCAAGAATTTGCTTCAATTCAACCACAAGAATCAATTTCCAAGCTTGGATGTAGAGAATTGATGAAGAAAAAGTGTTTGAATGAAGGTTTAACTCAAATATTAGTAAGCTTCAATGCAAAGCTTACTAACTTTTTGAAAATGGAACTTTGAGTGGATTTGGTAGATGGAGAGAATTGAGAGATTTTTTAGCAAAGTGATTTTGGCTATCAAAAGCTTGAGATTTGAATGAAATGAGGGCTCTATTTATAGAGTTTAGGCTTGGGATTAGTGGTAATTTGGTAATTAATTCTTGAAGCTAAAATTTGAATTAATGATAACTCTTTCAAAAATTAGAGAAAAATTGGAGCCAAAATTTGACAAGCTTGAAATTGCTGATTTTTTCAAATTTTCACGCTACGCAATCGATTGCACTACAGTGCAAATCGATTTGCACAGTGTATTTTTTCAAAAATTGCATAAAATACACTTTGTGCAATCGATTTCACTCTAGGAGCAATGGATTGTACAGTAAAAAAAATGAAATTTTTTTAATTCTTTTTCTTTGCAAATAGAGATTTTAGGGAAATAATACCGGAAAACCTTATTTACCATATGCTTCGACTCGGTACCTACAAAACACAAATATGCAAAGACAAAGATAAATATTTTTTGTATTTTGATTATAAGTTAGTCAACAACACAAGATCAAACTTAAAGATAGGATGCAAATGTGATGAACGAAGCTATTTATTAATGATTGTGACCGAATGAGAAAATATGATATGAAAGTGCGATTGAAAAAGTTAGGGGCGAAATTTAGGGTACAACACATGTCATTAACTAATTTTTAATTTACACTGTTCAAACACTATTCATGGGCATTTTCATGGTTATTGGTCACAGATATGGTACTGTTCACAATATTATTCATGCACTATTCATGGTACTGTTCACCGTATTTGTGAACAATATCTACGGTGTAGTGTAAGCTTGAGTGTATGAATAATATTGTTGCTTTTACCTACCAATCCTATCTATATTTTACCTACCAATCCCATCTAACAACTCTTTCAAACACTATAAATGTATTATTGTAGGTAATGGTTCTAATCAATAAAATGATATAGATTATGGTGAAACTTTTATCCCCATGGTTAAACCAGTAGCCATTTGAATGATATTAAGCATTAATTTATCTAAATAAAGGTATCTGTATTATTAGATGTCAAAATGATTTTCTAGATGTAAATCTTGATGAAAATGTGTATATGAACTAACATCGTGGTTTTCAGAACTTTGAATACTCTGACTATGTATGCCTACTTAAGATGTCTTTTATGGAATCAAACAAGCACCTCGTGTTTGGTACCAATTATTTACCAATTATATCACTACAACGTGTTTCTCTCATATTATTAAAGATCATTATTTATTTATGTATTTATCATTATGAAAATGATACATCTTATATTCTTCCTAATGTAGATGGCATTATTCTAGTTTCTTCTTCTGATGTTTTTCATCAATCCATTATGTCTAAACTTAACTCTGGAGTTGCCATGAAAGATTAGGACATCTCAATTATTTTCTACGTATCTTTGTTAAAATCTATTCATTATGTATTTTTCTCTCATAAAGAAATGTGCACTTAAAATTATTTAGAGCTCATGCATGTCTTCTTGCAAACATTCACCTACACTAATGGACATGAAAATAAGACTTAATGGTTCTTTAAGTAACCCCTATCATGACCCAAGTGAATATCATAGTATTTCTGGAGTACTACAATACTTGACATTTACAATACCAAATATATCTTATGTCATTAGATCAATGTACTTATTTATGCATGATCCGAAGAAAAAAAAAGATCTTTATATTGAAGAGAATCATTCGCTATATTCAAGATCTACTGATCTCGACCTTCACCTGTCACCCTCCCTTGTTAATAAGCTCGTCTCTTACACTGGTGAAGATTGAGGTGGATGTCCTTACACATGAAGTCTATTGTTGGCTATTGTGTGTATCTTTGGTATGATTTGATATCTTAGTTTGTGAAAAGACAACATACGTTATCTAAGTCTAGCACTAAAGTTGAATATCATGGAGTAGGTAATATAGTGTACGAGTTATGATGGGTTAAAATTTACTTATGAAACTAAATTGTCATGTTTAAAAAGTAACTTTGATCTATTGTGATAATGTGAAGGTGTGTCGCAGTAGAAAAAATACTCGAGCACATCGCGCACTCAAAATATAACAAAGTCTCCACTGATCTTTATTTATTCCAAAGGAACGAGAAAATATCGAATAAAACCCACGAAAGAAAATAAATGGTTGCTACAACCAAGAGCGGGTTCGGGAGTCAGTGATGTAAGGGGAAGATATTAGCACCCCCACATCCGTTTTACTCAATGGTACCCATTTAGTTAGTTTGCGAATGAGTGTTAGAGTGAAAGTTTGTGATCTTCTAATTATTAATCGAGAAATGAAAGAAAAGTGAAATGTTTTTTTGGATTTTTTTACTATTGTGCTCGCCAAGACTTGATAGCCTCATGCCTACGTATCCCCATAGTGCAATAAAGAAATCAAAGCTTCATAGTTCGGTAAAAAAATTTTGTGGGTTAGTTCATTTTAGTGAGAGATACTCGATCATATTCGAACGAAAACATTATTTCCTGAAACATGGATAATGGAACATTTGCATCACTTCAAGATTGGATAACTAAATCTGGATCGACACATACTTTTTCCATCACCGCATTCAAGTGGAAAAGGTTCAACAGTCACATGTAGAAGGAACATTGTTTTCATCGTCATAAAATTGACAGAATGTCGCTCATTCTGAAAAGGTTTTAAATTGAAAATTTATGTCGCAAAAGGTTTGAATGAGTTGATATTGATTTTATACGACATGAATATTAAGGTTGAAAAAAACACAAGAAAGGGAAATTTTAATTGGGGTTTTCAAAAACTATTTATTTTGCAAATGCTTCTCACACACAAACAATGATAACTAAGCAAGAAAGAAAAGTGACATGTTTGGTTTATACAAGTTCACCTTAGAAAAGACTACTTTTGTCCACCTGCCAAGGTGATTTTGGTTAGAAAAAGGACTTAATCCAATAATATAGAAAGATTACAACAACCTCTAAGAGTTTAAAAAAACACCTTAGCCCTCTCAAGTAATTCATACTACAACTTAGTCACTTGAGGAAATAAATCTATAAAGATTTACAACCAAACAGTGTTTACAAGAATGCTTCTAAAATGCATATTTAACACTATAATAAAGAATAAATGTTTATACACAAATATGAGCAACAACTTTTGTGCATACAACAATGATAGAACTAACACAATAATGAGCAATGACTCTTGTGTTCTATAGAATATAAGTTAACACAAAATATGAGCAACAACTCTTTGTGTTTTTCTTTTAAATATTTTCTCTCTTTTATTTCTTATACTTTTGATGCTTTTCTTTGAGTAGTTTATTCGTTCATAGTTATTCTTCAAAAAAGTAGCAATCCCTTTATATAGGATGAGAAAAGAAGACCGTTGGAAAACGTCAGTTTCACCAAGCCGCCGGTTGCAACGGTAGCGTATGAACATGGGAAACAAGGAGCACACACAAACTTTATCCGTACACTGAATTCTGGACAAATAAAGGAAAATGTGTTGTATTGTTGTACTTTTTACTTCTCGTGTAAGTTTCTGATCTTTTCTTTTATTTGAGGTAATTTTGATCTGAAGTAGTAAGAGAACACAGAAGAGATCATGTCTTTGTTCTTCAATCTTCGGATGGAATGTTTCTGATATGAAGAGATGAATATTCCAGAAGATATTTCTTTGTTGTGTTCTCAAAGGTATCAGAGTCTTCAGAACTAGAACCTAGCCTTCACATATGTAAGAGCAGCTTATTTGACAAACAATTTCTTGATATCTGAGTGGTGAAGAAAAAGATTTATCTGAGAAGCAATTTATCTTGTTTTTTGATTATTGAAGCAAAAGCTTGATATCTGATCTTCACTGTAGATTCTTTTCTGGACACACTTGACTTCTGAAGCAACAACTTATCTAGAGAAGTATACGTGAGTCCATTTTCGGTGAACATTCAACATTCAATCAGAACTGTTGATGTTTCTTTAGAACTTAAATGATAGTCTTTCTCATGCGAGCTAAACACATTTTTGATGATTCTTCAGACAACGATTCTGAATCAATTTGAATGTTTTATCTGCACACTTAAAGAACTATTAGATACCAAAATTGTTACATATAAAATATATGTATTGTTATCACCAAAACTCAGAGATTATATGCAGAACCAAATCTTGTTCTAACAGAGTATTGAATGGCCAATGTACGGTCCTTGTATTCAAACACTTAAGGAAAGATTGAGTATGCACTGAAACCCGCCTGTTTAATCCTTTTTTATTGAAAAAGAAGAGTGAGAAAACTTTAATTTAACTCCTTAACGGTGGGTGAGCATCGAACGACCGAGATACGGTTCTCGCATTCAAATGCTCGTGAGAAAAGTAGGATATGCACCCCAACTCGTGTACTGTTTATTGAGTTCAAATTAAACTCATTTTAATTAAAGTGTTTTAGTCAAATTGTAATTAATCAAATGACAAGCTATGCAACTTGTACTTGATTAATTTAGGAAAAGGTAAGATATGCATCCATCTCTTCCATTCAATCATATTTGATTGAGAAAATATTTTCACATTTTGAAACGACTTGACGTCGAATCAAGCGTTGAAGTTGATTATGAAAAAGTTTGAATGAAGAAGAAAAAAGGTTGATGGCTATGCAAAAACAAACGATTTACAGGTTTGGGGTATGACTCGATATATGGATCAAGTATACTTTGGGCTGGTTGATTACGATGCACGAGGCGATCGACTTACAAGAAAGGGGTGTGACTCGATATATGGATCAAGAATGTAGGAGTTTAAGTGATTTTAATATACAACAATAAACAAATAAAATCAAAAGAAAGCGATAAAATTATTTTACACTTCATGGGAGTGGGGGTACACATTTCTGAATGGGGATAAAATAAGCAATAAACAAAAGCCTAAACAAATAAGCATACACAAATGGATTTAACCCTCAAATAAGCGTCCAATTAATTAAAAATGCATGAGTCCCATTGTAAAGAAGTCCAAGAGTAAGCTATTTTTGTGTACAAAACAAGCTCATTGTAAGAAGGTCCAAGAGTAAGCCATATGTTGATTACGATGTTTAAAAAGTGATCGAATTACAAGGTATAAAATGACTCGACATTGAATCGAGAATTAGTTCTTTTTGAAAAGGGTTTAATGTGATGCTTGAAGTGATTAACAATTGAATAAAATAATAAAACACAATCAAAATGAAAGCGATAAAGTTATTACATCACATGGAGATGGGGGTATGCTTTATAAAATGGGGATGAAATAAAACAATTACAAGTCCATACAAGTGTACAAGTGAAATAAATATTTAATCAGTTAATTAAAAATTGATCAAATTAATTAACAAGTTAATAAAAATTGATTAGCAAATTTAATCAATTTTAATTAATAAAAATCAAATAATTAAAACAAGATTTAATTACTCAATTAAATCGTATTGTAAGAAAGTCCAAAAATATCATAATGAGAATAGAAGGGCTAAAGATAGAAAGGGATTGCAATTAGAAACATGGTGTCCCCATAGCCCAAATTTTAGTAAAAAAAACAATAAAACAAACAATGAATTAATAAAATGAAAAAGAACAAAATAAAAATAAAAATAAAAAGTGAAGAGAGAGAGAGAGAAGAGATGTAAATTGTACACTCTCCTCGTTAAAATTCTCTAAATTTGTTTCTTTGTTAATTTTTAATTAAATGAAAATAAGATGGTTGAAAAGTTTACTGACCAATCATGATATGGCAATTAATTTAACACCATTAAAAATAAACAAACTGTTATAATAATAATAAATTATTATATTTACTATTTGAAATATATTGTGAATAATGAATATCTACTATATATAAAATTCTGTAATAGTTACATGTATTATTACATTAAACGAATAGTTATACTTCATGTAATATAAATAGCATATCTTAGGTGTATGAAAATACACAATATTTTCTTTAAAGAAATAAATCACTCTCACACTCTCTTCTATATCTCTATTTACTTAGTTTGGTTCAGATATTCGCTTTATCTCAACACGTTATCTGCACGATCGTTTTTATCAGAAGTTTTTTTATTACACTAGGTATATATTCTATATTATTACTTTAATCCTATTAGTACTGTTATTATTATTATTTTCTCTGGTTATAGAAAACTGGCAACCAGTCAAGTGATTTATATTATTATTATTATTATTATTATTATTATTATTATTATTATTATTATTATTATTATTATTTATCCCGGTTATAGAAAACTGGCAACCAGCCAAATGATTTATAACAAGAGTGGCTATTATTGTTATTATTATTTTACTTGTTATAGAAAACTGGAAATTCGTCAAGTGCTCTATAATAAGTAAAGCTATTCTTATTATATATTTTTTGTGGAGGTTCAAAATCCCACATGTTGTTACTAGCTTTTATATTTAGTGAAGGTTTAAAACTCCATATTGTTACTAGCTTTTATATTTAGTGGAGGTTTAAAACTCCATGTTGTTACTAGCTTTTAGATTTAGTGGAGGTTTAAAACCCCATGTTGTTATTAGCTTTTATATTTTGTGGAAGTTTAAAACTCCGTATTGCTACTAACTTTTATATTTAGTGGAGGTTTAAAATCCCATGTTGTTACTAACTTTTATATTTAGTGGAGGTTTAAAACCCCATGTTGTTACTAGCTTTTATATTTAATGGAGACCTAAAACCTCATATGTATAGTCTAATATTTATCATATGTGTTCTTTTGTCTTATATCTTATCTGATAATTATCTCCAACACTTATAACGGCCATATAATTTTTTTCTTCACACTAACCTTTTCCTTTTTTTTTTCTTTTCCCTTTCCCCAACGATAATATAACGACTATTTTTTTTTCAAAAAAAAATTACCTCTATAAATATTTCAACTTCTTCCATAATTTTCATATCATTCTCAAAACTTCTATCCATATTTTTCAAATGGCTAAAATTCTTCTTTTGTTCATCACTCTACTTGTAATTATTTTGTTTATTATCAGTGTTATCAAACATGAAGAATTAGGTAATGATTTTGTAGCTTTGATAATAATTATCGTCTTACCATTACTAGTCTTAGCTTGGTTTATTAGTAGAGGTTTTTGAATAATATGTAGTTGTAATACGGTGGGAGAACCGACTTAGTTGCTTTGCGTTTGATCGCAATTATTGCGGATAACAAGAGTCGCCACCGACTTTTCTTTTATCCAATACGAAAAGGGTGAAAAGAACAGGAAAGACCTTTGAGATTATTTCTTGAGTTCGGGGGATAGATTATAAAAAGGGAAGGTATTAACACCCTTTTTATTCATAGTTATCTATGGGCACTTAATTGCTTGCTAGATCACTTGCTTTATTTGAAAATATGCTTTGTGGTGTGGGTTTTAAAATATTTTGAAAACCTCTTTGTAATGATTCTCGTCTCTATAAGAATGCTTACAAAGTGTTGGTTTTGAAAATAGTTCAAAGATGTGTTTGTTATGGAATATGTTTTTGAAAGTGATTTTTAAAAGTATCTTTGTAATGATTCTCGTCTCTATAAGAATGCATACAAAGTGTTTTGACTTTTGAAAATGTTTTAATTGAAAGTGTTGGTGTAAATTTTTTTTAGTTGTGAGCAAGCAAGAAGCTACGAGCGTCCTACCTACTCGAAAGGTCTTTGTTCTTTTCCTCCTCTTTAGATGTTGCCATCTTACCATTGATTGATAAGAAGCTACATCGTTGGATGTGAATGGACAGACGTGGGTCATCATATAGTCATGAATAGCAATGTTGTGAGATATCTTAGCGTTTCTCTTGAGGGACTAAGATCATTTATAAGGCAACATCTGAAGTGTCATCGATGACTATGATCTTTTGATTGTTTTTGCTAAGATGTCTCACATGCATATTATGACCATTTTCTCAAGGCAACATGTGGAGTTAACCCTAGAGGTGCAAGTGTGCAAAGTGTGTTTGATTGCATGCATTTTGTTTTGAATTAGGGTTTTCCAAGCATTGGTTTTAATCTTGCCATACACAACCTAATTACTAACATTTATATGAAAGCGGTAAATTGTGAAAAATAAATTTACTATGCTATTACATCACTTGGGGATGGGGATACAAATGTACAAACGGGGATTTCAAGAAATTTAATCCTAATTTATTATTATAACCATATTGAATGCGAATAAATGTACAAGAATTGGAATGAAAAGAAAATGAACTTTATTTTCATTTTTGTTAAAGAAAGGTTTTGATTAATTAAAATAATTATGAAAATAAAATATTTTTTGTAATGTTTTTATATATTCATAAAATAAAACTTGTAAATAAATAGTGTGTAAAAAAATCAACTCAAAAGGAGTTGTTTTGATTTGTTGGAAAGATATTTGAAGTTTTTTAAAAAGAGAAAGGAAACAAACAAAGGGTAAAAACTGTTCTGGTCCTGCCAAGGTTTGAACTCAGGACCCTATACAGAAATGCATTTCATGCGCGCTGTTTGTACCACTGAGGTGGTCTGTTTCGTCCGTTGGTTATACAGCTTGCACTAAAAATAAAATGAACTCAGGGCTTCATCTCATTCCTTCCAGCGCAGGGATGTATATCACCATGTTAAGCTTTTTGAAAGCTTCGATTCTCAACCAAATAGAATATTACAAATACCAAACCTGTCTAAAATCTGAATACACATCTAACTATGTAACTTTTGAAAGCCACAGATTAAAGGTTAACACAAATTTGTTTGTTGCCAAAATTGAAGCCTAACTAGTCAGAATTGCAGTTCTCAACATATAAGCCATGATAATCGAAACTAAGAGCATGGCTAACTTCCTAGACATGATATCTACATTTCTTCTTTTCAATGCATATACAAATGATGTTTGAATGAAAAGTCCCAAGTTTAATAAATTTTACCTCTTGGAGTGAAACTTGAAGTACTTCGACAGAGCCTCTAGGAATGGTTTGATAATTGACCAAGTATGCCTCAAACTCCTTGAAGTTATTCCAGTTGCTACTTTACTTTGAAAACCACTTGAATTTAAGGTTTATTAAGAGTGAATCGAAGAGTTCCCTGACTTCCTTGAGTGGTCTTTTTTGAAGGCTTTGGAAATGTTCCAAGGCTAGTATATGAAAGCTAAAGGGAGTGAATCGAAAGGCTGATGTGTGGATGTTAAAGGGTGAATCGAAAGGCTCTAATGTGTGAAGGGATTTGAGTTTTTTTTAGAGTTTGAGAGTTTGAGAGTGTTTTGTTATCTTTTTCCTATATCTCAAAAATACGACCTTGATTTGTAAAGAGTTTCTCTATTTATAGAGAAGAGGGTTCTTTCACGTTCAGGATAACATGCTATTGTTTTGTGTAAAACAAAAAGAAATCAAGTTTAATGGGTTTTCATGGTTCCCAAGTTCAAGTACAAGTGGGGGTCTGATGTTTGCAGGAGACTTGAATTATTGTGATACGGTGGGAGAACTGACTTGAGGTTTCGCGTTTGTGTTTGCAAATGTTTCGGTTTAGCAAGAGTCGTCACCGACTTTTTATTTTATCCTAAGGAAAGGTCAAAAAGCACAGGAAAGACCTTTGAGATGTTTTCTTGGGTTCAGGGAGTAGATTATGAAAAGGGAAGGTGCTAGCACCCTTTTCATCCATGGTTTTCCATGGGCTCTTAGTTACTTGTTTAGATCACTTGCTTTGCTTTTCAATTATTTGAAATGGTGCTTTTCAATTGTTTGAAATGGTGCTTTGTGTGTGGTCTTGAAAGATGTTTTGAAAAGAGGCCATCGTTGTGGCAACCTTTGTAATGATTCTTGTTTGAATGTATACAAAGGTGTTTTTGTCTTTTGAAAAGTTTTCAATGTTTGAAAGTAGGGTTTTGAAATTGTGTTGTGAAGTGTGTTTGAAAATAGCAAGGATGTTTTGCAAGCTTTTGATCAAGTAACTAAGAGCTATCTACCCTATTATACTCAAAGATCTTTCTTATGTTTTTAACCCTTTTAACAGTGTTGTTTCACCATTGGATTTGGTGAACAACCTTGTGTTAGGATGTTAAACAGGACAGGCGCGGGTCATCGTATAGACCATGATAACAATTGTATCAAGTATTTTTGGCAATTTTCTTAAGGGACTTGATCATTTTTGTTTAGGCAACTCAGATAGCATCATCGAGGGACTATGGTTTTTTGTTTTGTTTTTGTTTTGCCAAAGTACTTAACATGCATACTGTGATACGGTGGGAGAACTGACTTGGGTTTTGCATTTTGTTTTCGCAAATGTTTCGGTTGAGCAAGAGTCGCCACCGACTTTTTATTTTATCCTAAGGAAAGGTTAAAAAGCACAGCAAAAACCTTTGAGATATTTTCTTGGGTTCGGGGGGTAGATTACAGAAAGGAAAGGTATTAGCACCCTTTCTATCCATGGTTATCCATGGGCTCTTAGTTACTTGCTTAGATCACTTGCCATGCATTTTCAATTGTTTGAAATGGTGCTTTGTGTGTGGGTTTGAAAATATTTTGAAAAGAGGCCATTGTGGTGGCAACCTTTGTAATGATTCATGTTTGAATGTATACAAAAGTGTACTTATCTTTTGAAAAGTTTTCAATGTTTTTGAAAGTTGTTTTGAAAGTGTGTTGTGATGTGTGGTTTTGAAAAAATAGGCAAGTGTGTTGTGCAAGATTTGTTAAGTAACTAAGAGTCGTCTACCCCTAAATTTACTCAAAGATCTTTCCTATGTTTTAACCCTTTTAACAATTTTGTTCCACCATTGTATTTGGTGGACAATCTTGTGTTAGGATGTTAACGGGACGGGCGCGGGTCATCGTTTAGACCATGATTGCAATGGTGCCAAGTGTCTTTGGCAATTTTTCCTTTAAGAGACTTGATCATTTTTAGGCAACTTTCGAAAGCGCCATCGAGGGACTATGATCATTTGAAATTGTTTCGTTTTGCCAAAGAAACTCAACATGCAACATGGCCCATTATTGAAGGCAACAAGTGGAGTAACCCTAGGGGTGCAAGTGTGATTGGTGTTGTCCATTTTCATGCTTTTTTGTCTTTGAATTAGTCAAGCTATTTGTTATTTGATTTTTGCATACAAACCCTAAGTCTATCATGGCATATTTAGAAAGCTTTAAAATGCGGAATTAAAAGTCCTAAATTATTACACAATAATCATGGGGATGGGGGTACAAATGTCCAAATGGGGATGAGACTTAATAGGGAAGTGGTAAACCAATATTTACAACCAAATCGAATTAATCGCAAATGTAATGTGTAAAGTAATAACAATGTATAAGAAAAATAAAATGTGTACTGTGTCAATGCATTTATGTATGTGGTTTATTTACAAGTGAAATAAAAATAATAAAAAAGGTTAATTTTGGATATTTTCATATTTAGGGCAAAACCCTAATTTAGCAAATAAATAGTATTTATTATTTATTATATACAATATTTAATAATTATACATAAAAAATATAATAAAAAAAAAGAAGTATATTGTAAAAAGTAATTTTTGAGGTCAAATATTAATAAAAATGAAAAATGTATTATTTTTGTATTTTTATCCTAATATTCTAATAAATATGTAAATATTTATATTATGTATTAAATATATTAAATATATACAAAAATAAAATATTTATTATTTACAAAAAAAAGTATATTTTAAGAAAATGTTTTCAAAAGATAAGATAAAATAAAATGAGAAAATCAAATGTATTTGTATTATTTTTTAGTATTTAAATAAAAAGCATTATGTTTATTTATATGTATAAATTCAAATAAAACAAATAAAAATGAAAATAAAATGCAAAAATGGCTGAAAAATATTTTTAATATTTTTTATGCTTTGACAAAAAATAAACAAGTCAGAAACAAAAAGAAAAAGTCAAAAATGATAAAAATAAAACACAATGGGCCAAGGGGGTGTATGTGAAATAAAGTGGTGTAAACAGAAAAAACAAAACTCAAGCCCAACCCAAGGAGGCTTCTTCAACCTCCAGCCACACTTCTGTCAAAAACGCGCGCCATTCATGCCTTGTTCAAACATCCTGATTCTTTGATTTTCAGCCAAAACACACAACATGAACTATGTAGAGCATTAAATCACGAACTCATACATATAAAAAAGTTGTTCTAACTCTCAGAAATGAGAGAGAATTTCTTCTCCCCCAATTTTTAACCTAAGTTTTTTCCAATGTTCATGTCTTAAATTCTCTCAGCACACACAATATAAATGGAAAGTGAGGATATGGGTGGCTTCAGGGACATGAGTATGACATAACTTCTTCACAAACCTAAGCCTAGATATGCCTGGATTAAGAGATAGAAGTTCAAACTTTTACCTGTTCAGCTTGAATCGTGTGCAACAATGGAGGCACTTTCAATGCAGTGTGAGGACTTGTACAGCTTGCTTGAGGTCCAAGGATGCTCTTCCAACCTCTAGCTTGCTTTGAAACTAGCTGAATCGAGCTATGGAAGTTCACCTGCAAAGTTGAAAACTGAAAATGGCAAATGATGTTAGGGATGTTACAGTTTGTGTTCAATGCTTGGGATAGCTTCAATGGGTGATATGGAACATGTTTGAACTCCCTTTGGCCAAAGTGCACGAATGGAAAGGTTTATAGAAGTCCAGTTGCAGAAGGGACTCTGTTTTTTGCAGTAGGATGGTATTTCTGTGAATGAGGAGGTATTGAAGGTGGTTAGGTCGTGCCTTAGGTCTGGTTTGATCTTTTGAAAGTGTTCAAGAAGTTTGTTTAGGCTTGTGTTGACAGGAATGTGAGTTGTCTTTTGTTTTGCAAGTTTTCTTCCTTCTTAAGCCAAAGTTGCCAAGTTGGGTTACAAGCTTATGCAGGCCCCCTAAACATGCTGCAAAGTTTGTTCTTGATCAGTGGGATATGTCCACACATTTGTGCCTCAGAGATTTGCTTTGTACTTCTTAGATTGTAAACTTGACATAAAGTGTAACTTTATCAAAATGGCTAAAATGCTTTTTCTAATTATGGATTAATCTAACATGTATTGCCCAAATGAATGAAATAACATCTTAGCACAATGGTTTAGCATTGAATTATTGAGTAAGAAAGGGATTAGAGGCCTGTAACCTAGCTTGTGCATGCTGAGTTTGAAAATGCAAAGTGTTATGAACATGAAATTGGCTCATGAACAAAGTGACTTTTGCCCATATTGACAAATTCGATTCTCCCTAACCACAAGGGTGTTTGAGAAGTTCTTGGACAATTTGGAAAGCTTGGAATGTGTACTACAATACATATTTGTAATGAAAGTTGAAATTCCAAGTGGAAGCATGTGAAAAGTGGCCATGAAGTTAGGCAAAAATCCTGCCTAAAATAGGTCAAAAATTTTCTAAGTTAAGAATGTTTTGCACCCTTGTTCTAAAAATCATAACTTGAGCTACAAGCTTCTTTTGAGGAAACTTTGTGAATCAAAGTTTTAGATTTTGCAATAGACTACAACTTTCATGTTTTGAGTTTTGTTTGAATCTAAATGTATCTTGATGAAAAGATGGGACAAAGTTAGGAAAAAAATTAGGAAATTTCATAACTTAGAAAAATTCTAAGTTATGAAATTTCTTCATTTCAAACCCTAATTTGTAATTCTTGATTTAATGATGAACAAGTTTCATAATTTGATATATCTTGATGAAAAATGAATCTTGGCACTTGATTTTGACCAAAAAGTCAAAGTTTGACTTTTCAGTACACAGTCAAATTTTGCTCAATTGACTGGAAAATTCATCTGTCAATCTTGTGCATTTGGGATCTTTTGAACTTGTTGAACATGTCAAGGCAATGCCATTGAGTCCTTGAGTCCATATGTGAGCTTGGTTTGCCATTGGCTAGGTCAAACAGTCCAAAATTTCCTTTGTGCAGTCAAAAACCCTAAAAATGACCATTTTGCCCTTTTGGTGATCTGATCAAATTTCTTGTGGAATTGTGATCCAAACTTGATCAAATAGTCCATATGAGTTCATAATGTTGATGTGGGTCAAAAATCATGAGGTTTGACTGTCAATTGACCACAATTGACTTTTCCCCCAATACAGCTGATTTCTAGGTCAACTGTCCAAATGACTGGGCAAAGATTGGAATCAAGGCTTGAAACTTGGTATGGATAAACTTGTGAGTCCAACATGAAGCATGAAAGTCATTTTGGGCATTTTAGGTCAAAACATCTTTGTGCAAACTCAAACCCTAATTTGGGTCAACAGTGCAAGGAGGAGTCTTGGGCAGAGCAAATCCTAACTTGTTTTTGAGCTCCAAGGGTCTTGTGATGAGAAAATATTGAGGAAATGGGAGGGAAAATTTTGGGGTACAACAGTTGCCCCTGTTCAATCTTCTTAGACCTGAGGATGTAGATTGGCTTGCGTGCCTTTCGTGATCCGAAGGTGGAAGATGATTGAACACTAAAGTGCCCAGAAATTTGCACTCGCATATTGGAGTATCAACAATTGTGATGTCGGGAATGAGCTTATAGATGCCATTTGGAGATAGGATGGATAGGAGGATGGGCTTATAGATGCCATCTGGAGGTGTGACAGGACCTTGTCGGGAATGGGCTTATAGATGCTATTTGGAGGTGTCGATCGCGTAAGAGATTCCTTAGCGAGACCTTGCGCACCTGAGAAAGAAAGATGGTTTCCTGGCTTGATACAGGCGTTGATCTTCAGTCTCTTCATGCAAATATGCCCTGGCTAGATACAGGTATCGAATCTACAATCAAACGCTCACAGAAATGTCCTGGCTAGATACAGGAATCGAATCCGGAACTTCAAAAGGTTGCTTACAGACGTGCCCTGGCTAGATACAGGTATCGAATCTCTAAACTCTTCATGCAGATGTTCCCTGGCTGGATACAGGTATCAAATCTACAATTAATCACTCACAGATATGCCCTGGCTAGATACAGGTGTCGAATCTGGAAATTGTCGTCTACAGATGTGCCCTGGCTGGATACAGGAATCTGATCTGGAAATGGTCGTCTACAGATGTGCCCTGGCTAGATACAGGAATCGGATCTCTAAAATCTTCATGCAGATATGCCCTGGCTGGATACAGGTATCGAATCTACAATCAATCACTCACAGATATGCCCTGGCTAGATACAGGTGTCGAATCTGGAATTGCGATAGTTGATAGTAATCATTTTTGGATTGAACTTTTTCCTGAAAAGGCAAAACATTAGCTGTATGCAATGTCATGATGTATGAGATGCATGATGTCATGATGTTCTCAAAAATAAATGAGATAGTGTGACATGACGTGTATATGTATGTATCAGGATGTATAAAATGTGAAATGTCTATGAATGTGTTTTCGAATAGGAAAATAAATCCTTGACGAAGGCCGGGAAATCAAATCCTGGGCTGATGTTGAAGAGTAGAGTTCTTCGCCTCCACTGGGGATGATGGTTGCAAGAATAGACCTGTAGGAGAAGATGACTCCGTTGGGGAATAAACTTGTTGGAGAGATTACTCTGCGGGGAATTACTCTGTGGGAAGAGATACTTCGCTGAGGTTTTGATGAGAGTTCCGCTGGGGATTCCACTGATAAGTTATGTTGGGGAATTTTGATGAACTCCGCTGGGGATAGGAAGAACTTCGCCGAGGACAATCTTTCCGTGGTAATTAGCTGAGGATAACCCAGTTATACCCTGGTGGGGAAATAACCTTTGAATGAAGCCGGGGAGATGCGTTCGTACTCTGCAGGGGATAAGCTTCCAGAATCTACTGGGGATAAGCTTCAGAATCTACTGGGGAGGATGATTCATCTTTCCTGGGGAAACTTTTCAGACTGTACTGGGGAATGGTTCCACTGGGGTGTCTGTATTCCGCTGGGGAACAAATCTTATATTTCTGTCGAGGAATATTAAGACTGCTGGGGATGCTTGCTGAGGAATGTCTATACTCCGCTGGGGAATGTTGAGATCTTCTGGGGATACCCAACTTTCTTAAGGCTGATAGTAGACTAACTCTGCTTGGGGAGAGTATTGCTGACTTGCTGGAGATACTGTGCCTTTTCAGGGCTGATGGGAGACCAATTCTTCCTGGAGAGTACTGTTGAATCTTGTCTTACTCTGTGGGGAGTTGAGGTATCCTGGTCAAATTCTTCAGTCGAACTTACCTTGGTACCTTGGTGGACAGAGCAACTAGATCGCTTAGACAACTCTTTATTGCCTCTGGTTCTGATGTCACCTGTAATTAGTCTTTTGTTTCGTATGCAGTTATTTATGAACAACAATTAATATCAAGTTCATATATCAAAATGAACATTGGACGTTCTTTGCAAAACAAAACAGATAAAGGAAAAACAATTGGCAATTTGTCTGGAAAATGAAACTTGTATTGATTTTTGAATTTTCCTGTAAATAGGCGTTTTTGTACAAGAGGCTGACGTCCTAGTGAGAGAACGCCGCCGAGCAAAATAGAGTTTATACAATTTGTGAAAAGGAAACAAAACAGCTATGTGAAAAATAATCCCACTGGGTTCCAACTCTGCCATCGCCTTTATGTCTTCAAGCGTCTCATCACTTTGCTCCTTAGTTGAAGATGAAGCTGATTGATTGAAGTCATCTGAGCCCGATAGTTGATGCCGAATTCTGGATGCAAGGTGATCCAATGAGACATAGTATTACGCTTTATCCCTAACTTTTGCCTGGAGCGCCCTTTCGGGTTTTTAGTCCACCGGGATACCCATTTTTGCCCAAGCCGCCTTTTCAGGTTTTCGACTTGCCGGGTGTACAGATTTTTTTCATTTCATCCCTTATTTTTGCCCGAACCCTTTTGGTTCGCCGGGAAGCCCTTATTTTTTCCTAGGTGTGTCAACCTAGCGGGTCTTTAATCATGCGTAGTATCTTTTTACTATGTCTGCATTGGCGGGGTGAGGAAGGTCGTCACCATCCATGGTGGTTAGAATCATAGCTCCTCCTGAGAAGATATGTTTAACCATAAATGGCCCTTCGTACGTAGGGGTCCATTTTCCCCTGGGATCATTTTGAGGAAGAATTATGCGCTTGATTACCAGGTCTCCAACTTGATACTCTGGTCGTCTGACCTTCTTGTTAAATGCCCTGATCATCCGTTTTTGGTACGTCTGACCATGACAAATAGCAGTGAGTCTCTTTTCGTCAATTAGGTTTAATTGATCAAGCCGAGTCTGGATCCAGTCATCTTCGCTCAAACCTGCATCCTTCATTATCCGGAGAGAGGGTATCTGGACTTCAATAGGCAAGACTGCCTCCATGCCATAGACCAAGGAAAAGGGAGTTGCCTCTGTTGATGTCCGTGCTGAGGTACGGTACCCATGAAGAGAAAACGGTAACATTTCGTGCCAATCTTTGTAGGTCACCGTCATCTTCTGCACAATCTTCTTGATGTTCTTATTCGCTGCTTCTACAGCCCCATTCATCTTCGGCCGGTAAGGTGAAGAGTTATGGTGCTGTATTTTGAATTGTTCGCAGAGCTCAGTGATCATCTTGTTGTTAAGATTGGTACCATTTTCTGTAATGATCCTCTCAGGTATACCGTATCGATAGATCAGGTTATGCCCAATGAACCGTGCCACGACGTTCTTGGTTACCGTAGCATAGGAAGCTGCTTCAACCCACTTTGTGAAGTAATCAATCGCTACCAAGATGAATCGATGCCCGTTGGATGCCGTAGGTCTGATTTCGCCGATCATGTCAATGCCCCACATTGCAAAAGGCCAAGGTGCTGTCAAGATGTTCAGAGGAACCAGAGGAATGTGCACCTTATCAGCATAGATCTGGAATTTATGACAAGTTCGAGAATGCTGATAACAGTCGGCTTCCATTGTGGACCAGAAATATCCTGCCCGAAGGATTTTCTTTGCCATCGTATGTCCGCTGGAATGCGTTCCGAAGGTACCTTCATGTAGCTCTACCATGATCCTTTCTGCTTCAGTCTTATCCATACAACGCAGTAAGGTCGAATCATGGTTTCGCTTGTAGAGAATGCTGTTGCTGAGGAAGAACTTTGCCGCAAACCTTCTCAGGAACTTCTTGTCATTAACAGATGCACCTTCGGGGTATTCTTGAGCTTCAGGGTACCTCTTCACTTCATGATACCAGGGTTTTTTTGTTACCTCTTCAGCCTCAAGATCACAGCAATATGCAGGTTCTTCCAACTTCCAAATAATGATCCGGGGCGCCTCGTTATCCCATTTGACTTTGAACATAGAAGACATTGTAGCCAACGCGTCCGCTAACTGATTCTCCTCTCTTGGGAAGTGTTCAAAGGTTATCTCTTCGAAGTGGGGAATCAACGTCAACACATACTCTTTGTAGGGAATAAGATTTGGGTGTTTCGTATCCCACTCGCCTTTGACCTGATTGATCACGAGAGCGGAATCTCCGAAGACACTCAGAAACTTGATCCTTAAGTCAATTGCAGCTTGAAGACCCATGATGCATGCCTCATACTCCGCCATGTTGTTGGTGCAGTTGAAACATAGCCGAGCGGTGAGTGGAGTATGAGTGCCTTTAGGGGATATGATCACAGCGCCGATACCATTACCCAAAGCATTCGAAGCTCCGTCAAAGTGCATAGACCATCGGGATCCTTCCTCAGGTCCTTCATCCGGTCCAGGTACTTCACAATCAGTCACTACCATGATATCCTCGTATGGAAATTCAAAGTTCATCGACTGGTAATCGTCCACTGCCTGGTGTGCCAGATGGTCTGCCAATACACTTCCCTTGATCGCTTTTTGAGTCGTGTACTGGATGTCATATTCTGTCAAGATCATCTGCCATCTTGCTATTCTTCCGGACAAGGCAGGCTTTTCGAATATGTACTTTATTGGATCCATTTTTGAAATCAACAGAGTAGTGTGAGTCAACATATACTGTCTCAGCCGGCGAGCAGCCCATACCAAAGCGCAGCAAGTTTTCTCGAGCAGTGAGTATCGGGTCTCACAGTCGGTAAACTTTTTGCTAAGGTAATAAATGGCGTGTTCTTTTCGGCCAGACTCGTCATGCTGCCCCAGCACACACCCCATTGAACTGTCAAGTACTGTCAAATATAAGATTAGAGGTCTCCCTTCAACCGGTGGCATAAGAATGGGTGGTTCTTGGAGATACTCTTTGATTCTTTTGAAAGCGGCCTGACATTCATCGTTCCAACGTACTACTTGATCTTTCTTTAGCAGCTTGAAGATTGGTTCACAAGTAGCAGTTAGATGCAAGATGAATCGGGAAATGTAGTTCAACCGTCCTAGAAATCCTCTAACTTCTTTCTTTGTCTTGGGAGTTGGCATCTCTTGTATGGATTTCACTTTGGCAGGGTCCACTTGAATGCCTTTGTCGCTTACGACGAAGCCTAGCAATTTTCCAGATCTCACCCCAAAGGTGCACTTGTTTGGGTTTAACCTCAGCTTGTACAGCTTTAGACGGTCAAATAGCTTCCGTAGATGGTCAAGGTGTTCCTCCTCAGTTTGGGACCTTGCAATCATATCATCGACATATACTTCAATCTCATGGTGGATCATGTCATGGAACAAAGCAACCATGGCACGTTGGTAGGTTGCCCCAGCATTTTTCAACCTGAAAGGCATGACCTTGTAGCAAAAGGTGCCCCACTGAGTAACAAAAGTGGTTTTCTCCATGTCTTCAGGAGCCATTTTGATCTGATTATAACCGGAGAAACCGTCCATGAAGGAGAATACTTTATGCTGAGCAGTGTTGTCAACCAGAACATCGATATGAGGCAGAGGGAAATCATTCTTAGGGCTCGCCCTGTTCAAGTCCCTGTAATCAACACACATTCGGACCTTACCATCCTTTTTCGGCACTGGAACCACATTAGCAACCCACTGAGGGTAAGAAGTCACTGCTAGAAACCCGGCATCAAATTGTTTCATAACCTCAGCTTTGATTTTCTCGGACATTTCTGGACGCATTCGGCGGACCTTCTGTTTTACCGGAGGGAATTCTTCCTTGGTAGGCAGGTGATGAACCACAATGTCGGTATCCAAACCAAGCATGTCTTCGTAAGACCAGGCAAAGATTTCCACATAGTCATGCAGCATCTGAATCAACCGTTGTTTCACACTGAGCTCTAGATTGGCACCAATCTTGACTTCCTTTATGTCTGTCTCAGTACCCAGATTTACCGTTTCCACTGGCTCTTCATGTGGCTGAATGACCCTCTCTTCCTGGAGTAGCAGTCTTGCAAGTTCACCAGGCACTTCGCAATCATCTTCACCTTCGTCTTCGGCTAAGTTGATCGGATTTTCGAAGTCATAACTGGCAGTAGCAGAGTCGTTACCAGTGAGATCCAGAGTGGATTAGAACCTGTATAGGTGAGTGTGTGTAAATATAGCTGTTTTGCAATATATAATAAAGAAAGAAAAGGAGCACAAGATTTTGAAATGAAACAAACGTCCAATGTTTTTATTGATGATATATGAAAATGACACACAAAAGCCCTCACAAATGAAGCCACGGTGCCCCGGGTAAGACACCGAGCCATAAAAGTTTCAAAATATTGTCTGTTACAAATTCAAAACAAAAGAGTTCATTACTGAGTGACAAAAGTAATAGGTGTGAAGTCCTTGGCAGTCCAGTTGCTTGGTCCACCATCGGTTGTTGGGTAGATCCAGCTGTCGAATTCAGATTCCTCCACGTCGTCTTCAATAGCATTTACTCCCGGGTTGGTGATGAACACAAGAGGTCTTCCAATTCTTGCCTTATGAACAACCCTCTGAGCTTCTGCAGTGAAACCCAAACCAAACTTGTCAGTCTTTGGAGTGAAATCAGGAAGTCGGCCCCAGTTTGCGTACTCACCCTTCTCAATAACAGCCCGGGCATCCTTTAAGGAAGCCATCTTCAAAGGAGAATCTTCTTCAGTTACAGTCTCTGCTGACGCCAGTGTCTGAGGCACCTCTTCAAAGTGTTGAAAGGGGGTTTCAATGAACTCCCCATCCATCTCTATGTACCGGAATGAGTTGAGGTGGCTGACCATATACTCTTCCTCCCCCTGAACTGTCACAATCTTCCCTCTGACCGGGTATTTCAGCTTCTGATGTAGTGTGGAGGTCATAGCTCCAGCCTTGTGGATCCATGGAAGACCCAACAAACAAGAATAGGATGGTCGGATGTCCATCACATAGAAAGTAGAATCAAAAACTTGAGAACCAACCCTGATTGGAATGTCAACTTCCCCATGTACCATCCTTTTCGAACCGTCAAAGGCCCGGACCATAATGTTACTAGGCTTGAGCTCTAAACCCTCACAATCCAACCTATCTATGGCCTTCTTGGGTAATACGTTCAATGAAGAACCAGTGTCAACCAACACATGGGCAAGAGTAGTGCCCCTGCATTCAATGGAGACATGCAGGGCGTCGTTATGGTTCTTTCCTTTGGCAGTCAGATCGGCGTCAGAGAAGCCCAACCCATTATCGGCAGTCAAGTTGGCCACACAATTGGTAAATTGATCATCAAATGTTTCTTGTGGCACATGGGCCGTCTTCAGGAAGGAAATCAGGGCCTTGGCATGGGCCTCTGAACACAACAACAGTGATAGCATAGAAATCTTTGATGGGGTGTGCCCCAGCTGCTCAACTACATTGAAATCACTCTTCTTAATGATCTTGAGAATCTCTTCCATCTCTTGTTGGGAATCTTCAACATTGGTTGTCTTTGGTGCCTCCGTCCGGGCAGGCAAATCAGTAGCAATCCCTTTGCCCCGAGCGTCAGATGACTCGGAAGCAGGGGTAGAAACAGGAACTTGATCAGGAAGGGGAGCAGGCACACTTGCAGGTGTGATGACAAGAGGTCTCTGAATAGCCGGTGGCGCAATATCTGGTGAGAACAGCCTGCCACTGCGAGTAACTTTGGCAGGCCTGGTGATGTTACTGACGCTGGTACTAGTATCAAACTCTTGCTTTACTCCAAGAATATAAACATCTGCCCCATAGTGCCATGGGACAACTTTGTCGGATGTATAGGGGAGAGGCCCCGGAACAGTGATGATGATAGGAGCAATCTTCTGAGTGGACATGATTTTGACAGGCTTCTTCGAAGGAGCCTTGGGAGGTTTGTTGAAAATAGTGACAATAGAAACTTCTTCAGTAGGGACAGCAAGAACAACGATCTTCTCGAACAAGATTTCTTTGCTATCCATCAGGCTTTGGATACCTGATTTCAGCAAAGGACAACCAACAGGTGAAAAAGCACATAAATGACAACCTTTACTACATCCCGGAAATAAACCGGCTAGCAACAGGTTCCTCTTGACAGTCAACAACAGAGTAACAATCTCTTCCACGGAGGCTACATACCGGTCTTCTTCCACAACATTCACTCCATGCTGGGGCATGGGAGCAGTCACAACATTGGGTCTTTCGGGCGCCTCAAACTGTATTTCTTTAGCATCAATAAGGTCCTGAACCTTATTCCTCAGAGCCCAACAATCGTCCGTAGTATGCCTCGGGCTATCAGAGTGATAAGCGCAACAGGCGTTGGGGTTGTACTTTGGAGAAGTTGTGTTCACTACCTTCGGAGCTTCTTTGACAGTTACCAGATTGGTTGACAGCATTTGCGGCAATATCTGAGACAGGGTCATGCTGAGTCGAGTGTACTTCCTTTTGGGTCCCTCACCCCTTGGTTGGTTACACTGCTGAGGAGCAGCAACAGGTTTTGAAATTACCACCGCATTGACAATTTGGCGGCGTTCCAGTTTGATTTGTCTTCTGGGACCATAAACAGCACTAGCTTCCTTCTTGAAAGGCTTCTTTTCAGTACTCGAGGAGGCACCTTTCTGTATCTTCCCTGACTTGATACCAGCTTCTATCCTCTCACCGGTTAAGATCAGATCTGTAAACCCAGCAGAAGAATTACCAATCAGATGGTTGAAGAATGGACCGGACAGGGTCCCTAAGAACATGTCGACAAGCTCACGGTCAGTCAGCGGTGGCTGCACCCTGCCAGCTAGGTCTCTCCACTTTTGCGCATACTCCTTGAATCCTTTGCCCGTCCCCAGTGACATACCCTGGAGTTGGGTACGCGTAGGAGCGAGGTCGGAATTGTACTGATACTGCTTATAAAATGCAGTAGCCAAGTCCTCCCAGTTTCGAATACTGGCTCCATCCAGCTGATAGAACCATTCGAGTTAAGCCCCTGAAAGGCTATCCTGAAAGAAATGGATCCATAGATTCTTGTCTGCAGTGTAAGGTTGGATTTTCCTTATATATGATCTGAGATGCAGCTTAGGGCAGGAAGCCCGTCGTACTTCGCAAAGGCAGGTGCCTTGAACTTGTATGGGATCACCACCCCAGAAGATAAACCTAGATCTCCAAAATCCAACCCCGGCACATGTTGGATCTCCATGGCACTTAAACGGTCCTCTAGTTGCTTGTACCTGTCTTCAGCAGGAGGGTACTGTTCATCATTGTAATCCGTCTCGTTGTCGGAGACCACAGGACTAGGAGCCCTTCCCCCTTGGGGACTGTCTTTCTCTGCAGAGGAAGTAGCCTGATCAGCCTCATTCTGCAGTGTATTCCCAAATCTCCGTCCAGTGTTAAACAACACTGTCCTCTTCTTCTTCTTCTTCTTCAAGAGCAGAGTCTTCAACTCCTGTTGACCCTGGGCTAAGCTCATGACCAGCTCTTGAAACTGGGCGTTCTGGGCCTGGAGGGCCTTGATAGCTTGTTCGGTGGTAGGCTCGGAAGACATGATGATTGAGTGCTGAAATAAACAGCGAAGAAGATTAAGCAACCTGTAGAAGAAGGGTACCTGTTATGCATATGATGCAATGAGATGCTTATGATTTATGTTTTCAAAGACAATCGGGATTCAACTTTGTAGACAAAAAGGAAACACCCTTCATTAGATTCAAACTTTAAATTGTTCAACAATTTGCCCTTAGGCATTACAAAAAATGAAAATACTGAAAAGGAAATAAAAGCTGTAAAAGAAACATCCAAAGCTCATCAGTGCTCCCATGGCCTCCTCTTCTCAGTACGGATATAGTCATTCAGGATCCGCTCTTCCTCCAATTGCTTAGTCAGCTTCTGGATCTTTTGTTCCTGTTCGTTGAACTTTTCCCAATAAAAATCCCGTTCTTCCTGTAGCTACGCCCAAGATCTCTTTAGTGTATCAACATCACTGGGTATCTGAGGAGGGAGGACAGTTGGAGGAACTCCGTCTTCATCAGGAAATTCAAGAATGATAGGCCTGACAACTTCGTATGGCATACCTAACTTCTGAGCACGGATGCGGACCCATCTGCAGTAGGGTTCCATTGGTAGAGAAGTCTTCGATCCTAACTCATGTGGGTCAACTTTGTGAATTCTGTCCCAAGCCTTGATGAATCTTCGGTGTAGCTCGTCACTGTCTACCTGAAACTCAAAACTGATGTGAGGCACCAACATCTCATGAGGCCTTGCTCTTCTGGCTCTTCCAAACTGACGGAGAGCTAAACATGGATTATAAGAGATTCCTCCCTGGGTACCGATCAATGGAACATTAGGATATTCTCCGCAACAATCAATAATGGCTACTTCATCCAAGCCTCTGAGAGTCCAAATGATATCCTTATCAGTGAGAGACATTAACCTATGAGCCCAGCCCTTTCCTTCTTCATTCTTCAGCACGAACTTAGGGAGGTGCGAAATAAACCACCTCACTAACAAAGGAGCACAACACCACAGAGTTCCCTGTCTTCGGGCAATACGAGCATAGAGTTGTTGCAGGATATCACCCAAGAGAGTGGGTACAGGGTTCCGAGACATGAAGATCCTTATGACATTGATATTGACAAAGTTATCAGGATTTGGAAACAATACTAGACCATAGATTAAGAGAGCCAGAATGTCTTCGTACGCCTTGAAGTCTAAGTCATTCCAGAAACTATTAGCTTTGCCAACCAGAAACTTAACCAAAAAGCCCTTAACTCCACTTCTAGTTTCCCAGTTAGCCTTTACCTCTTCTTTGGTCAAGGGAAGGGCTGCAGCAATCTCTTCAGGCCTAAGAGTCTTCTCCCAACCAGTGAATGGAGTCTGCTCCAAAACAGGGATACCAAGCAAATCAGAGAATTCTTCCAGGGTAGGGACCAACTGGAAGTCTTGAAAGGTGAAGCAATGATACAGGGGATCATAAAACTGGGTCAGGACACTCATCAGTTGTTGGTCCCACTTTGAAGTGACTAAACCAAGGAGAGAACCATGCCTCTTGATGAAGGAAGTAGTGTTTGGAATCCTATCAACCAATTCCTTGAGCAAAGTAGGTGTTTGAATAAAGTTGAGCCGGATAGTATTCCTACGCACGGGCATCATGATGTCCTACAAAACAGAGCAAAGATGAAACCCTTTTGTCTTTGAAATGGGCCAGTCCTTATGCAGGATGCATGCAATGGTATGATGTCATGATAAAGCACACCACAAGTATTCACAAAGGCAAGCATGATAAGGCACACAAGTCACACAAGACAACCCTTAGGGTTTAGGCCAACAAGAAGTTTAGGTATTACCCTCTTTCAGTTTTGTTGGTTAAGACCTGTCCTATCAAAACTAACCAGGTTCTAGAGGATCTCAATATCATTGACTACCCTCAATCGGTCATAACTCCAGCATCACAATCTTTTCTTGCGGCCAGAACCATCGCGAGAGTTTAGCCTCAATGAGTGTAGCATACTGCTATTGTTCTATGGCCAAGTTGGGTCAATTTAGGGTTCTAAGGTCGGTTGGTGCTTAATGACTCCTTAGAAGACCCATATTCTCCTCGTTGCAACACAAGGGATATCGGTACAGACCAAGGTGTCACCCCAATGTAGCCACTGCTTCACCAATGTCGGTCTACGCTAGACAGGTCCCTCACAGCTTATGCTACCTAAAAGGGTATTCCCCAGATCCGGGTTAGGATCTATGAAACTCCGATTCCAAGCCCACAAATATAAAAGCAAACAAAGCAAACAATTGAAAACAAGAGTTGTCTAATCCTAAGGTAACCCCACTTTTAAGTTTTTCCCCAGCAGAGTCGCCAGTTCTGTGATACGGTGGGAGAACTGACTTGGGTTTTGTGTTTTGTTTTCGCAAATGTTTCGGTTGAGCAAGAGTCGCCACCGACTTTTTATTTTATCCTAAGGAAAGGTTAAAAAGCACAGCAAAAACCTTTGAGATGTTTTCTTGGGTTCGGGGGGTAGATTACAGAAAGGGAAGGTATTAGCACCCTTTCTATCCACGGTTATCCATGGGCTCTTAGTTACTTGCTTAAATCACTTGCCTTGCATTTTCAATTGTTTGAAATGGTGCTTTGTGTGTGGGTTTGAAAATATTTTGAAAAGAGGCCATTGTGGTGGCAACCTTTATAATGATTCATGTTTGAATGTATACAAAAGTGTCCTTATCTTTTGAAAAGTTTTCAATGTTTTTGAAAGTTGTTTTGAAAGTGTGTTGTGATGTGTGGTTTTGAAAAAATAGGCAAGTGTGTTGTGCAAGATTTGTCAAGTAACTAAGAGTCGTCTACCCCTAAATTTACTCAAAGATCTTTCCTATGTTTTAACCCTTTTAACAATTTTGTTCCACCATTGTATTTGGTGGACAATCTTGTGTTAGGATGTTAACGGGACGGGCGCGGGTCATCGTTTAGACCATGATTGCAATGGTGCCAAGTGTCTTTGGCAATTTTTCCTTTAAGAGACTTGATCATTTTTAGGCAACTTTCGAAAGCATCATCGAGGGACTATGATCATTTGAAATTGTTTCGTTTTGCCAAAGAAACTCAACATGCAACATGGCCCATTATTGAAGGCAACAAGTGGAGTAACCCTAGGGGTGCAAGTGTGATTGGTGTTGTCCATTTTCATGCTTTTTTGTCTTTGAATTAGTCAAGCTATTTGTTATTTGATTTTTGCATACAAACCCTAAGTCTATCATGGCATATTTAGAAAGCTTTAAAATGTGGAATTAAAAGTCCTAAATTATTACACAATAATCATGGGGATAGGGGTACAAATGTCCAAATGGGGATGAGACTTAATAGGGAAGTGGTAAACCAATATTTACAACCAAATCGAATTAATCGCAAATGTAATGTGTAAAGTAATAGCAATGTATAAGAAAAATAAAATGTGTACTGTGTCAATGTATTTATGTATGTGGTTTATTTACAAGTGAAATAAAAATAATAAAAAAGGTTAATTTTGGATATTTTCATATTTAGGGCAAAACCCTAATTTAGCAAATAAATAGTATTTATTATTTATTATATACAATATTTAATAATTATACATAAAAAATATAATAATAAAAAAAGAAGTATATTGTAAAAAGTAATTTTTGAGGTCAAATATTAATAAAAATGAAAAATGTATTATTTTTGTATTTTTATCCTAATATTCTAATAAATATGTAAATATTTATATTATGTATTAAATATATTAAATATATACAAAAATAAAATATTTATTATTTACAAAAAAAAGTATATTTTAAGAAAATGTTTTCAAAAGATAAGATAAAATAAAATGAGAAAATCAAATGTATTTGTATTATTTTTTAGTATTTAAATAAAAAGCATTATGTTTATTTATATGTATAAATTCAAATAAAACAAATAAAAATGAAAATAAAATGCAAAAATGGCTGAAAAATATTTTTAATATTTTTTATGCTTTGACAAAAAATAAACAAGTCAGAAACAAAAAGAAAAAGTCAAAAATGATAAAAATAAAACACAATGGGCCAAGGGGGTGTATGTGAAATAAAGTGGTGTAAACAGAAAAAACAAAACTCAGGCCCAACCCAAGGAGGCTTCTTCAACCTCCAGCCACACTTCTGTCAAAAACGCGCGCCATTCATGCCTTGTTCAAACATCCTGATTCTTTGATTTTCAGCCAAAACACACAACATGAACTATGTAGAGCATTAAATCACGAACTCATACATATAAAAAAGTTGTTCTAACTCTCAGAAATAAGAGAGAATTTCTTCTCCCCCAATTTTTAACCTAAGTTTTTTCCAATGTTCATGTCTTAAATTCTCTCAGCACACACAATATAAATGGAAAGTGAGGATATGGGTGGCTTCAGGGACATGAGTATGACATAACTTCTTCACAAACCTAAGCCTAGATATGCCTGGATTAAGAGATAGAAGTTCAAACTTTTACCTGTTCATCTTGAATCGTGTGCAACAATGGAGGCACTTTCAATGCAGTGTGAGGACTTGTACAGCTTGCTTGAGGTCCAAGGATGCTCTTCCAACCTCTAGCTTGCTTTGAAACTAGCTGAATCGAGCTATGGAAGTTCACCTGCAAAGTTGAAAACTGAAAATGGCAAATGATGTTAGGGATGTTACAGTTTGTGTTCAATGCTTGGGATAGCTTCAGTGGGTTATATGGAACATGTTTGAACTCCCTTTGGCCAAAGTGCACGAATGGAAAGGTTTATAGAAGTCCAGTTGCAGAAGGGACTCTGTTTTTTGCAGTAGTATGGTATTTCTGTGAATGAGGAGGTATTAAAGGTGGTTAGGTCGTGCCTTAGGTCTGGTTTGATCTTTTGAAAGTGTTCAAGAAGTTTGTTTAGGCTTGTGTTGACAGGAATGTGAGTTGTCTTTTGTTTTGCAAGTTTTCTTCCTTCTTAAGCCAAAGTTGCCAAGTTGGGTTACAAGCTTATGCAGGCCCCCTAAACATGCTGCAAAGTTTGTTCTTGATCAGTGGGATATGTCCACACATTTGTGCCTCATAGATTTTCTTTGTACTTCTTAGATTGTAAACTTGACAAAAAGTGTAACTTTATCAAAATGGCTAAAATGCTTTTTCTAATTATGGATTAATCTAACATGTATTGCCCAAATGAATGAAATAACATCTTGGCACAATGATTTAGCATTTAATTATTGAGTAAGAAAGGGATTAGAGGCCTGTAACCTAGCTTGTGCATGTTGAGTTTGAAAATGCAAAGTGTTATGAACATGAAATTGGCTCATGAACAAAGTGACTTTTGCCCATATTGACAAATTCGATTCTCCCTAACCACAAGGGTGTTTGAGAAGTTCTTGGGCAATTTGGAAAGCTTGGAATGTGTACTACAATCCATCTTTGTAATGAAAGTTGAAATTACAAGTGGAAGCATGTGAAAAGTGGCCATGAAGTTAGGCAAAAATCCTGCCTAAAATAGGTCAAAAATTTTCTAAGTTAAGAATGTTTTGCACCCTTGTTCCAAAAATCATAACTTGAGCTACAAGCTTCTTTTGAGGAAACTTTGTGAATCAAAGTTGTAGATTTTGCAATAGACTACAACTTTCATGTTTTTAGTTTTGTTTGAATCCAAATGTATCTTGATGAAAAGATGGGACAAAGTTAGGAAAATAATTAGGAAATTTCATAACTTAGAAAAATTCTAAGTTATGAAATTTCTTCATTTCAAACCCTAATTTGTAATTCTTGATTTCTTGATGAACAAGTTTCATAATTTGACATGTCTTGATGAAAAATGAATCTTGGCACTTGATTTTGACCAAAAAGTCAAAGTTTGACTTTTCAGTACACAGTCAAATTTTGCTCAGTTGACTGGAAAATTCATCTGTCAATCTTGTGCATTTGGGATCTTTTGAACTTGTTGAACATGTCAAGGCAATGAGATTGAGTCCTTGAGTCCATATGTGAGCTTGGTTTGCCATTGGCTAGGTCAAACAGTCCAAAATTGCCTTTGTGCAGTCAAAAACCCTAAAAATGACTATTTTGCCCTTTTGGTGATCTGATCAAATTTCTTGTGCAATTGTGATCCAAACTTGATCAAATAGTCCATATGAGTTCATAATGTTGATGTGGGTCAAAAATCATGAGATTTGACTGTCAATTGACCACAGTTGACTTTTCCCCCAATACAGCTGATTTCTAGGTCAACTGTCCAAATGACTGGGCAAAGATTGGAATCAAGGCTTGAAACTTGGTATGGATAAACTTGTGAGTCCAACATGAAGCATGAAATTCATTTTGGGCATTTTAGGTCAAAACATCTTTGTGCAAACTCAAACCCTAATTTGGGTCAACAGTGCAAGGAGGAGTCTTGAGCAGAGCAAATCCTAACTTGTTTTTGAGCTCCAAGGGTCTTGTGATGAGAAAATATTGAGGAAATGGGAGGGAAAATTTTGGGGTACAACACATACCATGGCCCATTTCTGAAGGCAACAAGTGGATTGTAACCCTAGGGGTGAAAGTGTGCATTGTGTTTGTTTTTCATGCATTTTTGTCTTTGATTAGATCAAACTATTTGTTAATTTGATTTTGCATACAAACCCTAATTCTCTAATCATGGCATAATTGAAAGCTTTTAAGTGAGAGAATTTAAATTCTAAGCAATTACAACATGATTATGGGGATGGGGGTACAATTTTGAATAGGGGGTATTTGTCAAGAAATATAAACCCTAGATTACTATTACATCCAAATTGAATTTCAAATGCATAAATATTTAAATGTACAATATTTAAATAAACAAGATAAATAAATATTAAATGAAATGTATTATGCAAAAAAAAGAAGTTTTTATGTGTTTATGTCTGTAAAGTATTTTTTTTATTGTGAAAAAGGTGTAAAGAATTAAAATAAAAAAAGTTGATTTTATTTAATTAAGGGGTAAACCATAATTTTCTTTAAGAAAATAAATTATATATTATTTATATACAAAAAATATATTAATATGTTCAAAAATTAAATATATTTAGAAAAGGTGTTTTTTTTAGTATAAATAATAATAAAAATAAAAATGTAATATTTTTGTATTTTTAATCTATGTTTTTAATAAAATAAAGGTATATATATATATATATATATATATATATATATATATATATATATATATATATATATATATATATATATATATATATATATATATATATATATATATATATATATATATATATATATATATATATATATATATATATATATATATATATATATATATATATATATATATATATATATATATATATATATATATATATATATATATATATATATATATATATATATATATATATATATATATATATATATATATATATATATATATATATATTAAAATATTTACAAAAATAAAATATATTCAAGAAAATATTTTCAGTGTGAATAAAAATAAGAAATGAAAATAAAAGTATTATTTACATTGTTTTTTAGATTTAAACAAATAATAAAAAGGTATTAAAATGTTTTCTATATTAGAAAAAATTAAAATAAATACCAAATAAATGTAAAAAGTTATTGAAATATTTTTTAAGCATTTTTTATGTTTGGAAATAAAATAATAAAGTCAGAAATGAAATAAAAATGCAAAAATAATAAAAATACAAGAAATTGGGCCAGGGGGTGTGAAAAGCAAGCATAGGGGTGCAAAAAGTGAGAACAAAACAGGCCCAGCCCATTTCCACTTCATCTTCTTCCTTGTGACAAAAACGCGCGCTTGCCCTGTACAAACTGCCAACTCCTGGAAACGTGATCTTTTGCCAAAACTCAAAACATGAAACTTGTAGAGCATTAAACCATGATTCTAACCATATAAAAAACTTAATCTAACTCTCAAAGACCAGAGAGAATTTCTCTGGCCCTAAAATCTGACCTAGTTTTTTCAGCATGTTCATGGATGAAATTCTCTTAGCACGTTTAATATAAATGAAAACTGAGCATATGTATGGTTTCATGGAAATGAGTACTACATATTTCATTCACAAACCTAAGGCTAAATGTTCTTAAATAGAGAGATAGAAGTTGGAGAAATACCTGTTTCAGTTGGATTCGAGTTGGACAATGCAGAGCTTCTCAACAAGTTTTGAGGTGCCTGGTAGCTTGCCTGAACTTCACTTGGTCTTTTCCAATAGCTAGTTTGCTTCGAATGTTCCTGAATCAGCCTCCAGAAGTCAACCTGCACAAGCTTGAAATGAAAATGGTAAACACTGTAAATGGAGTTACAGTTGGCAATGGAGGTTTGGGATAACTTGAGTGAGTTGAATGGAAGGTATTGGAACTGGTTGCAAGCAAAACGCACGAGTGGATGTGAGAATGGAAGTGATTCTGCAGGGCCTGCTCTGTTTTGCAAGAAAAAGTGATTTTTGTGTATAAGGGTGTTTGAGGGATGAATGGCTCGTGTTTCTGGTTCACAAGGATGTGCAAAACTTGTTTGGAATGTTGGCTCCAGTTGAATATATCAGATGTGTAAGTTATGTCCTTTTGGCTAGTTGACTTGTTTTGAAAGAAAAGTGTGAAGTGAAATGAGGTAGGCCTGTACAACTACCTCCAAGCATGCACAAGTTCCTTGTACCTTTGCCTGAGTTTGTGGAACTTGTTTGCTGCAAAGAAAGAAGTCCAAGGCTCAAGAAATACAATGTTGACATAAAGTTGCCTTTATGAAAATGGAAGTGCTACCTTTATGCCCAAAATGGATTTATTCATTGTGCCAAGCTCCATTGATCAGAATAATACCAATGTCCAATGTATTTGAAATTAATTAAGGAGTTTGAATTGGTTTAGAGGCCTGTAAACAAGTACAAAGCTAGTTTGGACAGATTTTGCAACTTGTATGAACATGTATTGGCCATGGATTTAAAGTGAATTTTTGCCAACTTCAAGCATTCGATTCTCCCTAACCACAAATGTGTTTGAAGAGTTCTTGGACAATTTGGAAATCTTGGACCATGTACTATAATCCATATTTGAAATTCAACTTGAGACTCCAAGTGAAACTATGTGAAAAATGGCCAAGAAGATGGGTCAAAATCCTGCCTAAACTAGGGCAAAATTTCTCTAATTTAAAAGTTTTAGGGACCCTTGTTCCAAAAATCATAACTTGAGATCCAAGCTTCTCTTGAGGAAACTTTGTGAATCAAAGTTGTAGACTTTGTGATGGACTACAACTTTCATGTTGTAAGTTTTGTTTGAATCCAATTGCATCTTGGTAAAAATGTGGGACAAAGTTAGGAAAAATTAAGAAAATTTCATAACTTAGAAAAATTCAAAGTTATGAAAATTTTCAATTTCAAACCCTAATTTTCAATTTTGGGTTTCTTGATGAACAAGTTTCATAATTTGACATATCTTGATGAAAAATGACCCTTGGCACTTGATTTTGACCAAAAAAAAAGTCAAAGTTTGACTTTTCAGTGTACAGTCAAATTTTGATCAGTTGACTGAAAAATTCATCTGTCAATCCAATGCAATTGAGGTCTTTTGAAATTGTTAAATAGGTAAAGATGAGGCCATTGAGTCCTTGAGTCCATGGTTGAACTTGATTTGCCATTGGCTAGGTCAAGCAGTCAAAAGTTGCCTTTGTACACTAAAAACCCTAAATATGACCATTTTGCCCTTTTGGTGATCTGATCAAATTTCTTGTGGATTTGTAGTCTAAACATGATCAAATGGTTCATATGAGTTCATAATGTTGATGTGGGTCAAAATTCATGAGGTTTTACTGTAAATTGGCCACAGTTGACCTTTTCTCCAATACAGCTGATTTCTAGGTCAACTGTCCAATTGACTGGGCAAAAAATATGACTCAAAGCTTGAAACTTGGTATGGACAAACTTATGAGTCCAACATGAAGTATGAAAGTCAATTTGGGCATTGAAGGTCCAAAAATCCATGTGCAAACTCAAACCCTAATTTAGGTCAATAGTGCAAGGAGGTGTCTTGAGCAAAGCAAACCCTAGCTTGATCTTGAGTTCCAAGAGTCTTGTGATGAGAAATGTTGATAAAATGAGAGGGAAAATTTTGGGGTACAACAGTTGCCCCTGTTCAATCTTCTTGAACCTGAAGAGTTAGATTGGAAAGTTTGCCTTTCGTGACTCGAAGGTAAAAGAGGATTGGACACTAGAGTGCCCGTAAATTTGCACTCGTCAAAAATGTATATGAGGGAATGGGCTTAAAGATGCCATTTGGAGATGGTAGAATCTTGCTGGAGATGGGCTTAAAGATGCCATCTAAGATTTGTTTGTTGAAAATCAGTAGAATGAATCATCAGAATGGTATCCGTATTTGGAACGTATCTGAGTTGTATCTAGAGATTGGGTTTGTATGAGCAAGGGAATGGGGTCTATGTCTAGAGCGTATCTGAGCTGTAACTGTAGTTGAATTTTGAATGAATATCAGAATGACTTCCGTGTCTGGAGTGTATCTGTATTATGAGTGGGTAACAGAGAAGCATATGTGTATGGAGCAACTGTATGCTGGGGATAAATTCGAAATGAGTGACAGAATGGCAGCCGCGTATGGGGGCGTATCTGGACTGTATCTGAAATTGAGATATGTATGAGTAGCATAATGACTTCTGTGTCTGGAGTTTATCTGAAACTGTAACGGGGATCTGAATAAATGACAGAATGACTTCCGTGGCGACCGCACTGGGGAGAATCAAACTTCTGGTATAAGGGCCAGAATGGAATCTGTGTTTCGAGCGTATCTGAACTTGAAGTTGTTAGTTGAGTCTGAATGAGAGATAGAGTGACCGCAGTGTCTGGAGCGTATCTAGTCTATATCAGATTGCTGAAGTCTGAATGAGTAGTAGAATGACCACCGTGTCTGGGGTGTATCTGTACTGTATTTTGACTTGAAATTCTGAATGAGTAATAGAATGACCGCCGTGTATGGGGTGTACCCATACTGTATCTGAATAATTGTTAACGATAGCCTTTTAATCTTATCCTGAAAAGGGTAAAATGTTAGCTAAAACACAAAGTTATGTTGCATGATATGTATGATGCAATGAAATGTGTTTCATCAATGTTTATAATATATGAATGTAATGGATGTGCATGTAAGCTGATTAGCTGTCTTGCTGAGGAAAATAAAATCCTTGATAGCCGGAGATAATGAAATCTTTGACTGCTGCCGGAGAAAGTAAATTCTTGACTGATGCTGAGGATTCAAAAATCTTTGATTGTTGAAGATGAGAAATCCTTATTGACTGCTTGGGGATTGAATATCTTTGATTGTAGAGAAAGAGAGATCCTGGGACCACTGCTGGGGATTTTAAAATCCTTGGTGATTGATAGGGATTAACAAGAGCTTTGACAACTTCTGTGGAGGATAAGAATTCTTCATGACTTTCCTGGGAAATAAGGAAAACTCTGACGACCTCTACTGGGGAATTAGAACCTGGGAGGCTTCCAATGGAGAAACATGAACTAGAATCTTCGCTCTGTTGGGAAATAACTCTGTGGGGAGAGTGTTTACTCGGCCGGGGGAATCAGGAGCTGGGGTTGTACGCCAATCTACTGGGGAAGTTGGGGAGAATTGAATGGTTCCTAATGGGGATTGATAGTTGGAAAATTGACTTCGATGGGGAAGAAGGTTTAGAATATTCTAGCTCCGCTGGGGGAAAGGTATTTTAGGGTTTTCGGGCTCCATTGGGGATCGGGAGTCTGAACTCTGATGGGAACTTTTAAACTTAACTCCGTTGGGAAATAAAGTTTAGAATACACTGGATCCGCTGGGGATCTTGAAACTTAAACTCCGCTGGGGATGTATATTCCAAGGTTTTAGCTCTGTTGAGGATCTGAATGACATACTGCAGGGGGATTTCTTTTGGAATAGCACAAGGATATCTTCTCACACCTTCAAATCATCAGTAGTTATCCTTTCTCAATTTCGTTTTATTTGTAAGCAGTGATTATATTCAAATGCATATGCCTATTTAACAAAACATTGGACGTTTTCAAATAAAACATAGGTGTAAAAAAGAATGAAAGGCAAGCAAATTTCTGCACTTTGAAGTATCTATGTATTAACTTTTGTAAGTATCTTTGTACAAAGGAGACAGACATCCTAGTAAGAGAATATTGTCATAAAATTGAGAAAAAATTTATACAAAAAGAAAGATGGCTATGTGTAACAATTCCATGGGGGTCCCATTCTGCTATAGCCTTCACAACTCTGAGTATATGTCCCTTCGTTGCTTCGTCCGCCGATGATTGGATTGATCAGAAGCCTGGAACTTGTTGGTGAAAAGATTGTCCTTAAAGTGATCCGACGAGACATAGTCATACGCTTTAATTCCCTAATTTTTTCCTGGACCTCCCTTTCGATTTTTCGATCCACCGGGAAATCCTTTTTTGCCCAAGTCGCCCTTTCGGGTTTCAACTTGCCGGGTGTACATATTGTTTTATTTATCCCTAATTTTTTCCTGAATCACCCTTTCGGGTTTTCGATTCACCGGGATGCCCATTTTTGCCCAATTCTCCCTTTCGGGTTTTCAACTTGTCGGGTCGTTTTATGCGTAGTATCTTTTGACTATGTCTGCATTCGCAGGGTGTGGCAAGTCGTCGCCGTCCATAGTGGTCAGAATCATTGCCCCACCAAAAAAGATGCTCTTGATCACAAATGGTCCTTCGTAAGTAGGAGTCCACTTTCCCCTGGGATCACTTTGCGGAAAGATGATCCGCTTGATTAGAAGATCTCCGACTTGATATACTTGACGCTTGACTTTCTTGTTGAAGGCCTTGATCATCCGTTTTTGATACGTCGGACCATGACAAACAGCAGTAAGTCGCTTCTCGTCGATCAAGTTAAGTTGATCAAGCCGGGTCTGAATCCAATCGTCTTCACTTAAACCGACATCTTTCATAATCCTTAAGGAAGGAATATGAACTTCCATAGGTAAAACAGCTTCCATGCCATATACCAAAGAAAATGGGGTTGCCCATGTTGAAGTACGTGTCGTGGTACGATATCCATGCAGAGCAAACGGTAACATCTCATGCCAGTCCTTGTAGGTGACTGTCATCTTTTGAATGATCTTCTTGATATTTTTGTTCGCGGCTTCAACAGCACCGTTCATCTTTGGTCGATAGGGAGATGAATTGTGATGATAAATCTTGAACTGCTCGCACAGAGCGGTGATCATAGTGTTGTTCAAATTTGTACTGTTGTCTGTGATGATCCTGTCGGGGATACCATACCGGCATATGAGATTCTGCTTGATAAAGCGGGCAACCATATTCTTTGTAACAGAGGCGTAGGAAGCTGCTTCGACCCACTTAGTGAAGTAATCAATAGCGACCAAGATGAAGCGATGTCCATTGGATGCCGTAGGCTTGATCTCTCCAATCATGTCAATGCCCTACATTGCAAATGGCCAAGGAGTTGTCATAACATTGAGAGGAATAGGAGGAATATGTACCTTGTCAGCATAGACTTGGCATTTGTGGCAAGTACGGGAATGTTGGTGACAATCAGCTTCCATGGTAGACCGGTAGTAGCCTGCCCTTAGAATCTTCTTAACCATCGTATGTCCGCTTAAGTGGGTGCCAAATATGCCACTATGTATCTCGGTTATGATCAACTCTGCTTCAACCTTGTCCACACAACAAAGTAGAACACAATCATGGATGCGCTTATAAAGGATGCCATTGCTTAGGAAAAACTTGGCAGAAAATCTCCTTAAGAAATTTTTGTCATTGACGGAAGCTCCTTCAGGGTATTCTCGAGTCTGGAGATACCTTTTGATTTCATGAAACCAGGGTTGTTCCACTACTTCTTCGGTATTAATATCATGACAGTGCGCAGGTTCGTCCATTCGCTCAATGGTGATTTGGGGAGCCTCATTATCCCAGTTGAGTTTAAACATGGAAGACATTGTAGCCAGAGCATCTGCTAGCTGATTTTTTTCTCGCGAAAAATGTCGAAGGTAATCTTCTCGAAATGAGGCAGCAATGTCAAGACATGTTCTTTGTATGGGATAAGATTAGGATGTTTAGTGTCTCACTCTCCTTTGACTTGACTGATAACCAAAGTCGAGTCCCCAAATACGACCAAAGATTTGATTCCCAAGTCTATAGCAGCCTTGAGACCAAAGATGCAAGCTTCATATTCAATCATGTTGTTGGTACAGCTGAAGCAAAGTCGGACAGTGAAGGGTGTATGGCAACCTTCCGGAGAAATGAGTACCGCACCGATACCGTTTCCAAGTGCATTTGAAGCACCATCAAAGTACAGGGTCCATCGGGATCCTTGTTCAGGTCCGTCATACGGTCCGTTACCTTCAATGTTGTCCAATGTCATGATGTCCTCGTCAGGGAAGTCGAATCTCATAGATTGGTAATCTTCGACGACTTGATGAGCTAGATGGTCAGCTAGTACACTCCCATTTATAGCTTTTTGGGTAGTATACTGGATATCATACTCAGTTAGGATCATTTTCCATCTAGCGATCCTTCCAGATAAAGCAGGCTTCTCGAAGATATACTTGATCGGATCCATCTTGGAAATAAGCAAAGTGGTATGAGTCAACATATACTGCCTTAGCCGGCGAGCAGCCCATACCAAAGCCAACAAGTTTTCTCGAGCAGTGAGTAGCGAGTCTCACAGTCGGTAAACTTTTTGCTAAGGTAATAAATGGCATGCTCTTTTCGGCCAGACTCGTCATGTTGGCCCAGTACGTACCCCATTGAGTTATCCAAAACAATTAGATACATGATTAACGGCCTTCCTTCGACGGGTGGTATCAAAATAGGAGGTTCCAACAAATACTCCTTGATTTTATCAAAAGCAACTTGACAATCGTTGTTCCATTCAACCACTTGATCTTTCTTCAACAACTTGAAGATTGGCTCACAGGTAGATGTTAGGTGAGAGATGAACCTCGCAATATAGTTTAAGCGTCCTAGGAATCCTCTAACCTCCTTTTCAGTGCGAGGGGCAGGCATTTCTTGTATAGCTTTGACTTTAGCAGGATCAACCTCAATGCCCGTGTTGCTGACGATAAATCCCAAAAGTTTACCAGACCTGACTCCAAAAGTTCACTTGCTTGGGTTCAGTCTGAGCTTATACTCCTTCAACCTGACAAACAAATTTTGCAGATGGTCAAGGTGTTCTTCTTCTGTCTGTGAACGAGCTATCATGTCGTCTACGTAGACTTCAATCTCATGATGTATCATGTCACGAAACAAAGCTACCATAGCACGTTGATAGGTTGCCCCGACATTCTTCAGTCCGAATGGCATCACTTTGTAGCAGAAGGTACCCCACTACGTGACAAAAGTAGTTTTCTCCATGTCTTCGGGGGCCATTTTGATCTGGTTGTATCCCGAGAATCCATCCATGAAGGAAAATACCTTATGTTGAGTTGTGTTGTCAACCAAGATGTCAATGTGTGGTAGGGGAAAATCATCTTTAGGGCTAGCCCTGTTAAGGTCCCTATAGTCCACACACATTCTGACTTTTCCGTCCTTCTTAGGCACGGGCACAATGTTAGCAACCCATTGTGGATAGGAAGTAACAGCCAGAAAACCAACATTGAATTGCTTCATTACCCCAGCTTTGATCTTCTCAGACATGTCGGGCCTCATTCGGCGGACCTTTTGTTTGATCAGTGGATAGTCTTCTCTTGTAGGGAGACGGTGAACCACGATATCTGTATCTAACCCCGACATGTCTTTGTAGGACCAGGCGAAGATCTCAACATATTCGTTCAACAACTGCACTATGCGCTCTTTGACACCTGGTTCCAGATTGGCACCCACCTTAATCTCTTTCTTGTCTTCCTCTGTTCCCAAATTGATGGTCTCTAGCAATTCTTCATGGGGCAGAATAGCCCTTTCCTCTTGTTGCAGAAGTCTGGCTAACTCTCCCGGCACTTCACAGTCTTCGTCAACTTCGTACTCAGCATGATTGACCAAATCTTCAGAGTCACCGAAGGCTAAAGCAGAATAGTCACCCATGGAATCTGGAGTGGATGGGTACCTGCATTTTATGAGTGTGGGTGTGTGTAAGGGATATCCATCCTTAAACAAAACAAAATGCAAAAGGAAAGAAAATGAACACAACAGTTTATAGATGAAAACGTCCAATGATTCATTAAAACATGGCATATGATAATGAAGAAAATCAAGCCCTTATAAATGGACCTATATGCGCCGGGCAAGGCATAAGGTGAAAATAGTGTACGAATTGTTTAGTTATTACAGACCAAAATAGGAAATTGTTCAAAGGTAAATTACTCGTTGATGAAGGTGATGGGAACAAAATCCTTTGCTTCCCAGTTGCTTAATCCTCCTTCGACGGTTGGAAAGATCCAATCTTCAAAGTTGTCTTCTTCATCATCATCTTCTAAGGCATTAATTCCATGATGAGTGATTTTTATGGGTGGTCCTCCGGCCCTGGAGCGACGCACAACTTTCTGGCCAGCAGCAGTAAAACCTAGTCCGAACTTGTCCGTCTTGTGAGGAAAATCAGGCAGTTTCCCCCACACTGTACTCCTTCCTTCTTTGATTACAGCCTCTGCATCCTTGAGAGATGCCATCCTAGACACAGGCTTGGAAATAATAGGCATATCAGTCATTGTCTTCGCAACTGCGACTTCAAGAGGAACCTCTTCAAAATGTTGGAAAGGCGTTTCTATGAACTCGCCATCCAACTCCACATAGCGGAAGGAGTTGAGGTGACTTATCATGTACTCTTCCTCCCCATGAACCATTATAATCTTACCTTGAACATGATACTTTAGAATTTGGTGTAAAGAGGAGGTAACTTCCCAACATAGTGGATCCACGGCCTTCCCAACAAGCAAGAATATGAAGGACAGATGTCCATCACATAAAAGGTGGATTTGAAAATTTCTGTGCCCACTTTGATAGGAATGTCCACTTCTCCATGAACCATCCTCTTAGAACCATCGAAGGCTCTAACAACGATGTTACTGGGTTTGAGGGTCAATCCTTCATAGTCCAGTCTATCCAACGCCTTTTTCGGTAGTACATTCAGAGATGAACCGGTATCCACCAAGACATGGGCAAGCGTGGTTCCCCTGCATTCTACTGAGACATGCAGCGCGTCGTTGTGTTTCCTTCCCTTAGGGGTCAAATCAGCATCGGAAAAACCAAGACCATTATCAGCAGTAAGGCTGGCCACGCACTCTTGAAACTGGTCAGCTGAAGTTTCTTGAGGCACGTGTGCCGTCTTTAAAAATTTGATCAAGGCCTTAGTGTGGGCCTCAAAGCAGAGTAGAAGAGCCAACATGGAGATTTTGGAAGGGGTATGCCCTAGCTGTTCCATGACGTTGTAGTCGCTCTTCTTGATTATCTTTAAGATTTCTTCCATTTCTTTCTGGGTGGTTTCGGGGATTACCACAATCTGAGCCTTCATCCTGACAAGCGCTTCTAGTATCCCATTACCCTTATCAGTAGTATCAACAAAGGGTCTAAATTCAGGAGTATCCAATTCTTCAATTATCTGGCCTTGCACAGATGGATTAACAGGCACAAAAGCTTTCGAGGGTCCGAAGACTGCTCGGGGGGGAGCAATCTCCGGAGAGAAAATCCGTCCGCTGCGAGTTATCTTGCTTGTTCCTGCAATGTTCCCTATATCAGGGGTTTCATCATCAGAATTCTCTTGGACTGATTCAATCTGTTTGATACCATGATAGAAGATTTATCCTCCGTAGTTCCATGGTATCGTCTTGTTAGATTTATACGGGACAGGCCCCAGCATGGTGATTTTCAACGGAACAAACTTAGGATCAGGTGTAATCTTGACAGGCCTTTTGCAAGCCTTGGGAAGATTGTCGGAGATGGTTATTATTGTAATGTCATTGGTTGAAGTAACAAAGGTAGCAGGAGTAACAAGAGTGAAGGTATCAACATGAGTCTTTTGGAAGAGTGTCTCTTGGGTATTCATCAGGCGTTGGATGCCTGATTTCAACAGTGGGCAGTCAGCTTGTATGTTTAAACAGAAGTAACAGTCTTTTCCACAGCCTGGGAATATCCCGGCTCTCATAAAATTTACTTTAATCACTGGTAACAGAGTCAAAAGGTCAGCAACATTGGTAACATGAAGGTCTTCAATAACGACATGAACATTATGACCGTGCTTGGGCATTGGGGCAGAAATCACATTTGGCTTTTCGGGCGCATCGAATTCTACCTCCTTAGCATCGATCAGGTCTTAGATTTTGTTCTTAAGAGCCCAACAATTATTGGTATCATGTCCTACACTGTCAAAGTGGTAAGCACATTTTGCATTGGAGTGGTAATATGGAGAAGAGGTATTAGGGTTCTTTGGCGCTTCCTTCAAATTGGTAAGATTCAGCTTTAGCAAATGAGGGAGTACTTGAGCTGGTGTCATGTTGATTCGAGTGAATTGCCGTTGTGGCCTTTCTACCCTTTGCTGATTAGATCTTGGCTGATTGCTGCGAGGTTGATCATTTGAAGAGTTTTGGATCATCACAGCCTCCACAGTTGGCCGACGCTCGATTCTTCCTTGGCCTTTCTGAGAATAAACAACAGAAGCTTCCTTCTTAGCTGGGAAGATCTTCTTAATGGTAGTGGATGCGGAGGCATCTTTTTGAATCTTACCACTTTTAATGCCGGCCTCGACCCTTTCACCGGTCAGAATTAATTCGGTGAATCCCGCGGAGGAACTCCCAATTAAATGATTGAAGAAAGGGCCAGACAGGATCCCTAAAAACATGTCCACCAGCTCTCTATCCGATAATGGTGGCTGCACCCTTCCAGCCAGATCACTCCATTTCTAGGCATACTCCTTAAATCCCTCGTTAGAAGCCATACCCATACTCTGTAGTTGAGTACGATTGGGCGCTAAATCAGCGTTGTATTGGTATTGTCGATAGAAAGCAGCAGCTAAATCTTCCCAGTTATGGACCTCCGGTCTCTCGAGCTGATAGAACCAGTCCAATTGTGTGCCCGACAAACTGTCTTGGAAAAAATGGACCCAAAGATCCTTATCAGATGAGTGGGGTTGGATCTTTCGGATGTAGGATCTTAGATGTATCTTCAGACACGACAGACCGTCATACTTAGCAAATGTAGGAACTTTGAACTTGGGAGGAATGACGATCCCAGCGACCAACCCTAGTTCTTCGAAATCTAAACCAGGTACCCTTTGCAACTCCATGGCTGCCAACCGATCCTCAAGATTTTTAAATTTAACATCCGCCGGGGGATATTGCTGTTCGGAGTAATCTTCGTCTTCTTCCTCTTCCTCTTCTTCTCCTTCAACTTCAGATTCAGAAGGCATTGCAGTTCCTTTTCCTTTACCAGCCCCTTCATTAGACGTTGAGGGGAACTCAAGACCTTTTCTAGCATTGCTTTCAAACCTCCTTCCCATAATGACCACACCGGGCCTTTTCTTCTTTTTCTCTTTATCTTTCTCCAACAGTGCTTTAAGGTCCTCTTGACCCTTTGCTAAGGTCATGAGGAGTTTCTGGAATTGAGAGTTCTGTGCTTGCAGATCCTTAACCGTTTGCTCCAAATCCATCTTGCTGAAATAAACATCAGAAAGATAAGGAAACCTGGTGTGAAGACCTGTTTATGAATATGATGAATGATATGTTATTCATGTAATGCATTCAAGGATTCAGAAATTCAAATTTGTTGCAAACAAAAAGATCACACGTCATATTAAGAAGAAATTTGTTAGTACATAAATGCCCCATGGGCAAAATATTACAAAATTCTTAATGTAAAAAGACATTGCGCATCCTCTTTGGTGCGATGTAAGTGTTGAGAGTTTCTTCCTCATGAAGTCGGCGGGTAAGCTCCAAAACCTTCTTCTCACTGGCATAGAAGCTGGCTTCAAAAGTATTCCGTTCTTCCTTGAGTTGGATCCAACTCTTTTGTAATTCTTCCAATGATGTAGGCATGTCAGGATGTAGGAGGGTGTATGGAACCTCTCCTTCCATAACAGGCTCTTTGATCACGGGGAGAATGTGAGGGTATGGCATCATAAGATTCTGGGCGCGGGTTCGTACCCACTTGAGATAAGGCTCAAGGGGGATGGAATTCTTGTGCCCCAGTGTCTTACTATCCACTTTGTTGGGCATCCTCCAAGCTCTGATGAACCTTTGTCGAAGTCCTTGCGCATCGTTATCGAAGTCAAAAACCAAGTCAGGAATCAGCATGTCATGATGGCCATCCCTTCTAGCATATCCAAACTATCTTAGTGCTAAACAGGGGTTGTAGGTAATGCCTCCCCTAATACCAAGTAGTGGGACATTAGAGAATTCCACACAACGATCAATGATGATGACATTTTCTCTGGACCGAGAACACCAATGAACATCAGAATGTGTGAGGGTCATCAACCGTTGTGACCACCTTAAACCCTGCTCATTCTTCAAAACTGATTGTGGAAGGTGAGAAATAAACCACCTTGCTAGGAGAGGAGTACAGCACATGAGAACACCTCTTTTCCTTATTGTTCGTGTGTAAAATGAGTGTAGGATGTCCCCAAGCAATGTAGGCATATGATTCCGAGATATGAAAATCTTGACAGCATTCACATCTATAAGTTGATCAGGGTTTGGGAACAAGACCAACCCATAGATGAGAAGTGCTACAATCTCCTCAAAAGATTGTAGATCTAGAGAATTCCAGTAGTCTTGTGCCTTCTCAAACAAGAACTTTACCAAGAAACCCTTGACACCACTTCTGGTTTCCCAATGACCCTTGATATCAGATGGTTGCAAGTTTAATGCTTGAGCAACATCTTCAGGCTTTGGTTCTTTTTCCGTACCGTTGTAGGGTAGTTGATGAAGAATAGGAATTTTCAGGAGTTGAGAAAATTCCTCCAAAGTAGGTACTAGTTGGTAATCAGGGAATGTGAAACAATGGTGTAGGGGGTCAAAGAACTGGAAGAGAACTTTCACCATGTCTTCTTCAATGTTGGAGTTGACCAAGTTGAGAAGTCTACCATGTCTTTCACTGAAGAGAGAATTCTCTGGAATCTTGGAAGTAAGCTCCTTGAGTTGAGGAGGGATTCTCACAAGGTTGACTTGAATTATTTTCCTGCGAAGAGATTCCATGACCTACAAAACAGGAACAAAGATGAAGATCCAAACCCTTGAAATGGTTAGTGGATGCAAATGATGCTTCATGATGTTCATGATGTATGCAAAAACATATGTACAAGCAAGTCACACAAGATCCTAGTTTCAGGCTTGCATGAGGTTTCATAGGTAAGTACCCTCTTGAAGTTAGTTGGCTCAAACCTGTCCTATAAATAGTAACCGGGTTCTAAGGAGCTCAATATCACTGGATTATTTTCTATGTTCATTGTTTTGATTTATCCACTTAACTGGCGACCAAAATATTCCAAGAAAACAACCCTCAATGAGTGTAGTATCAAATATCTACCAACTTCAGACTGCACCAAAGCCGGTCATCTCACTACCCCTAAAAAAAGCCAATATGGTCAAGTAAGGTTCTAAGAGTTCATTAGTGCTTCATGACATCACTCAGTGGCCCCATATTCTCTTTGATTAACTCAAAGGCTACCGGTACTCACAAATATGTCGCACTAATATAGCTATTACTTCAACCATGTCGGTATACCCCGCACAGTTTCCACAACATAGTGCTATTTACCTATGAATGCTTCCCAAAAATACGGGTGAAGGATTCAAATCCAAACAAGAGAACCAAATGTAAAGCAATCAAAACAATCAAGACATGCAAAGGTGACCTAAACCCTAAGGTTACTCCACTTTTAAGACTTTCCCCAGCAGAGTCTCCAGTTCTGTGATACGGTGGGAGAACTGACTTGAGGTTTCGTGTTTGTGTTTGCAAATGTTTCGGTTTAGCAAGAGTCGCCACCGACTTTTTATTTTATCCTAAGGAAAGGTCAAAAAGCACAGGAAAGACCTTTGAGATGTTTTCTTGGGTTCGGGGAGTAGATTATGAAAAGGGAAGCTGCTAGCACCCTTTTCATCCATGGTTTTCCATGGGCTCTTAGTTACTTATTTAGATCACTTGCTTTGCTTTTCAATTGTTTGAAATGGTGCTTTTCAATTGTTTGAAATGGTGCTTTGTGTGTGGTCTTGAAAGATGTTTTAAAAAGAGGCCATCATTATGGCAAACTTTGTAATTATTCTTGTTTGAATGTATACAAAGGTGTTTTTGTCTTTTGAAAAGTTTTCAATGTTTGAAAGTAAGGTTTTGAAATTGTGTTGTGAAGTGTGTTTGAAAATAGCAAGGATGTTTTGCAAGCTTTTGATCAAGTAACTAAGAGCTATCTACCCTATTATACTCAAAGATATTTCTTATGTTTTGAACCCTTTTAACAGTGTTGTTTCACCATTGTATTTGGTGAACAACCTTGTGTTAGGATGTTAAGCGGGACAGGCGCGGGTCATCGTATAGACCATGATAGCAATTGTGTCATGTATTTTTGGCAATTTTCTTAAGGGACTTGATCATTTTTGTTTAGGCAACTCAAATAGCGTCATCGAGGGACTATGATTTTTTGTTTTGTTTTTGTTTTGCCAAAGTACTTAACATGCATACCATGGCCCATTTTTGAAGGCAACAAGTGGACTGTAACCCTAGGGGTGCAAGTGTGCATTGTGTTTGTTTTTCATGCATTTTTGTCTTTGATTAGGTCAAACTATTTGTTAATTTGATTTTGCATACAAACCCTAATTCTCTAATCATGGCATAATTGAAAGCTTTTAAGTGCGAGAATTTAAATTCTAAGCTATTACAGCATGATTATGGGGATGGGGGTACAATTTTGAATAGGGGGTATTTGACAAGAAATATAAACCCTAGATTACTATTACATCCAAATTGAATTTCAAATGCATCAATATTTAAATGTACAATATTTAAATAAACAAGATAAATAAATATTAAATAAAATGTATTATGCAAAAAAAAAGAGAAGTTTTTATGTGTTTATGTATGTAAAGTATTTTTTTATTGTGAAAAAGGTGTAAAGAATTAAAATAAAAAAATTGATTTTATTTAATTAAGGGGTAAACCCTAATATTCTTTAAGAAAATAATATTATATATTATTTATATACAAAAAATATATTAATATGTTCAAAAATGAAATATATTTAGAAAAGGTGTTTTTTTTAGTATAAATAATAATAAAAATAAAAATATAATATTTTTGTATTTTTAATCTATGTTTTTTTTTTTAGATATATATATATATATATATATATATATATATATATATATATATATATATATATATATATATATATATATATATATATATATATATATATATATATATATATATATATATATATATATATATATATATATATATATATATATATATATATATATATATATATATATATATATATATATATATATATAAAATAGAATATAATATTTACAAAAATAAAATATATTCAAGAAAATATATTCAGTGTGAATAAAAATAAGAAATGAAAATAAAAGTATTATTTACATTGTTTTTTAGATTTAAACAAATAATAAAAAGGTATCAAAATGTTTTCTATATTAGAAAAAATTAAAATAAATACCAAATAAATGTAAAAAGTTATGAAAATATTTTTTAAGTATTTTTTATATTTGGAAATTAAATAATAAAGTAAGAAATAAAATAAAAATGCAAAAATAATAAAAATACAAGAAATTGGGCCAGGGGGTGTGAAAAGCAAGCATAGGGGTGCAAAAAGTGAGAACAAAACAGGCCCAGCCCATTTCCACTTCATCTTCTTCCTTGTGACAAAAACGCGCGCTTGCCCTGTACAAACTGCTAACTCCTGGAAACGTGATCTTTTGCCAAAACTCAAAACATGAAACTTGTAGAGCATTAAACCACGATTCTAACCATATAAAAAACTTAATCTAACTCTAAAAGACCAGAGAGAATTTCTCTGGCCCTAAAATCTGACCTAGTTTTTTCAGCATGTTCATGGATGAAATTCTCTTAGCACGTTTAATATAAATGAAAACTGAGCATATGTATGGTTTCATGGCAATGAGTACTACATCTTTCACTCACAAACCTAAGGCTAAATGTTCCTAAATAGAGAGATAGAAGTTGGAGAAATACATGTTTCAGTTGGATTCGAGTTGGACAATGCAGAGCTTCTCAACAAGTTTTGAGGTGCCTGGTAGCTTGCCTGAACTTCACTTGGTCTTTCCCAATAGCTAGTTTGCTTCGAATGTTCCTGAATCAGCCTTCAGAAGTCAACCTGCACAAGCTTGAAATGAAAATGGTGAACACTGTAAATGGAGTTACAGTTGGCAATGGAGGTTTGGGATAGCTTGAGTGAGTTGAATGGAAGGTATTGGAACTGGTTGCAAGCAAAACGCACGAGTGGATGTGAGAATGGAAGTGATTCTGCAGGGCCTGCCCTGTTTTGCAAGAAAAAGTGATTTTTGTGTATAAGGGTGTTTGAGGGATGAATGGCTCGTGTTTCTGGTTCACAAGGATGTGCAAAACTTGTTTGGAATGTTGGCTCCAGTTGAATATATCAGATGTTCAAGTTATGTCCTTTTGGCTAGTTGACTTGTTTTGAAAGAAAAGTGTGAAGTGAAATGAGGTAGGCCTGTACAGGATACCTCCAAGCATGCACAAGTTCCTTGTACCTTTGCCTGAGTTTGTGGAACTTGTTTGCTGCAAAGAAAGAAGTCCAAGGCTCAAGAAATACAATGTTGACATAAAGTTGCCTTTATGAAAATGGAAGTGCTACCTTTATGCCCAAAATGGATTTATTCATTGTGCCAAGCTCCATTGATCAGAATAATACCAATGTCCAACGTATTTGAAATTAATTAAGGAGTTTGAATTGGTTTAGAGGCCTGTAAACAAGTACAAAGCTAGTTTGGACAAATTTTGCAACTTGTATGAACATGTATTGGCCATGGATTTAAAGTGAATTTTTGCCAACTTCAAGCATTCGATTCTCCCTAACCACAAATGTGTTTGAAGATTTCTTGGACAATTTGGAAATCTTGGACCATGTACTATAATCCATATTTGAAATTCAACTCGAGACTCCAATTGGAACTATGTGAAAAATGGCCAAGAAGATGGGTCAAAATCCTGCCTAAACTAGGGCAGAATTTCTCTAAGTTAAAAGTTTTAGGGACCCTTGTTCCAAAAATCATAACTTGAGATCCAAGCTTATCTTGAGAAAACTTTATGAATCAAATTTGTAGACTTTGTGATGGACTACAACTTTCATGTTGTAAGTTTTGTTTGAATCCATTTGCATCTTGGTGAAAATGTGGGACAAAGTTAGGAAAAATTAAGAAAATTTCATAACTTAGAAAAATTCGAAGTTATGAAAATTTTCAATTTCAAACCCTAATTTTCAATTTTGGGTTTCTTGATGAACAAGTTTCATAATTTGACATATCTTGATGAAAAATGACCCTTGGCACTTGATTTTGACAAAAAAAAGAAGTCAAAGTTTGACTTTTCAGTGTACAGTCAAATTTTGATCAGTTGACTGAAAAATTCATCTGTCAATCCAATGCAATTGAGGTCTTTTGAAATTGTTGAATAGGTAAAGATGAGGCCATTGAGTCCTTGAGTCCATGGTTGAACTTGATTTGCCATTGGCTAGGTTAAGCAGTCAAAAGTTGCCTTTGTACAGTCAAAACCCTAAAAATGACCATTTTGCCCTTTTGGTGATCTGATCAAATTTCTTGTGGATTTGTAGTCCAAACTTGATCAAATGGTTCATATGAGTTCATAATGTTGATGTGGGTCAAAATTCATGAGGTTTGACTGTAAATTGGCCACAGTTGACCTTTTCCCCAATACAACTGATTTCTAGTTCAACTGTCCAATTGACTGGGCAAAAAATACGATTCAAAGCTTGAAACTTGGTATGGACAAACTTATGAGTCCAACATGAAGTATGAAAGTAAATTTGGGCATTGGAGGTCCAAAAATCCCTGTGCAAACTCAAACCCTAATTTAGGTCAACAGTGCAAGGAAGTGTCTTGAGCAGAGCAAACCCTAGCTTGATCTTGAGTTCCAAGAGTCTTGTGATGAGAAATGTTGATAAAATGAGAGGGAAAATTTTGGGGTACAACACTTATGCTTTTTGATGTTACTTGCAATCAGAGATAAAGGTTACAAGGCTCAATGCATTGACAATTTGCACAAAGCCTATTTTCCTGAAATGACAATGATAACTTTCTGCCATATATGGAAAGACCTTTTGAACAATACTTTAAACACCTGGGTAATAGTTTAATTAATTGTGTAAACAATTAAGTATGGAGTGAGACATAGGTTATAGTCCTGAAGAGCAAGATCATGTAGCCCTGGCCTATAAATTCCGTTTTCAACTTGATGCCTTGGATCGAATACCCTATCTTTCGTTTTGGCCATACAGATCCAGCCTTCAACCAAACTCAAGAGCAAATGAAATTTAATGTCCCTAACAAAAGCATGTTCTTCGAATGGGTCATATTCAACTGAATATATCACTTTGAATCCTTTTGTTTTGATCACGTAGGTCCAACTCTCGACCAAACTCAAAGGCATACAAGACTAATTATTTCCAACCATTGCATGTTCTTCGAATGGACCACCAAATGTGTGTCCTTAGAATCCACCAAATTGTGTTTCATAGTGTAGAAACTATGTGTGTTGAAGGTTTTAAAGGTGGAATCTAAGCAAACATAAAGGGATTCATTGCCTTGTTCCTGTTTAGCATGAGGGAAGCCCCTGCTTTGTGAATAGAAGCAAACCTGGAGGAGGCCATTGGTGAAATCGAAGCTTGCATGCAAGAGGTTCCTGCTTTGTGAATCAAAGCAAACATGTAAGGGGCCAATGGTGTAATCGAAACTTGCATGCAGGAGGTCCCTGCTTTGTGTCAAAGGAAAGCCTTCAGAAGGCCATTTCCCTCTGAATCGAAGAAATCTTTCAGAAGGTCATTGCTTTCTAAATCGAAAGAAACCAGTAGGAAGTCACTAACTTTCTGAATCGAAGGAAACCAACAGGAGGCCCTTGCCTCCTGAATCAAAGGAAGCTGTTTCAAAGGGAAACAATAACCAGTTTAAGCTAGCATGCAGGAGAGAGTTCAACAGTTGCCCCTGTTCAATCTTTTTGAACCTGAAGAGTGAGATTGGCAGATCTGCCTTTCGTGACTTGAAGGTGAAAGATGATTGAACACTAAAGTGCCCATAAATTTGCACTCGACTATGTTCTAGTTGATTATGTAGGGAATGAGATTAAAGATGACATTTGGAGAGATGATGGAGAGTTGTCTGAGATGGGCTTATAGATTCCATCCAAAGGTGATTGTTGATAGAAATTAAAACCAAGTCTAAGCTTGACTGTAATTGGGAGAAGTGTCAGAATAAATCTTTGGTTGATTTAATTCTGGATGACATGTTGGAATGAACCTGTGTAGGGCGGATTCCTGATGATCATGTAGATAGTTGTCCTGTCTTGTTTCAGGTATTAATCTATAATCATTCGCTCACAGATAGTTGTCCTGTCTTGCTTCAGGTATTAATCTGGAACTTGTTTTTTTTGTTGGCCGAGAGATAGTTGCCCTGAATTGTTTTAGGAGTTAATCTCTGACCTAATTGAAAGAAAGATAGTTTCCACGACTTGTTTTAGGAGTTAATCTTCAATCAGTTCATGTAGATAGTTGTCATGTCTTGTTTTGGGTATTAATCTACAATCAGTTGTTCTCAGATAGTTGTCATGTCTTGTTTCAGGTATTAATCTGGAACTTTTTGTTTTTTTTTGTTGGCCATAGAGATAGTTGCCCTGGCTTGTTTCAAGAGTTAATCTCTGACCCAATTCGAAAGAAAGATAGTTTCCCCGACTTGTTTCAGGAGTTAATCTTTAATCAGTTCACGTAGATAGTTGTCCTGTCTTGTTTCAGGTATTAATCTACAATCAGTTGTTCTCAGATAGTTGTCCTGTCTTGTTTTAGGTATTAACCTAGAACTGTTGAAAATTGGTGATGATATTTGTCTGCTTGCTAACTTTCCTGAAAAAGGTAAAGAGTCAGTTGTATGCACTGTCATGATGCATCGAGTAATGATGTTCTCAGGATAAATGAGATTGCGATATATGCATTTGTGCTGCATATGCTATGATGTTTGAAGAATGATATATGAATGCAATGTATGAACGTATCAATTGTTCTACTGCAGTGTTGCTAAACTGGGGAAAATAAATCCCTGACTGCTGCTGTAAGTCTTCATATTGAAGTTGAAATGTTGAGAGACAGATTTCCGTTGTTAGAGAAATAAATCCTTTTGGGGAAGGGAAACTCCGTAAACCGCTCGGGGATTTTTACAAAACCTTTATTTGGGAAACCAAAAATGCTTGTGAACCAGGCTAAGGAGTTCTTTGAGATTTCGGGTAAGTAACTTGAATTTTTTTCCACTGGGGGATATAAGAACACCTGACATCATTAGGCTGTATGCTGAGGATATGGAAGTGATTTCATAGTAGGATGTCCTTGCCTCTATGCCTGCTGGAGAAAGTATCTGCGGGGATTTGCAGATGGGCTTTAGACATTGTCATGTTTCTTAAAGCCCGCATTAACTATCTTTCTGTTTTTTATGTGCGTATTTGTAAATGGTAATCACATTCAAATGCATATGTTCAAAAATAATCACTGGACATTTTTTCCAACCAAAGTAGAAAAGTAAAAAAACAAATAGTTTCGCGCTTTCAAAGAGATAACTTTGTTATTAATTTGAAGAGGTTTTGCCTATAATAGGAATTTTTGTACAAGGAGACGAACACCCTAGTAAGAGAATGCCATCGTAAGAGTGAAAACTATATAAAATAGTATACAAAGAAAAAACTGCTATGTGAAATAATTCCATTGGTTTTCCATTCTGCTATTTCCTTTATGTCTTTGAGTGTCTTATCTCTTTGCTGCTTGTCCGAAGCTGACTGGGTTGATTATTACCGTTTGAGCTTGATAGTTGTTACCTGAAGATTGGCTATAAGGTGATTCAATGGGACATAATTATACGCTTCCAATCCCTAACTTTTTCCTGGACTGCCCTTTCGGGTTTTTCGTCCACCGATATACCCCTTTTTTGCCCAAGCCGCCATTTCAGGTTTTCGACTTGCCGGGTGTACAAATTTTTCATATGTATATCCCTAATTTTTTTCCTAGACCAGTCAACCTAACGGGTCTTTGTTCATGCGTAGTATTTTTTAACTTTGTCTGCATTTACAGGGCACGGAAGGTCGTCACCATCCATAGTGGTTAAGATCATGGCTCCACCAGAAAATATGTTTTTGATCATAAATGGTCCTTCGTATGTAGGAGTCCATTTTCCTCTGGGATCACTTTGAGGCAGTATGATGCGCTTGATTACTAGGTCACCGACCTGATATACCTGTCGTCTGACCTTTTTATTAAAAGCTTTAATCATACGCTTTTGGTACATCTGACCATGGCAGACAACCGCGAGTCTCTTCTTGTCAATCAGGTTCAATTTGTCAAGTCGAGTCTGAACCCACTCATCTTCATTCAAACCTTCATCCTTCGTGATTCTCAAGGAAGGGATCTGGACTTCAATGGGTAGGACAGCTTCCATACTGTATACTAGAGAGAAAGGAGTTGCCCCTGTTGATTATGCACTGTGGTATGGTAACCATGAAGAGCAAATGGCAACATCTCATGCCAGTCTTTGTATGTCATTGTCATCTTCTATATGATCTTTTTGATGTTTTTATTAGCAGCCTCTACAATGCCATTCATCTTTGGCCGGTAAGGAGAATAATTATGATACTGGATTTTGAATTACGCATAGAGTCCAATGATCATAGTATTATTGAGATTGGTACCATTATCTGTAATGATTCTTTCTGGAATACCATATCGACAGATAAGGTTATGTCTGATGAATCAGGCCACAATGTTCTTGTTAACAGGAGCAAATGAAGCCGCCTCAACCCATTTTGTGAAGTAATCAATGGCGACGAGGATGAAGTGGTACCCATTAGAAGCTATAGGTCTAATCTCCCCAATCATATCAATGCCCCACATTGCGAATGGCCATGGAGCAGTCAAAACATTCAAAGGAAACAGAGGCACATGTTCTTTATTAGCATAGATCTGGCACTTGGGACAAGTTCGTGAATGCTGATAACAGTCTGATTCCATAGTGGAAATATAGTATCCTGCCCGTAGGATCTTTTTAGCCATTGTATGCCCACTAAAATGGGTGCCAAAGGCACCTTCGTGCAAATCTGCCATAATCTTTTCTGCTTCACTTTTATCCACACACCAGAGCAAAGTAGGATCGTGGTTGCGCTTGTAGAGGATTCTGTTACTGAGAAAGAACTTGGCAGAGAACCTTCTTAGGAACTTCTTATCATTGACTGAAGCTCCCTCAGGATACTCTTGGGTTTCGAGATATCTTTTGACTTCATGGAACCAAGGTTTGTCCACTACTTCTTCAGTATCAATCTCATGGTAGTATGCTGGCTCGTCTATTCTTTCAATAATGATCTGAGGAGCTTCATTATCTCACCTGATCTTGAACATGGATGACATAGTAGCTAGCACGTCCACTAGTTGATTTTCCTCTCGTGGAAAATGCTCAAAGGTAACTTCTTCAAAGTATGGAATTAATGTCAGCATATATTCCCGGTAAGGGATTAGATTAGGATGCTTCGTGTCCCATTATCCTTTTATTTGACTGATTACTAGGGCCGAGTCTCCAAATACACTCAAGAATTTGATCCTTAAGTCGATAGCAACTTTGAGACCCATAATACATGCTTCATATTCAGCCATATTGTTGGTACAATGAAAACATAGCCTGGCAGTGAAAGGAGTATGACATCCTTCTGGAGATATGATCACCGCACCAATTCCATTGCCAAGTGCGTTGGAAGCTCCATCAAAAACCATAGTTTATCGAGATCCTTATTCAGTTCCGTCATACGGTCTAAGTTCTACACAATCATCACTAACATGATGTCCTCGTCCGAAAATTCAAAATTCATTGATTGATAATCGTCCACAGCCTGATGAACCAAATGATCAACTAATATACTTCATTTTATTGCTTTTAGGTAGTATACTGAATGTCGTATTCAGTCAGGACCATTTTCCATCTTGATATTCTTCCAGAGAGAGCAGGCTTCTCTAAGATGTATTTGATATGATCCATTTTAGATATCAATAAGGTAATGTGGGTAAGCATATATTGTCTTAGTCATCGAGCAGCCCATACCAAAGCGCATCAAGTTTTCTCGAGCGGTGAGTATCTTGTTTCACAGTCGGTAAACTTTTTGTTAAGGTAGTATATTGCATGCTCTTTTCGACCACACTCGTCATGTTGCCCCAACACACAACCCATTGAGTTCTCTAATACTGTTAAGTACATGATCAGAGGTCTTCCTTAAACTGGCGGCATCAAAATTGGAGGCTCTTGAAGATATTCCTTGATTTTGTCAAAGGCGGTCTGGAAATCATCATTTCACTTCACTGCTTGATCTTTCTTCAATAATTTGAAAATTGGCTCACAAGTAGCGGTTAGATGGGAGATAAATCTGGAAATGTAGTTTAGACGTCCCAAGAATCCCCTAACCTCCTTCTCAGTGCGAGGAGTTGGCATTTCTTGTATGGCCTTAACCTTTGCAGGGTCTACTTCAATACCTTTTTCGTTGACAACAAAGCCTAATAACTTACCAGATCTTACTCCAAAGGTGCACTTGTTCGAGTTCAGTCTTAACTTGTATTTCTTCAGTATTTCAAACAGTTTTTGCAAATGATCCAAGTACTCCTCTTCAGTCTGAGACCTAGCTATCATATCATCGACATATACCTCTATCTCGTGATGGATCATATCGTGAAACAAGGCTACCATAGCACGCTGATAGGTTGCCCCAGCATTTGCATAACTTTGCAGCAGAAGGTGCCCCACTGCGTAACGAAAGTTGTTTTATCCATATCTTCAGGCGCCATTTTAATCTGGTTATATCTGGAGAAACCATCCATGAAGGAGAAAACTTTATGTTGCGCAGTGTTATCAACCAGAACATCAATATGGGGAAGCGGAAAGTCATCTTTGGGGCTCGCCCTATTCAAATCTCTGTAATCCACACACATGCGCACTTTGCCATCTTTTTTAGGTACCAGTACCACATTTGTAACCCATTGTGGATAAGATGTCACAACTAAGAATCCGATGTTAAACTGTTTTATAACCTCGACCTTGATCTTTTCTGACATTTCAAGACACATACGACGAACCTTCTGTTTTATTGGATGGCAGTCTTCTTTTGTCAGTAGGCGATGAACCATAATATCGGTGTAAAGTCCTGGCATGTCTTTGTATGACCAGGCAAAGACCTCAACATAGTCATGTAACATCTGAATTAACCACTTTTTAACACTATGCTCCAGATCGGCACCTATCTTGACTTCCCTATTCTCCTCTTCAGTACCCAAGTTTACTGTCTCAATCGGCTCTTCATGAGGCTGTATTGCCCTTTCCTCTTATTGTACTAGTCTGGCAAGTTCTCCTGGTACTTCAAAATATTCCTCACCTTTGTCCCCAGCTTGGTAGATCGAATTTTCAAATTCATAATTGGCAATAATAAAACCGTTATCAATGGGACCCAGAGTGGATGTGGATCTGCAGTTTGATACGTGGGTGTGTGTAAGAGAGCATAGCTATTTTGATAAAGTAAAAACAAAAAAGAAAGACAAAGAGCTTAAAATTAGCATGCAAACGTCCCATGATTTATTAATGACATATGAAGATGAATTAATAGCCCTCATAAAACAGACCATTGTGCCTCTGGTAAAGCACAAGGCTTTAGAGTTTCAACTATTCAAATATTACCTATTCCGAAAACAAAAAGACAATTACTCTTGAATAAAAGTAATAGGAACAAAATCCCTGGCCTCCCAATTGTTGAGTCCACCGTTGATAGTTGGGAAGATCCACTTGTCCATGTCGCAGTCACTATCACTATCCCCCAGAGCATTGATCCCATGATTGCTGATGTGTAGTGGTGGTCCTTCGGTGCGAGCACGACAAACAGCTCTTTGGGATCCTGAAGTAAAACCCAAACCAAATTTATCAGATTTGTAAGGGATATCAGGGAGTTGGCCTCAAATGGTACACCCATCTTCCCCGATTACTATTTTGGCATCCTTCAAAGAAGCCATCTTCAACGGAGGTCTGGTAATCTTTGGAACACTAGTAGCAGTCTTGGTTACAACAACTGTGTATGGAACCTCCTCAAAGTTCTGACAGGGGGTCTCAATGAACTCGTCGTCCATCTCAACATACTTGAAAGAGTTCAGGTGGCTCACCATGTATTCCTCCTCGCCATGGACTGTGATAATCTTGACATTAACTGGGTACTTCAACATTTGATGTAGAGTAGAAGTCACAACACCGACCCCGTGGATCCAGGGGTGACCCAATAGATAGGAGTAAGACGGGCATATGTCCATCACGTAGAAAGTGGAGTCAAAAGTCTGAGTACCATCTTTGATATGGATGTCCACCTCCCCGTGCACCATTCTCTTGGAACCATCGAAGGCCCCTTACCACAATATTACTGGGCTTCAATGTGAGTCCTTCACAATCTAATATGTCCAAAGCGTTCTTGGCTAAGAAATTCAATGATGAACCCGTATCCACCAGTACATGAGCTAGGATAGTTCACCTACACTTAATGGAGACATGCAGGGCATCATTATGCTTTCTTCCCTTGGATGTTAAATCTGCATCAGAGAAACCAAGTCCATTGTCAGTTGTCAAACTAGCAACGCAACTCTCAAATTGATCGGCGGAGGTCTCTTGAGGCACATAGGCAGACTTCAGGAATTTTACCAAAGCCTTTGCATGGGCTTCAGAGTATAACAGTAGGGCCAACATTGAGATTTTTGAAGGGGTCTTCCCTAACTTCTCCACAACTTTATAATCACTTTTCTTTATGATCTTTAGTATTTCTTCCATTTTCTTTTTAGAAGCCTCGGGAATAACCTATTTATGTTCCTTTGTTCGGACAGGCTCAACCAGTATTTCTTTGCCCTGAGTCTCAGCTGACTCAGTAGCAGGGATAACAACAGGGATTACAATAGGAGTAGCATCGGGAGTAATAACAGGAGTAGCAGCAGGAGTGGAAAAAGGAATAACCAAAGGGGTACCAACAATCTTCGGAGAGATTTCAGGGGAGAAAACTCTTCCGCTCCTCTTAATTTTACTGGTCCCAGCGATGTTGTCGATGTCAGGATCAATATCTTCAACAGCTTTATTTTTAACAACCAATAGGTCTTACTTGACGCCATGGTAATAAACGCCAGCCCCATAATTCCAAGGAACAACTTTATCGTAGGAATATGGTATTGGCCTAGGGAAAGTGATGATCAAAGGGGAAACCTTAGGAATGGATGTAATCCTGACGGGTCTTTTGGAGGAGACCCTGGGAGGATTATCGGAAATGGTAATTATAGAAATATTTTCACATAAATATTTTGTAGAAGGAACTTTTTCAAACATAATTTCTTTTTTGTTTACCAGGCGCTGGACACCTATCTTTAACAACAAGCAACCATTGAGTAGAGACATGCATAGGTGGCAACCTTCACCACAACCCGAAGATAAACCGACTCGCAATAGACTCTTTTTAACAGTCAAGAGAGGAGTAACTAATTCATCAACCGAAGAAACAAACAGGTCGTCCTCAACGACATTGACGCCCTGGCCATGTTTGGGCATTGGCGCAGTGATTACATTAGGGGTCTCCGGTGGGTCAAACTTAATCTCCTTCGCCTTGATAAGATCTTGCACCTTATTTTTTAAAGCCCAATAATCATTTGTATCATGCCTAGGACTTTCGGAATGATGGGCACATTGAACATTTGGGTTGTAGCGGGGAGATGCAGTATTGGGATTCTTAGGAGCTTCCTTTAGAGTCACCGGATTGGACTTCAATAGCTGTGGAAAAACCTAGGATAAGGTCATGTTGATCCGGGTGAAATGTCTTCTGGGCGCATTCGGCCTGTGCTGATTGTTTCATTGTTGGTTTGATGCAGGATTAGAGTTCATAACAACCCCCTACCGTTGGAAGGCATTCAGTCTTACTTTGATTTCTCTGGCCATAAGCAGAACTGACCTCTTTCTTCCTATTGAAAGGTTTCTTCATTATTCTTTAGGATGCATCCCTATGGATCTTACCACTCTTAATATCGACTTCTACTCGCTCACCAGTTAATATCAGCTCAGTAAACCCATCTGAGGAACTTCCAATCAGATGGTTGAAGAATGGACCAGACAAAATGCCTAAGGACATGTCTACCAAATCTCTATCATACAGAGGAGGCTGGACTCTTCCGGCATGGTCTCTCCACTTTTGGGCATAATCTTTGAAACCCTCGCCCGAACCCATAGACATACTTTGCAATTGTGTACGGGTTGGAGCAAGGTCAGTGTTATATTGGTACTGCTTGTAAAAAGGAGCAGCCAGATCTTCCCAATTACGAATGTTGGTTCTTTCCAGCTGATAAAACCATTCCAGCTATGTCCCTGACAAACTTTCCTAGAAGAAATGTACCCACAGATTCCTATCAGCCGCGTGGGGTTGAATCTTCATGACATATGACCTTAAGTGCAGCCTAGGACAGGAGACACCATCTATTTAGAAAATGTGAGAAATTTGAAATTTGGTGGAATGACCACCCCAGGAACCAAACCTAGTTCTTCAAAATCCAGACCAGGTACTCTATGAATTTCCATGGCATTGAGACGATCCTCCAGCTATTTATATTTGTCATCGGCAAGAGGATATTGTTCTTCAGCATAGTCAATCTCCTCTTCATCAGACCCCAGACTGTGGTCTCCTTCTTTTGCTTTCTCTTCCTGATTGTCCCCCTCATTTGACGTACTTGTGAATTCTAGAGATCGCCTCGCTGGTTCTCTGAACCGCCTTCCTATATTTAGGACACCCACTGTTTTCTTCGTCTTCTTCTTCTTGTCTTTGATCATGAGAGTCTTCAGGTCCTCTTGTCCTTTAGCCAGATCCAGGAACATCTATTGGAATTAAGCATTCTGTGCTTGAAGATCCTTCACTGTTTGTTCGATATCCATCTTACTGAAATAAACAGTAGAAAGATAAGGAAAAGTGTTGTGAAAAACCTGTTTGTGTTATGATGCATGAACATGCGTACGTAAATGATTTCAAAGACCCAGAAGATTTTTAGACAAAAGGAACAAACATCAATTGCATTAATAAGTTCAAATTGAGTACAAACATGCCTCTTGGGCTTACAACGGAGGAAATAAATACAAAAATAAAACTCTTAAGACAAAAAGGTCGAGCACATCCTCTTCGACGCAATATAGGCGTTCAAACTTTGCTCTTCATGAAGTTGTTTTGTGAGCTCCAAAACCTTCTTCTCACTGGCATATAATTAGTTCTCAAAGGTATATCGTTCTTCCTTGAGCTGGATCCAAGACTTTTGCAATTCTTCAAAGTTTATCGGCATATCAGGATGAAAAATGATACAAGACTCGTCCTCTTGAACATTAGGCTCTGAAATCACTGACAGGATAGCAATGTACGACATCATAAGATTTTGGGCACGAGCTCGCACCCATTTGAGGTATGGCTCCAAATGGATGGAGTTCTTGCGCCCTAAGGTCTTGCTATCAGTCTTCTTAACCATTCCCCAAGCACAGATGAACCTATGGTGATAACCTTGTACATCATTTGAATAGTCGAACACAATACCCTGGATGAGCATATCATGAGGACCATCCCTCCAGGCATAACCAAACTGACATAGGGCTAAATATGGGTTGTAGGTGATGCCTCCTCTAATTCCAAGGAGTGGCACATTAGGAAATTCTCTGCAGCGATCAATAAAAGAGATATCTTCTTGGGAGCGAGGGCACCAATAGATATCAGAGTGTGAAAGAGACATTAACCTTTGGTTCCACCTTAAGCCTAACTCATTCTTCATAACTGTCTGAGAAAGGTGTGAAATAAACCACCTATAGAGAAAAGGCGTACAACACATAAGAGTTCCTCGTTTCTTCATAGTACGAGTGTGGAGTGAATGCAGAATATCCCCGAGCAATGTAGGCACTGGATTGCAAGAAAGGAAGATGTTGATGGCACTGACATCTATAAAATGGTCTGAATTGGGGAACAAAACCAACCCATAGATCAAGAGAGCTAAGACATCTTCAAAGGCATGGTAACTCATAGCATCTAGGAATATATGAGCTTTCTTCATTATAAAACTCACAAGGAGGACCTTAACTCCACTTCTTCTTTCCCAATTGGACTCAATGTCAGATGGCTTCAAATGCAAAGCTATGACAACAATTTCAAAAACTAGATCTTTTTCTAAACTAGTGAAAGGTACTTGCTTCTATATAGGCGAACCAAGTATTTTAGAGAATTCTTCCAGCGTGGGAACCAATTGATAGTCTAGAAATGTGAAGCAGTGGCACTTAGGATTGAAGAACTGGAATAAGACACTCATCAGACCCTCGTAAAAAATGGTAGTAACCAAACTGAGTAAGTGACCATATCTCTTGTTGAATGATGAGCTCTCAGGAACTTTTAAGACCATTTCCTTTAGTTTGGGAGGGATCTCTACAAAATTGATTCGGATGATTTTTCTGCGAGCTGAATCCATGATCTACAAAATAGAGAGAAGAAAAATCCCCAGGCCCTTGAAATAGTTAGTGTATATGTGATGATGCTTATGATGTTATGATTATACTCAAAAATCACAAATATGTCAAACAAGCCACACAAAGACCTTAGGTTTAAAGGCTTGTATAAGTTTTAAAGGTAAGTACCCTCTTGAAGTTTCAGTTGGCTCAACATGTCCTAGAAAGTGAACGGGTTCTAAGGATTCTCATATCACTGACCTTTCTTTTAGCCATTGTTCTAGCTCAAGCACCAAAGTATTGCAGCCATAATATCTCAAAAGTCTAATCTCAATGAGCGTAGCATTGAGTATCAACCGATCTTCGGTCGGAACCAAAGCTGGCCATCTCACTACTTTCTAATGGCTTATGATGAGTCAATTAAAGGTTCTAAAGGTTAGTTAGCGCTTAATGACACTATAAGTAAGCCTAATGTTATCCTTGACTGACTCAAGGAACATTAGTACAAGCCAGAGTATGACGCTAACATAGCTACCAGTTCGTCCATATCGGTCTACACCGTACAACCTCCATGACATATTGCTACTTACCTAAAAAGGTGCCCCAGATCCGGGTGTAGGATCTTTTAGTAACAACCCAAACAAACCCTAAAAAATAAAGCATACAATTCAAACAATGAAATCAACATAAATGTGATCTAGCTCTAAGTTCACCCCACTTTTAAGTAGTCCCCAGCAGAGTCGCCAGTTCTGTAATACGGCGGGAGAACTGACTTTGTTGTTTTGCATTTGATCACAATTGTTGTGGATAGCAAGAGTCGCCACTGACTTTTCTTTTATCCAATACGAAAAGGGTGAAAAGAACAGGAAAGACCTTTGAGACTATTTCTTGAGTTTGGGGGTGGGGTGGGGGGGTAGATTAAAAAAAGGGAAGGTATTAACACCCTTTTTATCCATAGTTATCTATGGGCTCTTAGTTGCTTTCTATATCACTTGCTTTGTTTGAAAATGTGCTTTGTGGTGTGGGTTTGAAAATATTTTGAAAATGTCTTTGTAATGATTCTCGTCTCTATAAGAATGCGTACAAAGTGTTGGTTTTGAAAATAGTTCAAAGAGGTGTTTGTTGTGGAAGATGTTTTTGAAAGTGATTTTGAAAAGTATCTTTGTAATGATTCTCGTCTCTATAAGAATGTATACAAAGTGTTTTAACTTTTGAAAATTTATTAATTGAAAGTGTTGGTGTAAAAATATTTTTTTAGTTGTGAGCAAGCAAGCAGCTACGAGCGTCCTACCTACTCGAAAGGTCTTTGTTCTTTTCCTCCTCCTTTAGATGTTGCTATCTTACCATTGATTGATAAGAAGCCCCATCATTGGATGTGAAGGGACGTGCGTGGGTCATCGTATAGTCATGAGTAGCAATGTTGTGAGATATCTTAGTGTTTCTCTTGAGGGACTAAGATCATTTGTAAGGTAACATCCGAAGCGTCATCGAGGGACTATGATCTTTTGATTGTTTTTTATAAGATGTCTCACATGCATATTATGACCATTTTCTCAAAGGCAACAAGTGGAGTTAACCCTAGAGGTGCAAGTGTGCAAAGTGTGTTTGATTTCATGCATTTTGTCTTGAATTAGAGTTTTCTAAGCATTGGTTTTAATCTTGCCATACACAACCTAATTACTAACATTTATATGAAAGCGGTAAATTGCGAAAAGTAAATTTACTATGCTATTACATCACTTGGGGATGGGGATACAAATGTACAAATGGAGATTGCAAGAAATTAAATCCTAATTAATTATTACAACCATATTGAATGCGAATAAATGTTCAAGAATTGGAATGAAAAGAAAATGAACTTTGTTTTTATTTTTGTTAAAGAAAGGTTTTGATTAATTAAAATAATTATGAAAATAAAATATTTTTTGTAATATTATTATATATTCATAAAATAAAACTTGTAAATAAATAGTGTGTAAAAAAATCAACTCAAAAGGAGTTGTTTTGATTTTTTTGAAAGATGTTTGAAGTTTGTTAAAAAGAGAAAGGAAACAAACAAAGGGTAAAAACTGTTCTGGTCCTGCCAAGGTTTGAACTCAGGACCCTATATAGGAATGCCTTTCATGTGCGCTGTTTGTACCACTGGGGTGGTCTGTTTCATTCGTTGGTTATACAACTTGCACTAAAAATAAAATAAACTCAGGGCTTCATCTCATTCCTTCGAGCGCATGGATGTATATCACCATGTTAAACTTTTTGAAAGCTTCGATTCTCAACCAAATCGAACAGTACAAATACCAAACCTGTATAAAATCTGAATACACATCTAACTATGTAACTTTTTAAAGCCACAAATCAAAGGTTAGCACAAATTTGTTTGATGCAAAAATCGAAGCCTAACTAGTCAGAGTTGCAATTCTCAAAATATAAACCATGATAATAAAAACTAAGAGCATGGCTAACTTCCTAGACATGATATCTACATTTATTATTTTCAATGCATATACAAATGATGTTTGAATGAAAAGTCCCAAGTTTAATAAATTTTACCTCTTGGAGTGAAACTTGAAGTACTTCGACAGAGCCTCCAGGAATGGTTTGATAATTGATCAAGTCTGCCTCAAACTCTTTGAAGCTATTCTAGTTTCTACTTTGCTTTGAAAACTACTTGAATCAAAGGTTGATTAGGATTGAATCAAAGAGTTCCCTGACTTCCTTGAGTGGTCTTTTTTGAAGGCTTTGGAAATGTTCCAAGGCTAGTATATGAAAGCTAGAGGGAGTGAATCAAAACGCTGATGTATGGAAGCTGGAGGGTGAATCGAAAGGCTGATGTGTGGAAGTTAGAGGGTGAATCGAAAGGCTCTAACGTGTGAAGGGATTTGAATTTTTTTTTAGAGTTTGAGAGTTTGAGAGTATTTTATGATCTTTTTCCTATATCCCAAAAATACGACCTTGATTTGTAAAGAGTTTCTCTAGTTATAGAGAAGAGGGTTCTTTCATGTTCAGGATAACATGCTATTGTTTTGTGTAAAACAAAAAGAAATCAAGTTTAATGGGTTTTCATGGTTCCCAAGTTCAAGTACAAGTGAGGGCCTGATGTTTTCAGGAGACTTAACTTATGCTTTTTGATGTTACTTGCAATCATAGATAAAGGTTACATGGCTCAATGCATTGACAATTTGCACAAAGCCTATTTTCCTGAAATGGAAATGTTAACTTTCTGCCATATACGGAAAGACCTTTTGGACAATACTTTAAACACCTGGGTAATAGTTTAATTAATTGTGTAAACAATTAAGTATGGAGTGATACATAGGTTTGAGGCCTGAAGAGCAAGATCATGTATCACTGGCCCATGGATTCCATCTTTAACTCGATGCCTTAGATCGAATACCCTATTGTTGCACCCCAAAATTTGCCCTCCCATATTCTCCAAGAAATTGCCAAGTCAAGTCACAAAATTCCCCAAGGGTTGTGCAATGCAAAGGTCCCCTATACAGTCAAAACTAGGGTTTGTGTTCTGATCAAGAAAATGAAGTTTTCAAAGGCCCAATCAAGTCTCATATGCTTACAAAGATGGTCAAGTATCTTCATATCAAGTTTCAAGGCATTCAGCTCAAAATTGCACAGTCAAAACCCTAGATTGCACTACAGTCAACTGTAGGGGCAAAATGGTCATTTGACAGTCAAAAGTTCAAATTTTTGGTTAACGTATCATTTTGAAGCCACAAACATCATTTGATCAATGCTTGATCATGATTCTCAAAACTTGGCTCAGAAATCATCAAAGATGCAAAAGTTACTATATTTGGACAGCTGAAAAAGTCAACTGAAATTGACCAGGGCATAACTTTCACATGGATTATCAGAAAAATTCCATCCAAAGCTCATTTTGAAGAGAAAGACATTTCCTACAATTCATCTTCATATTCCAAGTCCAAGAAATGCTCTCACAAAAAGTTATCAATTTCAACATTATAGGTCATTTTCAAAAGTCAACAAAAAGGGACTTTAAGTCAAAGGCCATAACTTGAGATTGGTAAATCAAAATGACATGGGACCAAAGGCATTGGTTAGAGGACTCAAAGACCTTTACAAAATGTCCAAGAACATGTGAAAAGCTTAAAAATTGAGCAAGTTATGCCTTGTGGAATTTGGGGAATTTTTAGGAATTTTGAAAAGTCAACTTTGATTCAAATGATCCAAAATTGCTAATGGGCCCATTTTTCTTCCATGATCCATCATTCCAAGCATATGCACGACCACTTGGCCCAAAGGGAAGTATTTTCTCATTTTTTAGTTATTTATTTGAATTTATATTAATATTAATTCATTTAAATTATTTAAATATATAGAAAATATCTAACTTGACCTAATGAATCTTTTTGTACACATTTTAGGCTCAATAATTCGTGCCTAAGCCAATTTGGAAAGATTTGGAGCATTAGGATATGATTTGTGCAAAAATAACATGAAAAAAGATTCAAAAAAGATCTTATAAAATCAAATATGCAAATCATTGAATGCCATGGATATTGTTCAATTTTGTTGACCTAAAAGCTTCTATACATATTCAGAATCTCAACCCTAAGCCTGGGAGACAACAAGCTGCGCCCCCAAAGCCATTGCAACATTGAAATTTTCTCTAAAAACTCAAGAACTGAAAAGCATTCAAAAGGTCGATTCAAGCCTTGATTTCGGTCCCAAAAGCTTCCTTGGCAATTCCTGGACACATTCCAATCACAAACAACAACTCAAACACAAAGAATTGGTAAAGCGGATTCCAACTGAACCAAGAAAAATCCATGATCGTAGTTTGATTTCTAGGCATCCTCACTGCATTTTAATCATACATTCATGTTCCTTGTCAAGTTTTGAAACTAACCATGTGACCCAATTGCGTTTTTGTGCTATATATGAGATTATACCATACTTGATTTCTAGGGTTTTCAGGATGACAAATTAGGGCTTTTCTGACCAAGTAAAATTAGCCCTCAAGACTATGATGGTCATACTCAGCAAGTCTGGACGAAAAGGAAGCACTATTCGCGATAAATTTATGACCACCATAGCCCTATTCGCTATTTTCCCATAGCATGCCTAAAGCAACGCGTTAAAACCGTTGCTATTGTGTTTTATCTTTCAGGTACGCGAGGAAGACGAAGACATGGCATACTGTGATTCGTTGGTTTGAATTCTCGCGCGCTAATCCACTAACTATTTGCTTTTCTTTTATAATATTTCTTGTTTATCTATTAATCACGCGCGTTGAGTTGGTCTAGTGGCAGGCAAGGATATTGGTAACACACGTGACCTGGGTTCGAACCCCAGGTCTTGACGTTCTTCATATTATTTTGCATTCAGTAATCCCATGTAGCACTTACGTTAAAACGTACCATGCTCCATCATCATCCAGACAGCCACACGTCCAAGGGATGCAAATCAAGGGCTCAGGATTGAAACGCACCGTGGGCATAAGTCAACCTTGTGACACACAAATTGGGAAAGTCAACAGGCTACTGCATATTGGGCCAGAACCTTTGGATCAACACCTCCAATTTGGGGCTACCCCCCCTGGTTTGCTTCTTTTATTTTATTTTTTTAAATTGTTATTTTGTTTTCTAATTTAATTAATTATCTTTTTTACAAAAATATAAAAAAAAACTTCACAAAAATTCAGAAAAGACAAAAATTTAATAATTATTTTATTTTAATTATTTTTTCTAAATAAATTAACATGTAAATTACTTAGTTTAATTAGGTTACGATTTTAGTTTCTTTTAATAACAAAAAAATGCAAAATATAGAATTTAGGGTTAATTAACAATTTCTATTCCTTTTAATTTTTCCTTTCTATCATAATATTATTATTTATTTATTTTCATAATTAAATTGTATATAAATAATTTAGATTTAAATTAGGTTAAAACTTCATATTTTTACAATAACTTAAAAAACATTAGAATTAGGGTTTGACGCTTCATTTTAATTTTAATTAATTATTCTTTCTTTTAAATCTTAAAAAACACAAAACACTAAAAAACATTTTCTTTTAATTTTTAATTTTAATTTCTTATTAATTTTAATTGTTTGCAAAAGGGTTCAACGCCCATGTTCGTAATTTATTTAAATTCGCGCGTTTATTTTATATCGTTTATTATAATTATGTACATGTCCCAAAGCCTTGTAACAATTTAACTTCTCGCACTTTTATTTCCTTCGCTTTATTTACTTTCCGTCAAATCGGGTCCGGTTTAATTTTGGCGATGTGGACCCGCGCCATTTGTAATAGTTTAGATTTATTTTCCCGCAAACTTTATAACTGTTAAAAAGCATGCAAGAATGAATGCCCTAATTAAAATCAAGCGTAGAACACAAATAAACATGACAAGACAAATATCATTGAAATTGACACACAAATCACACACCACCCCTAGGGTACGCCTCACTGTTGCCTTGCCTCGAAAGGTGATCGTCGAGTAGAGGATGTCTTAGTAAGTCCTCATGATCCGGGAACCTGTCATGAGGGTAGCTTCTAAGGTGTCTTCCCATTGCTCTGGTGATCACCATGTCCCGAACCTCGAATTGACCCGAACACCTCCAACGGTGGTGCTACCTACCTCTCAATGGTGGGATGGCACTACTTTAAAGGACATTTACACAGACGAATTCCTTAGGGTAGGTAGGTTCTCAAGGATACTTGCTCTAACTTCAAAAACAAACACAAATCTTTTCACATCAACACTTTTCAAAAGCTTTCAAAGCAAATTTTTCAAACACTCTGACGTACGAGTCGAACTGAAATTTTTAAAAGAAACTTTTTAAACCCACATTGAAAAGCAAACAAACAATTTTGAAAACACATTGAGCAAGTATCTAAGAGCCCATGGATAACCATGGATAGAAAGGGTGCTAACACCTTCCCTTTCTATAACCTACCTCCCGAACCGAGAGCAATCTCTTTAAGGAATTTTTCTGTGCTTTTGTCCTTTCCATTTGGAGAAAATAAAAGACGGTGGCGACTCTTGCTTCCGCGACATTTCGCGAACCAGCGTTAAACAGTCAGTTCCAGATCCACCGATCACAGAACTGGCGACTCTGCTGGGGATAAAACTTAAAGTGGGGTGTACCTTAGGGCTAGGTCATAACTATGTTTTCAATTGTCTTCTTTGCTTGTTTTATTATTGTGGGTTGCTTGGGAGTTCTATAGATCCTAACCCGGATCCGGGGATACCTTCTTAGAAAGTAGCAACAAGGCTGTGAGGGAACTGTGCGGGGTATACCGACATGGTTGAAACAGTCTGCTACGTTGATGTGGCGCTTTGGTGTGTACCGGTAACCCTTGAGTTCAGTCAAGGAGAGTACGGGGCCTCCGCGTGGTGTCGTGAAGCATCAACAGACCTTAGGAACCTTAATTGAACTATCTTGGCCTCTTTAGGGTAGTGAGATAACTGACTTTGGTGCAGTCCGAGGTTGGTTGATACTCGATACTACACTCAATTGAGGGTTGCTTTCCTGGAATATTTCGGTCGCCAGTTCAGTGGCTAAATCGAAACGATGAACAATGAAAGCAATCCCGTGATATTGGGACCCTTAGAACCCGGTTACTTCTAATAGGACAGGTTGAACCCACCAACTTCAAGAGGGTAATACCTAGACCTCATGCTGGCCTGAACCCTAAGGGCTCTTTTGTGTGACTTGTGTGCCTTCGTACTTGACTATCTACGTGCTTGTTACCTGACACTTGTTTCTTGCAGGTCTTGTTTATAGTCCTTAACTAGGACTCATGACAGGGTTTACCCAAATTACTTGCAGGTCTTGTTTATAGTCCTTGACTAGGACTCATGACATGGTTTACCCAAATTTCTTGCAGGTTGTGTTTATAATCCTTAATTGGGACTCATAAGAGGGTACTAAATTTCTTGCAGGTCTCGTTTATAGTCCTTAATTGGGACTCATAACAGGGTGTACTAACTACTTGCAGGTTTTGTTTATAGTCCTTAACTAGGACTCATGACAGGGTTTACTAGATCTCTTGCAGGGTTGTTTATAGTCCTTAATTGGGACTCATAACAAAGTATACTGAATTTCTTGCAGGGTTGTTTATAGTCCTTAATTGGGACTCATAACAGGGTTACTCACATTACCCCATGCATAGCATGACATCATACCATTGCATACCATTGCATACATCCTAACCCATTTCAAGGATCCCAAGGGCTTGTGATGTAGGTCATGATGAATCAAACATCCCAGCAAGGGGCAAAGGGGATTTATTTTCCTCTAGCCAAGGTTGTCAGGGGCTATGACCCACTGGATATGGTGAGCCTTTGACCCTTGAAGAAGGGCTCTCTACAACAGGAAGTTCCTTCAATCAAGTTATCGGTTTTCAACTCTAACAAGTTTCTCTGTTTACCCCGCGAGATCCTTAGAATCATTGCATGCATATCATACATCTCATTGCATTGCAGGTATCCCTTTGACAGGTGGCTTACCCTTCTTCGCTGTTTATTTCAGCCGATCGTCATGAATCCTGAATCTTCAACCGAGCACACTATCAAGGACCTCCAGGCTCAGAATGCCCAGTTCCAAGAGCTGATCATGAATTTGACCCAGGGGCAACAAGATCTGAAGGCTCTGCTCTTGAAGAAGGACAAGAAGAAGAAGAGGACTGTTTTGTTCAGCCCTAGACGCAGATCTGGGAACACACCGCAAATCGAAACTGAGAGGACAACCCCATCTGTGGGAAAAAGCAGTCATCAAGAGGAAAGGGTGCCCAGTCCAGAGGTCTCTGACAATGAAACCGATTTCGACGACGGACAGTACCCTCCGGTTGAGGACAAGTACAAACAGTTGGAGGATAGGCTGAATGCTATGGAGATCCAACAGGTACCTGGGCTGGATCTTGGAGATTTGGGTTTGTCAACTGGTGTGGTTATTCCTCGGAAGTTCAAAGCACCATCCTTTACTAAGTACGACGGGGCGTCTTGCCCCAAGCTGCATCTAAGGTACTATGTTCGGAAGATTCAGCCATATACGGTGGACAAGAATTTGTGGATCCACTTCTTCCAGGAGAGTCTTTCAGGGACTCATCTCGAATGGTTCTATCAGCTAGAGGGGACCAAGGTTCGTAACTGGGAGGAGTTGGCTACTGCTTTCTACAAGCAGTATCAGTATAATGCCGACCTTGCTCCTACACGTACCCAACTCCAGGGTATGTCGTTAGGATCAAGTGAAGGTTTTAAAGAATATGCGCAGAAATGGAGGGATCTCGCTGGAAGGGTACAACCACCTCTGACTGATCGGGAACTTATGGACATGTTCTTGGGGACTCTGTCTGGTCCGTTCTACAACCACCTAATTGGGAATTCGTCTGCTGGATTCACAGATCTTATCTTGACTGGGGAGCGAATAGAAGCTGGTATCCGGTCTGGGAAAATTCAAGAGGCTGCACCTTCTGATAAAAAGCCTCATCATGGAAAGAAAGAATCCAATGCTGTGCACGGTAAAAAGAGCCGTCATGAGATAGGGGCAATCCAGATCTCCAATCCTGGACCTGCTCAACAAGGACAGGGGCAGCAGCGCAAGGAGAAACGACAGTATACCAAACTCAACATGTCGTTGGATCAAGCACTGCAACAAATGTTGAAGGCAGGGCTGATCACCTTAAGGGCCCCTCTTCGGAATCCGAACACTTCTGCTCCCAACTATCATCCCAACGATAGGTGCGCATATCATTCTGATAGCCCGGGGCATACTACGGACAACTGCTGGCCTCTCAAGAACAAAATTCAAGACATGATCGACGCTGGGGAGATTCAGTTTGAAGTGCCTGAGACTCCGAACATAATCACTGCTCCGTTACCCAATCGTTGAAACCTTTGTTTATTTGAATTCTTGAGTTGTATTTTTCTTTGCTTATACAAACAATTACTGTCATAGCAAACTCTTTTATTCTATTAATGCATCGCATATGTCTGTTTTGAGGATTAATACAATTGTTTTCATTATATTCAAAATTCTTTTCATATTTTTTCTGATGATCAACTCTTGGTTAATAATTCTAAGCCTCTTGAGGGAGGATGACGAAAACGATACCACGATCTTTACAGTATGCTTTTGAACAGACCCCGCTGATGAAGTACAGGCATTGTTTCAAATCCCTAAACATTGGAGTTATAAGGATGATAATCCCTCGTCAACCCATCAGAGCCAAAGAAGTAGGAGTTCTTATTTTCGAAAATCAAAACCCTTAATCATAACCCGGGGCAGGGTAGTCTCTCAGTTGATCCAAGTGCATAACGAATGGCACCGAAGAGATCTTTACAAAACGAACAAAGACAGTGATGGTTCAGAACAATCAAAAGGACAGGCAGTCATTATCAAAAAAATTTCATAAATGAAAAGCCCAAAAAGTCTAAACCTACAAAGGGGACTTATGAAACTGGGGCATCCCGCTGACTGTAATTCCAAAAAAGGAAACAGTTCAGGCAAAAAAAGAAAGGGATAACAAAATCAAGAAAGAGGTCTTACAAACCCTCAACAAAAAAGGAATGACTGCCTATTCAAAATAAGTTATCAACATCCGAATCATCACCGGAAAATCAGAGCAAAGACTCAAACAAAGGTCTAACGTATGATCAACTGAGCTTAGGTTTGAAGAACATCACGAAGAGCGGGTGGGTACAAATAATTTGAGCCTTTATCCTTTGTTTCTTAAACCGTGAACCAGGCCACGTTATAACCCTTAAAAGTCCTAGCTGAAGCATGGGTTAGTTTGAAAGCATACTGTTACGAAAGGTATCCTGACTCCTTAAGGCCTACGGTAAATACGGAGTTGACATCACGCCTTACAAACATTCACTTGTTTTATGAAAAAATGCATTTTCAAAATCTTCAAGACAGACATAAGCTTGGCATTTTTAACATAACTCTGTTTGCATATGACTTTTTGTTTGAACAGCATAGAAATTCGCACAATGAAAGTCTAATGAACAAGAGTATCTCCAATCAAGGGGCATGGCATGACTATTGTCCATCATCTGGGGCAGTTAAGTCAAGATTCGGAGAATCTCTCAAAAAAGCCTATCAGCCTGGGGCAAATCTCCGCCTGAGTCACCTGGGGCATTTCAACAACGAATCTTGCCTGATCAAACACCTTCTGATGGCATGGCAAAACACTTCTAACAGGGGCACCTCCCTGCATTCTAAGAGCGTGGACATAGTCGAAAAGATACTACGCAAAATCAAAGACCCGCTAGGTTGACACACCTAGGCAAAAATAAGGGCTTCCCGACGAACCAAAAAGGTTCGGGCAAAATGAAGGGATGAAATGAAAAATCTGTACACCCGGCAAGTCGAAAACCTGAAAAGGCGGCTTGGGCAAAAATGGGTATCCCAGTGGACTGAAAATCCGAAAGGGCGGTCCAGGCAAAAGTTAGGGATTAAAGCGTACGACTATGTCCTACCATCTGTCTACTAGAAGAAGGTTTGTCCATCAACGACTATCAGCACCCCAGGTGCCTCCCCATAGAAGCAGGGGCAATAAAGAATGGTCTAAAATAATCTGATTGTTCTATCCTCCAAGGCATCAGGGTAAGTTCCGTTGAAGAATATAACCAATACAATCCAATACTTCCCCAGAAGAGTCCAATCCAATTCCCCAGGAAATTTGGAATTCATCTCCCCAAGCAGTAAGCTTATCCCCAGTAAATTCCGGAAGCTTATCCCCTCGCAGCGCACGAACGCGTCGTCCGGCTTGATTTAAAGAGTTATTTCCTTAACAGGATATAACTGAGTTATCCTCAGCCAAAAGCCACGGAAAGATCGTCGTCGACAGAATCTTCTTATCCCCAGCGAAGTCTATCAGCACTTCCAATACAGCAGAGATATCCTCAGCAAGTCATTCTCACCAATTCAGCAAGAGCATCTCTATCCCCACAGAGTATCACTCCCCAACATGGTCGTTAGAGTACTTTTCTCCCCGCAGAGTAATCCATTTGCCAAGTACATCCCTCAACGGAGTCATCTTCTCCTACTGGTATTCTCGCAGCTATCTCCCCCAGCGGAAGCAAAGTCTATCCTTTCAACATCAGCCCAGGATACGACTTCTCGGCACCCGTCAAGGATTTATTTTCTTAGACAAACATATATTCATAAACATCACATCTTCATATATAGCATGCATATGCATCATGCTACACGAATCTCATCAATTTTGAAGACATATAGTTCATGCATCACGATTTTGCATACAATTATGTTTTGCCTTTTCAGGAAAAAGATCAATACAAAAACGACTACTATCAAACTATCGCAATTTCCTTCTCGATATAGTTTCAGATATGATCCAGATATGGTGACGTTCTGATACTGCTTCCAGATATCCTTCTAGATATAGTTTCGGATATGATCCAGATATGGTGACGTTCTGATACTGCTTCCAGATTTCCTTCTAGATATAGTTTCAGATATGACCCAGAGATGGTGACGTTCTGATACTGCTTCCAGATATTCCTTCTAGATATAGTTTCAGATATGATCCAGAGATGGTGACGTTCTAATACTGCTTCCAGATATTCCTTCTAGATATAGTTTCAGATATGATCCAGATATGGTGACGTTCTGACGCTGCTTCCAGATATCCTTCTAGATATAGTTTCAGATATGACCCAGATATGGTGACGTTCTGATACTGCTTCCAGATATCCTTCTAGATATAGTTTCGGATATGATCCAGATATGGTGACGTTCTGATACTGCTTCCAGATTTCCTTCTAGATATAGTTTCAGATATGACCCAGAGATGGTGACGTTCTGATACTGCTTCCAGATTTCCTTCCAGATATAGTTTCAGATGTAAACCAGATATGGTGACGTTCTGATGCTGCTTCCAGAGTCCTTTTCAGATGATCCCCTCTCCGGCAAGTGCGTGAGGTGGTAATTCCCTTTTCAGATGGTCCCCTCTCCGACAAGTGCGTGAGGTGGTAATTCCTTCTTCAGATGTTTCCCTCTCCGACGATGAGCGTGAGGTGATATTCTCTTAAGGTTCCCTCTCCGACGATGAGTGTGAGGTGATATTCTCCTATGGTCCCCTCTCCAACGGTGTGTGAGGTGGTAATTCCTTTTTCAGATGTTTCCCTCTCCGACGATGAGTGTGAGGTGATATTCTCCTATGGTCCCCTCTCCAACGGTGTGTGAGGTGGTAATTCCTTTTTCAGATGTTTCCCTCTCCGACGATGAGCGTGAGGCGATATTCTCTTATGGTCCCCTCTCCGGCGGTGTGTGAGGTGGTAATTCCTTTTTCAGATATTTCCCTCCCCGACGTTGAGTGAGGTGATGATTCCCTTTCAGATTATAATGGCCTATGGTTTTCTTCCCGATATTGCAAAGATGGTAATTCCCACCAAGATTTTTCTCAACGAGCGTTGTTGAAGCTAAAATCGCCCAAGGTTCTCTCACCATTCATGCTAAGGCAGTAATCATCCCTGGTTCATTCATCAGCGTTTGAAGCTCCAGACTCAGTTCCTGTAACCAGTCAGGACATATCTATACCAAGCATCTAAAATCAGCCCCTGCAACGTGTCAGGTACTCATTTTTCTTTTGCAGGTAAGCAGGTTCTCGCTAAAGAATCTCTTACGCGATCAACATCCGGATGGCATCTATAAGCCCATCATCCTATCCAGAAACCTCTAAATGGCATCTATAAGCCCATTCCGTCATCACACTGCCACTATGTGAGCGCAAATTTCTGGGCACTCTAGTGTCCAATCATCTTCTACCCTCGGATTACGAAAGGCACGTCAGCCAATCTGCATCCTCAGGTCTAAGAAGATTGAACAGGGGCAACTGTTGCACCCCAAAATTTGCCCTCCCATATTCTCCAAGAAATTGCCAAGTCAAGTCACAAAATTCCCCAAGGGTTGTGCAATGCAAAGGTCCCCTATACAGTCAAAACTAGGGTTTGTGTTCTGATCAAGAAAATGAAGTTTTCAAAGGCCCAATCAAGTCTCATATGCTTACAAAGATGGTCAAGTATCTTCATATCAAGTTTCAAGGCATTCAGCTCAAAATTGCACAGTCAAAACCCTAGATTGCACTATAGTCAACTGTAGGGGCAAAATGGTCATTTGACAGTCAAAAGTTCAAATTTTTGGTTAACGTATCATTTTGAAGCCACAAACATCATTTGATCAATGCTTGATCATGATTCTCAAAACTTGGCTCAGAAATCATCAAAGATGCAAAAGTTACTATATTTGGACAGCTGAAAAAGTCAACTGAAATTGACCAGGGTATAACTTTCACATGGATTATCAGAAAAATTCCATCCAAAGCTCATTTTGAAGAGAAAGACATTTCCTACAATTCATCTTCATATTCCAAGTCCAAGAAATGCTCTCACAAAAAGTTATCAATTTCAACATTATAGGTCATTTTCAAAAGTCAACAAAAAGGGACTTTAAGTCAAAGGCCATAACTTGAGATTGGTAAATAAAAATGACATGGGACCAAAGGCATTGGTTAGAGGACTCAAAGACCTTTCCAAAATGTCCAAGAACATGTGAAAAGCTTAAAAATTGAGCAAGTTATGCCTTGTGGAATTTGGGGAATTTTTAGGAATTTTGAAAAGTCAACTTTGATTCAAATGATCCAAAATTGCTAATGGGCCCATTTTTCTTCCATGATCCATCATTCCAAGCATATGCACGACCACTTGGCCCAAAGGGAAGTATTTTCTCATTTTTTAGTTATTTATTTGAATTTATATTAATATTAATTCATTTAAATTATTTAAATATATAGAAAATATCTAACTTGACCTAATGAATCTTTTTGTACACATTTTAGGCTCAATAATTCGTGCCTAAGCCAATTTGGAAAGATTTGGAGCATTAGGATATGATTTGTGCAAAAATAACATGAAAAAAGATTCAAAAAAGATCTTATAAAATCAAATATGCAAATCATTGAATGCCATGGATATTGTTCAATTTTGTTGACCTAAAAGCTTCTATACATATTCAGAATCTCAACCCTAAGCCTGGGAGACAACAAGCTGCGCCCCCAAAGCCATTGCAACATTGAAATTTTCTCTAAAAACTCAAGAACTGAAAAGCATTCAAAAGGTCGATTCAAGCCTTGATTTCGATCCCAAAAGCTTCCTTGGCAATTCCTGGACACATTCCAATCACAAACAACAACTCAAACACAAAGAATTGGTAAAGCGGATTCCAACTGAACCAAGAAAAATCCATGATCGTACTTTGATTTCTAGGCATCCTCACTGCATTTTAATCATACATTCATGTTCCTTGTCAAGTTTTGAAACTAACCATGTGACCCAATTGCGTTTTTGTGCTATATATGAGATTATACCATACTTGATTTCTAGGGTTTTCAGGATGACAAATTAGGGCTTTTCTGACCAAGTAAAATTAGCCCTCAAGACTATGATGGTCATACTCAGCAAGTCTGGACGAAAAGGAAGCACTATTCGCGATGAATTTATGACCACCATAGCCCTATTCGCTATTTTCCCATAGCATGCCTAAAGCAACGCGTTAAAACCGTTGCTATTGTGTTTTATCTTTCAGGTACGCGAGGAAGACGAAGACATGGCATACTGTGATTCGTTGGTTTGAATTCTCGCGCGCTAATCCACTAACTATTTGCTTTTCTTTTATAATATTTCTTGTTTATCTATTAATCACGCGCGTTGAGTTGGTCTAGTGGCAGGCAAGGATATTGGTAACACACGTGACCTGGGTTCGAACCCCAGGTCTTGACGTTCTTCATATTATTTTGCATTCAGTAATCCCATGTAGCACTTACGTTAAAACGTACCATGCTCCATCATCATCCAGACAGCCACACGTCCAAGGGATGCAAATCAAGGGCTCAGGATTGAAACGCACCGTGGGCATAAGTCAACCTTGTGACACACAAATTGGGAAAGTCAACAGGCTACTGCATATTGGGCCAGAACCTTTGGATCAACACCTCCAATTTGGGGCTACCCCCCCTGGTTTGCTTCTTTTATTTTATTTTTTTAAATTGTTATTTTGTTTTCTAATTTAATTAATTATCTTTTTTACAAAAATATAAAAAAAAACTTCACAAAAATTCAGAAAAGACAAAAATTTAATAATTATTTTATTTTAATTATTTTTTCTAAATAAATTAACATGTAAATTACTTAGTTTAATTAGGTTACGATTTTAGTTTCTTTTAATAACAAAAAAATGCAAAATATAGAATTTAGGGTTAATTAACAATTTCTATTCCTTTTAATTTTTCCTTTCTATCATAATATTATTATTTATTTATTTTCATAATTAAATTGTATATAAATAATTTAGATTTAAATTAGGTTAAAACTTCATATTTTTACAATAACTTAAAAAACATTAGAATTAGGGTTTGACGCTTCATTTTAATTTTAATTAATTATTCTTTCTTTTAAATCTTAAAAAACACAAAACACTAAAAAACATTTTCTTTTAATTTTTAATTTTAATTTCTTATTAATTTTAATTGTTTGCAAAAGGGTTCAACGCCCATGTTCGTAATTTATTTAAATTCGCGCGTTTATTTTATATCGTTTATTATAATTATGTACATGTCCCAAAGCCTTGTAACAATTTAACTTCTCGCACTTTTATTTCCTTCGCTTTATTTACTTTCCGTCAAATCGGGTCCGGTTTAATTTTGGCGATGTGGACCCGCGCCATTTGTAATAGTTTAGATTTATTTTCCCGCAAACTTTATAACTGTTAAAAAGCATGCAAGAATGAATGCCCTAATTAAAATCAAGCGTAGAACACAAATAAACATGACAAGACAAATATCATTGAAATTGACACACAAATCACACACCACCCCTAGGGTACGCCTCACTGTTGCCTTGCCTCGAAAGGTGATCGTCGAGTAGAGGATGTCTTAGTAAGTCCTCATGATCCGGGAACCTGTCATGAGGGTAGCTTCTAAGGTGTCTTCCCATTGCTCTGGTGATCACCATGTCCCGAACCTCGAATTGACCCGAACACCTCCAACGGTGGTGCTACCTACCTCTCAATGGTGGGATGGCACTACTTTAAAGGACATTTACACAGACGAATTCCTTAGGGTAGGTAGGTTCTCAAGGATACTTGCTCTAACTTCAAAAACAAACACAAATCTTTTCACATCAACACTTTTCAAAAGCTTTCAAAGCAAATTTTTCAAACACTCTGACGTACGAGTCGAACTGAAATTTTTCAAAGAAACTTTTTAAACCCACATTGAAAAGCAAACAAACAATTTTGAAAACACATTGAGCAAGTATCTAAGAGCCCATGGATAACCATGGATAGAAAGGGTGCTAACACCTTCCCTTTCTATAACCTACCTCCCGAACCAAGAGCAATCTCTTTAAGGAATTTTTCTGTGCTTTTGTCCTTTCCATTTGGAGAAAATAAAAGACGGTGGCGACTCTTGCTTCCGCGACATTTCGCGAACCAGCGTTAAACAGTCAGTTCCAGATCCACCGATCACACCTATCTTTCATTTTGGCCATTGAGATCCAACCTTCGACCAAACTCAAGAGCAAATGAAATTGAATGTCCCCAAGAAAAGCATGTTCTTCGAATGGGTCATATTCAACTGAATATATCACTTTGAATCCTTTTGTTTTGATTGTGTAGGTCCAACTTTCGACCAAACTCAAAGGCATACAAGACTAATTATTTCCAACCATTGCATGTTCTTCAAATGGACCACCAAACGTGTGTCCTTTGAATCCACCAAATTGTGTTTCATAGTGTAGAAACTATGTGTGTTGAAGGTTTTAAAGGTGGAATCAAAGCAAGCATAAAGGGAGTCATTGCCTTGTGCCTGTTTAGCATGAGGGAAGCCCCTGCTTTGTGAATAGAAGAAAACCTGGAGGAGGCCATTGGTTCAATCGAAGCTTGCATGCAGGAGGTCCCTACTTTGTGTATCAAAGAAAACATGTAAGGGGCTAATGGTGTAATCGAAACTTGCGTGCAGGAGATCCCTGATTTGTGTTAAAGAAAAGCCTTCAGAAGGCCATTGCCCTTTGAATCGAAGAAAGCTTCAAGAAGGTCATTGCTTTCTGAATCAAAAGAAACCAGTAGGAAGTCACTAACTTTATGAATCAAAGGAAAACGACAAGAGGCCTTTGCCTCCTGAATCGAAGGAAGTTATTTCAAAAGGAAACAATGCCCAATCGAAGCTAGCATGCAGGTGTCGTACCCCAAATTTTTCCTACCGCGATGACTATATTGTTTTGAGATTGAGATAAAGAAAATACTTAATTAAAGACGGTACAACAGTATCTAGTGGTCCGTCTTTATCTGACTAGGGGCGTATATATTTTTTTAAATTCAGGAAATCGGGGCCTTCTAGATCAGAAAGACTCGCGTATCCGAGAATCCATTTGCAAGGCATGTTGGCCAATGGCCCATGCAATTCTAAAATCAATTATTCAAGCAACTATTAAGTTCTTAATTATTGAACATTTTTTAAGAAGAGGAATGGGAAGTTAAACAGTCGCTAAGTTAGTCCACTCGACATTTGAGAGCTAAATTATTAGTTTGATCTTGAGTAAGAGTTTTAAATCATTTTTATTATGTGATAAAGGATTTTGAAAAGGGTGTCATTAGCAAGACTCTTTAGTCTTATTGTTAAAGATAAATGCATATTATGAAGAAAAATATAGTTGCTGGCAAATTCCATTTTTTATATTAAAGAAAATTGTTTATTATTTTTAAGTAAATAAATAAAAAATATTTTCCTTTTAGGAAAAAACTAGAACGCTTTACTAATAACGTTGGGTTCCAAAAATTGTTTGCTTGAAAATATATTCAAGCCCATTAAGATTTCTAGCCCATTTAATGTTGTTGCTTTGTTTTAGGAAAAGCATTATTATTAAAAGAAAAAAACTTCTTATTATTTCAATGGAAAAAAAAACAGTTTTTTATTAAGAAAATAATAATGTTTTTATGCAAATATTATTTAATCTGATTAGTGCTTGCTGGGTCAATTGCTAGAAGACCCATTTCTCGTCAAAGAGAAAAAACAGTAATAATGTTGCAGAAGCTAGGTAGGCCCAAGCAGTATAGCAGCGCAAGGCCCAAGGGAATTAAAAAAAATGTTTGTTATTTGATGTAGCATTTTTGGGTTACAGTATTATTGATGGCTGGCCCAATTGCTTTTTTGTTGTTGATGTAAACAAAGGAAAAAATCTGGCCCAAATTACAAAAAAACCGATACTGTACAAATCTAACCAAGGATTACGCACTCTTTGTTGGAATAACATATATTGTACAAATCATTTTATATTAGACCAAATCTTCTACAAGCAAGTTTACAATCAATTGCAGAAAGTTAAAATATGCATTAAATCAAATCTAAAAAATCTATATTTACAGAAAACCAATTTCTCAATCAAATCCGAATCAATAAACAAGATTCATTACAACAATAGGAAAAAAACAAATCAAATTACAGAATCGAATATTACAAGATTACAAAATCTCAGAATCAAATCTAAAAACAATAAGACTTACAGAACAAAATCAAATCGTACAGAACTCCAAATCAATTAAGCCTCTATTTACATAATCAAATCTATCAATTACAATAAAACTCTAAATCCCTAATTGACGTAATTTGTAACTGAAAAGTTAAAATAAAAACCCTAACTATATAAGAGAACAGAGAAGGTCGGTTTTATAGAAGAAAAAAAGCTTAGAGGCGGAGAGACCGAAATCGAAAAAAAACCTTTTGCCGTTGGAGATCCAGAAGAAAAGTGATTAGAGTTTCCAGATCGGAAACCCTAATCACCCTTGGACGCCGCTACCGCTCAACCTCCTTCAATGTCACTTTCAATCGAAGCCGGATACTTGGATATTCGAAGGGGTAATTTTTTCTCTGTTCAATTTTGTTTGTTTTATGATGTAGGGCTATGAGGCTATTGGGGGGAATATCAATGTTACTCTCGCCAGCGCCGCCGTGGTAGTGAATTTAGGGTTGACAAGGGGAAGAAAGTGAGAGGGGTTTATGTTGTTAGCGAGAGAGAGATAAGGGATGAAGAAGGGCCACTGTAAAACAAAAAGTGGTTTGTAAAATAAAAAATAATAATGATTTATGTTCCATGTTGATCCGATACGAGCGCGTTCATGTTAATTATCATGTTCCGTCACTTATCATCCGCTTGATTTGGATCAAACGACCGTTAGGCCAAGTTCCATGGTAGGACCGTGCTCCCTTGCCTCACCCAATCCACTAGGCATCTTTCCAAACGCGCTGGGCTTAGGCCCACTGCTCTTCACACCCTCTTTCCAGCAATTTGCTAAAACACAAAGCCAGATACACCCCCTGGGAATTTACATCCGGGCCTAGCCCAGTTTATTTTTAACACCCCCCACAATTTTACTTTATAACTGAAAACGTACCCCTTGTTCTAATGAAAATATTTTTTTTATTTTCCTTTTATATCATTATTTATTTTCTTTTTTTATATATAATTATTATATTTTAACATTTTATTATTATTATTATTATTATTATTATTATTATAATTCCCTATTTTTCTTCCTTAATTAATTATATTAATTATTATTATATAATTATTATTTATATACTAACATTTAAATTATTTTTATTCAAGTGCATATATTATTTTCTCATATTCTTTGCATCAAATATTTTTTATCATACATTAATTAAGATTTTCGCAATTAATACAAATAAAAAATACAAACAAATCTCAAACTATTTTCGCGAATAAAACTAAGCTAATCAACAGTCCTTTTTGCAAATGGGTTTCAAACTAATTTTGACTTACCGCGTACTCAGTCAAAATCTCTGCAGTCACGACTCTCGACCGAGTGCGAAGTGATTCAAAATATGTTTGCAAACCCCTAAAAAACACAAACCCATACGAACTATGAATTGGGACTCTGATTCCTCCTAAGAGAATACGTAGGCACGTGATCTAAAATCGTGGCGAGTCTTACTAATTAAAACTTAAAACACTGTTTACCCCAAACCTAAACCTAGAGCTTAATATCCTTGTGAACAAGGTGGATGAAAGGTGCCTAACACCTTCCTTTCGTCTAATTGAGTCCGAAACCCAGAATCTCTGTCCGTGAATTAAGGTTCTCTATTAGGTTCCCTTCCCTAGGATAAAAACTAATAGTGACGACTCTTGATTTAAAAACCAGTTTCTACAGCTGGGGACTCTCCTTAACCCTAAGTTTAGTTTCTTTTGGGTTTTTATTGTTTATTTGCTTTATTTATTTATTGCAATTATCTATTTTATTGCATTTATTTATTTATCATCAAATTCTTTTATTATCATATATTTGCTATGTGGCGGGTTTTTTATCTCAAAAAAAAAAAAAGACACCAATAAACCTTAAAAAGAAGGTTCGTCTATTAGTTTAGGGGGTATATCATCCCTGCGAGTTTATGTGACGACTTCGCCTAGAGTCGGTGAACTTCCGAAAAAGGAATACTTATCAAGAGATATCCTCTTGACGAGTAGGACTTTGGAAGGTCACCCATGACTCTTTGTAATGACCTTAACCCAAAATCTCATGAGGAGACCTTTCACGACTTTGAGACGAAAGTTTCAGTCCGTAAAGAGGCTCCACCTAAGGGAGGCCCTTGTGCCTTTCCCCTCTGGTATTATTCACGACACCCTTAAGGAAGCCACCTTTTGGGAGGGTAGACTTACCGTAGGTCAAAATTAAGGATCCTACCTCATAGGGGTACCCATCACAAAAACCTGTCACAAAATCCCGTTACTCAATCCAACACTTATACATTCATGCATTCATGTATATCTCATGTTCATCATTTGTTCCTTTTATCTGTCGTATTCACAGGGTACAAAATAAAAGATAACAAAATTAAGATTTTTTGGTGACTGTCTTAAAAATGGATGCCAAAGGGAAACAACTTGTCCGCATCAACACCTGCAAGCCTGACCTTTCTGAAATCAAAACTATAAAGGGTAAATTGTCCGAAAGAGCTCTGAAGATGTACACTCGCCGCTACGGGGATACCCTTGATTTGACTAAAGTAGAAGTACAAATGGATGCAGTCTCTGCCCTAATTCAGTTTTATGACCCTCCACTGAGATGTTTCACCTTCCAAGACTTCCAGCTAGCACCGACTCTGGAGGAATTTGGCAGAATCCTGAATTTCTCCAAAGAAAAGGCCTATGTAGGTATTGGACAAACTATTGAAGTCAAAGCTTTGGCAAAAGGCCTAGGGATCCCCTATCCTGAATTGGTGCAGAATTATCCAAGAGAAGGTCCGATACAAGGAATCAAAAGAATATACCTGGAAGCTAAGGCACTAGAATTTGCCAATTATAAGGATTGGGAATCCTGTGTTGATTTTTTAGGGCTGTTGGTATTTGGTGTAATCTTGTTTCCTCAGACTGTGGACTATATTGACCCCGCGGCCATTAGCACATTTTGGGGAGAGAAAGTCTTTAATACGGATCCTACTCCCACCTTGCTTGCTGACATTTATTACACTTTGCATATGATGTATGAAAAAATAAGAGGCACGCTAAATTGTTCCATCCCGCTTCTATATACTTGGTTTGTGACTCATCTTTACAAGTAAGACTATATGATCCCAGAATTGACTAGGTGTGACTGTCCACAGAAACTAAGGTCTCTCACTGCAAACTAAATATTATGGTATGCAAGAAAGTTGGATATTGGTGACATCACTATTAGCTATGGGGATTTTCCTAACGTCCCTTTGATTGGATCGCGAGGCTGTATTAACTACAACCCTACTCTGGCCCTACGACAGCTAGGGTATCCTTTGGAAGACAAACCTTCGAACGAACAACTCCGACCATTTATCATCCATAATATGGGTATAGAAGACCAAGGGTTGCTCAACAAGGTTATTCGGGCCTGGAATAAGGTTAACAAAAGGTTGGCCGAAAGAAAGAATGCCATAGAAAGAGAACCCTACACCAAATGGGTCTAAGATAGGGTACGAATTATCAAGCTGCCATTCAAGAAAGATCCAGAGTACATGTCAGAGGTCCCAGAGATAACACCTATATCTTTGGAAGAAGTCGACAATCTGAAAAATGGCTTAGAGCAAGCTCAAAAAGAGAAAGAAGCACTGGAAGTCAGTCACCTCAATCTAACCAGAGAAAAGAAACAGATGCAGCTTATACTTGAGTTAAAGGACAAGCAAATTGATAAAAGTCAAAAAGACTTGGAAAAAGAAAGTCTCAAACGAAAGCGTACAACAGAAGGGCTATTAAGTACAAAGTTCAACCTAGATTCTCATAACCAAAGGTTAGAAGAGGCCGCTGCTGAAATAGGGAGGTTAACTAGATGGTATGAAAAGGCAACACATGACAAAAAGGTGCTAGAAGAAAGTTTAAGAGCCCAAATCCAAAGCTTGGCACAAGCTTCCTTAGATCGAGAAGAGCAAGTAAATTACCTCACCACCGAACTCCAAGACAGCCACGAATCAGAGGTCAAAGCACTCCTTGAAAGGATAGAAGCAGAGAAACTCTTGACTCAAAGGACTCGAGAATATGAGCATGTATGTTTAGAGCTGCAGGGTCTGCAAAAGGATTTTCTCATCCAACGAAGGCTTTACACAGAAATGAGGGGTGAAAGATGTATTGGGATGAGCAGTATACCAAGATCACCCAAGCTGGGAGGGATAACCACAAGATAATCCCACATCTTTATCAGGAATACAGACACTACAAGGAAAAACATGAAAAGCTCATCTTCTTAGACAACAATCTCATCGAGGACATCCCTAGAAGTTTAAGAGATGCAGAGAATGTAATGCTTCCTCTTCCGAAGGACGTCGAAGACTTTCTACAGCTTTGTCGAGCAATGGTTGATGGCTTCAGAGCACACATCCGCAGGCGCGCATAGGAAATTTAGTTCTTTTTAATTATGTTTGCACAAACAAGTTTTGATTTCAATTTGTAATATTTTTCAATATCTGGATTATGTTACTCTTAATAAAGGCATTTTGTTTCCCTATCTCGAAGGCATGTCTATTTTAAAACTGGTCACAAAATAAAATAATAAGTGAATACAAATATGTACCCAAGTGAATAAGAAAGTTAAAATAAAAATCATTTCATGATCATGCACATCCATTTGCACGCATGCATTTATAAAACACTTGCATGTCACATCAAAAAAACTCATTTTCTTTAAAAATCTCTCAAGTTAAGCCATTGGTAAAAGAAGACCTCCACCTCCTTGGCCTCCATATCAAACAAGGGCTCATCAACAGAAAGCAATGGAACAGATCGAGGAGACTCAAGCTGTGTTCAAAGAGGATCTTGATCAAGTGAAGGGTGACATAAGCTCAATGAAAGGAGATTTGAGCCAGGTTCTTCTAGCCTTGAAGAACATTATCGACATGAAGGATCAAATTCTCAGGGTAGCTTTTGAAGAGGTAGCCCAAACCGTTGGTGCATCGAGCGTCACCAACTGAGGAAAGAGCCGAAAGCAGGACCCTAAAAGTCCGCAATGGCCCAACAAGAGGTTGAAACTGAAGGATTCACCCTACCACCGTAAAAAGTAGGGGAATCACATACCCTACAAATTCCAACCAATAACACAGATAATTACCTAGACTTGCAATACGAAGATCATGACCCAGAGGATGCTCACCAGGCACCCTTGAAGACAACTGGAGCTCATGCTGCAGACAACCCACTTGTAATGAATCCGTATAAAGCCTTGGAAGAAAGACTGAAGGTTGTGGAGGGCTTCGATGCTTTCGAAGTAGACGCTCTGGAAATGGGTTTAGTCCCTGGTGTGGTGATACCTCCAAAATTCAAAGTACCCGACTTTGGAAAGTATAAAGGCATCACTTATCCGAGGAATCATCTTTGTATGTACTGCAAGAAGATGCATGCCCACGCCCATGATCAGAAACTAATGATTCACTGTTTCCAAGACATTCTAAGTGGGGCACCTTTGGACTGGTACGTGTAGTTGGAACGAACACATATCCGAACTTGGGTGGATCTTGCTAATGCTTTCTTAAAGCATTACAAGTATAACTTGGGCATGGCGCCTACTCGCTTGTAACTCCAAAATATGTCCCAAAAGAAGGAAGAATCCTTCAAAGAATATGCTCAAAGGTGGAGGGAGATGGCATCCCGTGTACAACCCCTACTGCTGGAAAAGGAACTTGTAGACATGTTCATGGGATCCTTATGATAAAATGGTGGGAAGTGTCTCGTAAGTATTTTTAGACTTAGTGACTATTGGAGAAAGGATCGAAACTGGTTTGAAAAGCGGAAAGATATCAGGGGGATCGTCAAACACCCCTTACAATTCAAAAAGACCGGCTTCAAAATTCCAAAGAAAGAAGGAGGGAGAAGTCAACGTTGTGGCCTCACAACCAAGGACATCACAACCATTGGTGATCCCGCAAGGACAAAGGCAAGACAAATTTAAAAGGCCACCTAGAAGTTTTGATCCACTGCCCATGCCACCAAGCCAGTTATTACAACACTTGGTTAAGACATCCCTGGTGGAAATAAAGCCTTTAGCTCCTCCGGTCGGGCCACTCCCGCAAAGATACAATGCCGACGCTAGGTGTGAGTATCATGATAATTCTCCAAGGAACACCATAGACCAATGTTGGGCCTTCAAGCATAAGGTTCAAGATTTGCTAGAGTCTCAAGACATCACCTTCGATAAGCCTAATATCAAATCAAACCCTATGCCTCCGCATGGTGGACCGATAATAAATGCAATCGAGGTGGTCACCAACTTTGGGGAAACCATAAAGGAAAAAACCCCTATCAACTTGTTGAAGGAATATATGTTCGAATGTGGATTCTTGTTAGAGCATAATAAAGCTTTTGAAATAACTCTGGAAAATCTGGTGGATCGGGGGATAGTCCAATTCGGACTGCACCCTGAAGAAAAATATGTAGCCACGATTGGAGGGAAAAAGCCACTGGTAATCCCCTGCCAGAGTCCAAGCCTTACCAAGAAGACTCTAGTCATTCAATGGGGAGAATCAATAGAGGTCACCAAAAGGGAACCTAAGAAGACCCTCTGAATACCCACCACTAAAAAATCCACGATGGTAATTAAGGGACCGTCACCTATCCCTTACGAGAATAATAAAGTGGTACCTTAGAGTTATGACTCAGCCGTATACATCAATGGAGTGAAGCAGGAAAGTGGGCCATCCGCAAGTCAAGGACCTGGAATTTCAAACATAGCGGGAACATGAGGCATGACCCGAAGTGGTCGAATCTATAGAGTCGAACCATCAAAAAAGACATATGTGATTCCAACGAAAGACAAAGGAAAAGTAGTGGTTAATGCAAACTAAGAAACAGAATCTCCGAGAAAAGACTTTACTGATCATGAGGCAGAGGATTTTATGAAAATAATCAAAAAATGTGACTATAGAGTGGTGGATCAGCTCCATCAAACTCCGGAGAAAATCTCCATACTCTCGCTACTCATCAACTCTGAAGCACACAAGGATTCCTTGATGAAAGTGTTAAGTTCAGCCCATGTCGCAAAGGAAATTTCGGTAAATCAATTTGATAATGTCGTAGAAAATCTCATGCCCAGATCCTACCTGGGTTTCACCAACAATGAATTACTGCCACAAAGCCGGGCCCATAACAAAGCACTCCTTATTACTATGCAGATAGGTACTACCCATTTGTCCAGGGTTCTTACTGACACCGGTTCCGCTCTTAATGTGTTGCCAAAGTCAAGTCTCGTAAAGTTAACAATATACGATATGGCAATGAGACCAAGTTCTACGATAGTAAAGGCATTTGACGGTTCCCGAAGCTCAGTGTTAGTAGAGGTGGACCTTCCAGTCAAGATCGGGCCGCACATCTTCAATATCACTTTTCAAGTCATGGACATCAAACCAGCATACACTTGTTTACTGGGGAGACCTTGGATCCATGCGGCAGGGGCATTAACCTCAACCCTGCATCAAAAGTTAAAGTTCCTAGTGCTAGGGAAGTTGATCATAATTGATGGCGAGGAAGACATTTTTGTAAGCCATATTGAATCATACAGATATATCAGTGCCGACGAAGATTGCATAGCTACCCCGTTCCAGGCTTTGGAAATTGCTTCGATGGTAACATTACCGATTGAGAAGGGTAACAAGACTAAAGTGACATCATGGAGAGATCTGCAAATGACTATGGGAGGTGATGCCTTAAAACGCTGGGGAAAGCTCCCAGAAATTCCTGAGAAGAAGAATCGCTTTGGTTTGGGTTATGAATCATCAAAGGCTACACTGAAAGGCAAAGCATGTTCTCCTCTGATCTAAGAGACTTTCGTCAGCAAAGGAATAGAGCATGGCGGGCATGTGGCAATGATATCAAGCAAAGTCAATACCAAAAGGGCAACCGACTTCATTAGAGAGGGTGCACCGGGATAAGAGCTTAAAGGATGGACTGCTGTGGAGATTCCTGAGATATTTTTCTTTTCTAAGTAATATTTCTTGTTTTGAAAGAACCTATGTCAAACCCGAGGCATATGGGTTGCTTGTAAGGGTTTTCCTTGTTCTTATTTCAGACAATATTTATAATTAATAAAAGTTATATTCTGTTTTCAATTAAGATCCTTGTCTTTATTTTGCATTTATCTATTAAGTATAAAAATGGCAATACCTTCTTTGCATACATATTTTCAAATTCCAAGCACTAAAATATGCACTAAAACATGATAAATGTGCAGATCCATGCCGAAAATTACTGATAAAGCTACTGCTATGACCCGATACGATTTTGATGTTCCTATCCACCAAGCCGAAGAGGAAGATAACGAAGATCTTGAAACCTCCGAGGAAATGGCGAGGGAAATAGAGCGAAAGGCTAACATCATACAACCATATCAAGAGCCTATTGAGACGATTAACCTGGGCACCAAAAGAGATCCAAAAGAAATCAAGCTAGGGGCAATGTTGGAGCAGAGCGTCAAAGATAGGCTAATCAAGTTATTACATGAGTATATGGATATATTCGCTTGGTCCTACAGGGACATGCCAGGGTTGGATATAGACATATTGGTGCATAGACTACCTCTCAAAGAAGGTTGTTCTCCAGTCAGGCAAAAACTCAGAAGAACTCGTCCAGATATGTCCAGCAAGATCATATAAGAGGTTCTCAAACAATTTGACGCAAGGTTCCTAACAGTGGTAGATTATCCACTTTGGATATATAACATTGTACCAGTACCCAAGAAGGATGGAAAAGTACGCATGTGCGTAGATTATCGAGACCTAAACAAGGTGAGCCCCAAAGACGACTTTCTGTTACCCCACATTGATGTCTTAGTAGATAATACGGCTCAAGCCTCGATATTCTCATTTATGGACGGTTTCTCGGGCTATAACCAAATCAAAATGGCGCCTAAGGACATGGAAAAGACTACCTTCATGACACCTTGGGGAACTTTCTGCTACAAAGTAATGCCATTCGGTCTAAAGAACGCAGGGGCAACCTATCAAAGGGCAATGGTCACGTTATTCCACGACATGATCCACAAGGAGGTTGAAGTATACGTCGATGATATGATTGCCAAATACCATACAAAGAAGGAACATATCATACATCTACAAAAGTTATTCGAGCGGCTGCGTAAGTTCAGACTAAGGTTGAACTCGAATAAATGCACATTTGGCGTCAGATCAGGCAAATTGTTAGGTTTTATTATAAGCCATTAGGGTATCGAGGTGGATCCCGACAAAGTGAAAGCTATGCAAGAGATTCCCGCTCCAAGGACGGAAAAAGAAGTACGGGGTTTCTTAGGGCGATTGAACTACATCTCAAAGTTCATATCGCATCTAACAGCTATGTGTGAACCAATATTCAAGTTATTACGAAAGGATCAGACGGTAGTATGGAATGACGATTGTCAAACTTCCTTCGAGACAATAAAACAGTATCTGCAAGAGCCACCAATCTTAATACCACCAGTCCTCGGAAGGCCACTCATCATGTACTTGACAATACTCGAGGGGTAAATGGGTTGTGTTTTAGGACAACAGGATGAAACCGGTAGAAAGGAGCATGCGATTTATTACCTAAGCAAGAAATTCACTGATTGTGAAACCCGGTACTCACTCCTAGAGAAAACTTGTTGCGCATTGGATTGGGCTACCAAGAGGTTGAGACAATATATGTTAACCCATACTACATGGTTAATAGCAAGAATGGATCCTCTAAAATACGTGTTTGAAAAGCCAGCTCTTACCGGAAGAATTGCACGATAGCAGATGTTACTATCAGAATACGACATCCAATATATAACGCAAAATGCCATCGAAGGTAGTATACTAGCTGATCATCTAGCTCACCAACCGCTATTAGAATATCAGCCCATGAAGTTCGACTTTCCCGACGAGGATGTCATATTTATAGCTGACTATGAAATACCGAGCCCGACGAAGGGCCCAAGCCAGGGGCACGTTGGACAATTATGTTCGACGGGGATTCAAATGCACTAGGTTACAATGTAGGGGAAGTATTAACATCTCCCAAGAATCATCACCACCCCTACACTGCAATGTTATGTTTTGACTGCACCAACAACATCGTTGAATACGAAGCCTGTATACTAGGGCTGGAAGCTGCCATAGATTTAAGAATAAAACACCTGGAAGTGTTCGGGGATTCTGCATTAGTCATATACAAGGTTAATGGCGAATGGGATACTAAACACCCTAAACTGATTCCATATCGGGATCACGTTTTAAATTTAGCTGCAGAATTTACAGAAATCACTTTCAGTCATATCCCACGAGAAGAAAATCAAATGGCAGGCGCTCTGGAAACCCTATCAGCTATGTTCAAAGTGACTTGGCAAAATCATGAACCACGAATTACGATTAGACATTTCGAAGAATCTGCACACTGCCTTACTATTGAGGAAGGACCTGACAACAAACCTTGGTTTTACGACATCAAGAAGTACATAGAAAGGCAGGAATACCCCGAAAATGCCTCTATCATTGACAAGCAAACCTTGTGAAGGTTAGCTTCAAAATTCTTTCTAAGTAATGGAGTGGTATACAAAGGAAACTACGACGTGGTACTACTCAGATGTGTGGAAAAGCAAGAAGCAGATACACTCATGAGAGAAATCCACGAAGGCACCTTCGGGACCCATATAAACGGGCACGCCATGGCCAGAAAGATTCTGCGGGCGGGATATTACTTGTTAACAATGGAAGCTGTTCGCTATCATTACATGAGGACATGCCATAAGTGTCAGATCTACGCCGACAGGATAAATGTACCACTGACTCCTCTGAACCTCATGAGATCCCCTTGGCCATTCTCAATATGGGGAATTGATATGATTGGTATGATCGAGCCGAAAGCATCCAACAAACACCGCTTTATATTGGTAGCCATCGACTACTTTACCAAATGGGCAGAAGCAGCATCCTACACCAACGTAACAAGTCAAGTGGTTACACGCTTCATCAAACAGAACATCATATGCAGATATGGTGTCCCAAGCCGAATAATTACCGATAATGGGTCTAATTTAAACAACAAGATGATGAAGGAACTATGCGACGACTTTAAAATTGAGCATCACAATTCCTCACCATACAAACCAAAGATGAACGGGGCCTTCGAAGAAGCCAACAAAAATATTAAGAAAATCATCCAGAAGATGGTAAATACATACAAAGATTGGCACGAAATACTTCCCTTCGCTCTGCACGGCTATCGCACTTCTGTACGCACATCAACAGGCGCGACTCCTTTCTCACTAGTATATGGCATGGAGGCAGTACTCCCGGTGGGAGTTGAGATACCATCACATCGAGTCCTGAGGGAAACAAAGTTGGAAGAAGTAGAATGGGTACAAGCTCGATTGGACCAGCTCAACCTCATTGAAGAAAAACGATTAACGACTTTGTGTCATATCAGTTACATCAAAAGAGAATGAAGAGGGTCTTAGATAAGAAAGTACGCCCTCGAATATTCAAGGAAGGGGATCTAGTTCTCAAAAAGATTCTACTACCTCGCCTCAATTCACGTGGTAAATGGACACCTAATTACGAAGGTCCATTTGTAGTCAAAACAATGTTCTCTGGAGGTGGTCTCGTCCTCACAACAATGGATGGGGAAGAACTATCGCATCCAACTAACTCAGACGCAGTAAAAAAATACTATGTATAAAAAGCTCACTAAGATCGAACCCCCAAAAGGGCGACTTAGGAAAAAAGGAGCGCCCCAGTGGATCGAAAACCCTAAAGGGAGATCAAGGCAAAAATTAGGGGAACACAATAAGAAAATTATCCCGGTGGATTGAAAAATCGAAAGGGCAATCCAGGCAAAAGTTAGGGATTTCATACAAAGAAGTAAAAAACAAAAAGACTGCAATCTGAGAGATACGACTACGAACCAAGAAGGGAAGGATAGATTGGAATCATACAACTCAGAGGAAAGGGAGATAAGATCATCAAAAGATATGGGGGAACAACAGTAGCGATTATAATTTTCCATTGCTATTTACTATTTTAAGACTTTTTGTAATTACCTCTTTCTAGGAATTGCATCTTGTATTCTCGCCCGCTCTGAGGCATATCAATAAAACATTTGTTTTCATTATATCTTTCAAATCATGTTTTTCTTTTCTCAGATTTGTTTATAAAATACTACGATTATTACTCATGAATATTGTCTTGAAATAATTTCGGGGAATTAACAGAATAAAAGCACCTGACAAAATATCGAAAAAACACTTGGATTAGAAAAATATCGAAGGAAAATCCATGCATACGTCCATGCACACAGTTACTCCTACATATTGCAAAAATCTATACACACGTTTTTGTTTGTACTTGTGTATATCTACGCGTTTATACACGAAGCCTACAACCACGCACATGTCTGCGCCTATGCTTGCACTCGATGATACAAAGTCATTACATATATATACACGTCCCTACGCGAAGTCTACATCAATGTCAGCACCTATGCCTAACTTACGACGCAAGGTCTACGCTTACATCTGCGCTTAGAAATCTATACATACACCATTACCTACGTCTATGTCTATGTCTACACCCACACTCACAATACAAAAAATCAATGTTCAAATTCTGCTAACATTGTCCATTGCGTTCAAACCCAACAATGCTATGGCAACACAACATACAACACCAAGGAATTGGTAAAGTCTAAGCCAATGTTTTAAATGAGAATGCCAGAAAGGATCTTCATAACAAGGCAACACACATCTTACACGCATTTCATACATACATACATTTTGCATATCCCGAGCATACATACACTATGCACTCTTGCATACAATGCGCATATAGTCAGGGTTCCATGTCAATGTCAAACATCGTACATTTTGCATACCCATAAAATTCAATACACATGCATACATATATCGCCTGGAAAGCAGACAAATAATTTTACCCTCGATTCAACCATCTAAGGGTCAACCCACGCAATACTCCTCCTACAATTTAACCCGTCACCTCAGTCTTCATGTCGTGACACATTCAACCCATCACTTAAGTCTTCCTGCAGTGATGAGTTCCTTACAAGTTCAGTATGTTGCCCCTAAGCCGCATCATATCTTCAAAGCCCATTATGCTGCCTCTAAGCCGTAACATATTCTTAAAACCCGTTACCTTGCCTCTAAGACGCAAGTGAATCCTCAACACTCCGCACGTTGCCTCTAAGCCGCAACGCATTCTCAAAAACCCATTGTATTGCCCCTAAGCCGCAACGCATTTTTCAAAACTTGGTATATTGCTTCTAAGCTACAATATACCCATTCAAGTCAAACACATTGCCTCTAAGCCGAAATGTACCTCTCCGAATCAGTATATTGCTTCTAAGCCGCAATGTATCATCCAACTCAACATGTTGCGTCTAGGCCACAACATATTCTCAAAAACCATTGCATTGCCCCTAAGCCGCAACACATTGTCAAAGCTCGGTATATTGCTTCTAAGACGCAATATATTATCCAAACCAGCACATTTACTCTAAGCCGCAATGCATTACCCAAACTCGGACCATCGTCTCAGACTTCAGGTAGCGATGTTTGAAACCAGATTAGCTTATCACATCAGACTTCACGTAGTGATTTACAAGCCTAAACCCATTACCTCAGACTTCATGCAGTAATGTGTTTCTTATTCTGCGACACAGATCATTACCTCAGACTTCATGTAGTAATATGTTCCAAACTACGGACCATCGTCTTAGACTTCATGCAGTGATATTCGAAACAACACATCACATCATACTTCACGCAGTGATTTGCAAGCCTAAACCCATTACCTCAGGCTTCATGCAGTAATGTGTTTCTTATTCTACGACACAGATCATTACCTCAGACTTCGTGCAGTAATATGTTCCAAACTCCGGACCATCGTCTCAGACTTCATGCAACGATGTTCAAAACAACACATCACATCAGACTTCACGCCACGATGCTCGAAAGAAAACAAAACTAAACACATTACCTCTAATCCGAAATACATTATCCAAATCAACACATTGCCTCTAAGCCGCATTGCGTTCGTCAAACTCAACACATTGCCTCTAAGCCGCAATACATTATCCAAATCAACACATTGCCTCTAAGCCACAATGCGTTCTTCAAACTCCAACACATTGCCTCTAAGCCGCAATGCTTTCTTCACACTCAAATACATAGCCTCTGAGCCACCATGTATTCATGCTCAAAGCATCACCTCAGACATCAGGAAACAATTCGCAAACGTAATCCATGGCCTCAGTCTTCAAGCAGCCATGCATAATTAATCATTGCTATACTCACCCTCCAAATGGTTGAATAAACCAAGACATACAGAATTTCCCTATCTGTATCATTATCAAACCCGGGTAAGTGATATATCATCAGTTTTTCCTACTTCTATGGGACATATAAGGGTATGCTACATCAGTATAACCTAATGTTTGTCGGACAAATTTTGCGATACTTCAAGTATTCAATAAACTTTCAGTCAAAATGCACAAGACTCGATTTTTCTCACGCTATTCGATTGAAAGATAATTGAATAGGGGAAGCTGTCGTACCCCAAATTTGTCCTACCCCGAAGACTATATTGTTTTGAGATTTAAATAAAGAAAATACTTAATTAAAGACGGTACAACAATATCTAGTGGTCCGTCTTTATCTGACTAGGGGGAGTATATTTTTTTTTTAAATTCAGGAAAGCGGGGCCTTCTAGATCATAAAGACTCGCGTATCCGGGAATCCATTCGCAAGGCATGTTGGCCAATGGCCCATGCAATTCGAAAATCAATTATTCGAGCAACTATTAAGTTCTTAATTATTGAACATTTTTTAAGAAGAGGAATGGGAAGTTAAACAATCGCTAAGTTAGTCCACTCGGCATTTGAGAGCAAAATTATTAGTTTGATCTTGAGTAAGAGTTTTAAAATCATTTTTATTATGTGATAAAGGATTTTGAAAAGGGTGTCATTAGCAAGATTATTTAGTCTTATTATTAAAGATAAATGCATATTATAAAGAAAAATATAATTGCTGGCAAATTTCATTTTTTATATTAAAGAAAATTGTTTATTATTTTTAAGTAAATAAATAAACAATATTTTCCTTTTAAGAAAAAACTAGAACGCTTTACTAATAACTTTGGATTCTAAAATTTGTTTGCTTTAAAAGATATTCAAGTCCATTAAGATTTCTAGCCCATTCAATTTTGCTGCTTTGTTTTAGGAAAATAATTATTATTAAAAGAAAAAACTTCTTGTTATTTCAATGAAAAAAAAAACAGTTTTTTATTAAGAAAATAATAATGTTTTTATGCAAATATTATTTAATCTGATTAGTGCTTGCTGGGTCAATTGCTAGAAGACCCATTTCTCGTCAAAGAGAAAAAACAGTAATAATGTTGCAGAAGCTAGGTAGGCCCAAGAAGTATAGCAGCGTAAGGCCCAAGGGAATTAAAAAAATGTTTGTTATTTGATGTAGCATTTTTGGGCTACAATATTATTGATGGCTGGCCCAATTGCTTTTTTGTTGTTGCTGTAAACAAAGGAAAAAATCTGGCCCAAATCACAAAAAAAATCGATATTGGACAAATCTAACCAAGGATTACGCACTCTTTGTTGGAATAACATATACTGTACAAATCATTTTCTATTGGACCAAATCTTCTACAAGCAAGTTTACAATCAATTGTAGAAAGTTAAAATCTGCATTAAATCAAATTTAAAAAATCTTTATTTACAAAAAACCAATTTCTCAATCAAATCTGGAATCAATAAACAAGATTCATTACAACAACAGGAAAAAAACAAATCAAATTACAGAATCGAATATTACAAGATTACAAAATCTTAGAATCAAATCTAAAAACAATAAGACTTACAAAACAAAATCAAATCGTACAGAACACCAAATCAATTAAGCCTCTACTTACATAATCAAATCTATCAATTACAATAAAAATCTAAATCACTAATTAACATAATTTGTAACTGAAAAGTTAAAAGAAAAACCCTAACTATATAAGAGAAGAGAGAAGGTCAGAGGAGGAGGTCGGTTTTACAGAAGAAAAAAAGCTTAGAGGCGGAGAGACCGAAATCGAAACAAAAACCTTTTGCCATTGGAGACCCAGAAGAAAAGTGATTAGAGTTTCCAGATCGGAAACCCTAATCACCCTTGGACGCCGCTATCGCTCAACCTCCTTCACCATCACTTTCAATCGGAGCTGGATACTTGGATATTCGAAGGGGTAATTTTTTCTCTATTCAATTTTGTTTGTTTTACGATGTAGGGCTAGGAGGTTATTGGGGGGTAGTTCGATGTTGCTCTCGTCGGCGCCGACGTGGTAGTGAATTTAGGGTTGACAAGGGGAAGAAAGTGAGAGGGGTTTATGTTGTTAGCAAGAGAGAGAGAGAAAAGGGATGAAGAAGGGCCACTGTAAAACAAGAAGTGGTTTGTAAAATAAAAAAATAATAATGATTTATGTTCCGTTTTGATCCCGTACGAGCGCGTTCATGTTAATTATCATGTTCCGTCACTTATCATCCGCTTGATTTTGATCAAACGGCCGTAGGCCAAGTTCCATGGTAGGACCGTGCTCCCTTGCCTCACCCAATCCACCAAGCTTCTTTCCAAACGCGTTGGGTTTAGGCCCACTGCTCTTCACACCCTCTTTCCAGCAATTTGCTAAAACGCAAAGCCAGATACACCCCCTGGGAATTTACATCCTGGCCTAGCCCAGTTTATTTTTAACACCCCCCACAGTTTTACTTTATAATTGAAAATGTACCCCCATGTTCTAATGAATTTTTTTTTTATTTTCCTTTTATATCATTTTTTTAATATATAATTGTTATATTTTAACATTTTATTATTATTATTATTATAATTCCCTATTTTTCTTCCTTAATTAATTATATTAATTATTATTATATAATTATTATTTATATACTAACATTTAAATTATTTTTATTCAAGTGCATATATTATTTTCTCATATTCTTTGCATCAAATATTTTTTATCATGTATTAATCAAGATTTTTGCAATTAATACAAATAAAAAATACAGACAAATCTCAAACTATTTTCGCGAATAAAACTAAGCTAATCAACAGTCCTTTTTGAAAATGGGTTTCAAACTAATTTTGACTTACCACGTACTCAACCAAAATCTCCGCAGTCACTACTCCCGACTGAGTGCAAAGTGATTCGAAATATGTTTGCAAACCCCTAAAAAACACCAATCTATACAAACTACGAATTGGGACTCTGATTCCTCCTAAGAGGATACGTAGGCACGCGGTCTAAAATCGTGGCGAGTCTTGCTAATTAAAACTTAAAACACTGTTTACCCCAAACCTGAACCTAGAGCTTAATATCCTTGTGAACAAGGTGGATGAAATGTGCCTAACACCTTCCTTTCATCTAATTGAGTCAGAAACCTAGAATCTCTGTCCGTGAATTAGGGTTTTCTGTTAGGTTCCCTTCCCTAGGATAAAAACTAATAGTAGAGACTCTTGATTTAAAAACCACTTGCTACAGCAGGAGAGAGTTAAGTCGAAGCTAAGCATGAATCGAAGCAATGTTCAGTTGAAGCTAGCATGAATCGAAGCAAGCTTGCTTTTCTTTAATTTTGTCAAAAAATCAAATTTATCTGCTTTGCTCTTTCAACAGTTTCCTCTTTGACCTGATGCTTAAAAATCCAATATGATCTATGGAAATTATATGCGGCATTAAAAATCCAATTATATTTGTGTAATCTTAAACTTTAATAAATCCTTGTGAGAAAATGTCTTGAGAAATGAGAGGGAAAATTTTGGGGTACAACAGTAGTAACGGATTTTGTAATTGAATAAATTGTTTTTATTTTTTCTTAGTTTATGTATTTAATATTGTTTATGTTCATCTGAGTTATAGATAAAATTATGTCAAATCTTAAGCATCAATTTAAAATTCTAAGCATAACTGGGGACAACTTCATAACCTAGAACAACAATTTCATTGAATATCTTACATGTGAGGTATTTAACAAAATACTTGAAGGAGACAATTCTGGAAAATCGACAGACGATCCAGATGAAATGGAAAAAAGAAAGTCAAAAGTGAACAGAATTATCAAACACCATCTTGATGATGGATTGCAAATTGAATATTCAAATGCTAAAGATCCCAAGATTTTGTGGGACAAAATTAAAGCAAGATTTGGACATCAGAAGAAAGTCCTATTATCTTCATTAATGGATCAGTGGAATAAGTCAAGGTTCCAATATTACAAAAGTACCGTTGCATATAACTTTGCCACGCACCAGATTATAGCACAACTAGAATTTTGTGGCAAAATTATAACTGAAAAAGAAAAATTGGAAAAAACATTTTCAACTTTCCATGCATCCCATGTATTATTGCAACAACAATATAGAATAAGAGAATTTACTGAGTATTCTAATTTAGTTGCAGTCCTTCTAGTGGCAGAACAAAATAACGAGCTCCTTATAAAAAACCACCAAACACGACCCACGTGAATAATTACATATTCTGAAATAAATGGCACAACCTTTAATCATGGGCGTGGTGGCTTTAATCGTATTAAGAGACGTGGTGGACATGCTCATTTTGATGGTAATAAAGGCCATGTTTGTTTTGATGGTCACAGTCAAGGAAGATACCATGGCCAAAACCTTTTCCACGGTCGAAACCATTTTCGTGGTAGAGGATATAGACGGGGTCATATGAATAATTATAGATCTCTCAGATATGACCAAAATAATTAGAATCACCAAGGAAATGGTAGGTATATCCAAGAAGGTCCCTCGAGAAATTTTGAAGATGTATGTTACATGTATGGAAAGAAAGACCACTGGTCTAAGGTGTGTAGAACACAAAAACATTTGTGTAAAAGACAAATGACATCTGTAGAGGAAAAGGGGAAAGAAGTTAATTTTAATGAAATTGAACCCAGAGATGATAGTACCTATTTTAAAACAGCTGATTCCGTTGAAGGACTAATGAATTAAATAATTATTTGAATAATGAGTAATGTGTTTGTATTAATTTTACATTTGGACTACGTATCGTCTTAAGAATTTGTATGTGTATCTTATATTTGCATAATATAATAATGTTAAATATGTTGTTGATTTACCCTCTATTTAATCTTATTTCTATTTTGAAAGGGTTAGACATGGAACATGTCAAAGACATTTGCATTTCGAACAATGGAACTACACACACAATCCTCAAAAGTAAAAAATATTTTACTAAAATAAATCCTACTAAAGGTGTAATAAATATAATCTCAGGTCCTGTAGATTTGATAGAAGGAACAAGTAATGCCACGTTCATATTACCAAATGGGACAAAGTTTGTCATTAATAATGCTTTATACTCTCTGTGATACGGTGGGAGAACTGACTTGAGGTTTTGCGTTTGTGTTTGCAAATGTTTCGGTTTAGCAAGAGTCGCCACCGACTTTTTATTTTATCCTAAGGAAAGGTCAAAAAGCACAGGAAAGACCTTTGAGATGTTTTCTTGGGTTCGGGGAGTAGATTATGAAAAGGGAAGGTGCAAGCACCCTTTTCATCCATGTTTATCCATGGGCTCTTAGTTACTTATTTAGATCACTTGCTTTGCTTTTCCAATTGTTTGAAATGGTGCTTTGTGTATGGTTTTAAAAGATGTTTTGAAAAGAGGCCATCTTTGTGGCAACCTTTGTAATGATCCTTGTTTGAATGTATACAAAGGTGTTTTGTCTGTTGAAAATATTTCAATGTTTGAAAGTTTGTTTTGGGAATTTTTTTGAAATTGTGTTGTGAAGTGTGTTTGAAAATAGCAAGGATGTTTTGCAAGCTTTTTGATCAAGTAACTAAGAGCTATCTACCCTATTTTACTCAAAGATCTTTCTTATGTTTTTAATCCTTTTGACAGTGTTGTTTCACCATTGCATTTGGTGAACAACCTTGTGTTAGGATGTTAAACGGGACAGGCGTGGGTCATCGTATAGACCATGATAGCAATCGTGTCAAGTATCTTTGGCAATTTTCTTGAGGGACTTTATCATTTTTGTTTAGGCAACCAAGATAGCGTCATCGAGGGACTATGATCTTTTGTTTTGCCAAAGTACCCAACATGCATACCATGGTCCATTTTTGAAGGCAACAAGTGGATTGTAACCCTAGGGGTGCAAGTGTGTATTGTATTTGATTTTCATGCATATTTGTCTTTGATTAGGTCAAGCTATTTGTTGATTTGGATTTTTGGCATACAAATCCTAATTCTCTAATCATGGCATAATTGAAAGCGTAAAATGCGAGAATTTAAAGTTCTAAGCTATTACAACATGATTATGGGGATGGGGGTACAATTTTGAATGGGGGGATATTTGACAAGAAATATAAATCCTAACTTACTATTACATCCAAATTGAAATCATAAGGCATGAATATTTAAATGGGCAATATTTAATAAAATAAAATAAATAAATATTAAATAAAATGTATTATGCAAAAAAGAATTTTTGTTTGTTTATGTATGCAAAAGTATTTTTAATATAAAAAAGTATAAAGAAATAAATAAAAGATTTATTTAATTGTTTAAGGGATGAAACCCTAATTTTCTTTAAGGAAATAAATACACTATATTATTTATGTACAAAAAATATATTAATATGTGTAAAAATGAAATATACTTAAAAAAGGGTATTTTTTAGTATAAATAATAATAAAAATAAAAATGTAATATTTTTGTATTTTTATTCTAAGTATTTAATAAAATAAAAGTATATATATATACAAAAATAAATTATATTTTTAATAAGTATATATAAAAATAAAATATATACAAAAATAAATTATATTTTTAATAATATTTTTAGTGTGAATAAAAATAAAAGTATAAATTACATATTATTTTCAAGTTTGAATAAATAATACAAAAGTATTAAAAATGTTTTCTATATTAGAAAAATTAAAATAAAATGCTAAATAAATGTAAAAAATTATGAAAATATTTTTTAGGCATTTTTTATATTTGGAAATAAAATAAAAAAATCAAAAATGAAAACAAAAATGCAAAAATATGATTATTCAAGAAATTGGGCCAAGGGGTGCAAAAATGAAAGTGGGAGGTGCCAAAAGCAAGCCTGGCCAGGCCCAACCCAAGCCAACTTCATCTTCAACCTTCAGACCTTGTAAACGCGCGCGCTTGGTTCAAATTCTACATCCTGTATACGTGATCTTTTGCAAAAACTCACAACATCAAACTTGTAGAGAATTTCAATACGATTCTAACCATATAAAGCATTAATCCTAACTCTCAAAGACCAGAGAGAATTTCTCTGGCCCTAAAATCTGACCTAGTTTTTTCAGCATGTTCATGGATGAAATTCTCCTAGCACACTTAATATAAATGAAAGCTGAGCATATGTATGGCTTCCTAGCAATGAACACTACATTTTTTATTCATAAACCTAAGGCTAAATGTTCCTAAATAGAGAGATAGAAAGTGAAGAAAAACCTGTTTCAGTTGGATTTGTGTAGGGCAATGCAGTGCTTCTCAACAAGTTTTGAGGTGTCTGGTAGCTTGCTTGAACTTCACTTGATCTTTTCCAATAACTAACTTGCGTTGAATGTCCCTGAATCAACCTATAAAACTCAACCTGCACAAGCTTGAAATGAAAATGGTGAACACTGTAAATGGAGTTACAGTTGGCAATGGAGGTTTGGGATAACTTAAGTGAGTGGAATGGAAGGTGTTTGAAGCAAAAAGGGGCAAAACGCACGATCCAAATGAGCTGGAGAACTCAAGTTGTAGCACCTGCCCTATTTTGCCAAAGAAGTGTGATTTATGGTTATGGGAGTTTTTGAGGCTCAAGTACTCGTGTTTCTTGCTCAAAGGGTTGTGTGAAATATGTTTGAAATGTTTGTGTAAGCTAACAATGGATGGTTTCCAAGTTGTCAAGTGTTTGGACAATTTCTTGTTTTTGAAGTAAGAAAGTGGAAGTTTTGATTACAGGCATGTACAAGACATCAAATATGCTGCATACCATCCTCTTGGTCCCTGCAATTTGTGGATTTGATTTTGCTTCTGAGATCTTGGCTCTATGCTCAAAGATCATGGTTTGACATAAAGCACACTTTTGCAAAAATGGAAATGTGCCTTTTACCATTTAGGGATTAGTTTTGTGTACAATGTCCAAATGACCAAGATAATGCATTAGCTCAATGGATTTGAATTAAATTATGGTGTGTGAAATGGTTTAGAGGCCTGAAAACTAGTACAAGGCATGCTGGTTTAAAAATGCAACTTGAGTGAACATGATTTTGCCATGGATACAAAGTGAGTTTTTGCCAACTTCAAGCATTCGATTCTCCCTAACCACAAATGTGTTTGAGGAGTTCTTGGACAATTTGGAAAGCTTGCAACATGATCTATAATCCATCTTTGAAATTCAACTTGAGACTCCAAGTGGAATTATGTGAAAAATGGCCAAGAAGATAGGTCAAAATCCTGCCTAAACTAGGGCAAAATTTCACTAAGTTTAAAGTTTTAGGGACCCTTGTTCCAAACATCATAACTTGAGATCCAAGCTTCCTTTGAGAAAACTTTGTGAATCAAAGTTGTTTACTTTGTGGAGGACTACAACTTTAATGTTATAAGTTTTGTTTGAATCCATTTGCATCATGGTGAAAATGTGGGACAAAGTTAGGAAAAATTAAGAAAATTTCATAACTTAGAAAAATTCTAAGTTATGAAAATTTTCAATTTCAAACCCTAATTTGAAATTTTGGGTTTCTTGATGAACAAGTTTCCTAATTTGACACATCTTGATGAAAAATGACCCTTGGCACTTGATTTTGACCAAAAACTCAAAGTTTGACTTTTCAGTGTACAGTCAAATTTTGCTCAGTTGACTGAAAAATTCATCTGTCAATCCCATGCATTTGAGATCTTTTGAATTTGTTGAATAGGTAAAGATGATGCCATTGAATCCTTGAGTCCATGGTTGAGCCTAATTTGCCATTGGCTAGGTCAAAAAGTCAGAAATTGCCTTTGTACAGTCAAAACCCTACAAATGACCATTTTGCCCTTTTGGTGATCTGATCAAATTTCTTGTGGAGTTGTGGTCCAAACATGATAAAATGGTTCATATGAGTTCATAATGTTGATGTGGGTCAAAATTCATGAGGTTTGACAGTAAATTGGCCACAATTGACTTTTTCCCCAATACAGCTGATTTCTAGGTCAACTGTCCAATTGACTGGGCAAAAATTTGATTCAAGGATTGAAACTTGGTATGGACAAACTTATGAGTCCAATATGAAGTATGAAATTCAATTTGGGAATTTTAAGTCAAAAAATCCCTGTGCAAACTCAAACCCTAATTTAGGTCAACAGTGCAAGGAGGTGTCTTGAGCAGAGCAAACCCTAGCTTGATCTTGAGTTCCAAAAGCCTTGTGATGAGAAATGTTGATAAAATGAGAGGGAAAATTTTGGGGTACAACACTCTCCAAAATCAAAAAGAAATTTGTTGAGTTTTAATGACATATATCTTCAAGGATATGATACCAAAACTGCAACTGAAGGTAACATGAAATACATTAATATCACTGCTAATGTTTTGGGAAAGAAGAAAACTTTAGAAAACTACCAAAATTGCCTTCTGGATTACATTATACATATATACATGAAATTAAATGCAATTTAGTAGTAAAAGAAGATCCCAAAATTGTGAATTTATGGCATGATCGTTTAGGTCACCCTGGTTCAATAATAATGCGTAAAATAGTTGAAAGTACACATGGTCATCCATTAAAAAGTTTAAAACATACAAAAGAAGATAGAATATATAAAGCTTGCTCTCTTAGAAAACTAATAACAAAGCATTCACCAGGAAAGATTCAGACAGAATCACCTACATTTCTTGAAAGAATTCAAGGTGATATATGTGGACTTATTCATCCACCGTCAGGACCATTCAGGTACTTTATGGTATTAATTGGTGCATCTAGTAGATGGTCATATGTATGTTAATTGACAAGTCGTGATATGGCTTTTGCAAAATTTCTTGCACAAATAATTAAACTATGAGCTCAATTCTCTGATTATACCATAAAGAAAATCAGACTTGGTAATGCTGGTGAATTTACATATGAGTCATTTAATAATTATTGCATGTCAATCAGAATTGTTGTTGAACATCCTGTTCCTCATGTGCATACACACAATTGTTTAGCTTAGTCATTAATTAAACGTCTTCAATATATTGCTAGACCATTGATAATGAGAACTAAACTACCATTTAATATTTGGGGTCATGCAATTTTACATGATGCAACACTCATACATTTAAGGCCAAGTGCTGATCATAAACATACCCCTTATCAACTTGCAATTGGTAAGGAACCTAATATTTCATATTTAAAGATTTTTGGTTGTGTAGTATATGTCCCAATAGCTCCACCATAAAGAACAAAGATGGGACCTCAAAGGATATTGAAAGTATACGTCGAGTATGAATCACCATTTATTATTAAATATCTTGAACCATTAACGAGTGATGTTTTTCAGGCAAGATTTACTGATTGTCATTTTGACAAAACAAAATTTCCAATATTAGGGGGAGAAAACAAACAATCATAAAATGAAATATCATGGTATGTACCACACTTATTACATTTGGACCCATATAATAAATCGCGGGAAGAAAATGTAAAGAAAATTGTGCACTTACAAAATTTAGCAAATCAACTGCCAAATTCATTTACTGATTTAAAAAGAGTTACAAAGTCACATGTACCAACTGTAAATGTCCCAACTCTGATTGATATTTCAAAACTAAATGATGAAGCAAATACATCTAAGGCACACTTGAAGCGTGGCCGACCTATGGGATCCAAAGACAAAAATCCCTAAAAAAGAAAGGGAATAAACTTGATTGAAAGTGATCTTGAAAAGGCACTAGATGGTAATAAATCCCTAATTGAAAAACATGCTCTTGAAGAAGCACAAGATGATGATAATAAGATAATTGATAATGAAGCTGAAAACAAGAATGATCTCGAGATTTCAATTAATTATGTTAATACAGGAAATTTATTAAACTGAAAAGGTATGAACATTGATGAGATATTTTCATTCTCAGTTGCATGCGAAGTTATGAATAAGTATGATGATCCAGAATCCTAAACTATGAATGAATGTCAAAATAGACATGATTGGAAAAATTGGAAGGATGCTATAGATACTGAATTAAATTCTCTTAATAACCGAAGAGTATTTGGCCATATTGTGGCTATACCTAAAGGTGTAAAACCTGTTGGGTATAAGTGGGCTTTTGTGAGAAAGCCAAATGAGAAAAACGTTATTGTAAAATACAAAGCTCGTCTTGTTGCACAAAGTTTTTACCAAAGACCAGGGATCGATTATGAGGTAACATATTATCTTGTTATGGATGCCATTACTTTTCATTATTTAATTGGTTTATTAGTATTTAAATAATCTTAATATGTACCTTATGAATGTTGTTATAACTTATTTGTATGGATCACTTGATAGTGATATATGCATGAAAATCCCAGAAGGATTTAAAAGGCCTAAAACAACCAGGACACATGTGGTATAATAGACTAAGTGAATATTTGCTTAAAGAAGGATATGATAATAATCTCATTTGTCCTTGTGTTTTTATAAGAAAAACAATATCTGGATTTGTAATAATGATTGTTTATGTTGATGACTTAAATATCATTGGGACTAATAAAGAAATCAAAGAAGCAAGAAATTATTTGAAGACAGAATTTGAAATGAAAGATCTGGGAAAAACTAGATTATGCCTTGGTTTATAAGTTGAGTATACTAAAAATGGTATATTGGTCCATCAATCAAATTATACAGAAATACTGTTGAAAAGGTTTAACATGGACAAGGCAAACCCTTTGAGTAGTCCAATGATGGGTAGGACACTTAATATTGAAAATGATCCTTTTAGGCCTAAGGAAATTAATGAAGAGGATCTTGACCCAGAAGTGCCATATCTCAGTGCCATTGGGGCACTCATGTACCTTGCCAACTATACAAGACCTGATATATCTTTTGTAGTCAATTTACTAGAAAGAGACAGTACATGTCCTACAAAGAGACATTGGAAAGGAATAAAACAAATATTTCGATATCTCAGAGGTATATTTGATCTTGGTTTGTTTTATTCTATAATACAAAACCAATTTTTCTTGGTTATGTAGATGCAAGATATTTGTCAGATCTACATAATGCTAAATCGCAGACTGGATATGTCTTCACATATGACGACACTGCAATATCATGGAGATCTCAAAAGCAAACACTTGTAGCAACTTCTTCAAATCATGATGAAGTATTTCCCTTCATGAAGCAAGAAAATAGTGTAGATGGTTAAGATCAGTGACTCAACATATCCAAAGAGCATCTGGTTTAACAACAGATAAAAATTCAACAATTTTATATGAAGACAATGTTGCATGTGTTGCCCAGATGAAAGAAGGTTACATCAAAACTAATAGAACCAAGAACATCCCTCCAAAGTTCTTCTCAATCATACAAGAACTCGTAAGAAACAAAGAGATTGATATTCAATATATTCGTTCGAGTGATAATATGGCAGATCTCTTCACAAAGGCACTTCCCACATCAATTTTCAGGAAGCACTTACAAAATATTGGAATGCGACACCTTCGAGATCTTTGAAGAAGAACTATTGTGTCCTATTGAGGGAAAGCATATTGTTGTTCTCTTTTTCCCTTATTAAGGTTTTTATCCCAATTAGTTTTTTCTAATAAGGTTTTTAACGAGGTAGCAGATGTACCCATAACTATCCTCAACAAGACTTCAACAGAGCATCATGGCAAATATTTCAAAAGGGGGAGTGTTATAATAATAAAAAATTATTATATTTACTATTTTAAATATATTGTGAATATTTAATATCTACTATATATATAATTTTGTCAACTTAGAATAGTTATACGTATTATTACATTAGATGAATAGTTATACTTTATGTAGTATAAATAGCATACCTTAGGTGTATGAAAATACACAACATTTCCTTCAAAGAAATAAATCACTCTCACACTCTCTTTTACATCTCTATTTACTTAGTTTGGTTCAGATATTCACCTTATCTCAACATAGACAAACTATTGTAAAGAAAAAATAACATGTGAGTTCAGTTTCTTCTCCCTCATTCTATCGTCTTCTTCCTTCTATCACTTACATTAACATCACCATTGTTTCCAAATTCACAAAATCCTACCAAAAAACATAATTGAATATACAGTTTTGGTCGAATTCTTACTCTAAATACGAATCCAGACTCTAAATTGCCCAATTCAAAACCAAGAATATTTAATTCCAGATTCAATCACGAAAACCTAAAGCATCGGAATCATTAAATGGAGCAGATGAGTGATTACATGTAATTAAGTTGGGGTTTTGAATCAATACAACATAGGCTATACTGCGATATCAAAAAATGCAAAAAAGAAGAAGTTACTCACATGGCCAGAGTTATTATGATGGTTTTAACGCCTGTGAGGAGGTTAGATGCTCAGGTAAGTCTCGAATTTTCCTCTACAATTCTGATTCTGCTTCATCTCTTCCTTCTTCTTCTGAAACTGGAATTGGATATGTTATTGTTGTTATGTATTATTGTCATAATTATCGATGTTTCTGAAGAGTTTTGCGTTGGGTTGTGGCAGGTCGATAATTGATGCGCATGTCAGTTGAGTTGCGGAGGCTTAAAGTTGTTGTCAGTGTTTGATGTCGAAGAATTTGCGAGTCTGGTTTGTTGTATAAGGCACGTCTAAGTTGAATTGTTGACTTGTTATGGTTTTTGTAGGTTTGATCAATGGAGGTGTAAGTGAATGTTGTTGTTGCTACATGAAAGTTCTCAAGTTGCTGTAATGGAGAAAGGTTCAATAAATTTCTGCAACATTTTCTTACAACTCTTCCTCCTCCCTTCTGCTCACGGTTCAAGCTGGTTTTATAGGGTAAGAAGAGTGAAATTTATAATGAATAATTGGAGGGAATAAAAGTAATTGAGGGGGAAATATTGAATTTGGAAAATTTGGTTTTGAGGGAGGTATCAAGGCAATCTGTGTGATATTATGTGATAGAATTGAGGCATTTGATAATTTATGAATGTAGTTGGAAATCCACCAAAACTTATGAATAATTTCTATCAATTTTGTTGAACAAAATTGTTATCACTACATAATAACAATGAAAAAGAAAGAATTAGGGTTTGAACAAAATAATGGAAAATTAAAAATTTTCTGTAGAGTTTCTCTCTGCCCACAAACTATAGAAAATCTTATTCACTTGCCATTGCAAATTCTGTGAACACAAGTTGTTACAAAAACATGGATTACTCCTTCTATTTATAATTGAGCTAGCTTGCTCCCTAAGTTAAATTCCAAAACTATAAAAGCCCAAAATACATATTTATACTAAGTCGAAATCCTGTGTGAAGTCAACTACTTCGACACTTCGACATACTATAACTTCGATATATAACTCGACACATACAGTAGGTTATGTTCGACACACCTTTGTTCTGTCGAGCAACATGTTGTTTCGACACAAGGAATTATAATTTCAATACACCACTTAATACATTGTGTCTAATCTATCTATATTGATTATAACTCTTAGTCTTCTGAATACTTCAACTTGCACACCTTTTGTAACACCCTATTTTCCCATCGGTAAATTAAGTAAAAATCAGAATAAATTAATTTCTAAAATACAACATCAAATAGGATGTCACATCTTCATACATCACACATGCTCATTGTTGGAAGCGGTGTAGCGGCAAGCAACAAAAGTTTTGGAAATATTTATCCGAGAATTTATCGTGTCCACAAAGATTAGTTATTTAATTGTCGTTCGACAAATTCTCGCGTTTATGAGTTTGGGGATAAATGGGTTTGTAAAGAAAATGTTATCAACAGAAAATAAATGTAAACAAAAGTAAAAACTAAGGAAGAACTTATCAAGCCTGCATATAATCCACTCATCACAGACTTAAATCTATTGACCAGTTACATTCAACCTAACAATACTCATTAATGACACTACGTATCACTCACAACCTAAGTCATTTCTAACCCAAATTGAGAGACCGACTGTATCACCAAGAAATGATCTCTCTACCTCCTCAACAACACAAAAGACAACTATGTAATTGCACTGAAGACATCTCAGTACAACACAACCACACAGAGGCATTAAGCTATGATGCCCAAGTAGATGTCAGCTCTAAATCTATCTCTAGATTTAGAAACTAACATATAATCATCCTAGATAAGAATCTAAGCAATATATATCTATAAAAAATCAAATTCCTAGCACAGAGCAAAAATATAAGATAATAATCGATAAATATTTATAAAGCAAGTTTAATATAACGCCGTGGGTGACAAATATACATGAGTTCAAAGTAAGTACATATACAAACTCAACACATAAAGAATACATAAAGAAGAAGAGAAATGGACCACAAATCTACCAGTTTGTCAGTGTCGTTAGATGAGAAATCCACCCCGGATCATCTGTATGCAAGCTTCAATGTTGTTTTCTAAGCTCTAACTATCAAAGAATGGGGGATGATGGAGTTGGGGTCAAAAATACCCAAAACCATACCCAAAAAATGTATTTTTACACATAAATACACATTTCTGACGGTCCAGCATCGCTCGAAGACCAAAAAGCGTCGCTCGGCGACCAAAACAACATTCTTCCCATGCTACAGCTTGCCTAGCATCGCTCAACGACCAAAAGCGTCGCTCGGTGGCAGATGACAGAAAGTTGAAAAACCAGCATAACATTCTGCACTGTTTCAGCCATAACCTTTGAACCATAACTTTGATTCGCGCTCGGTCGGAAGCGTTGGAAAGCTTATTCAATGATCTATCTAACAATGAATAAATATAAAAGCTTGAATACCTACAAAAATGAGATAAAATCAATTAAACTCAATGATATTTACATAATAATGTAATAAATACACTATAACATAAACTATATCGAATATACACTAAAGTTGAGGTTTATTGACAAAAAGCAAACTAATTAAGCCGATGAGTGCTAATTATTCAAACTCAAATTCACAACAATTTAGCACTTATCAAACTCTCCCCAACTTAAAACATTGTTTGTCCTCAAACAAAGTCAAATAAACTTAAAGAAGCAAAATACGATAATCAAAGAATCACGAATCAACAAGTTTTTGAAAATGAAAAACAAATGCAATGGTTCAAATGAAAAACAGTATACATAAAGTAAACACTTACCACTAAACTACGACTATAACATAAACACGAAATAAATGCTAAATACAAAAATTATGTCAAACATTCAAAAAAATACTAGTTTACAAATGAATCACACCTAGAAATCACAATCATCGGTAGATGAAAAACACACAAAAATGGGGTATTTTCACTCATCCAACAATCTCGCAAACAACAGACTAAATTATGCATTCATCCAAAAATTTACATTGAATATATAAAAGCAAAAATCTCAAGGGCTTTTCAAGGTTGTAATGTGGCTTGGTTAACAAACAAGTGATAAGTCCTAAAGCTAATCGAAACAAAAACTTCCCTAAACCTAAGGGTGTAATCACTTCCACAAAGTTTCAAACAATAGAATTTGAATCAAACTTCTTCTTCATCCCAAATTTCAAATCAACACACATCACTTATTCAATACAACATTATTACATACTCTTTTTGTTTTTCTTTTTCAAAGCTTTTCTATTTTTTTCCTTTATTTTTCTATCATTTTTTTTTCATTTCTTTTCTCACTTTTTTATTCTTTTTATTTTCAACCTCATAGAAATCAACCAATAAATACACAATCATTTTTCTTCCCAACTTGAATTCAACCATACATTAAAGTGAATACTCCATAATTTCTAAGACAAGGTAAAAATTTAAACCAAAACAATGGTTGAGGGTTCAAGAAAACAACGAATCAACATCCATGCAAAAAGGGAAACTAAACACTCATAGATAAGAATTAGCAAATACAACATGGATACCAATAAAAAGCTAAAAGGGGTTACTAATAATCACACACTCACAAGATGAATTGACTTATTTGGCTAAGGTAGTTGTGCTCAAAATGAAACAAAAAAATGTCTTGATCATTTTCATGCTTTCATACAACCAACACAAACAAAAGATTAAACATAATAAAATCCAGTTAAAACAAGAATTGTGGTCTCCAACATATGTGAACAATGGAAAGCTACCTCACAAAAAGGGTAGGAACTAAAGTAATTAAAAAATGAACAAGTATACAAAAGAATGAATGGCATAAAAATTATAAAAAGTCTAAGTATCATGAATAAGCTAAAGTATAGAAAGTGATAAACACATACCTCGAACATGTACAAAACTTTAACAAAACCATTACCACGGATTCATAAGTTGAAATGATTGACAAATCACCTCAATATTCTACAAGTTACCGGACTAAAACTTGAGTGCAAACAACAACAAAAGAATTAGAAAAATAATACTCCTACAAAATTTCAATGTACAAAATTTACAATATATACAACGAATAAAACTCCTCAAGCTAAATGTGACAAGCTTTTGGAAAACACAAATTGGCATAACAAAAAAAATACAAATAACGATATGAAAACTGGGTGAAAATGAATTAACAAGTTGAAAAGTGAAGATTTGAAATTCAGAACATTTCCTTGTTTCAACTTGTTAAAGCACAAATCACCACACATAAACAAATACAAATAAACATGCTAGTTTTACGTCGTAAGCTCGATGCCTTTATTGTGCGAGCTAGTAACCTCCTCTCATCATGCTATGGTATTGTCATACCGCGTAAACCTAAAGAAAGTGTCCTAACAATCACACAAAACACATTACGAAAATGAGACAATTCACAACAATACGTGAAAACACATATATGCACAAATATCATATACAAGTTAATGTACAATTTCTATACAACATATACATTAATTACAAAACTCAAAAATAAAAGAATTATCGCAATGCAAAGACAATAGAACCAATCCCCGACAACGGTGCCATTTTTTTGGAACGGTGTAGCGGCACACAACAAAAGTTTTATAAATATTTATCTGGGAATTTATCATGTTCGCAGAGATTGGTTATTGAATTCCCGTTCGAAAAATTCTCGCGTTTATGAGTTTGGGGATAAATGGGTTTGTAAAGAAAATTTTATCAACAGAAAATAAATGTAAACAAAAGTAAAAACTAAGGAAGAACTTATCAAGCATACATATAATCCATTCATCACAGACTTAAATCTATCGACTAATCACATTCAACCTAATAATACTCATCAATATCACTACGTATCACTCACAACCTAAGTCATTTCTAACCCAAATTGAGAGATCGACCGTATCACCAAGGAAATGATCTTTCTACCTCCTCAACAACACAGAAGACAACTATGTAATCGCACTGATGATCTCTCAGTACAATACAACCACACAGAGGCATTAAACTCTGATACCCAAGTAGATGTCAGCTCTAAATATATCTCTAGAGTTTATAAACTAACATATAATCATCCTAGATAAGAATCTAAGCAGTATATGTCTATAAATTCCAAATTCCTAGTACAGAGCAAAAATCTAAGATAATAATCGACAAATATTTGTAAAACAAGTTTCATATAACGCCTGGCGAAAAATATACATGAGTTCAAAGTAAATACATATACAAACTCAACACATAAAGAATACAAAAAGAAGAAGAGAAATGAACCACAAACCTACTAGTTTGTCAGTGCTGATAGATGAGCAATCCACCCTGGATCATCCGTATGCATGTTTCAATGTTGTTTTCTAAGCTCTAACTATCAAATAATGGAGGATGATGGAGTTGGGGTCAAAAATACCCAAAACCTACCCAACAAATGTGTTTTTACACATAAATACACATTTCTGATTGTCCAGCATCGCTCGACGACCAAAAAGTGTCGCTCGGCACGTTTTCCCATGCTATAGCTCGCCTATCATCACCTGGCGACAGATGACAGAAAGTTGAAAAACTAGCACATCATTCTGCACTATTTCGGCCATAACTTTTGAACCGTAACTTCGATTCACGCTCGGTCGGAAGCGTTGAAAAACTTACTCAATGCTCTGTCTAACAATTCCTAAATATCAAAGATTGAATACCTACAAAAATGAGATAAAATCAATTAAGCTCAATGATATTTACATAATAACGCAATAAATACACTATAACATAAACTATACCAAATATACACTAAAGTTTAGGTTTATTGACAAAAAGCAAACACATTAAGCCGATGAGTTCTAATTATTCACACTCAAATTCGCAACAATTTAACACTCATCACTCATATAGAAATATACGCAACACATAAATCACATGTTCATCGAGTTTGAACTTATTTTCATTTATTCGCAGCGGAAAACATCAACAATAATTATTCTTAACTCTTCAACATGAGTTATAATTATAATGATTCAAAATTCAACATAAACATCGATTAAATCCAACAAGTGGAGTTCTACAATAGTTTACTCCCAACATAAACAAAATAAGTGCTAAAACTTCCAAGTGTTACGTGCCAGAGCTGACACTGACTCAATCTACGCAAAATGATGCAACTCTTCAGCTAACCTCAACCTCGAGCTACATCAGATCATCTACATGTTACCTACGTAGAGGTAAAATTCAAATATAAAGGGTGAGATATCAAAATAATATAAGAGGAAGCATAATAATGAGCAGGTAGAAGTTCAAGTACACATCATTATACATCTTTACCTCACACCTTTTCTTATCCATCTTACTACGAAACACATAAATATAATTAAGTGCATAAACAACATAAAACATCCATCATAACGAAAGTATAAATTCATTCAATGCTCAAATAACAAATTGATAACAATCATGCAATGCAGTGAAACTTACACTGACTCAATGCATGTGATACCAATAGGGCAAAACCCTCAACTTAATAAATGCCAACTTGGGACAGCAACACCAATACAAGCCATCTTTCGCTAATACAGGCCATCTTTCACCAATACAGACCATCTTTAATAAATGCATGCGACACTGACATGCAATAACATGATTTCACATTGATTATTCTTATATATCAATGTCACACCAATATAAGCTGTTGTACCCCAAAATTTCCTCTCTCATATTTTCCCAAGATCTTTCTCTTACATGGTGATCACAGGAATTTGATTAAAGGAAAGATAAAATTTTTTTGAAGATAAACAAGGAGTCTTCGATTGCCATTTTGACAAAATCTTTCGATTGGTATTTGGACAAGCTTCTATTGAGCGCCTAACCTCCCCCAAGTTTGCCTCAAATTTCCAAGCTTCAATTGAAGCCTTGGTCTTTTGCTTGTTTGCTGCACACCACCTTCGAATGGGCATGTTTTCCCTTTAAAACAACCTACTTCGATCCAAAGGGGAAGGACTTCTTGTCAGTGCTCCTTCGATTGCACCATTGTCTTTGCAAGATGGCTTGACTCATAAATGAAATGGCTACCTGCATGCAAGTTGGATCCCTGCTTCGATTGAGCATTTATTTTCCTTGGAGCAATCTTGTTTCCTGCTTCTACTAGGAAAATTATCCCTATGGGCGTTCCTTCACCGCACAAAGCAAGAACTTCTCCAAACTGGCCTTTGATTCACAAAGCTCCCACTGGGCAAAAGACCCATTAGCATGTCACCAATACACGTATGCCTCTTCAGCTTGCCTTCAGCACACAAGGCCAAGACTCCTTCAGGGTTGCCTTTGATCCACCAGGCAAAAAGCTTCTTTTGATGCGCCAGGCAAAAAAGTTACCTTCGACCACAAGGCACTGGCCACCTTTGTGCCAGCTTCGCCTAGGCAATGGCCTCCTTTACGCCTGCCTTGACTTGCTTCATGCTAGCATCCACAAGGCATGTGCTTCCTTTGTGCCAGTTTCGACTGGGCGCTGAACCCCCTTTGAAACAATTGTATACACTTCAGCACGCATGATAGCCCATGTGAAGGACATACAAAGGCCCAATCGAAGGCTACACAAAAAGGTCCATTCGAAGAAACATTCAAAAGTCCCATTCGAAGGGTGCATGAGAGGTCCAATTGAAGGATAGAAACAGAAGGTATTCGAAAGCCAAAATTGTCCACATTCATTCAAATTTCAAAAGAGGACAAGATCCCATGTTTTTGGCCACAGTTACAAAAGATCATTCATGGTTTTAAAAACATTTGTTTATGGCTATTTAAACCTTTGTTCTCTTGTCCACTCCATCCCCTCTATATAAAGAACCACATGCATACGCAAAAGGCGGGATAAAGATAACCATATAAAATTGCAAACACATTCTTGGAGGTCTCTAAAAGTTGTTCCAATCATCACTAGCCCCTAAGCAAGCACACGTCCAGAAGCCAAATCGAAGCAATCCTCAAACAAGGATACCCATACCCATCATCACAGATTCATCCATCAACCATTGGTAAGAATTGGTAAAAAGATTAATCTCTACATTTGCATGATACATCAACATTTGTAGTTTCATTCAATTTGTTATTCAAGACTAAAGACATGGGTTTGATCCCAGGTCTGCCTTTGTTTCTGCTTCTAACGCTTGTTGCAGATCCATCATAAATAAGGTTAGTGCATATAGAATCGAAGGACCTGGGCTTGGCAACCAGGTCATGCTTCTCGTTTTTACTAATATACCTTTGCAGATTCAATGCCCTTACAGCATCCATCAGTGGATCAAAGGACAAACATCCCTTCTTGGATCAAAGGCTACCCTTTTTCTCTGGATCGAAAGCCACCTTCCTCTGGATCGAAGGAAACTTTCATCCTATGAATTGAAGCCATGATTCTCCCTGGATCGAAGGATCCCCTCACTCCTTCATATTTTATTTTTGTTCTTTTTGTTATTTCTTCATTGATCCTTTTTATTTAAATTAACTTTAAATCAAAATCACAAAAAAACATTAGGCTAGTGTCTTTTCTAATTTAATTAATTCTGTAAATAAATAAATTAATTATTTTAACATCTTTCTTAAAATTAAAATTAAAATTAAAAAAGATTTAGGTTTCATTTTCTTTTATACATAAAAAAACAAAACCAAACGATTTTTATTTCCTAGGATATTTTTAGACGTTATTTTTAATTTCACGCATGTTTATTTAATTTTGCCTTTTTATTATTAATGTACCTGCTCACTGGATGTAATAGATTAAAACTAGGATATTTATTGCTTTATCCCCCTCATTTTTAGACATGTAAACATCCCCCTCCCCAAAGCATTGTAATATAATAGATTTGAATTCCTGCACTTTAAATTTCTGCAAAATATTAACTGCTAGTAACTAGGCGTGTATGAAAAAACTAATAATCAAATGCTAGCAAACTTAACAAAAAGACAAAAAATAACTGAACATAATACACTCGCACATATACACCTCTAAAGTACCCCACTTTGGTTGCCTTTAGAAGTAAAATAGTCATGAGGCAGAAACGCTTTAGCAAAGACCCATAAATCAAAAGATCATAGTCCCTCGATGATCCTACAGTTGCCTTTCGGTAAATGATCTAGTCCCTAAACAAAATTACTAAAGCGTCTCCACAAGTTGCCTTTGTGACTATAACGTCCCTTTCGAATGTCCCTAATACATACAATGATTGGGATACCTACTCACTAATAGTAGGATATCACTGTTTACAGGATAGGAGGAAAAAAACTACCTTTTCGAGTATAAAAGTAGATAGCTCTTAGAAGTTTGCTCAAAAATATTTTTCACTTACACAAATACTACTTTTCAAAAGCAACTTTCAAAACATTTGCTTTGTTAACACTCTTGAGGACTGATACAAGAGTTAAACACAAAGCAAATAGCCGAACTAAGGCAATTTCCAAAAAAATTCAAAACACACAAAGCACAAAGGTACTTTAAAAATGAGCAAACCTCTAAGAGCCCGTAGATAACTACGGATGGAAAGGGTGCTAACACCTCCCTTTTCCATAATCTACCCCCCTTACTCAGAAAATTCTCAAAAAGGTCTTTTTCTGTTCTTTTTACCCTTTCGTTAATTTGGACAAAAGAAAAGTCGGTGGCGACTCTTGCTTACCGCAACATTTGCGAACACAAAACGCAAAACTAATATATAACAGTCGGTTCTACCACCGTATCACAGAACTGGCGACTCTGCTGGGGACTTATAAAAAAAGTGGGGTTACCTTAGAGTTAGTTCATTATTTAACTGCTTTTGTATGCTTTGTTTACTTTACTTTTGAGGGCTTTGTTTGGGTTACTATAGATCCTAAACCCGGATCTGGGGCACCTTTTAGGTAAGTAGCAATAGATTGTGAAAACCATGCGAGGTATACCGACGCGGTCAAAGCAATAGCTACATTGATGTGACACTTTGGTTGGTACCAGTAGCCCTTGAGTAGTCAAGGAGAATACAGGGCCGCTGCGTGGTGTCATAAAGCATCAACTGACCTTAGAACCTTTAATTGAACAACTTGGCCATTAGGAAGTAGTGAAATAGCCATCTTTGGTGTAGCCCGAAGTTGGTTGATACTCGATACTACACTCATTGAGATTTGACTCCTAAGTTTTGTCCGGTGGAAAGTCAGTTGTCTATCAGAATGAAACTTGTGGGAAAGTTCAGTGATATTGAGATCCCTTAGAACCCAGTTACAATGATAGGATAGGTTGAGCCAACTAAACTTCAAGATGGTACTTACCTGAAAACCCATGCAAGCCTTAAACCTAAAGTCTGTGTTATTTGCTTGTGCTTGTTATACTTGTGTTTTCTTAGCATGATATCATAACATCATAACATGGCATAATCATCCTAACCATTTCAAGGATTTTTAGGGCTTATCTTTGTGTTGTTTTGTAGGACATGGCATTCACTCGCAGGAATACTGTCCAAGTCAACCTCATAAGGGTACCTCCTCAACTCAAGGAATTGGTATCTAGGGTTCCTGAGAGTTCTCCATTCACTGAAAGTCATGGTCGACTTCTCAATCTGATCACCTCAAGCTCCAATTAAGAAATTTTGAAGGTGCTCTTTCAGTTCTTCAACCTTTTACACCACTGCTTCACCTTTCCTGATTACCAATTAGTGCCCACTATGGAGGAGTTTTCTCAGTTATTGGGAGTGCCCATTCTTGATCAGTTACCCTTCAATGGTATGGAAAAAGACCCAAAACCGGAATAAATTTCTCATGCTCTATCTTTACAACGGTCTGATGTAGTGGCAAATTAAGAAACTAGAAGAGGCGTCAAAGGGTTCCTAATTAAATTTCTATTTGAGAAAGCTCATCATTTTTGGGATACCCCAGATTTACGAGCTTTTGAGGAAGTGTTGGCCCTTCTCATCTATGGGATGGTACTATTCCCTAATCCGGACCAACTCATAAATCTAAATGCCGTCAAGGTTTTTCTGTCTCATAATCCGGTTCCCACTTTACTAGGAGACATCCTAAACTCTCTGAGGGACCCTGCTATGTTGTACTCCTTTGTTGGCTAGGTAGTTTATTTCTCACCTACCTAGGTTTATGTTGAAGAATGAGCAAGGCATGAGGTGGTCTAATAGGTTGATGTCCCTCACACATTCGGACATTCATTGGTGTCCTTGATCCTTGGAAAATGTTACAATCATTGACCACTGTGGAGAATTCCCTAATGTCGCTCTCATAGGCATCATGGGAGGAATCACTTATAATCCTTGTTTGGCGTTGCGACAGTTTTACTATGCTAGGAGGGATGGTCCTCATGATACACTTGTCCAAGGAATCGTATTCGACTATGAGAATGTTGTTCAAGGTTATCGTCAGAGGTTCATAAGATCTTGGGGTATGGTGAACAAAGTTGATAGCAAAACATTGAGGCATAAGAACTCCATTCCTTTGGAGCCTTATCTTAAGTGGGTACGAGCCCGTTCTCAAAGTCTCAGGATGCCTTATGATGCCATTCTACCCCTCATCATGGAGCCCGTTGCTGAGGGAGACACTCCTTACATTGTTCTTCATCCTGACATGCCAACTACTTTTGAGCAGTTACAAAAATCCTTGATTCAACTCAAAGGGGAACGATATACCTTTGAAACCCAATTCTACGCCAGCGAGAAGAAATTTTTAGAGCTCACCAGGCTACTTCACGAAGAGAAGAGTATAAATGCCTACATTGCACCAAAGAGGATGCGCCCGTGGGAAGCTTGAGTCCCTTTTTTACTTTGAGAGTTCATTTTTGCTTTGTTACTTCCTTTGTGAGCCCAAGAGGCATCATTGTAACATCTTAAACTTCTTAATGCAATTAACGTTTGTTTTCCCTTTGGCTAAGCAAATTTAAGTCTTATAAATCCTTGAAAACATTGCATACATATACCATACATATCATTGCATAAAAAGGTTTCAGGACAGGTTTCTTATCTTCTTCGTTGTTTATTTTAGTGATGGCTCTTAAATAAACAGTCAAGGAACTTCAGGCACAAAATGCCCAATTCCAAGAAATGTTCCGGAATCTGGCCAAGGGACTAGAAGACTTGAAAGCTCTAATTCTTAAGGACAAGAAGAAGAAAAGGAGGCCAGTGGGTGTTCTGAATCTGGGAAGAAGGTTTAAAGGACCAGTGAAGCACGCTTCAGAGCTCACAACTCCGTCAAGAGAGAGAGACAATCAGGATGGAGAGCCAAGAGAAGAAGACCATATCACGAGGGAGTCTGAAGAAGATGAACCTGACTATTATAAGGAGCAATATCCTCCCGCTGATGATTAATACAAACCACTGGAGGATCGACTCAATACCATAGACCCAAATGGTACCTGGGTTAGATTTTGAAGAGCTAGGACTGGTCGCAGGGGTGGTTATCCCGCGGAAGTTCAAGGTCCCTACATTTGCTAAATACGACGGTGTCTCCTGTCCTAAGTTGCATTTAAGGTCGTATGTTAGGAAAGTTCAACCCCACACCACTGATAGGGATCTGTGGGTACACTTATTCCAGGAAAGTTTGGTAGGGACTCAGTTGGAATGGTTCTATCAACTAGAAAGAACCAATGTGCGTAATTGGGAAGATCTAGTTGCTGCTTTCCATAAGCAGTGCCAGTATAATGATGACCTTGCCCCGACTCGTACACAGTTGCAAAGCATGTCTATGGGTTCCAACGAGGGTTTTAAGGACTATGCCTAAAAATGGAGAGACCTTGTGGGAAGAGTCCAACCTCCATTGTCTGATAGGGAGTTGGTGGACATGTTCTTGGGCACATTATCCGGGCCATTCTTTAACCACCTGATTGGGAGTTCTTCTGCTGGGTTTACTGAGCTGATCTTGAGAGGTGAACGAGTAGAGGCTGGTATTAAAAGTGGTAAGATACAAAGAGATACATCCTCCAGTGTTGCGAAGAAACCATTCACAAGGAAGAAGGAGGTTAATGCTGCTTATGGCCAAATAAATCTTAACAAAACTGAGCATCGTCCGACGGTAGGGGCTGTTATGATTTCCAACCCTGCATCAAATCAGCAACAGAATAATCAGTCCAGAACAGATAAGCCAAGGAGATAGTTTACCCAAATCAACATGACCCTATCTCAGGTTTTACCACACCTGCTGAAATCCAATTTGGTTACCCTGAAAGAGGCTCTCAAGAATTCCAACACTACATCTCCTCACTATAATGCAAATGCTCAGTGTGCTTACCATTATGATAGTCTAAGCCATGATACAAATGATTGTTAGGCTTTGAAGAATAAGGTGCAGGATTTGATTCAAGCAAAGGAGATTGAATTTGACGCTCCTGAGACCCCTAATGTTATAACTGCCCCTATGCCCAAGCACGATCGTGGTGTCAATGCTATTAATGATGACATGTTTGTTGCTTCTGTAGGTGAACTGGCTACTTCACTCCTGGCTATTAAGAAGAATCTCTTCCAGGCCGGTTTATTTCTGGGTTATGGAGAAGGTTTCCACTTATGTTTATCCTTACCTAATGGTTGCCATTTGCTGAAGAAAGGCGTTCAGTGCCTGATGGATAATAAAGAAATCCTGTTTGAGAAAACTCCAGTTACAAGTACTCCATGTGAAAATGTTTCTATCATTACCATTTCCGCCAATCCTCCCAAGGTATCCTCCAAAAGATATGTTAGGATTACATCTGTTCCGAAAATTTCCCCGTTGATAATTACTTTCCCTGGACCTATACCATATTCCTCGGATAAAGCTGTTCCCCGAAACTATGGGGCTGACGTCTATTACCACGGTGCCAAGCAAGACTTGTTGGTTGTGAAAGAAAAAGATGTTGAAGACTCTGATCCTGACATTAGTAATATCGCCGGGACTAGTAAGATAACAAGAAGCGGAAGAGTTTTCTCCCTCGATATCTCTCCTCCTAAAACTGTTGCTACTCATGTGATCATCCTTACTGCTACCCCTGTCAGTATTCCTATGACTACTCCTGTGATCATCCCTGGTGCCACTCCTGTCAGTATTCCTATAATTACTCCTGCTGTTAGTCCTGATATTACTTCTGCTACCGAGTTGACCGAGACTCGGTGCAAAGAGATATTGGTTGAGCTTGTCCGAACGAAGGCACACCCAGAAGTCATTCCTGGGGCTTCCAAGAAGGAGATGGAAGAAATATTATAAATAATAAAGAAAAGTGACTACAATATGGTTGAACAACTAGGGCAGACCCCTTCCAAGATCTCAATGTTGGCCTTGTTACTGCGCTTTGAAGCCCATGCAAGGCTTTAGTGAAATTCCTCAAGACTTCTCACGTTCCTCAAGAAACCTCCACTGATCAATTTGAAGACTGTGTGGCCAGTTTGACTGCTGACAACGGGCTAGGTTTCTCTGATGCTGACCTGACTCCCAGAGGGAGGAAACATAATGATGCCCTACACGTCTCTATCAAGTGCAGGGGCACTACTTTGGCCCATGTTCTAGTGGATACAGGTTTATCACTGAATGTTTTGCCCAAAAAGGCCCTTGACAAGTTAGATTGAGAAGGATTGAATCTGAAGCCTAGTAACATTGTGGTGAGAGCTTTCAACGGTTCTAAAAGAATGGTGCATGGGGAGGTGGACATCCCTATCAAAGTGGGCACTCAGACCTTTAATTCAACTTTTTACGTGATGGACATTCGCCCATCTTACTCCTACTTATTGGGTCGACCCTGGATCCATGGGACCGGCGCTGTGACTTTCACCCTACATCAGATGCTGAAGTACCCAGTCAATGGGAAAATTATCACAGTCCATGGGAAGGAGGAGTACATGGTAAGCCACATGAACTCTTTCAGGTACGTTGAAATGGACGACAAGTTCATTGAGACCCCCTGTGAGAACTTTGAGGAGGTTCCATAGACCTTTGCTGAAACCAAAACTTCTGCCAATGTTCTAAAGACTACCAGGCCTCTGCTTAAAATGGCCTCTCTAAAAGATGCCAGAGCAGTTGTTGAAGAAGGTGGGTGTACAATTTGGGGCCAACTCCCAGATATTCCTTACAAATATGACAAATTTGGTTTGGATTTTACATCAGGAGCTCAGAGGATTGTTCACCGCGCTCGTGCTGGAGGACCACCCTTACACATCAGCAGTCATGGGGTTAATGCTTTAGAAGACAGTGACAGTGACCGTGACATAGACCAATGGATATTCCCAACTGTCATCGGAGGACTCACCAACTAGAAGGCTAAAGACTTTGTGCCGATTACTTTTATTCAGGAGTAATTGTCCTTTTTTGTTTTTGGATATGTAATAAATGAATAATGCAAACTCTAAAACCTTGTGTCTTACCCGAGGCACAATGGTTATTTTGTGAGGGTTATCATGTTTCATTATCATATGTCATTAATAAAGCATTGGACGTTTTTACATACAAATTTTGCGCTCTTTGCCTTTCTTTTCTGCTTTTTTTACTTTATTAAAACAACTATGCTCTTACACACACTCACATATCAAAATGCAGATCCACATCCACTATGGATCCCATTGATAACGGTTCTTCTATTGCTCATTATGACTTTGAAAATCCGATCAACCAAGCCGAGGACGAAGGTGAGGAAGATTGTGAGGTACCTGGAGAGCTTTCCAGATTGTTACAACAGGAAGAAAGGGCAATACAACCTCATGAGGAGCCAGTTGAGACAGTGAACTTGGGCACTGAAGAGGACAAAAAAGAAGTCAAGGTAGGTGCTAACTTGGAGCCCAGCGTCAAACATCGGTTAATATATATGCTACATGACTATATTAAGGTTTTTTCCTGGTCATACGAAGACATGCCGAGACTTGACATCGACATTGTAGTTCATCGCCTACGTATAAAAGAGGACTGCCCTCCAATAAAACAGAAGGTTCGTATGCGGTCAGATATGTCAGAAAAGATCAAGGCTGAAGTCATGAAGCAGTTCAACATCGGTTTCTTAGCTGTCACGTCCTATCCGCAATGGGTCGCTAATGTTGTTCCAGTACCTAAGAAGGATGGTAAGGTACGTATGTGTGTGGATTACAGATACCTGAACAGGGCAACCCACAAGGATGACTTTACGATTCCCCATATTGATGTTCTAGTTGACAACACCGCACAACATAAAGTATTCTCCTTCATGGATGGTTTCTTCGGGTATAATCAGATCAAGATGGAACTTGAGGACATGGAGAAGACAACCTTCGCCAAACAGTGGGGAACTTTCTTCTACAAAGTTATGCCATTTGGGATAAAGAACACCGGGGCAACCTATCAACGGGCCATGATAGCTTTGTTTCATGATATGATCCTGTTGTACCCCAATTTTTGCCCCTAAGATTCCCCTATCATATCATGTCAACTTGATCATAACAAAATCACATTAGGGTTGGTTCTTCCTCTTTTTCTATCTCCCATCTTTAAGTTTGCTCTTGAGGAATCTCCATGCACCTTAGTTGTGTATTTTGTATATGCGTTGATAATTAACCTCTAACCAAAATACAAAAAAATATTTGTCTTTGACTTTGCATAATTATGTTTTGTAGGTACCGAGTCAAAGCATCCGACAAATAAGGTTTTCCGATATTATTTCCCTAAAATATCTATTTGCAAAGAAAAATAATAATAATTAATTTTTTTCATTTTTGTTTTCCTGTACAATCGATTGCTCCCATAGTGCAATTGATTGCACATAGTGTATTGTGCACAATCTTTGAAAAAAGTGTATTTTTAGCCTTCAAAAATCAAAAAACATTTAGCATGTGTCGACACATACGTGTTATGTGTCGACCCATGCAAGATAGTCAATTCTGTAATATGTTGAAATAGAAGCTTGCATCGGCCCATAGAGGCTTGTATCGACTCATCCTGTTTTGTATAACTAGCATGTGTCGACACATACATGTTATGCATTGACTCATGCAATTTGATTGATTCTGTATTGAGTTGAAAAGACAACTTGTATCAATCCATAGAAGCTTGCGTCGACTCATGCTGTGTTATACAACTAGCATGTGTCGACACATACGACTCTTGTGTCGACTTATAACAGCAAAACACACATGATTTTTGAAAAAAAGCCAGCAATTTCAAATCTGTCATCTTTTTGGCTCCAATTTTTCTGCATAATTTGAAAATTATATCATTAATTCAATTTTTGGCTCCAAGAATCAATTACAAAATTACCACTAATCCCCAATCCTAAAATCTATAGATAGAGACCTCATTTCATTTAAATCACAAGCTTTTGATAGCCAAATCCACCTTGCTAAAAAATCTCTCAATTCTCTCCATCTACCAAATTCATTCAAAGCTCCATTTTCAAAAAAAAAGGATAGTAAGCTTTGCATTGAAGCTTACTAATCTTTGAGCTAAACCTTCATCCAAACACTTTTTCTTCATCAATTCTCTACATCCAAGCTTTGGTAATTAATTCTTGTGGTTGAATTGAAGCAAATTCTGGAAGTTGTTTGATAATTCTCTAATTCTACCTTTGGTAAGTTGGATAATCATCTTTCACAATGTGATCTCTTGTGGATTTCTGGTTTTGATTCATTGAGCACTGTTTTATGACTCCATTAGTGCTATTTTCTCATAATTTGATGGAATTTTCATGCTCAATTGGATCCATGATCATAAGGTGTTTGATGAAAAGTTGGAACAAGAATTTGATCCTTGAAATGCTGTTTTCTACTGATTTTAACAGGTTGCAATAAATTGTTGTAACATTGCAATTGTTTGTCACAGTAAATTGATTTGAAAAAAACTGCACTGATGCAATTGATTGCTGTCTAAGCATAATTGATTGTAACAGTGTCAAAAATACTTTTTCTGCCTTATTTTGGGGCTGTTTTGACTCAAATATTTTTTCTGCTCACTCTCTTTGATGGATAATTTGGATTACAATTTTAAATGTCCAATTTCTCTTTAAGTTTGATGGACTTTGTGGTGTAGATGAAGTTGGATAAATGTTCATCAATTCAAATCTATCAAAGAGTGAATTATTTAATTCATTTTTGGTGCTTTAGATTAATGATATGTTTAGTGCTTTAATCCATCTAGAGGAGTGGTTGAATTTAAAGATGAAATAATTTTGAGATGGTGATCCAAATTAACTTATCATTCCCCTCCCTCTTCATCTTATCCTTTTCTTTTTTAATTGTGCTACATGTTAAGGGGTGATGATCTCTATATCATTTATCCAAACATGAAGTACATAGATTGCTATTGACCGGCCTCAAAATAGGTGCGACTTCTACATAATTCCACTTACGATTGCTTGACATAGCGCTAAATTTTGTCTCGATTCAAATAAATGATAATTCGTGGCCCAAACTTATGATTGCAAGCCCAAGTGTGTTAATTTGATCTCTTTGATCCAATAACCTTGAGATTCATTGTGTGGAGGCTTTGTTTCTACCAATCCTCTAATGGATTTTCATCAATTTTGGTCAATGTAGATCACTTAAACATCATTGATCATTAAAAGTTTCCTTGAGAATTTATTAAATGGATGATATACTTGACAAAAAGCAAATTCAACTTGTTGTGTGGAGGCTTTGGTTCTACCAATCCTCTAATGAGTTCCAAATGCAAGTTTCAAGATGGTCATCCAACTAACCACTAATTATTGACTTGTTTTATCTTATGCTTTATTATTTTTTATGCTTTATGTACTATTTACTTTAAGCATTTACATTTCATGTCATTTTCATTTTTGATCATTTGAGCATTTATTTTCTTGCCATTTTTACTTTGCACACTTGAGCTTTTCTTTTCCTTTCTTAAGATACTTAATAATCAACATAAACCATAAAAAACTTTAATGGCACTTGGACTATTTGGTTACTATCCTTGGCATTATGGAGCATGGGACTTTTTCTTGGACTTAGGATTAGAAACCTTGGCCTATCTTGGCGACCTTATGATCCTATATGATTATTTTGTCTGGAGTTCTTGAGGTTTACCTCAAGACATTGGGTTGTTTGTTTATTTTGTGTGCAGTTTATTGTGATTACATACTTTGTTTGTAATCTGGAATTCACCCGTATACAACTGTTACTCTGCCCAATTTTTGCGAAGACTTAATATGCTTGAAGTTTGGCTCCCTCAAGAGGTCTAGTATCTTTGCTTGCTTGGTTTCAATCCAAAGAATGGGAATTCTATCTTGACTCATAATGTCAAGTATTGGCTTCTTATTGGTTAGATGGTTCTTCTCCTTATCTTTTACCTTATGCTTTAGGATAGTCTCTTCTTCTCCTCCCATCTTCTTTAATTTCAAAAATCTTCTCCCTCCTTTTGAAAACTCTTCTTATTTCTAAACTTGAAACACTTTCATAATAAAGTTGGACTTATGTCTATGCATTTTCAAAATATTTTCATAAATAAACTTCAATAAATTTAATAATACCTTGACATTTTTTTGTGAGAAGACTAAAAGTCAATCAATCTCATTTCAAACCATTTTGCCACTTTAGCTTTTATCTTTAAACTTTTCTCAAAAGATTAGACTCTTGTCAATCCTTGTAGTGATGCAAATAACTATACTTCTACAATATGTAGTGAAGTGAGATATTTTCCACTTGAGTGTTGAGTGAGGCATTATTGATTTTAAAATCCAGGCCATATCCTCCACTTTGAGATGATGCAAATTCTCCTTTCTCATGATTGTGGGTAGTAAGTATGTCTTCCACACGGAAAATGACAATGATGTCTTATCTCTTAAAATCAACGAACACACTTGTGTTTCAAATTTTTAAAAGAGGAACTACGTGTACCCTGATCCCCTATTGCATGAAAGGTGGTACGTAGGCACTAAAGGTTCGCAACCGTGACGGGTGCAAAAATCATAAAAAATATATTTCTTTTCTCACCTCCACCATCCATTTTACATACAACATTTTATAGCCAAAATATACAGATTTTTACAAAGAGGTTCCTGTGGAGTACCGTAGATGCTTAGGGTGCTGATACCTTCCCTTTGCATAACCAACCCCCTTACCTTGAATCTTTCCCCCTCTTTTGGGTTATTCGCTCTTTTCCCATTCCTTTGGAAACAATAAAGCGCGGTGGCGATTTTTATTTTTGATTTGTATAAAGTCTAGTCAATCCAATGGCTTAGTCTTGAACATTTCTACTGCTACATATCCATCACGAGATAGAGGTCTACGTGGATGATATGATAGCCATGTCTCAGACTGAAGAAGAGCACCTTGATCACCTATAAAAGTTATTTGACAGATTGAAGAAATACAAACTGAGGCTGAACCCGAATAAGTGCACTTTCAGAGTAAGATCTAGTAAGGTCTTAGGCTTTGTTGTACCTCAAAATTTTCCCTCCCATTTTCACTCAAGACATGCTTCTAGAGGTCCTCAATTGCTCAAGGTTGACCAAGAATTGATCAGACAAACTCTCCTCCTAAGCAATGAACCTCTAATTAGGGTTTCACTTTTCATCAATATGTGTAAGCTCTATAGGTCACAAATGTTTGACATGGTACTAATATGCCTTCAAGATTGTCGATGACAAATTTCATGCATTCCACTACAAGTTTGCTCATTCAATTGCTCAAATGCTTGAAAATTAACTATACTAGGTCAAAAGTCAATTGTGGCCTATATACAGTCAAACTTCAATATTTTTGGTCAACATCAAAAATTTTAAGTGATATTCATCATTTAATCTAGGGTTGATCATGATTACTCAAGGAAAGTCCTCAGATCATCAAAAGTCAAGATCCGCTAAATTAGGGTTTCCTAGGAAAAGTCAATTAAACTTTGACCAGGAATAACTTTCACATACTTCATCCATTTTCCCCAACAAAAGCTCATTTTTAAGAGAATCCAATTCTCTACAACTTCTCTTATATCCTCAAGTTCAAGAAATGCACCATTTGAAAGATACAAGCTCATACATTACATGTCATTTTCAAAAAGTCAACAAAAGACACTTTTTGTCAAGACAACTTACATAAAGATATTATCTTTAAAAAAATTACCAACATAGAGATTGTAGATAACATCTTAGGATTTCCAAAAAGTCCAAGATCATCTTCAAAATATGAAAATTGAGCAAGTTATGGTTTGCACAAGTTGGGCAAATTTGTGAAAAATGCATGAAGTCAACTTTGAGCAAAATGGCATTTTTAGGTTAATGGACCTAACTTTTAGGGTTCAAACATTTTTATGACTTACCCAAGGACCTCTAAACCTAACCATGCACTATTTTTATTTTTATTTCTATTTATTTGAATTTTTATTCATTTAAATATGTATTAAATCAAATAAATTAAAAAAAATACAAAGAATAATGGGCCATGACATTTGGGTTTGATCTAATCTATTAGAAGGCCCATATTTTTGTGCAAGATACATCCAAATGGTTCAGGTTCATTGAACATTCAAAAAGAGACAAAGATCTTCAAAAATGGCAAGAACAAACTCAAAAAATGGAAAGTTTTCAATATGTTTGATTTTTGTTTTATCATGGTTTGATTAATTGATTCCTTGCCATGTATGTTGCCTCATTCATACCTATATATAAGAATAAGCAAGCCATATGCAAAGGGGCACGAAATTACTCTTTAAAAAACTCTTCAAAATCTCTTTACAAAGCTCTCTCAAAATTCTCAAAATCGTTCAAAAGCTGTGAAAATTCAAAACCTGATCTTCAGCTTTCCTCCATCTAATCTCGTGCCATCTTTGCACTCCTGAGGTCCCTAGGAGTCATTTCCATTCCTCACCTTGGCTTGGAGCGCGCCCGAGATGTCCATACAAGTTGCATCGTTCGGTATAGTTTATTTAAAACTAATATTGTTAATCTACATTTATTAATCTATTCGACGTTTGCATACATGTTTGTAGTCATACATAGAGCAGGTTGGACGTGAATCATGTAAGTTTTAAGGCCTGATTCATGAGATGCCATTCTCAACACCAATCGAAATCTTGGCTTCGAAACACAAAATTCAGAGACCTTTAGCCAAAACTAACGCCGAATTTCTTTATTTACTTCTTTTTATATTTTCTTTTTCAAAATCATTTTTATTTAATCATAAAATGAAAAAAAATAGATTTAGGTTTTTTTATATATAATTAAATTAAATTTGTGCAAGTTAATTAATTATATTTTGATTTATTTCAAGTAATTTAAAATCAATTAGAACTTAGACTTAATAATTTTAAATCTTTTTCTCAATAATAAAAATCCAAAAAATGTTAGAATTAGTTTCCTTTTGATTAGTTTTAGTTGCATCTTATTTGTCACTCTTTTCTTTATTTAGTTAAAATTAATTTTTTTTAATTTAAGTATTTTTATTAATAAAAATGACAAAAAAGTGTTAAGTATGTAGAAGTATTTAAAGCTTACCTCGCTTTCCATATTCGCGCGTCCATTTTAAATTTCATTCATTTTATATTTATGTAACTGCAAAAGGTTGTAATAGTTAAATTTAGGACTTTTATTTTTTGTTTCCCCATTTGGACATGTAAATACCCTCTCCCCGAAGCATTGTAATAGCGTATGATTTACAATTCCCGCACTTTAAATTTCTACAAGATATTAACTGTTAGTAATTAGGCTTATATGGAAAGATTGTAAACAAAGCGTTAGCAAACTTAACACAAGACTAAAATACTGAAAACCAACACAATTTCACATATACACCTCTAGAGTACGCCCACTTTGGTTTCCTTTTGGAAAATAACAGTCATGTCCCTCGAGAATAGGGACGATTTAGAAAAGACCCTTTGAATCAAAAGATCATAAGTCCCTCGATGACCCTACATTGTTGCCTTTCGATAAATGATCTAGTCCCTTAAGCAAAATTGTTAAAGCGTCTCTACATGTTTCCTTTATGACTGTATATCCCTTCGAATGTCCCTCAAACATCCAACGATAGAGATACTTACTCACTAATAGTAGGATAGCGCTATCTAAAGGATAGGGGAAAAGAACAAACCTTTCGAGTATAAGTAAATATCTCATAGATGCTTGCTAAAAAACAAAACTTTCACACTTACACAAAAAATTTCAAAACACTTTCGAAAACATTCGCTTTGTTAACACTCTTGAGGACTGATACAAGAGTTATCATAAAGCGAATCGCCGCACTAAGGCAATTTCAAAATACTTTTCAAAACACACAAAGCACAAGATATTTCAAATTGAGCTAAGCATCTAAGAGCCCGTAGAAAACTACAGATGGAAAGGGTGCTAACACCTTCCCCTTTCCGTAATCTACCCCCTTACTCAAAAAACTCTCGAAAGGACTTTTTTGGTTCTTTTCACCCTTTCTTTTGTTGGATAAAAGAAAAGTCGATGGCGACTCTTGCTTACCGCAACATTTGCAAACACAAACGCAAAACTAGTATAACAGTCGGTTCTGCCACCGTATCACAGAACTGGCGACTCTGCTGGGGAAATAGTAAAAAGTGGGGTTACCTTAGAGTTAGTTCATTATTTAAAATGCTTTTGTATGCTTTGTTTGCTTTACCTTTTTGGATTATTTTGGTTGTTACTATATATCCTACACCCGGATCTGGGGTACCTTTTAGGTAAGTATCAATAGATCGTGGAAACTATATGGGGTATACCGATACGGTTGAAGCGATAGCTACGTTGATGTGACACTTTGGTTGGTACCGGTAGCCCTTGAGTAATTAAGGAGAATACGGGGCCGCTGCATGGTGTCATAAAGCATCAACTGACCTTAGAACCTTTAATTGACCAACTTGGACATTAGGAAGTAGTGAGATAGTCGTCTTTGGTGTAGTCCTAAGTCAGTTGATACTCGATACTACACTCATTGAGATTTGACTCCCGAGTTTTGTTTGGTGGCAAGTCAGTTGTCGATCAGAACGAAACTTGTGGGAAAGATCAGTGATATTGAGATCCCTTAGAACCAGTTACTATTACTAGGACAGGTTGAGCCAAATAAATTTCAAGAGGGTACTTACCTACAGACCCCAAGAAAGCCTCAACCTAAGGATGCTTGTGTGATTTGTTTGCTTTCAACTTGAGCTACTTGAAGGGTTTTTGTCTAACAACATGATCTCCTTACAGGATTTGTTTACAGTCATTATCCAGTAACATGGACTTCTTAGACTCACTTGTCTTCATCACCTTACACTTTTGCTTAATGCATAGCATACACATCATAACATCATGCCATAATATTTCCTTAACCATTTCAAGGATCTTAAGGGTTTGTGATGCAGGTTATGATAAATCAAACGTCTAGCAAGGGGAAAGGGGATTTATTTTCCTCTAGCCAATGTCGTTAAAAGACCAAAACACGACAACTTGAGTCAGGGGCTATGACCCACTTGATATGGTGAGCTTGACTCTTGTAGAAGGACATTCAACGATACGGAGTTCTTCAATCAAAGCTGCAAATTTTAACTTCTAACAATTTCTTGTTTACCCCGCGAGATCCTTGAAAACATTACATGCATGCGATTTCATAATAGGTCGTCCAGTATAGGTTTCTAATCTTTTTGTTGTTTATTTCAGCAAAAGAAATGGCCCTTGAACAAACAGTAAAAGACCTTCAAGCTCAAAACATTCAGTTCCAACAAATGTTCATGGCTTTGGCCCAGGGGAAGGAAGAACTGAAAGCTCTCGTTATCAAAGAGAAGAAGAAGAAGGCAAAGAAATCGGCTGACATCTCGAATATGGGAAGAAGACTCAGAGGATCGATTAAACGAGCTCTAGATATTACAACTCCATCAAACGAAAGGGATAATCATGAAAAAGTCAACAACCCCGAGGCCGATGAAGAAGAAGCTGATTACTCTGAGGAACAATATCCTCCTGCTGATGATAAATACAAACAGTTAGAGGATCGTCTCAATGCTATGGAGATTCAGAAGGTACCTGGCTTGGACTTTGAAGAGTTAGGGCTGGTTCTTGGAGTGGTCATCCCACCAAAGTTCAAGGTTTCCACATTTTCTAAGTATGATGGTGTCTCCTGCCCTAAGTTGCACTTAAGGTCCTATGTCAGGAAGATCCAGCCTCACACTGTTGACCGGAAGTTATGGGTCTTATGATACGGTGGCAGAACTGACTGTTAATATTGGTTTGCATTTTGTATCCGCAAATGTCGCAGTAAGCAAGAGTCACCACCGACGCTTATTTTATCTAATCAGGAAAAGGAAAAAGAATAGAAAAAACCTTTTTTCGAGAATATTCTGAGTACGGGGGGTAGATTATAGAAAGGGAAGGTGTTAACACCCTTTCTCTCCGTGGTTTTCCACGGGCTCTTAGGTACTTTCTCATTTTTGAAAATTGCTTGTGTGTTTGTGTTTTTGAAAAGTTTTATTTTACTTCATTTTAACCCTTGTTTATGTTCTCAAGAGTGTTACGAAGTTGTTTTTGAAAACTTTGTCTGAAAAGTGTTTGGTGTGAAAAAGTTTGTTTTTTTGAGCAAGTACCTAACAGTTATCTACCTACTTGAAAAAATACTGTTCGTTTTCCTTTAGACAATGCTATCCCATTATTGAGAAATAGGTAGCATCGTCGTTGGAGTTTTTAAGGGACATTTGAAGGGACATTTGAAGGGACAAGTACGATCACAAAAGCAATGTTAGGAGGTGTTAGTAATCATCCTAAAGCCTTAAATATCTTTTTCCGAGGCAACATCCGAATGGGTCATTTGAGATCTTTCGGGGCTAGAGGACGACCACTAACAAACCCTATATTTTATGACCGTTTAACCGAAGGTAACCGGAGTGGAGTAAACCCTAGGAGTGAGCATGTGCGAGTGAATTTTTTTAGTTAATTTGTCTTTGCACATTTAGGGTTTTCTACCGTTTTAATTTTCAAGTATTCTTTCCATACAATCCTAGCTATGCATCTAGACAGTTAAAATTTGCAGGGATTTAAAGTGCGAAAAGTTTAAAGTCCTAACTATTACAGGGCTTTTGGACAGATACACAATTATTTAACTGAAAATAAAATGCGGAAATTTAAAACCCTAATTAATCTATTACAACCTCGAAAAAGTTACAATAATAGAAAAAAGAAATTAAAGGCGCGCGCGACAAATTAAATGCGAGAAATAATTAGAAGACCGAAAAATCTAATTGAAAAAATAATTTGGTTATTTTTTGAGAAAAAATTGACCTATGTACAAATTAAACCTAATGTATAATTGATTTAAATTATGTAAAAAAGGAATTAAATTGCCCTAAATTAAATTAATCTAATTAATTATGGAAATAAAATATTTTTATGAAAAATATGATTTTTGATGTTTTTTTGTGATTTTTTGATTTAATGAAAAAATATGATTTTTTGTGTTATTTATAAAAAGGAAATAATTAATAAAATAATTAAAATAAAATAATTAAGATAAAAGAAAGGAAATTGGGCCTGTTTTGTAAGCTGAATGAGGGGTGTGTTGTTGAATTATTCCAAGCCCATTATGACTGAGTCCAATTCTGTGCTAGATTCAGTGGTGATCATGATTGAAGGGTGCACCATGGTCTTTGCTGCCTGGGACATTGGATTGGATTAAAGATGAATCTGTTGGCTGGATTGTGTGGCTGCATGGTGGATGTCTGAAAGCATAACGCGCTAGATCTGCAATCAAATATTGAGAAAACAAAGAAAATGCTTGGACCTGGGATCGAACCCAGGTTCTCCCATTTTCAAACACACGTCCTTGCCAGCTGTGTTGCGTTGCTTAGTTGTTAACATAATAACAACAATACATATTATATGTTAAAACGTGAATAAACTGGAATAAAAATAAAAAAACGTGCGCGTTGTATTCAAACAAGCCAATGGGGTTGTGCCAAATCATCATCTTCCTCCCATGTCTGTCGTCTTAGGTATAAGAATTATACCTACAAACAAGTTGCCATAGTTACAACACTGCAAGTTTCAAAAATCAATAGCACGCCATATAAATGTATTGTAAGACCACAAATCAATTTGTTTTGACCTCACGAGTACGATGGTACCCTTTTCCTAGGCCAATTTCACTGATACAGAGAAACCCTAAAACACAAGAGCAAACCCTAACAATGGTAAATACCTATATAAGCCTAAAAATTCAATTAAACGATCCAGACATGTTAGAAATACATCAATGATCACAAATATGTCATTAAATTATGCTAAAGATTCAAGAATGACTGTAATCGATTTTGAAAAAGTAAGCAAATCGTGTGAAGCATATGGGTCGATTCTGGGCGTGAGGAGGTGTGAGGCTGATAGTATTAGCTTCGGAGATGCTCCAGGAAACGATTGGGAGTGTTGGAATGCTTTGAATCATCCTCTAGGGTAGAGATCAGATCACCACTTTTTGCCAAGATTTTGAGTTTGTTCTAGTGTTCTTTACGACTGCAATCCCTTGTTTTTGTGCTTGGTCTTTCTCAATATATATCCCTGAGTGAATTAGGGTTATAAAAATAGTTGGTATCTTTGAAGATTGGATATGATTTTTCCTTTGTGTGATTTGTTTCCTAATTAGGCCTAATCATGTCGTTCTTGTGCCCATCAACCTTGATTCGATTTGATCCTGATATGCCAGCATAATTAGCTTGTGATTTTGTCCAAAAATCATATCAAAACAAATCTTTGCTATTATGTATCATTTATTTGATTTAATTTGAATTTTTAATAATAAAAAATCAAAATAAAATAAATAATGAAGAAAATAACATGTGGGTAAGTAATTGGGTCGTGGACCATGTTATGAGTGAGGTTCAAGCATAAAAAGTTAGGCCCATTTGGCAAAAAATGTATTTTTGAGCATATTTGACTTTTGGCAATTTTGCAAAAATGGTCAACTTTGACAAGGCATATCTCTTCCAATTTTAACCCTAGAGAGGTGTTCTTATACTTTTTAGAAAGCTTAGGATGTCCCATAAACAACCCTTTTGGTATCATCTCAATTGGGTCTTCCATGTTCATGTAAGAAGCTTTGACCCAAAAAGTGTTTTTGTTGACTTTTCAAAAGGACCTATAATGTGGAAATTCATATCTTTTGATGAGTGCATATTTTGAACTTGAGGGATGAAGATGAATTGTATGGAATTGCATCATATTCAAAATGAGCCTTGGATGGAAAATTTCTTATAAAGTATGAGGAAGTTATGCTTGGTCAAAGTTTGGTTGACTTTTCCTAAGAAACCCTAATTTAGCAACTTTTGGGTTTTGATGAATTTGGGGCATTCCTTGGGGAATCATGATCAACCCTTGATAAAATGATGAATATCACTTAAAAATGTTGATTTTGACCAAAATTATTGAAGTTTGACTGTGTGTGGGCCACAGTTGACTTTTGACATAATATAGTTGATTTTCAGGCATTTGAGCAGTTGACTGAGCAAACCTCTTGTGCAAGGCATAAAACTTGACATGGATGATATTGAGAACATATTAGTACCATGGAAAGCATTTGGGACCTTTGGAGCTCCCATACCCTGATGAAATAGGAAACCCTAATTTGAGGTACATTGCCTTAGGAGAGAGTTTGTCTGGTCAACTCTTGGGCATCCTTGAGCAACTTGAGGACCTCAATGGGCATGTGTTGAGTAAAATGAGAGGGAAATTTTTTGGGTACAACAGCTTCCCCTGTTTAATCTTCTTAAACCTGAGGATGTAGATTGGCTTGTCTGCCTTTCGTAATCTGAAGGTGGAAGATGATTGAACACTAATTGCCCAAAAATTTGCCCTCGTCTGAGATGGTGTGGGACTGTGCAGGTAGTATCGGGAATGGGCTTACAGATGCCATTTGGAAAATATGACGGATAATCTTCGAAGACGGGCTTAAAGATGTCATTTGATAGAGGTGACGGCGAAGCGTCGGAGATGGGCTTAAAGATGCCATCCAGAATAATGTTGATTTTGTGAGATATTCCTCCAATGAGGATTCCTGTTCCTGTCGTTGAGGAGGGATTTGCTGAGGAATGTCGGTCTCTATCTTGGGGGAAGTAGAATTTTAGGAGCTTCAGTTTTCCGTTACTCTATTGGGGAATCCTCTTTTAGTCGAAAAGGTGAAAGTGAACTTCTATCTGGTCGTGCTCCAGGGTTTACAGTGATTTGCTGAGGATAATAAGATTAACTGCTATCTGGTCGCGCTCCAGGTTTCACAGTGACTTATTGGGGAGATGAGATTAAACTTGATATCTGGTCGTTCTCCAGACTTTGCAATTCCTCAATTATTATCTAGTCGTGCTCCAGACTTTAGAAGGATTTAAGTGGTTATCCGCTCGCATCCGGGTTTCAACTTGAATTTAAGGCATACTAACATCCGGTCATTTCCAGGCTTCATATTAATTGGCCAAGTAGATTTCTATCTGGTCGAATTCCAAGCTTCGCAGTACCTCATACTATTATCTGGTCGTGCTCCAGGTCTTACAGTGTCTCTTGCCGCTATCTGGTCGTGCTCTAGACTTCACAGCGTCTTATACCGTTATCTGGTCGTGTCCCAGGCTTCAGTGATTTGGGGAAATTAAGATATTATCCGGTTGATTTCCGGGCTTCATAGCTTGAATTTGAGATATACCCCTATCTGGTCGATTTCAGGCTTCGTAGTATTTTGGAGAAATTAAGATATTATTCGGTCGATTTCTGGGCTTCATAGCTTGAATTTGAGATATACCACTATCTGGTCAATTCCAGGCTTCGTAGTATTTTAGTACAGTTATTCGGTCGATTTCCAGGCTTCACAGTAACTGGCTGGGGGTTAAGCTGTTTTCCGGTCGATTTCCGGGCTTCACAGCTTGGATTTAAGTTATACCACTATTTGGTCGATTCTAGGCTTCGTTGTATTTTGGTGAAATCAAGATACTATCTGGTCGATTTGCGGGCTTCATAGCTTGAACTGGAATAGAAATCTTAGTATCGATTTGACTGAACCAGGGGAAACTTGTGAGAACTTCAATTGGGAGAGAAATCTTATTGTCGATTTGACTGATCCCGGGAGAGGTCTCAGATTAACTTTGACTGGCATAGAAATCAGGGGAATCTTAGCGGCGATTCGGGTGACCCAGACGAAAGTCTTAAGACGTCTTCAACTATAATAGAAACCTTAGTGTCGGTTTGACTGAACCAGAGAAACTTGTGATAACTTCAACTAGGAGAGAAATCATAGTATCGATTTGGCTGATCCTGGGAGAGGTCTCGGATTAACTTTGACTGGCATAGAAATCAGGGGAATCTTAGTGGCAATTTGGTTGACCCAGATGAAAGCCTTTAAACGTCTTCAACTAGAATAGAAACCTTAGTGTCGGTTTGACAAAACCAGAAAAAACTTGTGAGAACTTCAATTAGGAGAGAAATCTTAGTATCGATTTGACTGATCCCGGGAGAGGTCTCAGATTAACTTTGACTGGCATATAAATTAGGGGAATCTTAGCGGTGATTCGGCTGACCCAGACGAAGGTCTTAAAACGTCTTCAACTAGAATAGAAACCTTAGTGTCGGTTTGACTGAACCAGAGAAAACTTGTGAGAACTTCAACTAGGAGAGAAATATTAGTATCGATTTGACTGATCCCGGGAGAGGTCTCGGATTAACTTTGACTGGCTTAGAAATCAGGGGAATCTTAGCTGCGATTCGGCTGACCCAGACGAAAGTCTTAAAACGTCTTCAACTAGAATAGAAACCTTAGTGTCGGTTTGACTGAACCAGAGAAAACTTGTGAGAACTTCAACTAGGAGAGAAATCTTAGTATCGATTTGACTGATCCCGGGAGAGGTCTCGGATTAACTTTGACTGGTATAGAAATCAGGGGAATCTTAGCGGCGATTCGGCTGACCCAAACGAAAGTCTTAAAACGTATTCAACTAGAATAGAAACCTTAGTGTTAGTTTGACTGAACCAGATAAAACTTGCGAGAACTTCAACTAGGAGAGAAATCTTAGTATCGATTTGAATGATCTCGGGAGAGGTCTCAGATTAACTTTTACTGGCTTAGAAATCAGGGGAATCTTAGCGGTGATTCGGCTGACCCAGATGAAAGTCTTGAAACGTCTTCAATTAGAATGGAAACCTTAGTGTCGGTTTGACTGAACCAGAGAAAACTTGTGAGAACTTCAACTAGGAGAGAAATCTTAGTATTGATTTGACTGATCCCGGGAGAGGTCTCGGATTAACTTTGACTGGCATAGAAATCAGAGGAATCTTAGTGGCAATTCGGTTGACCCAGACGAAAGTCTTAAAACGTCTTCAACTAGAATAGAAACCTTAGTGTCGGTTTGACTGAACTAGAGAAAACTCTTGAGAACTTGAGTGTATCTTTCCCTGAAAGGTAAAGAGTTAGTCGTATTCAATGTCATGATGCATGAAATGCATTGATTAATGATGTTCCCAAAATAAATGAGACTGTGCTGTATAATATGTATGTGCATGCCATGAAGTATGGATATGTAACGCCATTGTGATATTCTCTAGCTGGGGAAAATAAATCTTGGACTGCTGCTGGAGAGTATAAGGAGTTGAGTTCTTTATTTCCGTTGGGGATAGTGAACGAAGATGATTAGCTAGAGATTTACATCCATTCTGCTTGAGAACATTCTGCTGGGAGAGACTTTGTCTGAGAACTATCCTGCGGGGTAATGACTCTGTGGGGAAGGGAGATACTCTGTTGGAAGATCTGCTAATTTGGAGAGATAAACTCAGCTGAGGATGAACTTCCATTGCTAGAGAGAAGAGCTCTGTTGGAGATTGAGCTTCCGCTGTCAGAGAAATAAACTCTGATCGAGAGAGAACTTTATAAACTGTTTATGAATATATAGCTCGGCTGGGGAATGCAGACATTAACTTTCTGAAGGAACCTGCTGGGGGAGGAATTCCTGCTTGGGGACACGGAGGTCGGACCTTGGTCGTCTCGGCTCTGCGGGGAGTATAGGTATCACTGGATTATATGTGATAGTGACTTCGCTTCCAACTGTCTCTGTCCCTTGTACCATGACGGACGGGGTAATTATCGGTATTTAGGTTTTGCACCAATTTCTTTGAGTTCTTAGTAACTGTCTTTTTATATGCAGATATTTGTGAACAGTAACCATATTCAAATGCATATGTCAAGAATAAAACATTGGAAGTTTTTGCAAAACAAAACAGAAAAAGGAAAAACAAACAGAGTTTTTTACTTGAAAGACTCTTTGTATTGATTTGAAATTTCCCTATAACAAGTGTTTTTTTCAAGGAGGCTGACGCTCTAGTAAGAGAATGCCGTTGTAAAAATGGAAATTATTACAGGAATTATGTACAAAAAGAAAACAACTATGTGTAGTGATCCCGTTGAGTTTCAATTCTGCTATTGCCCATATGTCTTCGAGCATCTCATCACTTTACTGTTTGTCCGAAGATGACTAGATTGATCGGTACCGTTTAAGCTTGATATCTGATTACTGAAGTTTGATCGCAAGGTAATCCAATGGGACATAGTGATATGTTTTAATCCCTAACTTTTTCCTGGACCGCCCTTTCGGGTTTTCAGTCCACCGGGATACCCTTTTTTGCCCAAGCCGCCTATTCAGGTTTTCGACTTGCCGGGTGTACAATTTTTTTATATTTTTATCCCTAATTTTTTCCTGAACCCTTTTGGTTCGCCGGGATGCCCTTATTTTTGCCTAGGTATGTCAACCTAGCGGGTCTTTATTATGCATAGTATTTTTTCACTATGTCCGCATTAATAGGGTGTGGAAGGTCATCACCATCCATGGTGGTCAGAATCATGGCTCCACCGGAAAATATGTTCTTGACTACAAATGGTCCCTCATAGGTGGGAGTCCATTTTCCCCTAGGATCACCTTGCGGCAGTATGATGTGCTTGATTACCAGATCCCCTACTTGATACGCTTGTTGTCTGAATTTCTTGTTGAAGGCCTTGATCATCCGTTTCTGATACGTTTGACCATGACAAACAACAGTAAGTCTCTTCTCATCGATCAGATTCAGTTGATCAAGTCGAGTCTGGATCCAGTCGTCTTTATTCAAACCCGCATCTTTCATAATCCTCAGAGAAGGGATCTGGACCTCAATGGGTAGGACTGCCTCCATGCCATATACCAGAGAGTAGGGTGTTGCCCCTATTGACATCCGCGCTGAGGTGCGGTACCCAGGAAGAGCGAACGGTAACATATCGTTCTAGTCTTTGTATGTCGATGTCATCTTCTGTATAATCTTCTTGATATTCTTGTTAGCCGCTTCAACAGCGCCGTTCATCTTTGGCCGGTAGGGAGAAGAGTTGTGATGCTGAATCTTGAACTGCTTACATAGCTCGGTGATCATTGAGTTGTTGAGGTTGGTACCGTTGTCTGTGATGATTCTCTCAGGGATACCATAATGATACATCAGGTTATGCTTGATGAACCGTGCCACCACGTTCTTAGTAACCGTAGCAAAGGAGGTCGCCTCAACCCACTTTGTAAAGTAATCAATGGCCACTAGGATGAAGCGATGCCCATTGGACGTGGTAGGTCTGATCTCGCCGATCATGTCAATGCCCCACATTGCAAAAGGCCAGGGAGCCATCAAAACATTCAAAGGAACTAAAGGTACATGCACCTTATCAGCGTAGATTTGGCACTTATGACAGGTTCGAGAATGCTGATAACAGTCGGCTTCTATAGTGGACCAATAATATCCTGCCCGTAGGATTTTCTTTGCCATGGTATGTCCACTGGAATGAGTGCCAAAGGTACCTTCGTGTAGGTCTGCCATGATCCTATTTTCCTCTCTCTTGTCTACACACCGCAGTAAGGTAGAGTCATGGCTGCGCTTATAGAGGATTCCATTGCTGAGGAAGAACTTTGCAGCAAACCTTCTCCGAAATTTCTTGTCATTGACAGATGCCCCCTCGGGGTATTCTTGAGCCTCGAGATACCTTTTCACCTTATAAAACCAAGGTTTGTCGGCTACCTCCTCAGTATCGATCTCACAGCAGTATGCTAGTTCATCCAACCTCTCAATAGTGATTTGGGGAGCTTCATTGTCCCACCCGACCTTGAACATTGACGACATAGTAGCTAGCGCATCCGCTAACTGATTCTCTTCTCGTGGGAAATGTTCAAAGGTGATCTCTTCAAAATGAGGCAGCAGTGCCAGTACATGCTCTTTGAAAGGAATAAGGTTTGGATGCTTCGTATCCCACTCGCCTTTGATCTGACTTATCACAAAAGCATAATCCCCGAATACACTCAAGAACTTGATCCTTAGGTCAATAGCAGCTCTAAGACCCATGATACATGCTTCATACTCCGCCATGTTGTTGGTGTAGTTGAAACATAATCGGGCAGTGAACGGAGTATGACAGCCCTCGGGAGATATGATTATAGTGTCAACGCCATTACCCAGTGCGTTTGAGGATCCAACAAAATACATAGACCATCGGGATCCTTCCTCAGGTCCTTCATCCAGTCCAGGTTCTTCACAGTCGGTTACCAAAATGATATTCTCATTTGGAAACTCAAAATTCATGGACTGGTAGTTGTCCACAGCCTGATGTGCCAAATGATCTGCCAACACACTTCCCTTGATTGCTTTTTATGTTGTGTATTGGATGTCGTATTCGGTTAAGATCATTTTCCACCTTGCTATCCTTCCGGAGAAAGCGGGCTTCTCGAAAATGTACTTGATCGGATCCATCTTAGATATCAACAAAGTAGTGTGAGTCAACATATACTGTCTCATTCGGCGAGCAGCCCATGCCAAAGCGCAACAAGTTTTCTCAAGCAGTGAGTATCGTGTTTTACAGTCGATAAAATTTTTGTTAAGGTAGTATATTGCGTGCTCTTTTCGACCAGACTCGTCATGCTGCCCCAACACACACCCCATTGAATTATCTAGCACTGTTAAGTACATTATCAAAGGTCTTCCTTCAGTCGGAGGCATTATAATAGGAGGCTCTTTGAGATATTGTTTGATTCTGTCAAAGGATACTTGGCATTCGTCATTCCACTTTACCACTTGATCTTTCTTCAGAAGCTTGAAGATTGGCTCACAGGTAGCAGTCAGATGTGAAATGAATCAGGCAATGTAATTTAGGCGTCCCAAGTAACCTCTAACTTCCTTCTCTGTACGGGGAGCCGACATCTCTTGTATGGCCTTCACCTTTGCAGGGTCTACCTGAATACCTTTGTCACTGACGATGAATCCCAAAAGCTTACCAGACCATACCCCGAAGGTGCACTTGTTCGGATTTAACCTCAGCTTGTACGTCTTCAACCTATCAAACAGCTTTTGTAGATGATCAAGATGTTCTTCTTCAATTTGAGACATGGCTATCATATTGTTGACATAAACCTCTATCTCATGGTGAATCATGTCATAAAATAGAGCTACCATAGCTCGTTGATAAGTTTCCCCAACATTCTTCAACCCAAACGGCATCACCTTGTAGCAGAAAGTGCCCCACTGTGTAACAAAGGTGGTATTGTCCATGTCTTCAGGTGCCATCTTAATCTGATTGTAGCCAGAGAAACCGTCCATGAAGGAAAAGACTTTGTGTTGTGCGGTGTTGTCAACCAGAACATCGATGTGGGGAAGCGGGAAGTCATCCTTGGGGCTTTCCCTGTTCAGGTCTCTGTAATCCACACACATTCATACTTTACCATCTTTCTTAGGTATTGGAACCACATTAGTAACCCACTGCGGATAGGAGGTGACAACTAAGAACCCTGTGTTGAATTGCTTCATAACCTCTGCTTTAATCTTCTCTGACATCTCAGGGCGTATACGACATACCTTTTGCTTTACCGAAGGACAATCTTCTTTAGTTGGCAGACGATGAACCACTATATCCGTGTCTAGTCCCGACATGTCTTCATATGACTAGGCAAAGATTTCAACATACTCATGCCACATCTGCACCAACCACTTTTTGACACTAAGCTCCAGATTTGCACCTATCTTAACCTCTTTTTTGTCTTCCTCTGTACCCAAGTTCACTGTCTCAACCGGCTCTTCATGAGGCTGTATGGCCCTTTCTTCTTGTTGTAATAGCCTAGCAAGTTTTCCGGGTACCTCACAATCTTCCTCACCTTCGTCCTTGGCTTGGTTGATCGGATTTTCAAAGTCATAATGAGCAGTAGCAGAACTGTTATCAATGGGATCCAGAGTGGATATGGATCTGCATTTGGATACGTGAGTGTGTGTAAGAGCATAGTTGTATAGACAGAATAAAAGAAAAGAAAGACAAAGAGCGCAAAATTTGTATGCAAACGTCCAATGCTTTATTAATTTCATATGAAAATGAAACATGATAACCCTCACAAATAGAAACATTGTACCCCGGGTAAGACACATGGCTATAGAGTTTATATTGTTTTTAAATTACATATCCGAAAAAGCCAAAAAGACAATTACTCCTGAACAAAAGTAATTGGTACAAAGTCCTTGGCAGTCCAGTTACTGAGTCCACCATTGGTGGTTGGGAAGATCCAGCTGTCAATGTCGGAATCACCATCACCGTCTTCAAGTGCATTGACCACGGAGTTGCTGATGCGCATGGGAGGTCCTCCAGCCTGGGCGCGACGAACAACCCTTTGAGCACCTGTAGTGAAGCCCAAACCATATTTTTTAGACTTGTAATGAATAACCGGGAGATGACCCTAAATGGTAGACCCACCTTCTTCAACCACTGCTCGTGCATCCTTGAGAGAAGCCATCTTCAAAGGAGGCCTGGTGACTTTCATAGGACTGTCAATAGTTTCTGCTGTAGTCGAAATCTGAGGTACCTCTTCAAAGTTCTGGCAAGGAGTCTCAATGAACTCGCCATCCATCTCTACATACCTAAAGGATTTCAAGTGACTGATCATGTACTCCTCTTCACCGTGCACAGTGACAATCTTTCCTCTTACCGAGTACTTCAACATTTGGTGGAGGGTGGAAGTAACAGCCCCAGCCCCATGTATCCAAGGGCATCCCGACAAGCAAGAATATGATGGTTTGATATCCATTACGTAGAAAGTGGAGTTGAAAGTCTGGGAACCAACTTTGATAGGGACATCCACTTCCATGCGCACCATCCTCTTCGATCCATCGAAAGCTCTCACTACTATATTGCTAGGCTTCAAGGTCAAGCCTTCACAGTCCAATCTGTCTAGAGCTTTTTTAGGTAGCACATTCAACGAGGAGATAGTATCTACCAAAACATGGGCAAGAGTCGTGCCCCTGCATTCAACGGAAACATGAAGAGCATCATTATGCTTCCTTCCTTTTGGTGTCAAATCCGTGTTAGAGAAACCCAAACCATTATCGACAGTTAGACTAGCTACACATTCTTCAAACTGATCAGCAGATGTCTCTTGTGATACGTGATTTGTCTTCAAAAACTTAACCAAAGCCTTTGCATGGGCCTCGGAGCACAACAAGAAAGCCAACATAGAAATTTTAGATGGGGTCTGCCCCGGATGCTCGACCACGTTGTTGTCGCTCTTCTTTATTATCTTCAAAATTTCTTCCATTTCTTTCTTGAAAGATTCTGGTATGGTTACTGAATTAGCCCTTGTCAGGACAAGCTCAATTAGTATGTCTTTTCCTCGAGTCTCGGCAGACTCGATGATGGGAGGGTCAACAGGAGTAATTACTGGAGTTGCAGCAGTAGTCTCGGGTGGAACCATAGCAGGAAGGATCACAGGTCCGATAGCGGTCTTTGGAGGAGAAATCTCAGGGGAGAACACTCTTCCACTTCTTGTTATCTTACTGGTTCCGGCAATATTGACGACATCGGAATCAACATCTTCAGCAATCTTGTCTTCAATGGCTAGCGTATCCTGCTTGACGCTGTAGTAATAGACGTCGGCCCCATAGTTCCAAGGAACAGCTTTATCCGAGGAATAGGGTATTGGCCCAGGCATGGTTATGATCAACGGAGCCACTTTCAGAATTGATGTAATCCTGGCGGGTCTCTTAGAGGAGGCCCTAGGAGGATTGGCGGAAATGGTTATGATGGCAATATCTTCACAGGAAATAGTCGGAACGGGAGTCTTTTCAAATAGAATCTCTTTGTCATCCATCAGGCGCTGAACACCTTCCTTCAACAAAGGGCAACCAGTCGGTAAAAACGAACAAAAGTTGCAACCTTCACCACAGCCCGGAAATAAACCGACTTTCAACAAATTCTCCTTGATAGTCATGAGTGGGGTTATCAATTCTTCCACAGAGGTCACAAACACCTCTTCTTCAACGGCATTAACACCCCGACCATGTTTTGGCATAGGAGCAGTGATAACATTAGGATTCTCCGGGGGATCAAATTCAATCTCCTTAGCATCAATCAAATCCTATACTTTGTTCTTCAAGGTCCAGCAGTCATTGGTGTCATGGCCTGGACTCTTCAAAAGGTAAGCACAACGAGCATTCAGTTTATATTAGGGAGAGGTGGTGTTCAGATTTTTCGGAGCTTCCCTCAGAGTAACCAGATTGGTCTTCAGCAACTGAGGTAAAATCTGAGACAACATCATGTTGATTCGAGTAAACTGTCTAGTTGGCCTTTCTTCTCTCGACTGATTATTTCTTTGTTGAGCAGGTGCAGGGTTGGGAATCATAACAGCTCCTACCGCTGGACGGTGCTCAGTTCGATTCTGATTCTTTTGGTTGCATACAACACTGACTTCCTTTTTACCTGCAAACGGCTTCCTTGCAGCACTAGAAGAGGCATCCTTTTGAATTTTTCCACTTCGGATTCCAGCTTCCACTCTTTCTCCCGTTAAAATCAGTTCAGTAAAACCCACCGGTCAGCCAAGGGAGGTTGAACTCTTCCAGCCAAATCTCTCTACTTCTGAGCATAATCCTTGAAACCTTCGTTCGAACCCATAGACAGATTTTGGAGTTGTGTACGGGTGGGAGCAAGGTCTGTATTATATTGATATTACTTATAAAATGCAGCAACAAGGTCTTCCCAGTTACGAACATTGGCTCTTTCCAGCTGATAGAACTAATCCAGTTGTGTTCCAGATAGTCTGTCTTGGAAGAAGTAAACCCACAGGTCTTTGTCAGCAGTATGAGGCTGTATCTTCCTCACATAAGAATGGAGGTACATTTTAGGACAAGAGACCCCATCATACTTAGCAAATACTGGTGCCTTGAACTTTGGGGGGATGACAACCCCGGAGACCAGACCCAACTCTTTAAAATCTAGCCCAGGAACCTTCTAGATTTCCATAGCGCTTAGACACTCTTCTAACTGCTTATATCTATCATCATCCGGAGGGTACTGCTCCTCATTGTAATCAGTTTATCAGACTCTTTAGGACTAGGGTCCTCTTCTCTGTCTTCAACCTCTTGATACTCTCCTTCTTTAGATGAAGAAGATAGCTCAACAACCCGTCTTGGCGGCCCTCTGAACCTCCTGCTCATATGTGCCACACCGGCCATCCTCTTTGTCTTCTTGTTCTTCTTAACAATCAGAGCCTTCAGCTCTTCTTGTCCTTTGACCAGAGCCACAATCATCTGTTGGAATTGCGTGTTCTGAGTCTAAAGATCTTTCACAGTTTGTTCAAGAGCCATTGCTGAAATAAACAACAGAGGAGATGAGAAACCTGTTATGAGTCCTGTTATGCAATGATATGTATGCAATGTTTTCAAGGATCTCGCGGGGTAAACACAAGATACTGTTAAAATTTGATTGCAGCTTTGATTGAAGAACTTTGTATCATAGAGAGTCCTTCTACGAGAGTCAAGCTCACGGGTATAGCAAACATAGAAAAATCACACCAAGTCCTTAGGTTTAAGGCTTGCATGAGGTTAAAGGTAAATACCCTCTTGAAGTTTAGTTGGTTTCAACCTATCTTAGAAAAGTAATCGGGTTCTAAAGATTCTCAATATCACTGACCATCCTTTATCGGGCATTGTTTCAACTCAAGCAATCTTTTCTTGCAGCCAAAATATCCCGAAAGTCTGATCTCAATGAGTGTAGCATCGAGTATCAACCAATCCTCAGCTCTATACCGAGGCCGACTATCTCACTACTTTCTAATGGCCAAGTTTGTTCAACTAAGGTTTAAGGTCCATTAGTGCTTCACGATACCACGCGGCGGCCCCGTATTCTCCTCGTTTCCCTACAAAGGATACCGGTACCAACCAAAGTGCCACACCAACACAGCCATCTCTTAAACCATATCGGTCTACGCCGTACAGTCTCCACGATCTATTGTTGTTTACCTAAAAAATTCCCCCAGATCCGAGTGTAGGATCTATAGTAACCCAAGCAAAACCCTTTAAGAATAAAGAAAACAAACAAGAAAGCAATTTTAAAATGACCTAGATCCTAAGGTAAACCCTACTTTCTTTTTAAGTCCACAACAGAGTCGCCAGTTCTGTGATACGGTGGCAGAACCGACTGTTAATACTGGTTTGCGTTTTGTATTTGCAAATGTCGCGGTAAGCAAGAGTCGCCACCGACTTTTATTTTATCCAATCAGGAAAAGGAAAAAGAACAGAAAAACCTTTTTTCGAGAATATTATGAGTACGGGGGTAGATTATAGAAAGGGAAGGTGTTAGCACCCTATCCATGGTTTTCCACGGGCTCTTAGGTACTTGCTCATTTTTGAAAATTGCTTGTGTGTTTGTGTTTTTGAAAAGTTTTGTTTTACTTCATTTTAACCCTTGTTTCTGTCTTCAAGAATGTTACGAAGTTGTTTTTGAAAACTTTGTCTGAAAAGTGTTTGGTGTGAAAAAATTTGTTTGTTTTGAGCAAGTACCTAACAATTATCTACCTACTCGAAAAAAGACTGTTCATTTTCCTTTAGACAATGCTATCCCATTATTGAGAAATAGGTAGCATCGTCGTTGGAGTTTTTAAGGGACATTTGAAGGGACAAGTACGATCACAAAAGCAATGTTAGGAGGTGTTAGTAATCATCCTAAAGCCTTAAAGATCTTTTTTTACGAGGAAACATCTGAATGGGTCATTTGAGATCTTTCGGGGCTAGAGGACGACCACTAACAAACCCTATACTTTATGACCGTTTAACCGAAGGCAACCGTAGTGGAGTAAACCCTAAGAGTGAGCATGTGCGAGTGAATTTTTTCAGTTAATTTGTCTTTGCACATTTAGGGTTTTCTACCGTTTTAATTTTCAAGTATTCTTTCCATACAATCTTATTAGCCATGCATCTAGACAGTTAAAATTTACAGGAATTTAAAGTGTGGAAAGTTTAAAGTCCTAACTATTACAAGGCTTTTGGACAAATACACAATTATTTAACTGAAAATAAAATGCGGAAATTTAAAACCATAATTAATCTATTACAACCTCGAAACAGTTACAATAATAGAAAAAAGAAATTAAAGGCGCGCGCGACAAATTAAATGCGAGAAATAATTAGACGACCTAAAAATCTAATTGAAAAAATAATTTGGTTATTTTTTTGAGAAAAAATTGACCTATGTACAAATTAACCCTAATTTCTAATTGATTTAAATTATGTAAAAAATGAATTAAATTTCCTTAAATTAAATTAATCTAATTAATTATGGAAATAAAATATTTTTATGAAAAATATGATTTTCAATGTTTTTTTGTGATTTTTTGATTTAATGAAAAAAATATGATTTTTGGTGTTATTTATAAAAAGGAAATAATTAATAAAATAATTAAAATAAAAGAATTAAGATAAAAGAAAGGAAATTGGGCCTGTTTTGTAAGCTGAATGGGGGATGTGTTGTTGAATTATTCCAAGCCCATTATGACTGAGCCTAATCCTGCGCTAGATTCAATGGTGACCATGATTGGAGGGTGCACCATGGTCTTTGCTGTCTGGGACGTTGGATTGGATTGAAGATGAATCTGTTGGCTGGATTGTGTGGCTGCATGGTGGACGCCTGGAAGCATAACACGCTAGTTCTACAATCAAATATTGAGAAAACAAAGAAAACGCTTCGACCTGGGATCGAACCCAGGTCCTCCCATTTTCAAACACACGTCCTTTCCAGCTGCACTGCGTTTCTTAGTTGTTAACATAATAACAAAAATACATATTATATGTTAAAACGTGAATAAACTGGAAAAAAACAAAAAAAAACGCGCGCGTTGTATTCACACAAGCCAATGGGGTTGTGCCAAATCATCATCTTTCTCCCCTGTCTGTCGTCTTAGGTATAAGACTTATACCTACAGACAAGTTGCCACAGCTACAACATTGCAAGTTTCAAAAATCAATAGCACGCCATATAAATGCATTGTAAGACCACAGATCAATTTGTTTTGACCTCACGAGTACGACGATACCCTTTTCCTGGGCCAATTTCACTGATACAGAGAAACCCTAAAACACAAGAGCAAACCCTAACAATGTTAAACACCTATATAAGCCTAAAAAATTCAATGAAACGATCCAGACATGTTAGAAATACATCAATGATCACAAATATGTCATTAAATTATGCTAAAGATGCAAGAATGGTTGTAATCGATTTTGAAAAAGTAAGCTAACCGTGTGAAGCCTATGGGCCGATTCTAGGTGTGAGGAGGCGTGAGGTTGATAGTATTAGCTTCAGAGATGCTCCAGGAAACGATTGGGAGTGTTGGAATTCTTTGAATCATCCTCTAGGGTAGAGATCAGATCACCACTATTTGCCAAAATTTTGAGTTTGTTCTAGTGTTCTTCACGACTGCAATCCCTTGTTTTTATGCCTGGTTTTACTCAATATATATCCCTGAGTGAATTAGGGTTATAAAAACAGTTGGTATCTTTGAAGTTTTTGAAGATTGGATATGATTTTTCCTTTGTGTGATTTGTTTCCTAATTAGGCCTAATCATGTCGTTCTTGTGCCAATCAACCTTGATTCGATTTGATCCTGATATGCCAGCATAATTAGCTTGTGATTTTGTCCAAAAATCATATCAAAATAAATCTTTGCTATTATGTATCATTTATTTGATTTAATTTGAATTTTTAATAATAAAAAATCAAAATAAAATAAATAATGAAGCAAATAACATGTGGGTAAGTAATTGGGTCGTGGACCATGTTATGAGTGAGGTGCAAGCATAAAAAGTTAGGCCCATTTGGAAAAAAATGTATTTTTGAGCATATTTGACTTTTGGCAATTTTGCAAAAATGGTCAACTTTGACAAGGCATATCTCTTCCAATTTTAACCCTAGAGAGGTGTTCTTATACTTTTTAGAAAGCTTAGGATGTCCCATAAACAACCCTTTTGGTATCATCTCAATTGGGTCTTCCATGTTCATGTAAGATGCTTTGACCCAAAAAGTGTTTTTGTTGACTTTTCAAAAGGACCTATAATGTGGAAATTCATATCTTTTGATGAGTTCATATTTTGAACTTGAGGGATGAAGATGAATTGTATGGAATTGCATCATATTCAAAATGAGCCTTGGATGGAAAATTTCTTATAAAGTATGAGGAAGTTATGCTTGGTCAAAGTTTGGTTGACTTTTCCTAAGAAACCCTAATTTAGCAACTTTTGGGTTTTGATGAATTTGGGGCATTCCTTGGGGAATCATGATCAACCCTTGATAAAATGATGAATATCACTTCAAAATGTTGATTTTGACCAAAATTATTGAAGTTTGACTGTGTGTGGGCCACAATTGACTTTTGACATAATATAGTTGATTTTCAGGCATCTGAGTAGTTGATTGAGCAAACCTCTTGTGCAAGGCATAAAACTTGACATGGATGATCTTGAGAACATATTAGGACCATGGAAAGCATTTGGGACCTTTGGAGCTCCCATACCCTGATGAAATAGGAAACCCTAATTTGAGGTACATTGACTTAGGAGAGAGTTTGTCTGGTCAACTCTTGGGCATCCTTGAGCAACTTGAGGACCTCAATGGGCATGTGTTGAGTAAAATGAGAGGGAAAATTTTGGGGTACAACAGGTCCATTTCTTCTAAGAAAGTTTAGTTGGCACACATCTAGAGTGGTTCGATCAGCTAGAAAGAATAGATATTCATACCTAGGAAGACTTGGCTGCTGCTTTCTACAAGCAGTACCAATATAATGCTAACCTCGCTCTAACTCGTACACAACTTCAAAGCATGTCTATGGGTTCTAGCGAAGGCTTCAAGGAATATGCCCAAAAATGGAGGGATATAGTTGGAAGGGTACAACCCCCTCTTAATGACCAGGAAATGGTAGACATGTTTATGGGAACTCTGACAGGCGTGTTCTTTAATATGCTGATTGGGAGTTCCTCATCCGGGTTCAAAGAGATGGTTCTACCTGGAGAAAGGATCGGAAGTGGTATCAAGAGTGAGAAGATCCTGATGGTTGCATCTTCTAATGCTGAGAAGAAGCCATTTGCTGGCAAGAGGGAAGCCAATGTTGTGTATGGCCAGAAGGGTCGTAATAAGGCAGACTACCACCAATCTGTAGGGGTAGTGTTGTTCTCTAATTCAACACGCATGCAACGACAACAACAACGGGGTAATCAGCGAAGGAAAGACGAGCCTAAGAGACAGTTTACCAAGATCAACATGCCGTTTGTTGTACCCCAAAATTTTCCCTCTCACTTATCAAAAAATTTCTCACAAGATCTCATTTGGATCAAGACTGCATTAGGGTTGATCAGCTCAAGGCACCTCCTTAAGCACTGATGACTGAAAATTAGGGTTTGAGATTGCACAAGGATTTTTGAATTTCCAATACCCCATATGACTTTCATGAATCATTATGGACCCCCCAAGTTTACTCATGTCAAGTTTCAAGCCTTGGATCACACTTTTGATCAATCAATTGAGCAGTTGACCTAAAAATCAGTTGTATTAGGGGAAAAGTCAACCATAGCCAATTTACAGTCAAACTTCATAATTTTTGATCCATATAAACATTTTAGACTCATATGTATCATTTGATCAAGTTTGGACCATAATTCCTCAAGAAATTTGATCAAATCATCAAAAGGGCAAAATGGTCAAAATTAGGATTTTGACTGGGAAAGGGCAATTTCTGGTTTTTGACCTAGAAAATGATCAATTGGGTTAAGGCATGATCTCAATAGTCAAATTGCATCACTTTGACCTAATGACATGATTCAAAACACTACAAGTCCATTGGATTGACAGATGAATTTTTTAGTCAATTGATCAAAAGTCAACTGTATATTGAAAAATCAAACTTTGACTTTTTGGTCAAATTCAAGTGCCAAAGGTCATAATACATCAAAATATGAAACTTGTTCATTAAGAAATCAAGAATTCAAGATTTTGTTTTGAAAAGATGAAATTTCTTAACTTAGAAATTTTTCTAAGTATAGAAAATTTCTTATTTTTTCATACCTTTGAGCCAAATTTTCACCATAGTGCAAAATGATTCAAGAGAAACATCCAACATGAAAGTTGTAGATCTCCATGAAATATAAAACTTTGATTCACACATCTTCTCCCAGAAATTCTTGGATCTCAAGTTATAATTTTGTGAATACATGCTCATGAACTAAAAATAACTTAGTGAAATTTTGCCCTAGTTAGGCAGATTTTTGACCTAACTTCATGGAAATTTTTCACATAGTTCCAAGGGGAATCTTCAAAAGCAATTCAAAGATGAGTTGTAGAACACATTGCAATCTTTCCAAATTTTCCAAAAACTCCTTGAGATCATTCTTGATCAAGGAGAATCGAAGAGATGAAGTTAGGGTTTTATCACTTGAATTTAGGTCATTTTCATGATGAACACAAATGCAAATCCATGCTAGGCTGCATAATATTTTCTTTGAAGGCCTCAGACTTGTTTTTCACTCCTTAATTAAATGCTTACACAACTGTTAAGGCTTTGATCCAAGCAAATGAGCTATTATCCAAGTTGCATTTCCATTAATGGCACAAAGTGAACACTTCCATTCTTGTAAAGCAAGCTTTTTGGATAAAGTCATTCTTGAGCCACTAACTTGTTCCCTCTGATCACACTCCATCCAAAAAGTCAGAAACAAACTTGTTTAAATCATGAACTACTCTATCTTAGCAAGTACACAAGCATTGAAACTTGTTTTCTCAAAAATCACATGTTTGGCTTAAGAATGCAAATTCAAATTCTGAGTTGTGACAAGCCTAAAAACTTCTTGCTTATAAGTATACACACTATTTGCAAGTTGACACATGAGCAAGAAGCCCCTAAAACTCACTCAAACTCCCTCTAGCCAGAAATTGTCCCAAAACACCATTGTTGTGCAAGTTCTGACTTTTCATACCAAACTCACATTTCCCTCGTGCGTTTCTTGGCCTTTTAGTTTCTAAAGCTTCCTTGCATCAAGACCAACTCATCCTTATAGCTATTTCATTTCTATAACACCATTTTCCCTATCTTCCATAACCAAAAATAGAGCATCACAGTTTGAGTTCTCCAGGCCATTTCAGCCATCCCCAACTCAAGCCAACCATTGCACTAGCTTCCTAGAGGTCCAAGGAAGCTAACCTGATCATCAGCACTGACTGAAACAAGCTCATTTGCATTTCAAGATTTCCAGTTTTGAGGTATTTTTCTTGAAATTCTATCTCATTGCTTAGGCATTGTTAGGCTTGTCTTTGTGAAGATAAAATGTAGACCTCATTGCCACGAAGTTGTACATATCCATAGTTTGCATTTATATGGCTTGAAATTTTTAGGGTTTAAATTAGGGCCAGAGAAATTCTCACTTATCTTTAACTTTCAGCCTTAGTTATTTACATGGTTAGAATCGTGAGGAATAATGCAACAGTTTTCATTTTGTCACTTTCCATTTTTGTTGAGAAATGAAGAAGTTACAGGTACACCGGCTGCAGGTTGAAGATGAAGTCATTAGGACTGGATTTTCCTTATATATTTATGGTTTTGCCTATATAAACAGATGTATAGCCACCCCAGTGGTAAAGCGCGCGCCTGTTCACCCTATGGTCCTGGGTTCAAGCCCCAGCGAGACCATTTTGCTTTTTTCCCCCACATTTTTGACATTTTCTGATTTTTGTTTGTAGGTACTGGGCCCTTTGGGCCTGGCATTCTTTTTTTGTTTTTGCTAGCATACATCCTGTTTACTTGTGACACCACCTTGACCCATTTTATTTTTATTTATTTATTTATTTATTTTTCTTTTAAATATATTTTCTAAAAATACAAAAAAATCATGAAATGTATAAAAATAATAGATTTATATTTTGACATAATTTAAATATTTTTTCACATAAATAAAAAATTATTTTTATTTATTATACTTCATTTACTCTTATTAATTTATTTGTAAATTAAAAACTAGATTATTAATTACTTAAATACATTTATTTTTAATACAAAAAGTACCAAAATATTTCATGACACCACATATTATTTTCAAGACAAAATATAAAAAATACAAAAATACTTTTTCTTTAAACTTATTTTCTTTTAATCAACTAAAATAGATTTAGGGTTTCATCTAAAAAATCTTTTCTCAATTAAAATCTTTTCTTAAATAATTTCTTTATTTAATTTAAGTTTAATTTAATTTAATTACTCTTTTTTTTAGGTCAAAACCTCCTTCATATTAAGAAACCAAACAAAAATCTTTTTCTTTGCATTTATAATTCTTGCATATTTAATTCATCTTGTATATTATTTATTCCAATTCTTGTACAAATTCAATTTGGTTGTAATAGATTAATTAGGTTTATATTATTGCAATCCCCATTCATAAATTGTATACCCCCCTCCCACAAATGTTGTAATAGCGTAACAACTTTAAATTTTGCAATTTATCGCTTTTACATAACATGCTAGCAATTAGGGTTTGTATGGGAAGATAAAATCAATCAAATAGAAAACCCTAATCCAAGAAAAAATCAAGCATGAAAACAATATACATGCACACAAGCACCTCTAGGGTATAATCCACTTGGTTGCCTTATACAAAAGGGCCATATTACGCATGCAAGGTATCTTAGCAAAAACAAACAAATACAAGATCATAGTCCCTCGATGACGCTATTCAAAGTTGCCTTACAAAATGATCTTAGTCCCTCAAAAAATGCTAAGATGCCTTACAACATTGCTAATCATGGCTATATGATGACCCACGCTCGTCCCGTTAACATCAAAAGACAGGGTTGCTTACTAAATCAATGGTAAGACAACAATGTCAAAGGAAAAGAAAATGAACAAGAAAGACTTTTGAGTAGGTAGATTTCTCCTAATGACTTGCTCCATTTCAAAAAAAACATCCTTGCTATTTTAAAAAATAATCAACTTCAAATATCTTACAAAAAAATTGAAAACATTTTCAAAAGATCAACATCTTTGTATACATTCTTACGAACGAGAATCATTACAAAGATTGCCTAAACAATGGCCTCTTTACAAAATAATTTAAAAAAAACCACACAAAGCACAATTTCAAACAAAAGCAAGTGATCTAGCAAGTAACTAAGAGCCCATGGAAAACTATGGATGAAAAGGGTGCTAATACCTTTCCTTTTCATAATCTACCCCCCGAACTCAAGAAACAAATCTCAAAGGTCTTTCCTATGCTTTTTCACCTTTCCTTTTGGATAAAAGAAAAGTCGGTGGCGACTCTTGCTAACCGCAACATTTGCGATCAAATGCAAAAAACCTCAAGTCAGTTCTCCCACTGCATCACACTGTTGTCTCAAGCATTACAACATATGTTGAGGATGAATTTGATTACGTTGATAGGACCTCATCAAAACCCTAAGACTTCTTCTCCTAACTACAATCTTGATGCAAGGTGTGCCTATCACTGGCAGTCTTGGGCACGATACCAACAATTGTTTGGAACTGAAATACAAGATTCAAAGCATGATTGACGCCAAAGAGGTTGAGTTCGACCCTCCTGAGACTCCCAACGTGATCACTGCTCCCATGCCAAATCATGGCCAGGATTGAGAGCATTTTTGTTCATTTGAATTCTTAAGTTGTATTTTCTTTATTTGTTCAAACAATTATTGTCATGTCAAACTTTGTTATTTCATTAATGCATTGCACATGTTTGTCTTGAATTAGTTTGTTTTCATTATGCTTAAACTGCTTTCTTACTCCCCTTTTGTGATATTCAACTCTTGATTAAAATCTCTAAGACTTTAGAGGGAGGATAACAAGAACAATACCATAATCTCTACAGTTTGCTTTTGAAGAGACCCCGCTGATGATGTACAGACATTGTTTCAAATCCTAAACAATGGAGTTATAAGGAAGATAATCCCTAGTCAACCCCTTTGAGCCTAAGAAGTATGAGTTTTCTTTTCACACAAATTAAAACCTTTAATCATAACCTGGGGCAGAGTAGTTATTCAGATGTGAATTCAGTTGCAAGCTTTCACTTCATACACGACAAATAGTGTAAAAGATGCTCTCCAAAAGATGGTGATGGTTCCACATAATCATTAAGAACAGGCAGTCATTATCTCTCAAAATAAAAGCCCATTAAGTAAAAACCTATGAAGGAGACTTAAGAAAAAAATGGGGGCATCTCGCTGGCTATAATCACAAAAGAAACAGTTCAGGAAAAAGACAAGGATAGAAAAATAAAAAAAGAAAGAGGTCCTACAAATCCTCAATAAAAAGAAAAGGTCACAAAAATGACTTCCTTCTCAAACAAACGTTCAATTTCTGAACCATCACCGGAATATCGGGGCGAACATTCCAGAACTCAACTGGTATTCGAAATGCACAATTAACTGAACATAGGACTGAAGAATATCATGAAGATCGGGTTGGGTACAAATAAAATTTGAGCCTTTATCCTTTGTTTCTTGAACCATAAACCAGGCCACGTTATAACCCTTAAAATTCCTAGCTGAAGCATGGGTTAATTAGAGAGCATACTGTTACAAAGATATCCTGACTCCTGTAAGGTTTTCTATAAATCATGAGTTGATATCACATTCATGAAAATTTTGTTTTACTACAAAAAATGGATTTTCAAAAAATTTCAAGACAGACATAAGCTTTGCATTCTTTAAATGACATTGTTTGCATATGGTTAATTGTTCAAATGGCAGAGAAATTCACACAACGAATATTCAGTGAACGAAGACCCCCTCAATGGACAGAATCACCTCAAACAGAAAAAACATTCCCATTAAGAAGCCTTTCATAATCAAGGAGCATGACATGGTGTCTAATTAATCTGGGGCAGTGAAGCCAATATACAAAGAATCTCCCCAAAAATGCTGAATAGCCAGGGATAGATCTCCATCTAAATCACTCGGGGGCTGTTACATTGATCGGGGATTCCATCAGAAAATCACTGTGAAATTTAAATCTTTGGTACCACCAAATTGCTTGTTTTTTCCAGTAGTATCAGATGGTGTTAGTATCATGTCTTTGAATCCTTCCGTGACAGTTCTTAGAAAAGATACCTAGGAAATTCAAGACTATCAGAAACTTGATCAAACATCAGGTGCACCAGATTCATGCTGAAGCAGCCCCACACAGGATCCCTCGTATGAAAGGGCACATGCAATCAAATAAACATTTTCTGGCATTTCTACAACACTTGTTGTCATAGACGGTGACAACTCTCCACATCCTATGAGCGCAGACATAGTCAGAAAATACTACGCATGAAAAAGACCCGCTAGGTTGACAGGCCTAGGAAAAATTAAGGGCATCCTGGAGAACTAAAAGAGTTCAGGAAAAAATCAGGGATATATACAAAAAATTGTACACCCGGCAAGTCGAAAGCCTGAAAAGGCAGCTTGAGCAAAAAAGGGTATCCCGGTGGACTGAAAACCCGAAAGGGCAGTCCAGGCAAAAGTTAGGGATTAAAAATGTATGACTGTGTCCCGTCATCTTGTCATTTGTTTATCAGTAGAAGACTTATCATCCTGATCAACATTTACCAAGCACCCCAAGAATTGGGATGACACTCAAACCATCCACAAAGTCTCCGCAGGTATTTTCTCCAGCAGGTACAGAGGCATGGGCATCTGTTGTACCCCAAAATTTGCCCTCTCATTTCTCAAGAAATTTCTCAAAAAAGATCACCCTGGACCCTCAGGTTTGCTTCCATCCAATTTCAAGCCTTGAATTTCAAATTTTCCAAGAAAGTCATTCACAGGGGTAAAATGGTCATTTGCACATTGAAAAGTCAAACTTTGACTTTTGATCAAAATCAAGTTTCAAGGACCGTATTTCATCAAGACATGTTGAAATATGAAGTTTGTTTCATCAAGAAATGCAAAAGTCAAAATTATTTTGGAAAAGTCAAAATTCTAAATACTTAGAATTTTTCTAAGTGTTTAAGAAATATGACAAGCTCATAACTTCTGATCAGATTATCACCATGATGCAAGCTGATTCTGGAATAATTTCTAACTCAAGAGTTTTATATCTTAATAAGGCCTAAAATATTATAGAATGGAACTTCTCTTGGAAATGTTGGAATTTCAAGTTATAAATGTTCAAAGACACGTCTATGAAACTAAAGCACTCAGCAAAATCTGGACACTTTCCAGACAGAGTTTGGTCAGAACTTCTGGGCCAGTTTTCACAAAGGTTCAGTCTGAGTTTGCAAGGGTAATTCAAAGAAGGTTACAAAGCATGCTGCAAGCTTCCTGGAAAGTCTGAGGGCTCCTTCAGAACATGCTGGAGCAAGGAGATACAAAGATCAGAAGTTGGATGTCTATTCTAAGTCACGCTGAAGCTGAACTTCTGATCCATAGTTAAGCAATGATGTAGAATCTCACGTTCTAGGATTTCTGGTTTGATCAATCTCATCATCATTTAATGCTCACAACAACTTTTGGGTCTTTGTTCAAAGGATTTCCCCACATGTGGCATAGAAGTACCATTACTGTCTTGGAAAAGCAAACTCTTGTACAAGAGTGTGTTAGGCCCATGCGTTGCTTTTGCTTTTGAGGTTACCTTTCCTTAATTCCTGTTTATAATTCCAGCTTAGGCGCTGCTAAAGCTGCTAACCACCATACTTGCTTCAAGAATAAGGCAACACCCTAGCATGTGATGGTTGTACTCTCCAAGCTACAAGATCTTGGCCTATAAATTGAAAGCCATTAGCAACTGTAAAAGGGTCGAAAATTGAGAAAGAAAAATCCTTGAAACCCTACTAAAATTCCAAGAATCCAAAACTGCAAACACAAAATACAAAACCGGTTAACTTTTGATTTCTTGCATTCAAACTCCATTTTTTTCTCAAGTGTTTCTTGACCAAAACCGTCCATACAGTTTCTGATTCACATATTAGAAGCTATCCTAACTTTTGTAGTCAAACTGCAACACATTCTCCATCTCATCCCTCTCAAAGAAGTCAGAACTTTTCTCCTTGGCTTTTCTAGAATTTTCCAATCATTCATAGCCCAAGTTGAAAGTTTCTAGACTACTAAGCACGTGAGGAAGCTGGTCAGAACATCACAAGCAGTCAGAACCAGATTCCAGTCCACAGAACATTTTCCAGCTGCAAGGTAAGATTCTGCTGACTCTCGTCATATTACTTAAACATTGTTAGATTTGCACGTTTAAAAACACAATGTAGAAATCCCGACTCTGATTTAGTATATATTCATATATTCCATGTATGTTTGCCTAAGTAGGGAGAATTTCAGTCCAGAACTTCTTGAAGAAATTAGGACTCAAAATTAGGATTAGCAAATTCATGCTTGTTTCTAATTTATAGTTCTGATATCTCTTGTTTCTGAAACATTATGAAACCTGCCATAACTGTTACATGTGCATCTTCTGTTCTGTTGAAGAAATGACTAAGTTGCAGATGTTCTGACTAGCATGGAGAGGGAGACTAAGTTCTTCCAGTGGCATCAGAACTTCTGAAATCTTCTTTTCTCCCAGCGGACCCAGAACTTCTGACTTTACCTATTTCTACTAATATGATTTCTGTTTTTGTAGCACGCCAGAGTCAGAACTTATGATCTCTTTTAGTTCAGCAATGTGCTGATTCTATTTTCTTTTTCCTTACTAGTTTTTCTATCACTTATATTTTCACTAAATACCAAAAACATTTTACATTTTACATGCTTTATTCTATTTCTTAAAACAAAAAGATCAAAAATATTTTCTTAAACAAAACAAGTCCATTTTACTTTTTCTTGTACATTCTTATCCATTCAATATGGTTGTAATAGTAACTTAGGATTTAATTTTATTTGCAATCCCCATTTGTAAATTTGTACACCCTACCCCCCTAATGATTGTAATAGCATAGGATATTTACTTTCCGCACTTTTTATTGCTTTCATATATTGCTAGTAATCAGGGTGTGTATGGCAAGACATGAAATCAACAAATAGAGAACCCTAATCAAGACAAAAATGCATGAAATCAAACACACTTTACACATATGCACACCTTAAGGGAATCTCACTTGTTGCCTATCGGAAAAATAGTCATGTCCCTCGAACATGGGCGTTTTAGCAAAGACCCTCAATAAAATATCATAGTCCCTCGATGACCCTCGATGTTTCCTTCGATAAATGATCTAGTCCCTAAAAAACATTGCTAAAACATCCATAGGTTGCCTTCTATGACTATACGATGACCCACGCCCATCCATTCACATCCAACAATGGGGCTTCTCAGCAAATGAATGGTAAGATAGCAACACCTAAAGGAGGAGGAAAAGAACATCTAAAGACCTTTTGAGTAGGTAGATTCGCTCCTAGTTGCTTGCTTACTCACAACAACAAAAATTTATACACTGACACTCTCACTTTGAAAAATTTTCAAAAAGAAAACACTTTGTATGCATTCTTATAGAGACGAGAATCATTACAAAGACACCTTTTCAAAATCACTTTCAAAAACACATCTCACAAACACTTCTTTTTTAATCATTTTTGAAACAAACACTTTTGTATGCGTTCTTATAGAAACGAGAATCATTACGAAGTTACATTTTCAAAATACTTTCAAAAACCACATAAAGCACAATTTCAAACAAAAGTAAGTGATCTAGCAAGTAATTAAGAGCCCATGGATAACCATGGATGAAAAGGGTGCTAATACCTTCCTTTTTCATAATCTACCCCCCGAACTTAAGAAATAATCTCAAAGGTCTTTCCTGTGCTTTTTCAACTTTCCTTTTGGATAAAAGAAAAGTCGGTGGTGACTCTTGCTAACCGCAACATTTGCAATCAAACACAAAACCCTCAAGTTTGTTCTCCCACCGTATCACAATATCTTACTAAAAAGTCGTCGCCATATCCCCAGCTTACATTCTAGTGATGTCAGGTGTTCTTGTATCCCCAGCAGAACAAGAATTTCCAACTTCTGCTCCGACATCAGGTTTTCCCCAGTAAAGTCGTCAAACTTCTCAGGATTCCCCAATATGATTTCACAAAATCCTCAGGCAGTGCACAGAGCTTTCCTTCCCCAACAAAGTTTATTTCTCTAACAACGGAAGATCATCTCCCAACAGTTCAGCTTCATCAAAATTTGAAGACCTACATTCTTCATCGCCAGCTGCAATCAGGGATTTATTTTCCCTAATTCAACAACGCTGCAATAGAAAAACTGATACATTCACATATTGCATTCATACATCATTCTACAAACGTCATAGCATTTGTAGTACAAATGCATACATCCCAATCTCGTTTATTTTGAGAACACCATTACACAATGCATTTCATACATAATGGCATTGTATACATCTAACGCTTTACCTTTTCAAGAAAGACTGTTGTACCCCAAAATTTTCCCTCCCATTTCATCAACTTTTCTCATCACAAGACTCTTGGAACTCAAGATCAAGCTAGGGTTTGCTCTGCTCAAGACACCTCCTTGCACTGTTGACCTAAACTAGGGTTTGAGTTTGCACAGGGATGTTTTGACCTACAATGCCCAAAGTGACTTTCATACTTCATGTTAGACTCACAAGTTTGTCCATACCAAGTTTCAATCCTTGAATCAAATTTTTGCCCAGTCAATTGGACAGTTGACCTAGAAATCAACTGTATTGGGGAAAAAGTCAACTATGGCCAATTGACAGTCAAACCTCATGAATTTTGACCCACATCAACATTATGAACTCATATGAACCATTTTATCAAGTTTGGATCACAATCCCACAAGAAATTTGATCAGATCACCAAAAGGGCAAAATGGTCATTTTTAGGGTTTTGACTATGCAAAGGCAATTTTTGACTGTTTGACCTAACCAATGGCAAATCAAGCTCAACCATGGACACAAGGACTCAATGACATTGTCTTGACCCATTCAACAAGTTCAAAAGATCTCAAATGCATAAGATTGACAGGTGAATTTTTTAGTCAACTGATCAAAATTTGACTGTATACTGAAAAGTCAAACTTTGACTTTTTGGTCAAAATCAAGTGTCAAGGGTCATTTTTCATCAAGACGTGTCAAATTATGAAACTTGTTCATCAAGAAACCCAAAATTGCAAATTAGGGTTTAAAATGGAAAATTTTCATAACTTAGAAATTTTCTAAGTTCAAAAATTTTCTTATTTTTTCCTAACTTTGCCCCATATTTTCACCAAATTCAAACAAAACTTACAACATGAAAGTTGTATTCCATCACAAAGTATACAAATTTTATTCACAAATTTTTCTCAAAAGAAGCTTGGATCTCAAGTTATGATTTTTGGAACAAGGGTACCTAAAACTTTTAACTTTGAGAAATTTTGCCCTAGTTTAGGCAGGATTTTGACCCATCTTCTTGGCCATTTTTCACATAGTTCCACTTGGAGTCTTAATTTTCATTTCAAAGATGGATTATAGTACATGTTTCAAGCTTTCCAAATTGTCCAATAACTCCTCAAACACCTTTGTGGTTAGGGAGAATCGAATGCTTGAAGTTGGCAAAAACTCACTTTGTAACCATGGCCAATACATGTTCATACCAAGTTGCAAATCTGACCAAACTAGCTTAGTTCATAATTACAGGCCTCTAAACCAATTTACACTCCAAAATTGAATGCAAATACATTGGACATTGGCATTGTTCTGATCAAGAGAGCATTGTACAATGAACATTTCCATTTTGAGCATAAAGGTCATACTTCCATTTTCATAAAGGGCACTTTATGTCAAATTGCTTTTTCTTGAGCCTTGGACTTTTCTGCTTGCAGCAAACAAGTTCCCTAATCTCAGGAATAGTACACCAACTTGAGCATGCTTATAACTAGCCTGTACATGCCTTAGCTTAATCACTTCACATCTTTGCTTTCAAAACAAGTCAAATGGCAAAAAGCTCATAACTCACACATCTGATATATGGAACTCAAGCAAAGTTTTCAAACAAGTTTCTAACATCCTTGCAATCCAGAAGTACGAGCCTTTGACCTCTCAAACCTCCTCATACTCAAAAACCACATTTTCTTGCAAAACAGGGTCAGTTCTGCAAATCACAAGCCACAATCAAATCCCCTCGTGCGTTTTATCCAAAATCACTTCAAACACATTCCAAACCATATACCTAAGTTTTCTAGACCATTCACAAGTTGCTGTAACTCCATTTACACACATCACCATTTTTGTTTGGAAGCTTTGCAGGTTGAGTTCTGTAGCACGATTCAGGTCACTTCAAAACAAACTAAGCATTGGGAAAGGTTCAGGGGACATCAAGCAAGCTCAAAAGAAGCCCAGGCCCCATTGAAAGTTGTTGCATTGTCCATCTCGAACTCAACTGAAACAGGTATTTCATGAACTTATATCTCTCTATTTAGGAACATTTAGACTTAGGTTTGTGAATGAAAGATGTTGTATTCATTGCCCTGAAACCATATATGTGCTTAGTTTTCATTTATATTAATCGTGCTAGGAGAATTTCATCCATGAACTTTCTGAAAAAACTAGGTTAGAAATTAGGGCCTGAGAAATTCTCTCTGGTCTTTGAGAATTAGCTTAAGTTTTTATATGGTTAGATTCGTTGTTTGATGCTCTACAAGTTTCATGTTTTGAGTTTTGTTAAAGGATCACGTTTCCAGGAGTTGGCAGTTTGTACATAGAAGGCGCGTTTTTGTTTGAACAGAGGAAGAAGATGAAGTAGTTGGGCTAGGCCTGGCTACTTCCTGCTTTTGACACCCCCATTTTCAGTTTCACACCTCCCTGGCCCATTTCTTGTATATTTATTATTTTTGCATTTTTATTTCATTTCTGACTTTATTATTTTATCTCCAAACATAAAAAATGCCTAAAAAATATTTTCATAAATTTTTATATTTATTTGGTATTTATTTTAATTATTTCTAATATTAAAATGTTTAAATACTTATATTATTTTTGTTTAAACTTAAAAACAATGTAAAAAATACTTTTATTTTCATTTATTATTTTTATTCACATTTGAAAATATTTTCTTGAAATATATACATTTTTGTAAATAATTTATTTTATTTTTTTTACACACTTAATATATATATATATATATATATATATATATATATATATATATATATATATATATATATATATATATATATATATATATATATATATATATATATATATATATATATATATATATATATATATATATATATATATATATATATATATATATATATATATATATATATATATATATATATATATATATATATATATATATATATATATATACTTTTATTTTATTAAAATACTTAGAAATAAAACACAAAAATAATACATTTTATTTTTATTGATATTTTATACTAAAAAAATACTTTTTTTCAATATACTTTTATTTTTGTACATATTGATACGTTTCTGTACATAAATATTAAATAATACCATTTCTTAAGAAATTAGGGTTTTTTCCCTAAGAACAAATAAAATTAATCTTTATTTATTTCTTTATACCTTTTATATTAAAAATACTTTTTGCATACATGAATAAATAAAAACCTTTTTTTTGCATAATAAATTTTATCTAATTTTTATTTATTGTATTTTATTTGAATATTGTACATTTAAATATTATGCCTTGCAAATTCAATTTGGTTGTAATAATTTAGGGTTTAATTTCTTGCAAAATAATCCCCTATTCAAATTTGTACCCCCCTCCTTATATCATGTTGTAATAGTGTAGAATTTAAATTCTCGCACCTTTAAGCTTTCAATTATGCCCTGATTAGAGAATTAGGGCTTGTATGCAAAAATCAAAACCAACAAATAGTTTGACTTAATCAAAGACAAAAATGAATGAAAAACAAACACAATGCACACTTGCACCCCTAGGGTTACAATCCACTTGTTGCCTTCAAAAATGGGCCATGGTATGCATGTCAAGTACTTTGGCCAAACAAAAACAAAACAAAAGATCATAGTCCCTCGATGACGCTATCTGAGTTGCCTAAACAAAATGATCAAGTCCCTCAAGAAAATTGCCAAAAATACTTGACACAATTGCTATCATGGTCTATACGATGACCCGCGCCTGTCCCGTTTAACATCCTAACACAAGGTTGTTCACCAAATACAATGGTGAAGCAACACTGTTAAAAGGGTTAAAAACATAAGAAAGATCTTTGAGTAAAATAGGGTAAACAACTCTTAGTTACTTGATCAAATCTTGCAAAAACATCCTTGCTATCTTCAAAACACATTTCACCACACAATTTCAAAACCCTACTTTCAAACATTGAAAACTTTCAAAAGACAAAAACACCTTTGTATACATTCAAACAAGAATCATTATAAAGGTTGCCACAGCGATGGCCTCTTTTCAAAACATCTTTCAAAATCACACACAAAGCACCATTTCAAACAATTGAAAAGCACCATTTCAAACAATTGAAAAGCAAAGCAAGTTATCTAAACAAGTAACTAAGAGCCCATGGATAACCATGGATAGAAAGGGTGCTAATACCTTCCCTTTCTATAATCTACTCCCCGAACCCAAGAAAACATCTCAAAGGTATTTCCTGTGCTTTTTTACCTTTCCTTAGGATAAAATAAAAAGTCGGTGGCGACTCTTGCTAAACTGAAACATTTGCGAACACAAACGCAAAACCCCAAGTCAGTTCTGCCACCGTATCACAAAGACCAATCAACAGATATTTATCATCAACAAATTTCAACAGGTCCAGGATTAGCTCCTGAAACAAAACAGACTTTACACGGGCTTAACATAAAGCACTCTTACACGGGTTTCTTCTAACTTCCAAATATAACTTTACACGGGCTCAACATGAAGCAATCTTACACGAGTTCCTTCTGACTTCCAAATACAACTTTACATAGGCTCAACATGAAGCAATCTTACACAGGTTTCTTTTGACTTCCAAATACAGCTTTACACGGGCTCGTCATGAAGCAATCTTACACGGGTTTCTTCTAAATTCCAAATACAACTTTACACGGGCTCATCATGAAGCAATCTTACACGGGTTTCTTATGAATTCCAAATACAGCTTTACACGGGCTCATCATGAAGCAATCTTACACGTGTTTCTTCTGACTTCCAAATACAACTTTACACAGGCTCATCATGAAGCAATCTTACACGAGTTTCTTCTGACTTCCAAATACAACTTTATATGGGCTCTTCGTGAAGAAATCTTATACGGGTTTCTTCTGACTTCCAAATACAACTTTATACAGGCTCTTTATGAAGCAATCTTACACGAGTTTCTTCTGACTTCCAAATACATCTTTATACGAGCTCTTCATGAAGCAACCATACACGGGTTCCTTCTCCATCCTTCTGAAGTTTTACACGGACTCATCCTGAATCAACCCTACTCAGGTTCCTTCTCAGAAGCTCCAGATGCATTTTTACACGGACTCATCCTGAGGCAACCCTACCCAGGTTCCTTCTCTTGAATTTCCAGATGCAGTTTTACACGGACTCATCCTGAGGCAACCCTACCCAGGTTCATTCTCTTGAATTTCCAGATGCAGATTTACACGGACTCATCCTGAGGAAATCCTACCCAGGTTCCCTCTTACAATTTCCAGATTTAGTTTTACCCAGACTCATCCTGAAGCTGCCCTACCGAAGATCACTCTCATATATCTCCTAAAACAGCCCTACCCAAGTTCCTTCTCATACACTTCCAGATGAAGTCTTACCCGGACTCATCCTAAAATAGCCCTACACAGGTTTCTTCTGATACATTTCCAAATAGCAGTTAATTTCACTCTCCCCAGTAAATTACTGCGAAGCTTGGATTCCAACCAGAATACGACAAACATTTAACTCTTCAGACCAGAGATAACTTCTCAGTGGAGACTTGGACAACTGAAGTTCCTAGATTCTATTCCCCATAGAGTTTTTTCCTCAAGCAGGAGAACAACATAAATCAACATTCCCCAATGGAGTCCTCCTCAGACAGCAGGAACAGGAACCCCGAAAGGGACCATTTATGACTCTCAGTCATCTACTTCTTATGGCATCTTTAATCCCATATACTCCAAATGGCATATGTAAGCTCATTCCCGATTAGCATTAACCAACAGTGTTACTTCATGCGAGTGCAAATTTCTAGACACTCTAGTGTTCAATCCTCTTCCACCTTCAGATCACGAAAGGCAGACAAGCCAATCTAAATCCTCAGGTGTAATAAGATTAAACAGGGGAAGTTGTTGTACCCCAAAATTTTCCCTCCCGTTTTCACTCAATACATGCTTCTAGAGGTCCTCAATTTCTTAAGGTTGACCAAGAATTGATCAGACAAACTCTCCTCCTAAGCAATGAACCTCTAATTAGGGTTTCAATTTTCATCAATATGTGTAAGCTCCAAAGGTCACAAATGATTTCCGTGGTACTAATATGCCTTCAAGATTGTCCATGAAAAATTTCATGCATTCCACTACAAATTTTCTCAGTCAATTGCTCAAATGCCTGAAATCAACTATACTAGGTCAAAAGTCAATTGTGGCCTATATACATTCAAACTTCAATATTTTTGGTCAACATCAACATTCTTAAGTGATATTTATCATTTAATCAAGGGTTGATCATGATTCCTCAAGGAAAGTCCTCAGATCATCAAAAGTCAAGATTTTCTAAATTAGGGTTTCCTAGGAAAAGTCAATTGAACTTTGACCATGCATAACTTTCACATAATTCATCCATTTTTCCCCAACCAAAGCTCATTTTGAAGATAATACAATTCCATTTAACTTATCTTTTATCCTCAAGTTCAAGAAATGCACCATTTGAAAGATACAAGCTCATACATTACATGTCATTTTCAAAAAGTCAACAAAAGACACTTTTTGTCAAGACAACTTACATCAAGATATTTTTCTTCAAAAGCAAAAATGATAAACATAGAGATTGTAGAGGACATCTTGGGCTTTCCAAAAAGTCCAATATAATCTTCAAAAGATGAAAATTGAGCAAGTTATGGTTTGCACAAGTTGGGTAAATTTGTGAAAAATGCATGAAGTCAACTTTGAGCAAAATTAAATTTTTAGGTTAATGGACCTAACTTTTAGGGTTTAAACATGTTTGTGACATACCCAAGAACATCTAAACCTAACCATGCACTATTTTGATTTTTATTTCTATTTATTTGAATTTGTATTCATTTAAATATGAATTAAATCAAATAAATTAAATAAAAATACAAAGAATAATGGGCCATGACATTTGGGTTTGATCTGATCTACTAGAAGGCCCATATTTTGTGCAAGATACATCCAAATGTTCCAGGTTCATTGAACATTCAAAAAGAGACAAGGATCTTCAAAAATGGCAAGAACAAACTCAAAAAATGGAAAGTTTTCAATATGTTTGAGTTTTGTTTTATCATGGTTTGATTAATTGATTCCTTGCCATGTATGTTGCCTCATTCATACCTATATATAATCATAATCAAGCCATATGCAAAGGGGCACGAAATTACTCTTCAAAAATCTCTTCAAAAGCTCTTCACAAAGCTCTCTCAAAATTCTCAAAATCGTTCAAAAGTTGTGAAAATTCAAAACCTGATCTTCAGCTTTCCTCCATCCAATATCGTGCCATATTTGCACTCCTGGGGTCCCTAGGAGTCATTTCCATTCCTCACCTTGGCTTGGAGTGCGCCCGATTCGTCCATACAAGTTGCATCGTTCGGTATTGTAAGTGTTTAGTTATTGGCATGTATTTTTGGTAAAACCAGGTGTGTAAATGTCATGACTGATGTCATAACATTCTGGATTATTAGGTTCTTTATGCAGAAAAAGTATGGCATTCAGTAGCTACTGTGTATTTGTGTGTATCTGAGCATTTTGCAAAAGATCACATTTATTGCCTTCTACCAAAGTCAGTAAACAGGAATTCTGATGTCATAACAAATGTTAAGACATCCTGTACTAATCTGACAGATATGCAGTTTGGTTAATTCTGAGATTTTTCAGGAAGATGGCTCATTCTTTCTAGAACAGAATCTCACGTGGACTTTAGGTTAACCTAGCTCAATCCTAATCTGGTTGATAAAATCTTGTGACCAAGTCTTAAGGTTAAACCTAATTAACCCTAGATTTTTGTGGAAACCCTAACTGAAGAAACAACTGTTATATATTCAACAGGATTGCTGTTTGGAAAGGAACTCTTTTGACTGAAGACCAATTAGGAGCTGTATAGTTTTAACTGCTGTAATCCAAGCAAGTATCATTGTGATAAGTGACTTGGAATAGGTTTTGATTGTAAGGGTTTTTGTATCACTCAAAGCTTTGAAGCAAGAGTGTTTTGTGTCTCTTGACTAAAGCTTTGAAGCAAAGTCAAGTTAGGTTTATGTATCACTCAAAGCTGTGAAGCAAGAGTGTTTGTGTTACTTGATTAAAAAGCTGTGAAGCATAATCAAGTGTATGTTCTGAAGAGTGTCTTCATTAATTCATTAGTCAATTGTTTTAAGTATCACTGCTGTGATTGAGGGGGAGTGAGTAGGAACTCAGGTTTAAGTTGAACTTAGATTGAAGTTGCATTGGGTAGGTCTTAAGTGAAGGAGATAAACTGGTTGGTTTATTCCTGAATTAATATCTCTTATAGTGGATTTCCTCCCTGGCTTGGTAGCCCCCAGAGTAGGTCTTGTTTCACACTGAACTGGGTAAACAATTGACTGTGTTCTTTACTGTTTTTATTTACTGTCTTGTAGAAAGTCAGATACAGTGTCATAACATTCACTGTGACATTGAGTATCTGCTGCCAGAATTTCAATTGGCATCAGAGCAGGCACCCTGCCTGTACTACTTGGTGAGATCTAGGGATATCACTTTCTGGCACTATGGACAAAGAAGGAGTTTTTGGAAATAGACCACCCATTCTGGATGGAACAAATTATGACTACTAGAAACCTCGTATGGTTGCCTTCTTAAAATCTCTGGACAAAAAGGCTTGGAGAGCTGCTGACAAAGGATGCAACCATCCCACCATAACTGAGAAAGATGGGACAATCAGTTTGAAGCCTGATGAAGAATGGAGCAAAGAAGAAAATGAGTTAGCCCTGGGAAATTCCAAAGCTTTAAATGCCTTGTTCAATGGAATTGATAGAAACATTTTCAGACTATTACATCAATGTGAACTGGCCAAGGAAGTGTGGGACACTCTCAAAACTACCCATGAAGGCACATCCAAAGTAAAAATGTCAAGGCTTTAGATGCTGACTACAAAGTTTGAGAACCTAAGGATGAAGGAAGATGAAACCATTCATGAGTTTCACATGAACATCTTGGAGATTGCCAACACCTCAGGAGCATTGGGTGAAAAGATGTCTGAAGAAAAACTGGTGAGAAAGATTCTCAGATCCCTGCCTAAAAGATATGCAATGAAGGTAACTGCTATAGAGGAAGCCCAGGACATCAGCAACTTAAAGGTGGATGAACTCATTGGGTCTCTTCAGACTTTTGAGATGGGGATCAGTGACAATGTTGACAAGAAAAACAAGAGCATAGCACTTGTATCCAACACTGAAGATGAAAACAAGGAGGATGAAGAAGAAAATATTTCAGAAGCTATAGCCATGCTTGGAAGACAATTCAACAAACTCATCAAGAGAATGGATCCAAAGTCAAGGTCAAATGTTGAGAACATCCCCTCTGACATTAACAGATCTTATGACTCCAGCAGAAGACCAAGGTCTGAAGAGAAGGGAAATCAAGGCAGAGGAATTCAATGCCATGGTTGTGAAGGATATGGGCATATTCGAGCTGAATGTCCTACCTTTATTAAGAAACAAAAGAAAGGTATGACTGTTACCTGGTCTGACTGTGATTCAGAAAGTAATTCTGAAGAAGAATCTGCCAAACTAGTTACTGCACTAACTGGTGTTTGTACCTCTGAAAGTGACACTAGTGATGAGGAAGTGACATTTGAAGATCTGGCTGATACTTACAAGAAATTGTGTATCAGAAGTGCTGAAGTCTGTGTGCAAAATGAGAGACAAACAAAACTCATCATAAAGTTTGAGGTTGAAAAAAGGACAGACCTTGAAACTATAAGTCATCTAGAAGGGGAAGTTCAAATGCTGAACTCAAAATTGAACCAGATGACCAAATCTGTCAAGATGCTGACAAATGGAACTGACAAATTGGAAGAAATCCTTCAGGTTGGACAAAATGTGGGAAACAAGTCTGGACTAGGATTTGTGGAAGCAAAGAAATCTGGTGCAGACAAGAAGATCAGGTCTGATAAGCAAATGTCAAAGCAGATGTCACAACATAACACTCAACATCGGGAACAGAGAAATATGAAGAAAAAGTACCAAAGATGGAGATGTCATCATTGTGGGAGGTTTGGTCACATAAAGCCTTTCTGCTTCATATTGTATGGATACCCTAATCAGAACCCAGGTGTCAAACCTAAGTCTAACAGGGTTCCACATACTCCTCAATGGAAGAAAAAGGCTACTGCCCTGATAGCCCACACTTCCCTGAGAGTCTCTGCAAAGGAAGACCGGTACTTTGAAAGTGGGTGTTCTAAGCACATGACTGGAATCAAGAACATTCTCAATAATGTTAAACCTCACACCACTAGTTATGTGACCTTTGGAGATGGTGCTATAGGTGAAATCAAAGGAGTTGGTAATTTGGACTGCCCTGGAGTTCCAAATCTGAATGAAGTACTATTGGTAAAAGGCCTGACTGCTAATATCATTAGTATCAGTCAATTATGTGATCTAGGATTCAAGGTCAACTTCTCAAAATCTGAATGTCTTGTAATTAATGAAAAACAAGAAGTTGTAATGAAAGGAGTCAGATCTAAAGACAACTGTTACTTGTGGGAGCCTGAGAACACTAATTACTCCACTGTGTGTTCTATTGCCAAAGAAGAAAAAGAGGTGAAACTGTGGCACCAAAAACTTGGCCATCTTCATCTAAGAGGAATGAAAAGGATTATCTCCATGGAGGCAGTCAGAGGGATTCCAAGACTGCAAATTGATGAAGGGAGAGTTTGTGGTGAATGTCAGGTTGGTAAGCAGACTAGGATGTCACATCCAAAGTTAAGACATCTGACCACCTCTAAGGTTCTGGAACTTCTACATATGGATCTGATGGGACCAATGCAGGTGGAAAGTCTTGGTGGAAAGAGATATGCCTATGTTGTTGTGGATGACTATTCCAGATTCACCTGGATTAACTTCATTAAGGAAAAATCTGATGTGTTTGAAGTTTTTAAAGAACTGTGCAAAAGAATTCAAAGAGAAAAAGAAGGGTGTATTATCAGAATCAGAAGTGATCATGGCAAGGAATTTGAAAACAGTAAGTTTAATGAGTTCTGTTCCTCAGAAGGAATTAGTCATGAATTCTCTTCTCCTATAACTCCTCAACAAAATGGAGTTGTAGAAAGGAAAAATAGGACCATACAGGAATCTTCCAGAGCTATGATACATGCCAAAAGACTTCCTATTCATTTTTGGGCTGAAGCCATGAATACAGCCTGTTATGTCCATAACAGAGTCACTTTAAGAAAGGGAACCTCATCCACCATTTATGAACACTAGAAAGGAAGAAAGCCAACTGTGAAGTACTTCCATGTATTTGGCAGCAAATGCTATATTCTGGCAGATCGTGAACAAAGGAGAAAGCTGGACCCTAAAAGTGATGAAGGTATATTTCTAGGATACTCCTCTAACAGCAGAGCTTATAGGGTATTCAATTCCAGGACCAAAGTCATGATGGAATCAATAAATGTCATAGTTGATGATTATCATGAAGAAACAGATGTCCCTTGTAATGTTGAGACATTCTTTGAGACTCCAACTCAATAGGATGACCTTCCTAACACCACTACAGCAGACTCTGAATCCAAGGAAGCTAGCAAAATCCCTTCCATCAGAATTCAGAAAGATCATCCTAAAGAACTCATTATAGGGGATCCAAATAGTGGAGTCATTACAAGATCTAGAGAAATTATCTCAAACTCTTGCTTTGTGTCTAAAATTGAACCAAGAAATGTTAAGGAGGCCTTAACTGATGAATACTGGATTGGTGCAATGCAAGATGAATTGAACCAATTTAAGCAACATGAAGTTTGGGAGTTAGTTCCTAGACCAGAGGGAACAAACATCATTGGCACAAAATGGATATACAAGAACAAATCAAATGCTGAAGGAGTTGTCACTAGGAATAAGGCAAGACTTGTTGCCCAAGGATACACTCAAGTTGAAGGGGTTGATTTTGATGAGACCTTTAACCCTGTAGCCAGACTGGAATCTATCAGACTCCTATTGGGAATTTCTTGTCTCCTGAAGTTCAAGCTGTTTCAGATGGATGTAAAAAGTGCCTTCCTAAATGGGTACTTAAATGAAGAAGTTTATGTGGAACAGCCTAAAGGTTTTGTGGATCCAAACCACCCTGATCATGTCTACAAATTGAGGAAAGCTCTATATGGCCTGAAACAAGCTCCTAGAGCATGGTATGACAGGTTAACAAAATTTCTCTCAGACAAAGGATACAGAAAAGGAGGCTTGGATAAAACCCTCTTTGTCAAAAATGAAGGAGGGAAGTTAATGGTAGCTCAAATTAATGTTGATGACATAGTGTTTGGGGGAATGTCAAAACAAATGGTTAAACATTTTGCTGACTAGATGAAGGCTGAATTCGAAATGAGTCTCATGGGAGAACTGACTTATTTTCTTGGACTGCAAGTCTCACAGATGGAGGACTCAATCTTTCTATCTCAAAGCAAGTATGCAAAGAACATTGTCAAGAAGTTTGATATGGAGAATGCCAGTCACAAAAGGACCCCTGCACCTACTCATTTAAAGCTATCCAAAGATTCAAGTGGGGTTAAGGTGGACCAAAGTCTGTACAGAAGCATGATAGGAAGTTTGCTGTACTTAACAGCCAGTAGACCTGACATTGCTTTTGCAGTTGGAATTTGTGCAAGATACCAAGCTGATCCTAAAGTCAGTCATATCAACCAAGTAAAGAGAATTTTGAAGTATGTAATTGGAACTTACAACTATGGCTTGCTGTACTCTCATGGTTGTGAACCAACTCTGACTGGTTATTGTGATGCTGATTGGGCTGGAAGTGCTGATGATAGAAAAAGCACCTCTGGAGGATGTTTCTTCTTAGGAAATAATCTGGTCTCTTGGTTCAGCAAGAAACAGAACTGTGTGTCTCTCTCTACTGCTGAAGCTGAATACATTGCAGCTGGTAGTAGCTGTTCTCAAATGATCTGGATGAAACATATGCTTACTGAGTATAATGTCACACAAGATGTTATGACATTGTACTGCGACAATCTGAGTACAATCAACATTTCCAAGAATCCTATTCAGCATAGCAGGACCAAGCATATTGACATAAGACATCACTTTATCAGAGACCTTGTAGAAGAGAAGACGATTAAACTGGAACATGTTGCCACTGAGCTACAGCTGGCTGACATTTTTACCAAAGCTCTTTATGCAAATCAATTTGAAAACTTGAGGGGCAAGTTGGGTATTTGCCAACAGGAGGAATTGTAGCAATTAATTTTGCTTAAAACAAGGGTTGAAGGAATTATTTTTGTTAAGTCTATTTTGATTGGGTTAATCATATGCTTTCCCATTTCTTTCATAATTATTAAGAAGCTGAATAGACACTCATTTGTCTCCTTCCTCCACAACTCTGCAACAAATCCCATTCTCTCAATCAAAGTTCTCTCTCTAGTTGGAACAGGAGGAGACTGAAGGAAACAGAAGGGAAGAGGGTGCTGCTGAAGATCAGCTCAATGCTGAAGAAAGTAGCTCCTCTGAAGATGATAGTGCTTAAAGTTTGGTGGAGTTGACAAGCCTGATGCCGGTTCCTGTTGATGCAAGTGTCTTCAGATTTTATTTGTTGTTTTTATTACTTATTTTGGATGACTGTATAACATTTAAGTACATGTATCTTTTGCCCATTTGTGGCTAAAGAGGGGGAGATATTTTGTGTTAATTACTTGGTAGACATTATATTTTTCTGCAGTCATATTCATTCTGCTGCTCTATATTCTCTGATTGCTTAGGGGTTTTAGCCAAAAATCTGCCAAAGGGGGAGTTTGTAAGTGTTTAGTTATTGGAATGTATTTTTGGTAAAACCAGGTGTGTAAATGTCATGACTGATGTCATAACATTCTGGATTATTAGGTTCTTTATGCAGAAAAAGTATGGCATTCAGTAGCTACTGTGTATGAGTGTGTATCTGAGCATTTTGCAAAAGATCACATTTATTGCCTTCTACCAAAGTTAGTAAATAGGAATTCTGATGTCATAACAAATGTTAAGACATCCTGTATTGATCTAACAGATGTGCAGTTTGGTTAATTCTGAGATTTTTCAGGAAGATGGCTCATTCTTTCCAGAACAGAATCTCACGTGGACTTTAGGTTAACCTAGCTCAACCCTAATCTGGTTGATAAAGTCTTGTGACCAAGTCTTAAGGTTAAACCTAATTAACCCTAGCTTTTTGTGGAAACCCTAACTGAAGAAACAACTGCTATATATTCAACATGATTGTTATTTGGAAAGGAACTCTTTTGACTGAAGACCAATTAGGAGCTGTATATTTTTAACCGCTGTAATCCAAGCAAGTATCATTGTGATAAGTGACTTGGAATAGGTTTTGATTGTAAGGGTTTTTGTATCACTCAAAGCTTTGAAGCAAGAGTGTTTTGTGTCTCTTGACTAAAGCTTTAAAGCAAAGTCAAGTTAGGTTTATGTATCACTCAAAGCTGTGAAGCAAGAGTGTTTGTGTTACTTGATTAAAAAGCTGTGAAGCATAATCAAGTGTATGTTCTGAAGAGTGTCTTCATTAATTCATTAGTCAATTGTTTTAAGTATCACTGCTGTGATTGAGGGGGAGTGAGTAGGAACTCAGGTTTAAGTTGAACTTAGATTGAAGTTGCATTGGGTAGGTCTTAAGTGAAGGAGATAAACTGGTTGGTTTATTCCTGAATTAATATCTCTTATAGTGGATTTCCTCACTGGCTTGGTAGCCCCCAGAGTAGGTGTTGTTTCACACTGAACTGGGTAAACAATTGACTGTGTTCTTTACTGTTTTTATTTACTGTCTTGTAGAAAGTCAGATATGGTGTCATAACATTCACTGTGACATTGAGTATCTGCTGCCAGAATTTCAGGTATATTTTATTTAAACCTAATCTTGTTAATCTGCATTTATTAATCTATTTGAAGTTTGCATACATGTTTGTAGTCCTACATAGAGCAGGTTGGACATGAAGCATGTAAGTTTTAAGGCCTGGTTCATGATATGCTATTCTCAACACCGATTGGAAGCTTGGCTTTGAAACGCAAAATTCAGAGACCTTTAGCCAAAACTAACGCCGAATTTCTTTATTTACTTCTTTTTATATTTACTTTTTCAAAATCATTTATATTTAATCATAAAATATAAAAAAATAGATTTGGGTTTTTTTTTAATATAATTAAATTTAATTTGTGAAAGTTAATTAATTATATTTTGATTTATTTCAAGTAATTTAAAATCAATTAGAACTTAGACTTAATAATTTCAAATCTTTTTCTCAATAATAAAAATCCAAAAAACGTTAGAATTAGTTTCCTTTTGATTAGTTTTAATTGCATCTTATTTATCACTCTTTTCTTTATTTAGTTTTTCTTTTTTCAATTTAAGTATTTTTCTTAATAAAAATGACAAAAAAGTGCTAAGTATGTAGAAGTATTTTAGGGCTTACCTCGCTTCCCATATTCGCGCGCCTATTTTAAATTTCGTTCATTTTATATTTATGTAACTGCAAAAGGTTGTAATAGTTAAATTAATGACTTTTTACTTTTTGTTTCCCCATTTGGACATGTAAATACCCCCTCCCCGAGGTATTATAATAGCGTAAGATTTACAATTCCCACACTTTAAATTTCTGCAAGATATTAACTGTTAGTAATTAGGTTTGTATGAAAAGACTGTAAACAAAGCATTTGCAAACTTAACACAAGACTAAAATAACTGAAAACCAACACAATTACACATATACACCTCTAGGGTACGCCCACTTTGGTTGCCTTTTGGAAAATAACAGTCATGTCCCTCGAGAATAGAGACGCTTTAGCAAAAACCCTTTGAATCAAAAGATCATAAGTCCCTCGATGACCCTACAGTGTTGCCTTTCGATAAATGATCTAGTCTCTACATGTTGCCTTTATGACTGTATGTCCCTTCGAATGTCCCTCAAACATCCAACGATAGGGATACCAACTCACTAATAGTAGGATAGCGCTGTCTAAAGGATAGGGGGAAAAGAATAAACCTTTCGAGTATAAGTAAATAGCTCATAGATGCTTGCTCAAAAACAAAACTTTCACACTTACACAAAACATTTCAAAACACTTTCGAAAACATTCGCTTTGTTAACACTCTTGAGGAGTGGTACAAGAGTTATCATAAAGTGAATCTCCGCACTAAGGCAATTTCAAAATACTTTTCAAAACACACAAAGTACAAGGTATTTCAAATTGAGCTAAGCATCTAAGAGCCCGTAGAAAACTACGGATGGAAAGGTGCTAACACCTTCCCCTTTCCATAATTTACCCCCTTACTCAGAAAACTTTCGAAAGGTCTTTTTCTGTTCTTTTCACCCTTTCCTTTGTTGGATAAAAGAAAATTCGGTGGCGACTCTTGCTTACCGCAACATTTGCAAACACAAATGCAAAACCAGTATAACAGTCGGTTCTGCCACCGTATCACAGGCTTCATAGTAAGTGGCAAAGGAATTGAAGTGGATCCTATAAAAGTCAAAGATATACAAGAAATGCCAACTCCCCGCACTGAGAAGGAAGTTAGGGGATTCTTAGGAAGCTTAAAGTACATAGCCAGATTCATTTCACATCTGACCGCTACTTATGAGCCAAACTTCAAATTACTGAAGAAAGATTAAACAGTAAAGTGGACTGACGATTGCCAGTATGCCTTTGACAAGATCAAGGAATATCTCCAAGAACCTCTAATTCTGATGCCTCCAGTTGAAGGAAGACCTCTGATCATGTACTTAACAGTATTAGAGAACTCAATGGGGTGTGTGCTGGGGCAGCATGACGAGTCTGGTCGAAAAGAGCATGCAATATACTACCTTAGCAAAAAGTTTACCTACTGTGAAACAAGATACTCACTGCTCGAGAAAACTTATTGCGCTTTGGCATGGCCTGCTCGTCGACTGAGACAGTATATGTCGACCCACACTACCTTGTTGACATCTAAGATGGATCCTATCAAGTACATCTTTGAGAAGCCAGCTCTCTCCGGAAGAATAGCAAGATGGAAAATGATCCTGACTGAATACGACATTCAATACACAACCCAGAAAGCAATTAAGGGAAGTGTACTAGCTGATCATTTGGCACATCAAGTTGTGGATGACTACTAATCCATGAATTTTGAGTTCTCGGATGAGAACATCATGCTAGTAACTGATTGTGAAGAACCTGGCAATGGCATCGGTGCTGTGATCATATCTCCTGAAGGTTGTCATACTCATTTCACTTCCAGGTTATGTTTCAATTGTACCAATAATATGGTTGAGTATGAAGTATGTATCATGGGTCTCAAAGCTGCAATCAAGTTAAGGATCAATTTCTTAAGTGTGTTTGGAGATTCGACTTTGGTAATCAACCAGATCAAAGGAGAATGGGACACGAAGCATCCTAATCTCATCCCGTACAAAGAACATGTGTTGACTTTAATCCCATACTTTAGAGAAATTACTTTTGAGCATTTTCCAAGAGAGGAAAATCAACTAGCAGGCACGCTAGCTAAAATGTCATCCATGTTCATGGTCAGGTGGGATAATGAAGCTCCCCAGATCACCATTGAAAGGATGGATGATCCAGCATATTGTCACGAGATTGATACTGAAGAAGTAGTGGACAAGCCTTGGTTCCATGAAGTCAAAAGATATCTCGAATCCCAAGAATATCCTGAGGGAGCTTTAGTCAATGATAAGAAATTCCTAAGGAGGTTCTCTGGTAAGTTCTTTCTCAGTAACGAGATACTTTACAAGCGCAATCACGACTCTACCTTGCTTCGGTGTGTAGACAAGAGTGAGACAGAAAAGATTATGGCTGATTTACATGAAGGTACCTTTGGCACTCATTCCAGTGGGCACTAAATGGCTAAAAAGATCCTACGGACATGATACTACTGGTCCTCTATGGAAGCAGACTGTTGTCAGCATTTGCGGACTTGTCACAAATGCCAAATCTATGCTGACAAGGTACATGTGCCTCCGGTTCCTCTAAACGTCTTGACTGCTCTGTGGTTGTTTGCAACGTGGGTCATTGACATGATTGGATAAATTAGAACTACAACTTCTAATGGACACCGCTTTATCCTGGTTGCCATTGATTACTTCATAAAGTGGGTCGAGGCACCTTCATTCGCTTATGTTACCAAAAACGTTGTGGCCCGATTCATCAAACACAATCTTATTTGTCGGTACGGTATTCTAGAAATAATCATAACTCTTCTCCCTATTAGCCAAAGATGAATGTTGCTGTTGAAGCTGCTAACAAAAACATCAAGAAAATCATACAGAAGATGACAGTGACATATAAAGATTGGCATGAGATGTTACCATTTGCCCTTCATGGTTACCGCACCATAATACGCACATCAATAGGGGCAACTCCTTTCTCTTTATTATACAGTATGGAAGTTGTCCTGCCCATTGAAGTCTAGATCCCTTCCCTGAGAATCATGAAGGATGCAGTGTTGAATGAAGATGAATGGGTCCAGACTCGACTTGACCAGTTAAACCTGATTGACGAGAAGAGGCTCACAGCTGTCTGTCATGGTCAGATGTACCAAAAACGCATGATTAAATCTTTTAACAAGAAGGTCAGACGTCAGGTATATCAGGCTGGTGATCTGGTAATCAAACGCATCATACTGCCGCAAGGTGATCCCAGGGGAAAATGGACTCCTATATACGAAGGGACGTTTGTAATCAAGAACATATTTTCTGATGGAGCCATGATCTTAACTACTATGGACGGTGACGACCTTCCGCACCATGTAAACATGGACATAGTTAAAAGATACTACGCATAAACAAAGACCCGCTAGGTCGACTGGCCTAGGCAAAAATTAAGGCATCCCGGCGAACCAAAAGGTTTCAGGCAAAAATTAGGGATATACATGAAAAAAAATTATACACCCGGTAAGTCGAAAACCTGAAAAGGCGGCTTGGGCAAAAAAGGGTATCCCGGTGGACTGAAAACCCGAAAGGGCGATCTAGGAAAAAGTTAGGGATTAAAGCGTATAACTATGTCCCGTTGGATCACCTTACAGCCAATCTTCAGTATCAACTATCAAGCTCAAGCGATAGTAATCAATCCAATCACCTTCGAACGAGCGTCAAAAGGGATGAGATACTCAAAGACGTAAAGGCAATAGCAAAATGGGAACCCAATGAGATTAGTTCACATAGTTATCTTTCTTTGTATACTATTTTTGTATAAATTCCTTTCTTACGACGACATTCTCTTACTATAATGTCTGTCTCCTTGTACAAAAACGCTTATTTCAAATTAATACAAAACTACTTCTTTGAAAGTTGCAAATTTGTTTTTATTTTTCTATTTTGTGTGTGAAAATGTCCAGTGATTATCTTTGAACATATTCATTTGAATATGATTACTGCTTACAAATACACGCATAAAAATAGAAAGACAATTGCTAATGATTTTAAGAAACGGGACAATATCTAAGGGCCACCCACAGATGTCTTCCCCGACAGATACCTTCTCCAGCAGGTACAGAGGTAGGGGCATTCTACTACAAGGTCACTGCCATATTCTCAGCATGCAGCCTAATGATGTCAGTTGTTTTCACATCCCCGAGAGAAGCAAAAATCTCCAATTACTGCTCCAAAATCCCTAGTGAAGTCACCAAGCTTCTCAGGATTTCAACAAAATTCCTAAGCAGTTTGTGAAGTTCACCTTAGCAACAACGTTTTATAAACATCAAATAGTTTATAAAGCCTTATCCCCAATAGAGTTTTTTCTCTAGCTATGGAAGTTCATCCCCCAGTGGAGTTTATTTCTCCAAATCGGTGAAATCTTCCAACAGAACTCTTCCCCTCGGTAAAATCATTCCCAAACAGAAGTCGAACATCCTAGGCATAGAAAGGGAATCACCAACAAAACTATCTCCATTTATTATCCCCAATGAAAATTAAAGAATCACTTTCTTCACTCACTAACAGTAGTCCAAGGTTCAGCCTCCCAGCATCAGTCAGAGATTTATTTTCCCAGACAAAGATCATGCACAACAGCATTACATGTTCATACATCATGGCATGTGTATACAAACACATATATCATAATCTCATTTATTTTGGGATCATTATGAAATTCATACATCATGACATCGCATGAAACTGATTTTACGTTTTCAGGTTAAATTAGCAAACAGACAAATGCTATCAACTTTTACAATAGGTCAAAGATTAATGCCCAAAACATGACGGGGAAACTATCTGCACGACCAAGTGGTATGAACTCTCGAAACAAGACGAGTTTACCAACAAATGTAGCAGGCTACACATTAATGCTTGAGACCATACGGGGAAACTATATATGTGACCAGCAAAATTAGTTCCAGATTAATACCTGTAACAAGCCAGGAGAACTATCTACGTGAAGAGACTGTGGATTAATACCTGTAACAAGCCAGGAAAACTATCTTTCTTTCTTAAGTCAGAGATTAATACCTGAAACCATCCAGGACAACTATCTCAACGACCGACAAATTTTCAAATTCCAGATTAATACCTGAAACCAGACAGGACAACTATCTGTGAACAAGCTGATTGTAGATTAACACCTGAAACCAGACAGGAAAGCTATCTACATGACTAGACGAAGCAATCTTACATGGGTTCCTTCTCAGCATCCAGATGCAGTCTAACACGGATTCATCCTAAAACGGCCCTATACAGGCTCTTTCTAAAACATCTCCAGGTAACGGTTAATTCCATTATCCCCAGCAAATCACTGGAAACATGGACTTCAACTAGAATACAGCAAACTATCATCTCTCCAGAGATTACTCTTCACTAAAGCCTTGGACAACTGAAGTTCCTAGAAACTATTCCCCACAGAGTTTTCCTCAAACAGGAGAACAACAGAAACCCACATTCCCCAATGGACCCCTCCTTAGACAGTAGGAACAGGAACCCTAAAGGGACCATGTGTAAATCAACATTTATTTTAGATGGCATCTTTAAGCCCATCTTTGAAGGCTCTCTATCATCTCCTCCAAATGGCATTTGTAAGCCCATTCCCTACATCATCAATCATCAATGTTATTTCATGCGAGTGCAAATTTCTGGGCACTCTAGTGTTCAATCATCTTCCACCTTCAGATCACGAAAGGTAGACAAGCCAATCTAAATCCTCAGGTTTAAGAAGATTGAACATGGGCAGCTGTTGTACCCCAAAATTTTCCCTCTCATATTTGCCCAAGATCTTTCTCTTACATGGTGATCACAAGCATTTGATTAAAGGAAAGATAAATTTTTTCGAAGATGAACAAGGAGTCTTCGATTGGAATTTTGACAAAATCGTTTGATTGGCATATTAAAAGGCCTTTCAATTGGTATTTGGACAGGCTTTAATTGAGCGCCTAACCTCCCCCAAGTTTGCCTCAAATTTCCAAGCTTCGATTGAAGCCTTGGTGTTTTGTTTATTTGCTGCACACCAGCTTCGACTGGGCATGTTTTCCCTTTAAAACAGCCTCCTTCGATCCAAAGTGGAAGGGCTTCTTGTCAGTGATCCTTCGATTGCACCATTGTCTTTGCATGCTGGCTTGACTCACAAATGTAATGGCTACCTGCATGCAAGCTGGATCCCTGCTTCATTGAGCATTTATTTTCCTTGGAGCAAGCTTGTTTCCTGCTTCTACTAGGCAAATTATCCCTCTGGACGTGCCTTCAGCGTACAAAGCAAGAACTTCTCCAAACTGGCCTTCGATTTACAAAGCTCCTACTGGGCAAAAGATCCATCAACGTGTCACCAGCGCACGTATGCCTCTTCAGCTTGCCTTCAGCACACAAGGCCAAGACTCCTTCAGGGTTACCTTCGATCCACCAGGCAAGAAGCTTCTTTTGATGCGCCAAGCAAAAAAGTTGCCTTCGACCACAAGGCACTGGCCACCTTTGTTCTAGCTTCGCCTAGGCAATGACCTCCTTTACGCCTACCTTGACTTGCATCATGCTAGCATCCACAAGGAATAGGCTGCCTTTGTGCCAGTTTCGACTGGGCGCTGACCCCCCTTTGAAACAATTTTATACGCTTTAGCACGCATGATAGCCCATGAGAAGGACACACCAAAGGCCCAGTCGAAGGATACACAAAAGGGTCCATTCGAAGAGACATTCAAAAGGCCCATTCGAAGGGTGCATGAGAGGTCCAATCTAAGGATAGAAACTGAAGGTATTCGAAAGCCAACATTGTCCACATTCATTCAAATTTCAAAAGAGGATAAAATCCCATGTTTTTTGCCATAATTACAAAACTTCACTCATGGTTTTAAAAACATTTATTTATGGATGTTTAAACCTTTGTTCTCTTGTCCCCTCCATCCCCTCTATATAAAGAACCACATGCATACGTAAAAAGGGGGATAAAGATAACCATACGAAATTGCAAACACATTCTTGGAGGTCTCCAAAAGTTGTTCCAATCATCACTAGCCCCTAAGCAAGCACACGTCCAGAAGCTAAATCGAAGAAATCCTCAAAAAAAGATGCCCATACCCATCATCACAGATTCATCCATCAACCATTGGTAAGAATTGGTAAAAAGATCAATCTCTACATTTGCATGACACATCAACATTTGTAGTTTCATTTGATTTGTTATTCAAGACTAAAGACTTGGGTTCGATTCCAGACCTGCCTTTGTTTCTTCTTCTAACGCTTGTTGCAGATCTAACATAAATAAGGTCAGTGCGCATAGAATCAAAGGACCTGGGCTTGGCACCCAGGTCATGCTTTTCATTTTTGCTAACATACCTTTGCACATTCAGTGTCCTCACAGCATCCACCCCTGGATCAAAGGACAAACATCCCTTCTTGGATCAAAGTCTACCATTTTTACTCTAGATCAAAAGCCACCTTCCTCTGGATCGAAGGCAACTTTCATCCTCTGAATCGAAGCCACGATTCTCCCTAGATCGAAGGATCCCCTCACTCCTTCATCATTTTTGTTCTTTTTGTTATTTCTTCATTGATCCTTTTTATTTAAATTAACTTTGAATCAAAATCACAAAAATACATTAGGCTAGTGTCTTTTCTAATTAAATTATTTTTGTAAATAAATAAATAAATTATTTTAACATCTTTCTTAAAATTAAAATTAAAAAAGATTTAGGCTTCATTTTCTTTTATACATAAAAAAACAAAACCAAAAGATTTTTATTTCCTAGGATATTTTTAGACGTTATTTTCAATTTCATGCGTGGTTATTTAGTTTTTCCTTTTTATTATTAATGTACCTACTCACTGGATGTAATAGATTAAAACTAGGATATTTATTGCTTTATCCCCCTCATTTTTAGACATTTAAACATCCCCCTCCCCAAAGCATTGTAATAGCGTAGATTTGAATTCTTGCACTTTAAATTTCTGTAAAATATTAACTGCTAGTAACTAGGCGTGTATGAAAATATTAATAATCAAACGCTAGAAAACTTAACAAAAAGACAAAAAATAACTGAACATAATACACTCGCACATATACACATCTAGGGTACCCCACTTTGGTTTCCTTTAGAAGTAAAACAGTCATGAGGCAGGAACGCTTTAGCAAAGACCCATAAATCAAAAGATCATAGTCCCTCGATGACCCTCGATTTGCCTTTTGGTAAATGATCTAGTCCCTAAACATAAATTTCTAAAGCGTCTCCACAAGTTTCCTTCGTGGCTGTAACGTCCCTTTCGAATGTCCCTAATACATCCAATGATAGGGCTACTGTGATACGGTGGGAGAAACTGACTTGAGTGTTTTGCATTTGATTGCAAATGTTGTGTTTAGCAAGAGTCGCCACCGACTTTTCTTTTATCCAAAAGGAAAGGTGAAAAAGCACAGAAAAGACCTTTGAGATTATTTCTTGAGTTCGGGGGGGTAGATTATAAAAAGGGAAGGTATTAGCACCCTTTTCATCCATGGTTTTCCATGGGCTCTTAGTTACTTGCTAGATCACTTGCTTTTGTTTGAAATTATGCTTTGTGTGGTTTTGAAAGTATTTTTGAAAAGAGGTCATTATTTAGGCAATCTTTGTAATGATTCTCATTCGTAAGAATGCATACAAAGATGTTTGATCTTTTGAAAATGTTTTCAATTTTGTAAGATGTTTGAAAGTGTATGTGATTATTTTGAAAATAGAAAGGATGTTTGTTTTGAAATGGAGCAAGTAATTAGGAGCAATCTACCTACTCAAATGTCTTTATTATTCATTTTCTCTTCCTTTGACATTGTTGTTTTACCATTGATTTGGTAAGCAAACCTATCTTCTGATGTAAATGGGACGGGCGTGGGTTATCGTATAACCATGATTAGAAATGTTGCAAGGTATCTTAGCATTATTTTTGAGGGACTAAGATCATTTGTAAGGCAACTTAGATAGCCTCATCGAGGGACTATAATCTTGTTTTTGCTTGTTTTTGCTTGTTTTTGCTAAGATACCTTACATGCATAATATGGTCATTTTTGTAAGGCAACCAAGTGGAGTAACTCTAGGAGTTCTTGAGTGCAAGTGTATTGTTTTCATGCTTGATTTTGTCTTGAATTAGGGTTTTCTACTTGATTGATTTTATTCTTTCTATACAAACCCTAATTTCTAGCATTTGCATATAAAGCGGTAAATTGCGGAAAGTAAAATTACTACGCTATTACATCATTAGGGGAGGGGGTGTACAAATTACAAATGGAGGTTGCAAAAAAATATAAACCTAGTTAGTCTATTACAACCATATTGAATGAGTATTGATGTGCAAAGATTTAATTATACAAGATGAAATAAATATACAAGAAATGTAATTGTTAAGAAAATGAGTATTTTGGATTTTTATGAGAAAAAGGGAAATCATTTTAACCTAATTAATTAAAGAAAATAATTAATTAAACTAATAAAAGTAAACATAATTTACTAAGAAAATATTTTTAAATAAAACCCTAAGTCTATTAATTGATTAAAAAGAAATTAAGTTTATAAGAAAAGCATTTTTTTTGTTATTTTTGTCTTGGAAATAAATTATAGTGTTGTAAAATATTTTTTGGCCTTTTTTTATATTAAAATAAATATATTTTAATTAGTGTAAAAGAAAATAAATAATAACCTAGTTTTAAATTAAATTTACAAGACTAGTTAGTAAAAATAAATAAAGTATAGAATAAAATAATTTTTTGTGTGAGAAAAATCTTTAAATTATGTCAAAACATAAATATACTATTTTTATTTTTTTTTTATAATTTTTAGTATTTTAGAAAATATATTTAAAATATAAAAATGAAATAAATAAATAAATAAATATAAATGGGCCAAGGGGTACCAAAAGTCAGGATGGGGGTCATCAAAGAAAAAGCATAATGCCCACTTGTTGGAAGCCCAGGCGCCTAGTTGAACAAAAAATGAGAAAAAATGCTGAAAAATAATGGCAAAAGGTAGTGCTGGGTATCAAACCCAAGACCTTCCATACACACGCGCGCTACCTTTGCCACTGGGGTGGCTGTACATCCGTTAATACAAATGAAACAATAAATACATAAGGTAAAACATCTCCATGACCTGTACATCGTCTTCAACCTTCAGCCAGCCAGACCATTTGTATCTCATTCATTTCTCAACAAAAAATGAAAAATGAAAACATGAAAGTTGTGCTATTTTTCCTCACGAATCTAACCATATAACTTATGTAAGCTAAAAGTCAAAGATGAAGATTAATTTTGCTGGCCCTAAATTGAAACCTAATTTTTTTTCAGAAAGTTCAAGTCTAAAATTCTCTACATACAATCAATATAAATGAAAACTATGAACATGGTCAGTTCTAGAGCAATGATATCTACATTTTATCTTCACAAATCATAAACAAATGATGCATGTATGAAGAGATGGAAGTTTGAAAACTTACCTCTTGCAGCTGGAGTCGTGAATAGAGTTTGAGCAACTTTGGAGATGGCCTGATGATCTGTTTAGCTTGCCGGGACCTCCTTAAGTGTATTCCAACTCTTACTTTGCTTTGAAAGTCCTTGAATCTCCCTACTCAAGTCAACCTGCAAGCTTGATATTTGAAAATTGTGGATAGTGATGCAGGGGTTACAGTCTTGAAATAGGGTCCTGGATCACTTGTGTATGATGTATGTAAGGTGTTTGAATGATTAAGAATCAAAACGCACGAGTGGAAATGGAGATGGAGAGTTTTGGCTCAATACTATCAAGTTGAGCAATTTTGTGCAGCAAAGGTGTTTGGGACAGTTTTTGGATGCTTGAAATCTTGTCTTAGCTTGCAATAAACTTGTTAATATGTATGGAAAAGATTAGAGCACAAAATCACTTCAGGTTTCTGAGCTATAGGGTTATGGCTCCATAACTTGCTTTTTAAGAAAAGTGAAATGACAAATCTCAAGTATTGTACAAGCATGTTCTGAGGTTTCTTAGGTTATAAGAGTTATGTGTGAAGAAAGAGCAAGTTAGAAGCTCAAGACAAGTTGACTTTGTGATTAAAGTAACTTTTCAAGAATTGAATGGTAGCTTTCTTCCAAAAATGGCAAATTGGCTTGGACAATGCTTGGAACACTTGGATAATAGATCAAAAGCAAGTGTAATCTTATGATTATAGAGATATCTTTAGGTTTAGAGGCCTACAAAACAATATTGTGTAGCATAGGTTTGAAATTGGATTTTTGTTCATCACAAAATGCCTTGTGATTCAAGTGACAAAACACCAACTTCATCTCTTCGATTCTCCCTACTCAAGAATGATATCAAGGAGTTTTGGGACATTTTGGAAAGCTTGCAATGTGCTCTACAACCCATATTTGAATTGATTTTGAAGATTCCCCTTGGAACTATATGAAAAATTGCCATTAAGTTAGGTCAAAATCCTGGCCAAATTAGGGCAAAATTTCACTAAGTGTTTAGTTTCATGACCCTATGTTCTTGAAATTATAACTTGAGATCCAAGCACTTTTGGAAGAATTTGCGTGAAGCAAAGTTGTAGATTTCCTAGAGATCTACAACTTTCATGTTGTAAGTTTCTCTTGAATCATCTTTCATCATGGTTAAAATTTGGCTCAAAGTTATGAAAAAACATGAAATTTCCAACACTTTGAAAATTTTCTAAGTTTAGAAATTTTGACTTTTCAAAATGAAATCTTGACTTTTTGATTTCTTGATAAATAAGTTTCATATTTTTACATGTTTTGATGAATTATGATTTTTGGCACTTGAATTTGACCAAAAAGTCAAAGTTTGACTTTTCAGTATACAATTGACTTTTGATCAGTTGATTGCAAAATTCATCTGTCAATCCAATGGATTTGCAATGTTTTGAATCATGTCATTAGGTCAAGATGATGCAATTGGAATCTTGAGATCATGCCTTAAACCAGTTGACCATTTGCTAACTCAAAAATCAGAAATTGCCCTTTTTCCAATCAAAACCCTAATTTTGACCATTTTGCCCTTTTGGAGATTTGATCAAATTTCTTGAGGAATTATGGTCCAAACTTGATCAAATGATACATGTGGGTTTAAAATGATGATTTGGATAAAAAATTATGATGTTTGACTGTAAATTGGCCATGGTTGACTTTTTCCCCAATACAATTGATTTTTAGGTCAACTGCTCAATTGATTGAGCAAAAATGTGATCCAAGGCATGAAACTTGACATAAGTAATCTTGGGGGTCCATAATGGTCCATGAAAGTCATATGAAGCATTGATAATTCAAAAATCCTTGTGTAAACTCAAACCCTAATTTTGGTTATCAGTGCCTAAGGAGGTGTCTTGAGCTGATCAAACCCTAGTGCAGTCTTGAGCCCAAGGAGGTCTTGTGAGCAAATTCTTGATAAGTGAGAGGACAAATTTTGGGGTACAACAGCTGCCCCTATTCAATCTTCTTAAGCCTGAAGAGTTAGATTGACATGTTTTGCCAGTCGTGACTCGAAGGTGGAAGATGATTGGACACTATAGTGCCCAGATATTTGCACTCGGTGATGTGATGGTTGAGGAAACAGGCTTAAAGATGTCATTTGGAGAGGTGATAGAAAGTTGTAGGAGATGGGCTTAAAGATGCCATCTATAAGTGATTGTTTGTATTGTAATTTGTAAGCTGAAAGAATGAGTATCAGAATGGCGTCCGTGTCTGGAGCGTATCTGAACTGTATCTGGGAGCTGACTTTGAATGATTATTAGAATGGCATCCGTGTCTGAAGGATATTTGAACTGTATCTGAAAGCTAGTTTTGAATGAGTGTCATAATGACATCCGTGTCTGGAGCGTATCTGAACTGTATCTGAGAGTTGAATCTGAATGAGTATCAGAATAGCATCTGTGTCTGGAGCGTATCTGAACTGTATCTGAGAAGTTGAATCTGAATGAGTATCAGAATGGCATCCATGTCTAGAGCATATCTGAACTGTATCTGAGAAGTTGAATCTGAATGAGTATCACAATGGCATTCGTGTCTGGAGCGTATCTGAACTGTATCTGAGAAGTTGAATCTGAATGAGTATCAGAATGGCATCCGTGTCTGAAGCGTATCTGAACTGTATCTGAGAACTATGGACATTGTTAATTATAGTTGTTATTCTTATCTTGAAAAGGGTAAAATGTTAGCTAAAATTCAGGGTCATGTTGTATGAAATGTATGATATAATGCATTCATTTTATCGATGTTTATGATTTATGGATGCGATGTATGCGCATGCGAGCTAATCTGCCACACTGATGTTGGATTGGGGAAAATAAATCCCCGAATGTTATTGAGGATATGGAGTGTAAGTATTCATGTTGTGAAGTTGAAGTGTTAATGAATTTTCGCTTAGAGAAACAAACTCTTATGTAAGGGAAATGTCGTATACTGCTTGTAAAATTCTATTGGGGAATCTTGAGAAATTTGACGACTTCTACTGGGGATTGATAATTGGAAGCTTGTTCTGCTGGGATTTAAACTGTAAATTGTGAGGGGTTTATGGAAATAGCTAAGAGAGATTTCCCTACCTCTTAAAGCCATTAGTAATTGTCTTTTACTTTGTTTATTTGTAAAAATTAATTATGTTCAAATGCATATGTTCAACAATGAATCATTGGACGTTTTTGTAAACAAAACACAAGAGTAAAGAAAAACAGATAGTTTTGCACTTTCAAAGGAATATCTCTGTATTAACTTTGAGTAAGTATTTTTGTACAACGAGACAAACATTCTAGTAAGAGAACGTCGTCAAAAAAAAATGAAAATTTTAATACAATGAAAAGATTGCTATGTGCAATAATCCCATGGGGTTCCCATTCTGCTATGGCCTTTGTATCTCTGAGCATTTTGTCTATTTGTTGCCTCATCCGAAGATGATTGAATTGATCAGAAACTATGAGTTTGCAGGTTGTCCGTAAGGTGATCCAACGGGACTTAGTCATACGCTTTAATTCCCTAACTTTTTCCTGGACCTCCCTTTTGGGTTTTCAGTCCACCGGGAAACCCTTTTTTGCCCAAGTCGCACTTTCGGGTTTTCAACTTGCCGGGTGTATAGATTTTTGTGTTTTATCCCTATTTTTTGCCTGAACCTCTTTTGGTTCATTGGGATACCCTTGTTTTGCCTAGATATCTCAACCTAGCGGGTCTCTTATGCGTAGTATCTTTTGACTATGTATGCGTTCGCAGGGTGCGACAGGTCGTCGCCATCCATGATGGTCAAGATCATTGCCCCACCAGAGAAAATATTTTTGATTACGAATGGTCCTTCATATGTAGGAGTCCATTTTCCCCTAGGATCACCTTGTGGAAGTATGATGTGTTTGATTACCAGATCCCCAACTTGATACACTTGGCGTCTGACCATTTTGTTGAAAGCCTTGATCATCCGTTTTTGATACATTTGACCATGGAAAACAGCAATAAGTCTCTTCTCGTCAATCAAGTTAAGTTGATCCAGTTGATTCTGGATCCAATCGTCTTCGTTCAGCCCTATATCCTTCATAATTCTCACAGAGGGGGTCTGGACCTCAATAGGCAAGACAACCTCCATGTCGTATACTAGAGAATAAAGTGTTTCCCCGGATGATGTACGAGTTGTGGTATGATACCCGTCGAGAGCGAATGGAAGCATCTCATGCCAGTCTTTGTATGTGACTGTCATTTTCTGTATGATCTTTTTAATGTTCTTATTTGCAGCTTTGACAGCACCATTCATCTTTGGCTGGTAAGGGGAAGAATTGTGATGCTGGATCTTGAATTTCTCGCACAAGGCAGTGATCATAGTGTTGTTGATATTTGTACCATTTTCAGTGATGATCCTTTCCCGGATACCATACCGGCAAATGAGATTCTGCTTTATGAACCGGGCTACAACATTCTTGGTAACGGAAGCGAAAGAGGCTGCCTCAACCCACTTTGTAAAATAGTCAATGGCCACTAAGATGAAGTGATGTCCATTGGAGGCTGTTGGCTTGATTTCCCAAATCATATCTATGCCCCACATAGCAAAGGGCCAAGGAGCTATCAAGACATTTAGAGGAATCGGAGGTACGTGCACCTTGTCAGCATAAATCTGACACTTATGGCAAGTTCGAGAGTGTTGATAGCAATCTGCTTCCATGGTAGACCTGTAATAGCCTGCTCGTAGGATTTTCTTTTCCATAGTATGCCCACTGGAATGGGTGCCAAAAATGCCTTCATGTAACTCGATCATGATCCTTTCTGCTTCAACCTTGTCTACGCATCGAAGTAACACAGAGTCATGGTTGCGTTTGTAAAGAATGTCGTTACTAAGGAAAAATTTAGCAGAGAATCTCCTTAAGAACTTCTTGTCATTAATTGAAGCTCCTTCTGGATATTCTTGAGCCTCGAGATACTTCTTGACTTCGTGAAACCAAGGCTGGTCCACTACTTCTTCAGTATTAATCTCGTGACAGTGTGATGGTTCCTCCATTCATTCAATGGTGATTTAGGGAGCCTCGTTAGCCCAATTAAGTTTAAACATATATGACATTGTGGCTAGTGCGTGTGCTAGCTGATTTTCTTCTCGCGGGAAATGCTCGAAGGTAATCTTTTCAAAATGTGGTAGTAATGTCAAAACATGTTCTTTATAAGGGATAAGGTTTGGGTGTTTGGTGTCCCATTCCCCTTTGATCTGACTGATAACCAAAGCTGAGTCTCCGCATACATTTAAGGATTTGATCCCTAAGTCTATGGCAGCTCTGAGACCAAAGATGCTTGCTTCGTATTCCGCCATGTTGTTTGTACAATTGAAGCAGAGTCTTACGGTAAAGGGAGTATGACACCCTTCTATAGATATGAGTACAACATTGATACCATTTCCAAGTGCATTGGATGCCCCATCAAAGAACAGGGTCCATCGGGATCCTTGTTCAGGTCCGTCATATGGCCTGAATTCTTCACAGTTATTTACCGTCATGATGTCTTCATCTGGAAATTTGAACTTCATGGATTGGTAGTCTTCTACAGCTTGGTGAGAAAGGTGATTATCTAGTACACTTCCTTTTATAGCTTTCTGGGTAGTATATTGTATGTCATATTCCGTCAGGATCATCTGCCATCTCGCTATTCTCCTAGAAAGAGAAGGCTTCTCGAAGATGTATTTTATCGAATCCATCTTAGATATCAACAAAGTAGTATGAGTCAGCATATATTGTCTTAGCCGGTGAGCAGCCCATGCCAGAGCGCATCAAGTTTTCTCTAGCAGTGAATATCTTGTTTCACATTCGGTAAACTTTTTGCTCGGGTAATAAATAGCATGCTCTTTTCGGCCAGACTCGTCATGCTGTCCCAATACACACCCCATTGAGTTTTCTAAAACAGTCAGATACATGATCAATGGTCTTCCCTCGACTGGTGGCATCAACATAGGAGGCTCTTGTATGTATTCTTTGATTTTGTCAAAAGCAACTTGGCACTCGTCATTCCATTTGACTACTTGATCTTTCTTCAACAATTTGAAGATTGGTTCACAAGTAGCTGTCAGGTGAGAGATGAATCTGGCAATGTAGTTCAAACGCCCCAAAAATCCTTTGACTTCCTTCTCAGTACGAGGAGCAGGCATCTCTTGTATTGCTTTAACTTTGGCAGGATCGACCTCGATACCTTTGTTGTTGACGATAAAGCCTAGGGGTTTACCAGATCGTACCCCAAATGTGCATTTGTTTGGATTCAACCTCAGCTTGTACTTCTTCAGTCTCTCAAACAGTTTTTGTAAGTGATCAAGATGCTCTTCTTCTGTTTTAGATCTGGCTATCATGTCGTCCACATAGATCTCTATTTTTTTATGTATCATGTCGTAAAATAGAGCTACCATGGCACGCTGATAGGTTGCCCCAACATTCTTCAGTCTGAATGGCATCACCTTATAGCAAAAAGTGCCCCACTGCGTGACAAACGTTGTTTTCTCCATGTCCTCAAGCGCCATTTGGATTTGGTTGTAACTTGAGAAACCGTCCATGAAGGAAAACATTTTGTGTTGTACCGTATTGTCAACTAGAATATCAATGTGGGGGAGTGGAAAATAATCCTTAGGGCTTGCCCTATTCAAATATTTGTAGTCCACACACATTCGAACTTTGCCGTCATTTTTGGGCACAGTAACAACATTGGCAACCCATTGGGGATAAGAGGTGACAGCCAAGAATCCAGCGTTGAATTGCTTCATGACTTCTGCTTTAATCTTTTCTGACATATCAGGCCTCATGCGGCAAACCTTTTACTTTACTGGCGGACAATACTCTCTTGTAGGCAGACGATGTACCACAATATCTGCATCAAGTCCTAGCATGTCTCTGTACGACCAGGCAAAGAATTCGACATAATCGTGTAACAACTGAATCTCTAACCTTAATACTGGGTTCTCAGGTATCACAGTTGAGGACATGATAATATCAAGGAATATCTCAGGTATCGGGGCTTGATGCCTCCTAGTTGGGACAAAATCTCTAGCCTCCCAGTTGATGAGCCATCCACTAACAGTTGGGAATATCCAGTCTTCCAAGTCACATCTATCTTCATCATCTTCTATGATGTTGACTTCGCGGTTGCTGATCTTCAGGGGTGGTCCTCTAGCACGAGCGCGACGTACAACCTTCTGAGCACTTGAAGTGAAACCCAGGCCAAACTTGTCAGACTTATATGGTATATCTGGGAGTTGTCCCCATATAGTGCACCCACCTTCTTCTACTACTGCTTTGGCATCCTTCAGAGATGACATCCGGAGTGGAGGCCTTGTGATCTTGGGAAAAACCTTGGTTACTGCCACATCTTGCGGGACCTCTTCAAAGTGTTAAAATGGAGTTTCAATAAATTCACCATCTAATTCCACATATATGAAGGAATTGAGATGGTTTATCATATACTCTTCTTCTCTATGAACAGTGATAATCTTCCCTTGAATCGGATATTTCAACATTTGGTGCAACGTAGAAGTGACAGCGCCAGCATTGTGAATCCATGGTTTCCCTAGCAAGCAGGAATATGAGGGACGAATATCCATTACATAAAAAGTTGAATCAAAAGTTTGTGTTCCATCTTTTATGGTAATGTCTACCTCCTCATGTACTATCCTTTTCGAGCCGTCAAAAGCCCTTACTACTATGTTACTTGGCTTCAATGTCAATCCCCCACAGTCAAGCCTATCAAGAGAATTTTTTAGGCAATACATTCAGAGATGAGCCAGTGTCTACCAAAACATGAGCCAAGGTTGTGCGCCTACATTCAATTGAGACATGCAATGCCTCATTATGCTTCCTTTCCCTTGGCGTTAAATCAACATTCGAAAAACCTAGACTATTATCTACAGTCAAGCTGGCTACGCAGTCTTGAAACTGATCGGTAGATGTCTCTTGGGGTACATGGGCAGTTTTCAGGAATTTTACCAAGGCTTTTGCATGTGCCTCGGAACATAGTAGTAATGCCAGCATGGAAATTTTAGAGGGAGCTTGCCCCAGTTGTTCAACTACATCATATTCGCTTCTTTTTATGATCTTAAGAATTTCCTCCATCTCTTTCCGGGAGGTATCAGGGATAGCCAATGACTGAGCCTTCGTCCGGACAGGCTCAATCAGAATACTTTTACCTCAAGTTTCGGTTAACTCGGCAGCAGGGGTGTCAGTAGGAATGATAGCAGGGGTTGTAACAGCTTTGTCAGTTGGAGTATTGGTGGAGATGATTGTAGCACTGGTGTGATACGGTGGCAGAACTGACTATTTTGGAAAATGCTGGTTTGCGTTTTTCATTTTGCGTTTTGTGTTTGCAAAATGTCGCGGTAAGTAAGAGTCGCCACCGACTTTTATTTCATCCAACCGGAAAGGAAAAAAGTACAGAAAAAAAATCCTTTTTTGAGATATTCTGAGTACGGGGGGTAGATTATAGAAAGGGAAGGTATTAGCACCCTTTCTATCCATGGTTTTCCATGGGCTCTTAGGTACTTTCTCATCTTTTTAAATTGCTTGTGTATGTGCTTTGTTTTGAAAAGTTTTGACTTCGTGATAACCTTTGTATCAGTCCTCAAAGGTGTGACGAAGTTTGTTTTGAAATTTGTTTTGAAATGTGTGAGGGTGAAGAGTGTTTGATTTGAGCAAGTACCTACCAGCATCTACCTACTCAAAAAAAGATCGTTTCTATTCTCGTTTCCTTTAGACAACACTATCCCATTATTGAGAAGTAGGTAGCACCATCATTGGATTTGTAAGGGTCAATTCGAATGGGACGTACGATCACTAAAGCAATGTTAGGACGTCTTAGTAATAATCCTAAACTCTTAAGATCATATTCGAGGCAACATTTGATCTTTGTTTAGACAGGAGGGTAACCCCTAAGACACCCTATACTTAATGATCGTTTTACCGAAGGCAACCAAAGTGAGAGTATACCCTAAGAGTGATATGTGCGAGTGATTAGTTTCAGTTATTTATCTTTGCACATTAGGGTGTTCTAAGTGTATTAAATTTTCATGCAATCTTATCATACAATCCTATTATCCATACATCTAAAGAGATTAATATTTGCAAAAATTAAAATGCGAGAAAATAAACCTACGCTATTACAAGGCTTCGGGGTAGGGATTAATTACATAGCCAAAAAACCCGCAAAAGAAGATAAATAAAGAAAATCCTAGATTAAACTATTACGTACCGTATACAGTTACATCAATATTGCAAAAAATAATAAAAACGCGCGATGAATCGAATGCAAAATAATTAGGGTTTTGACCCCAACTATACCTAATTGTAATTGATTAAAGTTAACATGTTTTTTTAATCATTTTTGTTATTTAAGAAAGTAACGAAATAATTGAATTAAATAAGAAAATCCTAAATTCTAATTAATTTTAATTGTGAAAGAGATTAAAATTTCCTTAAATTAATTAAACTAATTACTTTAAAAAAACATTTATTAAGAAAATAAGTCTTCTTTTTTTTGTGATTTTTGTTTGGTTAATTTTTAGGAAAAATAATTTTGGTGCTGATAAAAAGAATAATTAAAGAAAAGAAATTAAAGGAGAAAGAAAAGAAAAAAAAAAGAAGAAATAACCACAGGGGCCTGTTATCAGCGGTTCTGATCAGAGGATGGCGGTCCAGAAGATGGTGGCCCTCAAAAGATGGGAGCACCAGATCTGGCTCCTGGCTGGTGGGTCCAGTAGATGATGACCCTCATAAGATGGGGTGCGCTGGATCTGGCTCTGACTGATGGATATAGAGGATGATGGCCAAAGGATGCTTGATCTGGTCTTGGCTGATGGATACAGAGGATGATGGCCAAAGGATGCTTGATCTGGTCCTGGCTGACGACACTAGAAGATGACCCTCAGAAAGTGCAGGCGCTGGATCTGGTGAAAACAAAGGGGGGAAATTCCGAAAGCTCACGCCTGGGATCGAACCCAGAATCATGAGCTTCTGACTTCCTTCTTCTGACCAACTGTGTTGGGTGTTAGTTTATCAATATAATAGAAACAAACAAATATAGCAGAACTACAGGCTTCTGGCCAGAATAACGCGCCAGAATTTGAATCATCCAGTCAGGCTGTGACACGCTATTGTCTTCCTCCCTGGAACTGTCGTTTAAAATTCTGAACCTTTACCTACAGACATGGTCGTGTAGCTATAGCCCTGCGCATTTCAAAAATTGCGTACAATCAATATAAATAAGTTTCAAGACCATGGATCAACTGGGTTTGACCCTCTGATCACGATAGTATCCTTCATTAGGGCCAATTGTTCCTGCATTTGAAAGCCCTAAAACCACAAAGCAAACCCTAGCTATGGCAGTTTGTCATACAATCACCAAAAACACAATTGAATATGATGATTAGTTTGCAAACACGTTAAGGAACAAGAATATGCAGTCAAAATGTGTAAATGGCGTATAGATTGATGAAAACAAAAACAAGTTTAGAGACCAATTGTGATACCTACAACTTACGATCCTATGCGTGAAAAGGCTTGAATTTGATTGGAATATGCTCCTGGAACGTCCAACAATTGATTGGTATGGTTAGAATGGCTTGAGATGGTCTGCAACTTGCAATTTGGTCTGCACTTTGTCTTTGAAATTTTGCAATTTTTTCTCTGCCTTTGCACACCTCTAGCCCCTTCTTTTTGGTCTGCTTTTATTCCCTATGTATACTAGAGTGCATTAAGGTTAAAGTTTGTATCAAATCTTTTCCAATTATGAAGATTGATCCATGATTTCATCCTTGCACCAAATCTTTCCCAAACAAGCAATTTAAATATTTTTGTGTCCATATGGAGCCTTGCACGATTTGATCATGTCTCCAACTGTATAATGGACCTAATCATGCACAAAATCTCAAGATTTAATTAGTTTTTGATATTTTCATTATTTTATATTGATTTTATTTGATTTAAATGAAATAAAATCAAAATAAATAAAAAAAATAAAAGAATGACAAGTGGAAGGTCTCATGGGTCGTGGGTCACATTACAAACTCAGTGCAAGCATAAAAAGTTGGGCCCATTTGGCAAAAAAATGCAATTTTGGACACATTTGACTTTTGGCAATTTTGCAAAAAGGGTTAACTTGGCAAATGCATAACTCCCTCAATTTTGACCCTAGAGATGTGTTCTTGGACTTTTTAGAAAGCTTAGGATGTCCTCTAAGAAACCCTTATGGTCTCATCTCAATTGATTCTTCCATGTTCATGTATGAAGCTTTGACCTAAAAGGTGTTTTTGTTGACTTTCCAAAATGACCTATAATGTCCAAATTCATATCTTCTTGTGAGTGCATATTTTGAACTTTGGAGATGAAGATGAATTATAGGGAATTACATCCTCTTCAAAATGAGATTTGGATGGGTCATTTTTGATAAAGTATGAGAAAGTTATGCTTAGTCAAAGTTGAGTTGACTTTTCCTACAAAACCCTAATTTAGCAACTTTGGGGTTTTGATGAATTGTGAGAAATCCTTGAGGAATCATGATCAACCCTTGATCAAATGATGAATAATACTTAAAAATGATAATGTTGACCAAAAATCTTGAAGTTTGACTGTATGTGGGCCAAAGTTGACTTTTGCCCTAGCACAGTCGATTTTCAGGCATTTGAGCAGTTGATTGAGCAAACTTCCTATGCAAGGCTTGAAACTTGACATGGATGATCTTGAGAACCTATTAGGACAATGTTGAGCATTTGGGATCCTTTGGACTCAAGCATCTTGATGTAAAATGAAACCCTAATTTGAGATTGACTGCCTTAGGAGAGAGTTTGTCTGGTCAACCCTTGGACTTCCTTGAGCAATTTGAGGACCTCACTTGACATGTATTAAGAAATATGGGAGGGAAAAATTTGGGGTACAACAGCTGCCCCTGTTCAATCTTCTTAAACCTGAGGATGTAGATTGGCTCGTCTGCCTTTCGTGATCTGAAGGTGGAAGATGATTGAACACTAGAGTGCCCAGAAATTTGCACTCGCATGAAGTGGTGCTTGTCTTGAGATATCGGGAACGGGTTTATAGATACCATTTGGAAGTCAATAACGGAAGATGGGCTTAAAGATGCCATCCGAAGAAATGTCGATCGCGTAAGAGATTCCTTTGCGAGAACCCGTATACCTGTTGTTGAGGAGGATTTCGCTGGGACACGCTGGTCTTTGTCTTGGGAGAAATAGAATTTTAGGAGCTTCAGTTTTCCGTTACTCTACTGGGGAATCATATCTTAGTCGAGGAGGTGAAAATGAACTGCTATCTGGTCGTGCTCCAGGCTTTGCAATTTCTCAATTCTTATTTGGTCGTGCTCCAGGCTTCAGAAGGAATTAAGTGGTCATCCGGTCGCATCCGAGTTTCAACTTGAATTTAAGGCATACTAATATCCAGTCGATTTCCGGGCTTCATAGTAATTGGCCGAGTAAACTGCTATTTGGTCGAATTCCAAGCTTCGCAGTACCTTATACTGTTATCTGGTCGTGTCCCAGATTTCAGTGTCCTTTGCCGCTATCTGGTCATGCTCCAGTCTTCACAGCGTCTTATACTGTTATCTGGTCATGCGCCATGCTTCATGGTGTCTTATACCACTGTCTGGTCGATTCCAGGCTTCATGGTATCTTGTACTGCTATCTGGTCGATTTCCAGGCTTCACAATAACTTGTTGAGGGTTAAGCTGTTTTCCGGTCGATTTTCGGGCTTCAAAGCTTGAACTGGAATAGAAATCTTAGTATCGATTTGACTGAACCAGGGGAATTTTTATGGGAACTTCAACTGGGAGAGAAATCTTAGCGTCGATTTGACTAATCCCGGGAGAGGTCTCAGATTAACTTTGACTAGCATAGAAATCAGGGGAATCTTAGCGGCGATTCGGCTGACCCAGACAAAAGTCTTAAAATGTCTTCAACTAGAATAGAAACCTTAGTGTCGGTTTGACTGAACTAGAGAAAACTTGTCAGAACTTGATTGCATCTTTCCCTAAAAGGTAAAGAGTTAGTCGTATGTAATGTCATGATGTATGAAATGTATTGAGTAATGATGTTCTCAAAATAAATGAGATTGTGCTGCATGATGCGTATTTGCATGCCATGATGTATGGATATGCAAGGTTTTTGTGATAATCTCCGGCTGGGGAGAAAAAATTATGGACTGTTGTTGGAGAGTATAAGGAGTTGAGTTCTTCGTTCTCGCTGGGGATAGTGACCAAAGATGATTAGCTGGAGACTTACGTCCGTTCTGCTCGAGAATACCCCGTCGGGAGAGATTCTGTTTGAGAATAATCTTGTGGGAGAATGACTTTGTGGGGCAGAGAGATACATTGTTGGAAGATCTGCTGATTTGGAGAAATAAACTCAGCTGGTGGTGAGCTTCTATTGCTGGTGATAGATAAACTCTGCTTGGGGAGAATTTTGCTGACTCATTCGCGATTATGAACCTCGGCTGGGGAGAGCTAACACCACTGTCTTTGGATACTTCCTACTTTGCGGGGAGTGTATGTACCTTTAGTTATATTCTCGAGCTGGCTCTATCCCTATACCTGGTGGGTAGAGCAACTGTAAGGCTTGGACATTTCTTGTTTTCCCCTGTTCCTGGAATTACGAGTAATTGTCTTTTGTTTCTTATGTAAATATTCATGAGCAGCAATCATTTTCAAATGCATATATCAAAAATGAACCATTGGACGTTCTTGCAAAACAAAACAGAAAAAGAAAAAACAATTTGAAATTTCTTGTGAAAATGAATTGTATTGATTTTTGAAATTGGCCTGTAATAGGCGTTTTATACAAAGAGGCTGACGTCTTAGTAAGAGAACGCCACCGAGGGAACAGAAATTATATAATTTATGTAAAAAAAAGCTATGTGAAACAATCCCATTGGGTTCCAACTCTACTATTGCCTTTATATCTTCGAGCGTCTCATCACTTTGCTACTTGGTCAAAGATGGATCAGATTGATTGGCCCCGTCTGAGCTTGATAGTTGATACCGAAGTCTGGTCGCAAGATGATCCAATGAGACATAGTGTTACGCTTCTATCCCTAATTTTTGCCTGGACCGCCCTTTCAGGTTTTCAGTCCACCGGGACACCCTTTTTTGCCCAAGTCGCCTTTTCAGGTTTTCGGCTTGCCGGGTGTACTTTTTTTTTTTTCATCCCTTATTTTTGACCGAACCCTTTTGGTTCGCCGGGAAGCCCTTATTTTTGCCTAGGCCAGTCAACCTAGCGGGTCTTTGATTAAGCATAGTATTTTTTCACTATGTCTGCATTGACGGGGTGAGGAAGATCGTCACCATCCATGGTGGTTAGAATCATAGCTCCTCTTGAGAAAATGTTCTTAACCACAAATGGCCCTTCGTATGTGGGGTCCATTTGCCCCTGGGATCACCTTGCAGTAGTATGATGCATTTGATCACTAGATCCCCGACCTGATATTCTTGACGTCTGACTTTCTTGTTAAAAGCCTTGATCATTCGCTTCTGATACGTCTGACCATGACAAATAGCAGTAATCCCCTTTTCATCAATTAGATTCAGCTGATCAAGTCGGGTCTGGATCCAATCGTCTTTGTTCAAACTTGCATCCTTCATAATCCTGAGAGAGGGTATCTAGACTTCAATGGGTAGGACTGCCTCCATGCCATACACTAGAGAGTAGGCTGTTTCCCCTGTTGATGTCCTTGCCGAGGTACGGTACCCATGAAGAGCGAATGGTACCATCTCGTGCCAGTCTTTATAGGTCACCGTCATCTTCTGCACAATCTTCTTGATGTTCTTGTTAGCTGCTTCAACAGTGCCATTCATTTTCGGCCGGTAGGTAGAAGAGTTATGATGCTGAATCTTGAACTATTTGTAGAGCTTGGTGATCATCGTGTTGTTAAGATTTGTACCATTTTCCATGATGATCCTTTCTGGTACACCGTATCGACAGATCTGATTGTGTCGGATAAACCGCGCCACGAAGTTCTTGGTTATTGTAGCAAAGGAAGCTGCCTCGACCCACTTTGTAAAGTAATCAATGTCCACCAGAATGAAACGATGCCCGTTGGATGCAGTAGGTCTGATCTCGCCGATCATGTCGATGCCCCACATTGCGAAAGGCCAGGGAGCTGTCAAAACATTCAGAGGAACTGGAGGTACATGCACCTTATCAGCATAGACTTGGCACTTATGACAGGTTCGAGAATGCTGATAATAATCGACTTCACTAGTAGACCAGTAATATCCTGCCCGTAGGATTTACTTTGCCATGGTATGTCCACTGGAATGAGTTCCGAAGGTACCTTCATGTAACTTTGCCATGATCCTTTCTGCTAAGCTTTTTTCCACACATCGCAGTAAGGTTGAATCATGGTTACGCTTATAGAGGATCCCATTACTGATGAAGAATTCCGCAGTGAACCTTCTCAGAAACTTCTTATCATTAACAGATGCCCCCTCGGGGTATTCTTGAGCCTCAAGATACCTCCTTACCTCGTGAAACCACGACTTATCTGCTACCTCTTCGGTGTCGATCTCATAGCAATGTGCGGGTTCATCCATCCTTTCAATGGTAATCTGGGGAGCTTCATTGTCCCACCTGACTTTGAACATAGAAGACATAGTAGCTAGCGCGTCCACTAACTGGTTCTCTTCTAAGGTTATCTCCTCAAAATGTGGGAGCAATGTCAGTACATATTATTTGTAAGGAATAAGATTTGGGTGCTTTGTATCCCACTCGCCTTTGATCTGACTGATCACTAGAGCAGAATCTCCGAATACACTCAAGAACTTAATCCTTAGGTCAATAGCAGCTCGAAGACCCAAGATACATGCTTCATACTCCGCCATATTGTTGGTGCGGTTAAAGCATAACGGGCGGTGAACGGAGTATGACATCCCTCAGGAGATATAATTACAGCGCCAATTCCATTACCCAATGCATTTGATGCTCCATCAAAATACATAGACCATCGGGATCCTTCCTCAGGTCCTTCATCTGGTCCAGGTTCTTCTCAGTCAGTCACCAACAAGATGTTCTCATCCGGGAACTCAAAATTCATGGATTGGTAGTCATCCACGGCCTGATGCACTAAATGATCCGCCAATACACTCCCCTTGATTGCCTTTTGGGTGGTGTATTGGATGTCATACTCGGTTAATATCATCTGCCATTTTGCTATCCTTCCGGAAAGATCATGCTTCTCGAAAATATACTTGATTGATCCATCTTTGATATCAATAAGGTGGTGTGAGTCAGCATATACTGTCTCAACCAGCGAGCAGCCCATGCCAAAGCGCATCAAGTTTTCTCGAGCAATGAGTATCGGGTCTCACAGTCGGTAAACTTTTTGCTAAGGTAGTAAATAGCGTGCTCTTTTCGGCCAGACTCATCAAGCTGCCCCATCACGCACCCTATTGAATTGTCCAACACTGTCAAGTATAAAATCAAAGGTCTTCCTTCAACTGGAGGCATCCGAATTGGTGGCTCTTGAAGGTATTCCTTCATTCTTTCGAAAGCGGTCTGGCATTCATCATTGCATTTTACCACTTGATCTTTCTTTAGCAGCTTGAAGATTGGCTCACAAGTAGCAGTCAGGTGTGAAATGAACCTGGCGATGTAATTTAGACGTCCCATGAAGCCTCTAACCTCTTTTTCTATGCGGGGAGCCGGCATCTCTTGTATGGATTTTACCTTTGCAGGGTCCACCTGAATACCTTTATCACTGACAACAAAACCCAACAGCTTACCAGACCTTACTCCGAAGGTACACTTGTTCGGGTTCAATCTCAGCTTGTACATCTTCAACCTGTGAAACAGTTTCTGGAGATGATCAAGGTGCTCTTCCTCAGTTTGGGACCTTGCTATCATGTCATCAACATAAACCTCAATCTCATGGTGAATCATGTCGTGGAACAAAGCGACCATGGCACGCTGATAAGTTGCCCCAGCATTCTTCAACCTGAAAGGCATTACCTTGTAACAGAAGGTGCCCTACTGTGTAACAAAGGTTGTCTTCTCCATGTCCTTAGGATCCATCTTGATCTGGTTGTTACCGGAAAAACCATCCATGAAGGATAAGATCTTATGATGTGCGGTGTTGTCGACCAGAACATCGATGTGGGGAAGTGGGAAATCATCCTTGGGGCTTGCCCTGTTCAAATCTCTATAATCCACACACATCCACACCTTACCGTCCTTCTTAGGTATCAGAACAACGTTGGCAACCCACTGAGGATAGGAAGTGACAGCTAATAACCCTGCGTCAAACTTCTTCATGACTTCAGCTTTGATTTTCTCAGACATCTCAGGGCGCATGCGGCGAACCTTCTTCTTTACCGGAGGGCAGTCTTCTTTAGTTGGCAAGCAAAGAACCACAATATCGGTGTCCAAACCAGGCATATCTTCGTAGGACCAGGCAAAGATCTCAACATAGTCGCGTAGCATTTGTATCAACCGTTGTTTGACACTAGACTCCAGGTTCACACCTATCTTAACCTCTTTCCTGTCTTCCTCTGTACCCAAATTCACTGACTCAAATGGATCTTCATGAGGTTGTATGGCCCTCTCTTCCTACTGTAATAGTCTAGAAAGTTCTCCAGGCACCTCACAATCGTCCTCACCTTCGTCTTCGGCTTGGTTGATCGGATTTTCAAAGTCATAACTAGCAGTAGCAGAGTTGTTATCAACGAGATCCAAAGTGGATATGGATCTGCATTATGATACGTGAGTGTGTGTAAGAGAATAGTTGTTTTAATAGAGTGGGAGACAGAAAAGAAAAACAAAGAGCGCAAGATTTGTAATGCAAGAAATGTCCAATGTTTTATTAATGATATATGAAATGACAAATAATAAGCCCTCACAAGCAAAGCCAAGGTGCCTCGGGCAAGGCACCGGGCCATAAATTTTCAAACTGTTTATTACGAATCTTAAAACAAAAGTTAATTACTGTGGAATAAAAGAAATAGGTATGAAGTCCTTCGTCGTCCAGTTGTTCAATCCACCATTAGTTGTTGGGTAGATCCAGTTGTCGATATCTGAATCTTCTTCATCGTCCTCAATTGCATTAACTCCCTGATTGCTGATGGGCAAAGGAGATCTTCCAACCCGCGCGCGCCTAACATCCCTTTGAGCCCCTGTAGTAAAGCCCAAACCAAATTTGTCAGTTTTGTGCGTGAAATCAGGGAGCTGACACCAATTGGTACACCCACCTTCTTCAATTACAGCCCTGACATCCTTGAGAGAGACCATCTTTAGCAGAGGTTTGTTAGTAGCAACTTCAGTTGACGCTAAAGTCTGAGGGACTTCTTCAAAGTTTTGACAAGGGGTTTCGATGAATTCCACGTCCATCTCCACGTAGCGGAAGGAATTGAGATGACTCACCATATACTCCTCTTCACCTTGTACCGTGACAATCTTCCCTTTTACCGGATATTTCAACATTTGATGGAGCGTGGAAGTCACTGCCCCAGCCTTATGAATCCAAGGGTGACCCAACAAGCAAGAATATGATGGTCTGATATCCATCACATAAATGGTAGATGCAAAAGTCTGAGAGCCAACTTTAACAGGGATGTCCACCTCCCCGCGCACCATCTTTTTTGACCCGTCGAAAGCCCTGACCACAATATTGCTCGGCTTTAGAATCAAACCTTCACAGTCCAGACAGTCTAATGCTTTCTTTGGCAGAACATTCAATGAGGACCCGGTATCTACCAGTACATGGGCCATAGTGGTGCCCCTGTACTCGATCGAGACGTGCAGAGCATCATTATGATTTCTCCCCTTAGCAGTCAGATCTACATATGAGAAACCTAGCCCATTTTCGGTGGTCAGGCTAGCTACTCAATCTTTGAATTGATCGACTGACGTTTCCTGCGGCACATGCGCAGTTTTGAGGAATGCAATTAAAGCCTTTGCATGGGCTTCAGAACACAATAACAAGGACAACATGGAGATTTTTGACGGGGTCTGCCCCAGCTTCTCGACTATGTTGTAGTCGCTCTTCTTGATGATTTTCAAAATTTCCTCTATCTCTTGTTTAGAGGTTTCTATAATGATCTTCTTAGGCGCCTCCGTCCGGGAAAGCTTACCTATGATTTCTTTGCCCCGAGTCCCAGATGGCTCGGCGATAGGGGTGATGACTGGAATATAAACTGGGATAGTAGTTGATGTACTAGCAGATGGAATGACAACAGGTTTGTGGATAGTCGGAGGGGAGATCTCGGGAGAAAAGAGTCTTCCACTTCTGGTGACCTTGCTTGTCCCAATAATATTATCGATGTCCATATCGGCCTCTTAGCTTTTTAAGTCTTGTTTAACTCCATGGTAATACACATCAGCACCATAGTGCCAAGGGACAACCTTATCCAAAGTGTATGGGATAGGACCAGGGACAATAATTACTAACGGAGCAATTCTTGGGACGGGTGTAATCCTAACAGGTTTTCTCGAGGAAACCTTGGAAGGATTGGCGGAAATGGTTATGATGGCAACATCTTCAATTGGAACCAACGGAATCATAGTCTTTTCGAACAGGATCTCTTTATTATCCATCAGGCGCTGAACACCTAATTTTAATAAGTGGAAACCAACAGGCAAAATCGAACACATGTGGCAACCCTCACCACAGCCCGAAAATAAACCGACCAACAACAAATTCTTCTTAACCGTCATCAAAGGAGTAGAAATTTCTTCCACAGAGGTCACAAATAAATCATCGCCTACAACATTTACTCCATGACCATGTTTGGGCATAGGGGCAGTTATGACGTTGGGCTTCTCCGGAGCATTAAACTCAATCTCTTTGGGTTCGATCAAGTCTTGCATCTTATTTTTCAAGGCCCAACAGTTGTTTGTATCATGACCTGGACTTTCAGAGTGATAGGCGCAGCGGGCATTCGGGTTATAGTGGGGAGATATGGTGTTGGGGTTCTTCGGGGCCTCCCTTAGAGTTACCAGATTGGTCTTTAATAATTATGGCAGAATTTGCGTCAGGGTCATATTGAGCCTAGTGAACTGCCTCTGTGGTCTTTCCATCCTTTGTTGATTGTTGCATTGTGGAGCAACTGTGGGTCTTGATATCACTACCGCATTTACTGCTTGAAGATGTTCAGGTCTGCTTTGGCCTCTCGGGCCGTAGACTGCACTAGCTTCTTTCTTATCGGTGAAAGGCTTCTTTACTGCACTTGATGAAGTATCCTTTTATATTTTACCACTTCGAATGCCAGCTTCTACTCTTTCTCTAGTCAAAATCAACACAGTAAACCCAGATGACGAACTGCCGATCAGATGATTGAAAAATGGACCAGATAGCGTCCCTAGAAACATGTCAACCAACTCCCTATCAGACAAAGGGGGTTGGACTCTTCCAGCCAAGTCTCTCCACTTTTGAGCATAGTCCTTAAAAACTTCACTAGCACCCATAGACATACCCTGGAGCTGAGTACGAGTGGGAGCAAGGTCGGCGTTATACTGATACTGCCTGTAAAAAGCAGCAACAAGGTCTTCCCAGTTTCGGACACTGGCTCCTTCCAATTGATAAAACCATTCAAGCTGAGTCCCTGACAGACTATCTTGAAAGAAATGCACCCACAAATTTCTATCAGCAGTGTGAGGTTGGATTTTTCTGACGTACGAGCAGAGATGGAGTTTTGGATAGGATACTCCATCGTACTTGGCAAAAATCGGAGCTTTGAACTTATGAGGGATCACCACTCCCGATGCCAGTCCCAGCTCTCCGAAATCCAAACTAGGGATATTCTGAATCTCCATAGCACTCAGACGGTCTTCTAGCTTCTTGTACCTATCCTCAGCAGGAGGATATTGCTCATTATCGTAATTCGTATCGTTATCAGAAACTGCAGGGCTAAGGTCCTTTACCCTTTCTTGGTTCTCCTCGTCCTTGGATGAGGAGGTCAGATCAGCTGATTGTCTTATCCTTTCTCCGAATCTTCTACCTATGTTCATAATACCAACCTTCTTCTTCTTCTTCTTATCTTTCAAAATAAGGGTTTTCAGGTCCTTTTGCCCTTTAGCCAGACTTAGGAACATCTGCTGGAATTAGGCGTTCTGTGCCTGAAGATCTTTGATGGCTTGATCAGAAGACATTTCTGCTGAAATAAACAGTGAAAAGATGAGAAACCTGTAATGGTACCTGAAATGGTATGCATGATGATGGGATGTATGTAATGATTTCAAAGACTTTGGGAAATTTAAATTGGCAAACCAAAAATAAACAAACTTTATTAGATTAAATCATAAAAGGTTCAACAATTCCTTTAAGGCGTTACAAAGAAGTAAATGGAAAAAAAATCTAAAACTAGAAAAGCAAAATCAAAAGTCCCATGGACGCTTCCTCTTCGTGCCGATGTAGTCATTGATCACTCTTTCTTCCTTGAGCTGCCTGGTGAGCTTCAAAATCTTCCTTTCTTGCTCGTGGTACTTTTCCCGGTAAGTATCCCTTTCCTTTTTCAGCTGAATCCAAGATCTTTGCAACTCCCCAGGATCAGTGGGCATGTAAGGATAGAGAACCGTGTAAGGAATTCCTTCTTCATTAGTGGGCTCCATAATTACTGGCAATACTGCTTCATAGGGCATCCCAAGCTTCTGGGCACGAGCTCGGACCCATTGGAGGTAGGGCTGCATAGGAAGGGAAGTCCTTGGTCCTAGCTCTTGGGGGTCATATCTGTTTACCATGCCCCAAGCTCGTATAAACCTCCGGCGGTGCTCGTCAACGTCCTCCTTGTAGTCAAATGCAATATTCTCAAGAAGCAGCTCATGGGGACCATCTCTCCGAGCACGACCAAATTGTCGCAAAGCTAAACAAGGATTGTAGGTTATACCCCCTATGATTCCAAGCAATGGGACATTAGGGTACCCCCCACAATGGTCGATAATAGAAATGTCTTCCATAGCCCGGGAACACCAGAGAATGTTTGTATGGGAAAGTGACATTATTCTGTAGGACCATCCCAAACCTTCTTCGTTCTTTAGCACGGACTTAGGGAGATGCGAAATAAACCACCTCGACAGCAATGACATGCAACACATGAGAGTTCCTCTTCTTCGCACAGTACGAGTGTAGAGGGCATGCAAGATATCACCCAGTAGAGTAGGCACAGAATTGCAAGAAAGGAAAATCTTGACAGCATTCACATCCATAAAGGAATCCAGATTCAGGAAGAGAACTAAACCATAGATAAGGAGAGCCAAGATATCTTCGAAAGCCTGAAAGTCCAAATTATCCCAGAATAGCTGAGCCTGGTCTATTAAAAATTTGGCTAGAAAACCTTCGACCCCGCTTCGTGTTTCCCAATTGGATACTACATCAGCCCGTTTCAGATGCAGAGCTGAGGCAATGTCTTCTGGTATAGGAACCTCTTCCATACCTGTGAAGGGTACATGTTCAAGGATGGATATGCCCAATAAGTAAGATAACTCTTCCAAAGTGGGAACCAGCTGGTAATCTGGAAAGGTGAAGCAATGATGCACAGGATCGAAGAACTGGAAAAATACACTCATCATCTGCTCATCAAGATTTGAGGCGACCATGCTAAGAAGCTGACCATGTCTCTTAATGAACATAGAAGTCTCTGAAACTCTTGAGGCTAACTCTTTAAGTTGAGCAGGTATTTGCACAAAGTTAACTCGGATGGTATTTCTGCGCACGGAAGCCATAATCTGCAAAATAGAACAAAGATAAATTCCCTTGGTCTTTGAAATGGTTAGTATAATGAAGTATGAATGCCATGTTATGATGCATGATGTCATGATAAAAAAACAACATATATAACAGATAACAGCCATGGCAAAGGCAAATAAGTCAGACAAAGCCCTTAAGTTTAAGGCTTGCATGAGGTCAAAGGTAATACCCTCTTGAAGTTCAGTTGGTTTCAACCTATCCTAGAAAAAGTAACCGGGTTCTAGAGGATCTCAATATCATTGACCATCCTCCATCGGTCATGGTTTCAGCTCACGCAATCTTTTCTTGCGGCTGGAACTATCTCGAGAGTATGGTCTCAATGAGTGTAGCATCGAGTATCAACCAGTTCCCAGCTTTACACCGAGGCCGGCTATCTCACTACTTTCTAATGGCCAAGTTGGTCGATTAAAGGTTCTAAGGTCAGTTGATGCTTAACGACACCACGCAGCAGCCCCGTATTCTCCCCGTTTCTCCACAAGGGATACCGGTACCAACCAATGTGCCACATCAATGTAGCTACTGCTTCAACCGTATTGGTATATGTCATAAAGTTCCCTCACAGTCTATTGCTACTTACCTAAAAGGTATCCTCGGATCTGGGTTAGGATCCATAGTAACTCCCAAACAAAACCCTTAAAAGTAAAGCAAACAAAACAATCAAGAGAAGCAATCATGATGAACTAGATCCTAAGGTATACCCCACTTATTAAGTCCCCAGCAGAGTCGCCAGTTCTGTGATACGGTGGCAGAACCGACTGTTCTGGAAAATGCTGGTTTGCGTTTTGCGTTTTGTGTTTGCAAAATGTCGCAGTAAGCAAGAGTCGCCACTGACTTTTATTTCATCCAACCGGAAAGGAAAAAAGTACAGAAAAAAATCCTTTTTTGAGATATTCTTAGTACGGGGGTAGATTATAGAAAGGGAAGGTATTAGCACCCTTTTTATCCATGGTTTTCCATGGGCTCTTAGGTACTTGCTCATCTTTTTAAACTGCTTGTGTATGTGCTTTGTTTTGAAAAGTTTTGACTTCGTGATAACCTTTGTATCAGTCCTCAAAGGTGTGACGAAGTTTGTTGTGAAATTTGTTTTGATATGTGTGAGGGTGAAGAGCGTTTGATTTGAGCAAGTACCTACCAGCATCTACCTACTCGAAAAAAGATCGTTTCTATTCTCGTTTCCTTTATACACCACTATCCCACTATTGAGAAGTAGGTAGCACCGTTATTGGATTTGTAAGGGTCAATTCGAAAGGGACGTACGATCACTAAAGCAATGTTAGGACGTATTAGTAATAACCCTAAAGTCTTAAGATCATATTCGAGGCAACATTTCTGAGGCAACATTTGATCTTTGTTTAGACAGGAGGGTAACCCCTAAGACACCCTATACTTAATGATCCTTTTACTGAAGGCAACCGAAGTGAGAGTATACCCTAAGAGTGATATGTGCGAGTGATTAGTTTCAGTTATTTATCTTTGCATATTAGGGTGTTCTAACTGTATTAAATTTTCATACAATCTTATCATACAATCCTATTATCTATACATCTAAATAGTTTAATATTTGCGAAAATTAAAATGCGAGAAAATAAACCTACGATATTACAAGGCTTCAGGGTAGGGATTAATTACATAGCCAAAAAACCCGCAAAAGACGATAAATAAAGAAAATCCTAGATTAAACTATTACATACCGTAGACAGTTACATCAATATTGCAAAAAATAATAAAAACGCGCGATGAATCAAATGCAAAATAATTAGGGTTTTGACCCCAACTATACCTAATTGTAATTGATTAAAGTAAACATGTTTTTTTATCATTTTTGTTATTTAAGAAAGTAACGAAATAATTGAATTAAATAAGAAAATCCTAAATTCTAATTAATTTTAGTTTTGAAAGAGATTAAAATTGCCTTAAATTAATTAAACTAATTACTTAAAAAAAACATTTATTAAGAAAATAAGTCTTCTTTTTTTTTTTTTTTGTTTGGTTAATTTTTAGGAAAAATAATTTTGGTGCTGATAAAAAGAATAATTAAAGAAAAGAAATTAAAGGAGAAAGAAAAGAGAAAAAAAAAGAAATAACCCAAGGGGCCTGCTATCAGCGGTTCTGATCAGAGGATGGTGGTCCAGAAGATGGTGGCCCTCAGAAGATGGGAACACCGGATCTGGCTCCTGGCTGGTGGGTCCAGCAGATGATGACCCTCAGAAGATGGGGTGCGTTGGATCTGGCTCTGACTGATGGATACAGAGGATGATGGCCAGAGGATGCTTGATCTGGTCTTGGCTGATGGATACAGAGGATGATGGCCATAGGATGCTTGATCTGGTCCTGGCTGACGGCACTAGAAGATGACCCTCAGAAAGTGCAGCCGCTGGATCTGGTGAAAACAAAGGGGGAAAATGCCGAAAGCTCACGCCTGGGATCGAACCCAGAATCATGAGCTTCTGACTTCCTTCTTTTAACCAACTGCGCTGGGTGTTAGTTTATCAATATAATATAAACAAACAAATATATCAGAACTACATGCTTCTGGCCAGAATAACGCGCTAGAATTTGAATCATCCAGTCAGGCTGTGATACGCTATCGTCTTCCTCCCTGGAACCGTCATTTAAAATTATGAACCTTTACCTACAGACATGGCGTTGTAGCTATAACCCTGCGCATTTCCAAAATTGCATACAAGCAATATAAATAAGTTTCAAGACCATGGATCAACTGGGTTTGACCCTCTGATCACGATGGTTTCCTTCATTAGGGCCAATTGTTCCTGCATTTGAAATCCCTAAAACCACAAAGCAAACCCTAGCTATGGCAGTTTGTCATACAATCACCAAAAACACAATTAAATATGCTGATTAGCTTGCAAAAACTTAAAGGAACTAGAATATGCAGTCAAAATATGCAAATGGCGTATAGATTGATGAAAATGAAAACGAGTTTAGAGACTAATTGTGATACCTACAACTTACGATCCTATGCCTGAAAAGGCTTGAATTTGATTGGAATGTGCTCCTGGAACGTCCAGCAATTGATTGGTATGGTTAGAATGACTTGAGATGGTCTGCAACTTGGAATTTGGTCTGCACTTTGTCTTTGAAATTTTGTAATTCTTTCTCTGCCTTTGCACGCCTCTATCCCCTTCTTTTTGGTCTGCTTTTATTCCCTATGTATACTAGAGTGCATTAGGGTTAAAGTTTGTATCAAATCTTTTCCAATTATGAAGATTGATCCATGATTTCATCCTTGCACCAAATCTTTCCAAAACAAGCAATTTCAATCCTTTTGTGTCCATATGGAGCCTTGCACTATTTGATCCTGTCTCCAGCTATATAATGGACCTAATCATGCACAAAATCTCAAGATTTAATTAGTTTTTGATATTTTCATTATTTTATATTGATTTTATTTGATTTAAATGAAATAAAATCAAAATAAATAATAAAAATAAAAGAATGACAACTGGAAGGACTCATGGGTCGTGGTTTACATTACAAACTCAGTGCAAGCATAAAAAGTTGGGCCCATTTGGCAAAAAATGCAATTTTGAACATATTTAACTTTTGGCAATTTTGCAAAAAGGGTCAACTTGGCCAATGCATAACTCCCTCAATTGTGACCCTAGAGATGTGTTCTTGGACTTTTTATAAAGCTTAGGATGTCCTCTAAGTAACCCTTTTGGTCTCATTTAAATTGTGTCTTCCATGTTGATGTATGAAGCTTTGACCTAAAAGGTGTTTTTGTGGACTTTCCAAAATGACCTATAATGTCCAAATTCATATCTTCTTGTGAGTGCATATTTTGAACTTTGGAGATGAAGATGAATTATAGGGAATTACATCCTCTTCAAAATGAGATTTGTATGGGTCATTTTGGATAAAGTATGAGAAAGTTGTGCTTAGTCAAAGTTGAGTTGGCTTTTCCTACAAAACCCTAATTTAGCAACTTTGGGGTTTTGATGAATTGTGAGCAATCCTTGAGGAATCATGATCAAACCTTGATCAAATGATGAATAATACTTCAAAATGAGAATGTTGACCAAAATTCTTGAAGTTTGACTGTATGTGGGCCACAGTTGACTTTTGCCCTAACATAGTCGATTTTCAGGCATTTGAGCAGTTGATTGAGCAAACTTCCTATGCAACGATTGAAACTTGACATGGATGATCTTGATAACCTATTAGGATAATGGTGAGCATTTGGGATCCTTTGGACTCAAGAATCTTGATGTAAAATGAAACCCTAATTTGAGATAGACTGCCTTAGGAGAGTGTTTGTCTGGTCAACCCTTGGACTTCCTTGAGCAATTTGAGGACCTCACTTGACATGTATTGAGAAATATGGGAGGGAAAATTTTGGGGTACAACAACTTGGAATAGCCTTCGGAGGAGTAACAACGGGAATGATTACGGGTCCAGAAACTTCTTTTGGGGGAGTAATTTCTGGAGAGAATATCCTTCCGCTTCGGGTAATCTTGCTAGTTCCTGCAATATTACTGATGCCGGAGTTGACTTTCTTGGAGCTTGAATCTTCGGTGGCTGGCTAGTTCTACTTGATACCAGGGTAGTAGACATCCCCTCCATAATTCCATGGCATGGTTTTGTCTGACGAATATGGGACTGGTCTAGGCATTGTGATTATTAAAGGACTTGCTTTCAGAACTGATGTAATTCTAACGGGTCTTTTGGTGGAGACCCTGGAAGAATTGGCGGAAATGGTAATGATAGAAACATCTTCAAAAGGAATAGGTGGAACATAAGTCTTTTCAAACAAAATTTCTTTGTTATCTATTAGGCACTGAACGCCTGCTTTCAACAAAGGACAGTTGGTTGGTGAGAAAAAACAGAAATGGAAAACTTCATCACAACCCGGGAACACACCAGCATTCAAAAAGTTCACTTTAATAGTCAAAAGTTGGGTCATAAGTTCATCAACTGAAGTAACAAACATTTCTTCTTCAATGGCATTGGTATTATGTCCATGTATGGGCATAGTGGCAGAAATGACATTTGGCTTTTTAGGCGCATCGAATTCGATCTCTTTTGCTTCAATGAGGTCTTGTATTTTGTTCTTTAGAGCCCAATAGTTATTATTGTCGTGGCCGAGACTTTAAGAGTGGTATGCACAATGGGCATTGGGATGATAATGAGGAGATGTTGTGTTGGGGTTTTTCGGAGCTTCTTTCAAGGTCACCAAATTAGATCTTAGTAGGTGCGGTAATACCTGAGATGGGGTTATATTAATTCTGGTGAATTGTATGACTGGTCTTTCCATCCTTGGTTGGTTGATTCTTTGCTAATCAGGCGCAAGCTTAGGAATCATAACAGCCCCCACCATTGGACGGCGTTCGACCCTATCTTGATTTCTCTGAGGATAAATAGCAACCACTTCTTTCTTTCTGATAAATGGCTTTCTTATGGCAGTAGAGGAGGATGTATCTTTTTGGATCTTTCCATTCTTTATATCGGCTTCTACCTTTTCTCCGGTCAATATCAGTTCAGTAAAACCTGCAGATGAACTTCCAATTAAATGATTGAATAAGGGACCAGACAAGGTGCCCAAGAACATGTCTACCAATTCTCTCTCAGATAGAGGGGGTTGAACTCTTCTGGCTAAATCTTTCCATTTTTGCGGCATAGTCCTTGAAACCTTCATTGGAAACCATGGCCATACTCTAGAGTTGAGTACAGGTAGGCGCAAGATCAGCATTGTATTGGTATTGTTTGTAGAAGGTTGTAGCAAGGTCTTCCCAATTGTGGACGTTGGCTCTCTTTAATGGTAAAACCAATCAAGTTGAGTTCTAGACAGGCTGTCTTTGAAGAAGTGTACCCATAAGTATTTGTCAGTAGTATGGGGCTGTATTTTCCTCACATATGACCAAAGATGCATTTTAGGGCATGAGACTCTGTCATACTTGGCGAACACAGGTGCTTTGAATTTCGGAGGAATGATAATCCCCGATACTAACCCCAATTATTCAAACTCCAAGCCATGCACTTTTTGGATTTCCATCGCACTCAACCGCTCTTCGAGATGTTTATACTTGTCATCAGCTAGAGGGTGTTGTTCTTCAAAATAATATTCTTCTTCCTCTTCCTCTTCTGATTCTGGCGGGACAACTGTTTCTTTGCCTTTCCCATCTTTATTGTCTCTTTCACCAGATGTTGTTGCAAAGTCTAAGGTCCTTCTTGTCTGCCCATGAAATCTTCTTCCCATGTTTAAGACTCCAGTTACCTTCTTTGTTTTCTTTTTCTTCTCCTCGGCTAGCAAAGTCTTCAATTCTTCTTGTCCTTTGGCTAGGGTCAAGAGCAACTGTTGAAACTGTGTATTCTGAGCTTGGAGGTCCTTTACTGTTTGCTAGAGATCCATCTTACTGAAATAAATAGTAGAGAGATGAGGAGACTTGTTGCAAAAGACCTGCTTATGTTATGATGAATGATAAATGCATATGTAAATGTTTTCAAGGATTTTAAGATTCAAATTTGTTTTAGACAAAAAGGAAACACACGTTATACTAATAGATTAAAGCTCAAGTACATCAATGCCTTCTTGGGCAAGACAAATACAAGAAACTCTAAGATATAAAGGTAGTACACATCCTCTTTGGTGAAATGTAGGCATTGAGAGTCTTCTCCTCATGAATTAGCCTAGTGAGTTCCAAAACCTTCTTCTCGCTTGTGTAGAATTGGGCTTCGAAAGTATCTCACTCTCCTTTGAGTTGTATACAATCTCTTTGTAGGTCTTCAAGAGAGGTGGGCATATCAGGATGTAGAATAGTGTATGGAAAATCTCCCTCCATGATAGGCTCAATGATTACCGGGAGAATGGAGGGGGTAAGGCATCATAAGACTCTGAGCGTGAGTTCGTACCCATTTCAGGTAAGGCTCAAGAGGGATGGAGTTCTTGTGCCCCAAAGTCTTCCTATCCACCTTATTCAACATCCTCCAAGCTCGGATAAATCTATGGCGAAGACCTTGATCATCGTTGTCGTAGTCAAATACCAAACCTTGAATCAGCATATCGTGCGGGCCATCCCTTTGGGCGTAACAAAACTGTCTTAAGGCTAAGCAGGGGTTGTAGGTGATACCTCCCCTAATGCCAAGTAAAGGGACATTAGGGAATTCTCCACAACGGTCGACAATGATAACATTCTCTTTCGATCGGGAGCACGAATGAATGTCTAAATGTTTGAGCGTCATCAACCTTTGTGACCACCTTGAACCTTGCTCATTTTTTAATACAGATTGGGGAAGATGCGAAATGAACCATCTTTCCAAGAGAGGAGTGCAACACATAATGATACCTTTTTTCCTCATTGTGCGAGTGTGAAAAGAGTGTAGGATATCTCTTAGCAATGTAGGCACCGGGTTGTGGGATATGAAGATCTTGACGGCGTTGACATCTATGAGTTGGTCAAGATTTGGAAACAAAACCATCCCATAGATTAGGAGAGACACAATTTCCTAAAAGGCTTGTAAGTCCAAGGAATTCCAATAATTTTGGGCTTTCTCAAATAAGAACTTTGCTAAGAAACCTTTGACACCACTCCTTGTTCCCCAATGAGTTATGACATCAGATGAGTGCAAGTGTATAGCTTGAGAAATCTCTTATGGCTTTAGGTCTCTTTCCGTACCGTTGAAAGGTAGTTGATTGAGAATTGGAATCCTCAAGAGTTGGGAGAATTCTTCCAAAGTAGGCACAAGTTGATAATTGAGAAATGTGAAGCAATGGTGTAAAGGATCAAAGAACTGAAAGAGCACCTTCATCATATCCTCATACGTGTTGGAGTTTACCAAGTTGAGTAGGCGACCATGTCTCTCGGTAAATGGAGAGTTTTCAGGAATCCTTGAAGCTAGCTCCTTAAGTTGTGGAGGGATCCTTACAAGATTGACTTGAATAGTTTTCCTGCAAAGTGAATCCATATCCTACAAAACAAGAACAAAGATGAATCCAAAAATCCTTTAAATGGTTAGTGGATGTATATGATGTTCATGATGTTATGTATAAGTATGCATATACAAACAAAACAAACAAATCCTTAGGTTCATGCTTGCATGGAGTTTTATAGGTAAGTACCCTCTTGAAGTTTAGTTGGCTTAAACCTGTCCTAGTAATAGTAACCGAGTTCTAAGGAGCTCAATATCACTGGTTTGTTTCCTTGGTCATTGTTTTAGCACAAGCCTCTTTAATGGGGACCGAAATATCCCAATAAACCAAACCTCAATGAGTGTAGTATCTAGTATCTACCAACTTTGGACTGCACTAAAGCCGGTCATCTCACTACATCCAAAAGGCCAAGTTGGTCAAGTAAAGGTTCTAAAAGTTCATTAGTGCTTTATGAAATCACTCAACGGCCCTGTATTCTCTTTGATTAACTCAAAGGATACCGATACCCACAACTATGTCGCACTAACGTAGCTATCGTTTAGACCATGTCGGTATACCCCGCACAGTTTCTACAACGTATTTCTACTTACCTATAATGTATCCTAAATCTGGGTATAGGATTCAAACCCAAACAAAGAACCAAAATGTAAAGCATATAAGTCAAACAATGTAAGCAAATAAATGTGATCTAACCCTAAGGTAACCCCACTTTTAGAATTTCCCCAGCAGAGTCGCCAGTTCTGTGATACGGTGGGAGAAACTGACTTGAGTGTTTTACATTTGATTGCAAATGTTGCGTTTAGCAAGATTCGCCACCGACTTTTCTTTTATCCAAAAGGAAAGGTGAAAAAGCACAGGAAAGACCTTTGAGATTATTTCTTGAGTTCGGGGGGGGGGGGGGGGGGGAGATTATGAAAAGGGAAGGTATTAGCACCATTTTCATCTATGATTTTCCATGGGCTCTTAGTTACTTGCTAGATCACTTGCTTTTGTTTGAAATTATGCTTTGTGTGGTTTTGAAAGTATTTTTGAAAAGAGGCCATCGTTTAGGCAATCTTTGTAATGATACTCGTTCGTAAGAATGTATACAAAGATGTTTGATCTTTTGAAAATGTTTTCAATTTTGTAAGATGTTTGAAAGTGTATGTGATTGTTTTCAAAATAGCAAGGATGTTTGTTTTGAAATGGAGCAAGTAATTAGGAGCAATCTACCTACTCAAATGTATTTCTTATTCATTTTCTCTTCTTTGACATTGTTGTTTTACCATTGATTTGGTAAGCAACCCTATCTTTGAATGTAAACGGGACGGGCGTGGGTCATCGTATAACCATGATTAGCAATGTTGCAAGGTATCTTAGCATTCTTTTTAAGGGACTAAGATCATTTGTAAGGCAACTTACATAGCGTCATCGAGGGACTATGATCTTGTATTTTCTTGTTTTTGCTAAGATACCTTATATGCGTAATATGGCCATTTTTGTAAGGCAGCCAAGTGGAGTAACCCTAGGAGTGCTTGTGTGCAAGTGTATTGTTTTCATGCTTGATTTTGTCTTGAATTAGAGTTTTCTACTTGATTGATTTTATTCTTTCCATACAAACCCTAATTACTAGCATTTGCATATAAAGCGATAAATTGCGGAAAGTAAAATTACTACGCTATTACATCATTAGGGGAGGGGTGTACAAATTACAAATGGGGGTTGCAAAAAAATATAAACCTAGTTAGTCTATTACAACCATATTGAATGGGTATTGATGTGCAAAGATTTAAATATACAAGATGAAATAAATATACAAGAAATGTAATTGTTAAGAAAATGAGTATTTTGGATTTTTATGAGAAAAAGGGAAATCATTTTAACCTAATTAATTAAAGAAAATAATTAATTAAACTAATAAAAGTAAACCTAATTTACTAAGAAAAGATTTTTAAATAAAACCCTAAATCTATTAATTGATTAAAAAGAAATTAAGTTTATAAGAAAAGCATTTTTTTTTTGTTATTTTTGTCTTGGAAATAAATTATAGTGTTGTAAAATATTTTTTGGCCTTTTTTTATATTAAAATAAATATATTTTAATTAGTGTAAAAGAAAATAAATAATAACCTAGTTTTAAATTAAATTTACAAGACTAGTTAGTAAAAATAAATAAAGTATAGAATAAAATAATTTTTTGTGTGAGAAAAATATTTAAATTATGTCAAAACATAAATCTACTATTTTTATATTTTTTATGATTTTTAGTATTTTAGAAAATATATTTAAAAGATAAAAATGAAATAAATAAATAAATACAGATGGGCCTGGGGGTGCCAAAAGTCAGGATGGGGGTCAGCAAAGAAAAAAACATAAGGCCCACTTGTTGGAAGCCTAGGCGCCTAGTTGGAAAAAATGAGAAAAAATGCTGAAAAATAATGGCAAAAGGTAGCGTTGGGTATCGAACCCAAGACCTTCCATACACACGCGCGCTACCTTTGCCATTGGGGTGGCTGTACATCTGTTAATACAAATGAAACAATAAATACATAAGGTAAAACGTCTCCATGACCTGTACTTCGTCTTCAACCTTCAGCCATCCGGACCATCTGTATCTCATTCATTTCTCAACAAAAATGAAAAATGCAAACATGAAAATTGTGCTATTTTTCCTCGCAAATCTAACTATATAACTTATGTAAGCTAAAAGTCAAAGATGAAGATTTATTTTGTTGGCCCTAAATTGAAACCTAATTTTTTCAGAAAGTTCAAGTCTAAAATTCTCTACATACAATCAATATAAATGAAAACTATGAACATGGTCAGTTCTAGAGCAATGATATCTATATTTTATCTTCACAAATCAGAAACAAATGATGCCTGTATGAAGAGATGGAAGTTTGAAAACTTACCTCTTGCAGCTGGAGTCGTGAATGGAGTTTGAACAACTTTAGAGATGGCCTGATGATCTGTTTAGCTTGCCAGGACCTCCTTGAGTGTATTCTAACTCTTACTTTGCTTTGAAAGTCCCTGAATCTCCCTACTCAAGTCAACCTGCAAGCTTGATATTTGAAAATGGTGGATAGTGATGTAGGGGTTACAGTCTTGAAACAGGGGCCTGGATCACTTGTGTATGATGTATGTAATGTGTTTGAATGATTAAGAATTAAAACACACAAGTGGAAATGGAGATGGAGAGTTTTGGCTCAAAACTGTCAAGTTGAGCAGTCTTGTGCAGCAAAGGTGTTTGGGACAGTTTTTGGATGCTTGAAATTGTGTCTTAGCTTGCAATAAACTTGTTAATATGTATGGAAAAGATTAGAGCACAAAATCACTCTAGCTTTCCGAGTTATAGGGTTATGCCTCCATAACTTGCTTTTTAAGAAAAGTGAAATAACAAATCTCAAGTATTATACAAGCATGTTCTGAGCTTTCTTAGGTCCTAGACACATTGCTTTTGGTTTATAGGAGTTATGTGTGCAGAAAGAGCAAGTTAGAAGCTCAAGACAAGTTGACTTTGTGATTAAAGCAACTTTTCAAGAATGGAATGGTAGCTTTCTTCCAAAAATGGCAAATTGGCTTGGACAATGCTTGGAACACTTGGATAATAGCTCAAAAGCAAGTGTAATCTTCTTATTATAGAGATATCTTTAGGTTTAGAGGCCTGCAAAACAATATTGTGCAGCATAGGTTTGCAATTGGATTTTTGTTCATCACAAAATGCCTTGTGATTCAAGTGACAAAACACCAACTTCATCTCTTCGATTCTCCATACTCAAGAATGATCTCAAAGAGTTCTTTGACATTTTGGAAAGCTTGAAATGTTCTATACAACCCATCTTTGAATTTATTTTGAATATTCCCCTTGGAACTATATGAAAAACTGCCATGAAGTTAGGTCAAAATCCTGGCCAAATTAGGGCAAAATTTCACTAAGTGTTTAGTTTCATGACCCTATGTTCTTGAAATTATAACTTGAGATCCAAGCACTTTTGGAAGAAGATGTGTGAATTAAAGTTGTATATTTCATGGAGATCTAAAACTTTCATGTTGGAAGTTTCTCTTGAATCATCTTGCATCATGGTGAAAATTTGGCTCAAAGTTATGAAAAAACATGAAATTTCCAACACTTTGAAAAATTTCTATGTTTAGAAATTTTGACTTTTCAAAATGAAATCTTGACTTTTTGATTTCTTGATGAATAAGTTTCATATTTTTACATGTTTTGATGAATTATGATTTTTGGCACTTGAATTTGACCAAAAAGTCAAAGTTTGACTTTTCAGTGTACAATTGACTTTTGATTAGTTAATTGCAAAATTCATCTGTCAATCCAATGGATTTGCAATGTTTTAAATCATGTCATTAGGTCAAAATGATGTAATTGGATTCTTGAGATCATTCCTTAAATTAATTGACCATTTTCTATGTCAAAAATTAGAAATTACCCTTTTCCCAGTCAAAACCCTAATTTTGACCATTTTGCCCTTTTGGAGATTTGATCAAATTTTTTGAGGAATTATGGTCCAAACTTGATCAAATAAAACATATGGGTTTAAAATGCTTATGTGGATCAAAATTTATGAAGTTTGACTGTAAATTGGCCATGGTTGACTTTTTCCCCAATACAACTAATTTTTAGGTCAACTGCTCAATTGACTGAGCAAAAATGTGATCCAAGGCTTGAAACTTGACATGAGTAATCTTGGGGGTCCATAATGGTCCATGAAAGTCATATGAAGAATTTATAGTTCAAAAATCCTTGTGCAAAATCAAACCCTAATTTTGGTCATCAGTGCCTAAGGAGGTGTCTTGAGCTGATCAAACCCTAGTGCAGTCTTGAGCCTAATGAGATCTTGTGAGCAAATTCTTGATAAGTGAGAGGGCAAATTTTGGGGTACAACAGCTACCTACTCACTAATAGTAGGATAACATTGTCTAAATGATAGGGGGAAAAGAACTACCTTTTCAACTATAAAAGGAGATAGCTGTTAGAAGTTTGCTCAAAAATATTTTGCACTTACACAACTACTACTTTTCAAAAGTAACTTTCAAAATATTTGTTTTATTAACACTCTTGAGGACTGATACAAGAGTTAAACAAAGCAAATCGTTGAACTAAGGCATTTTCCAAACATTTTCAAAATACACAAAGCACAAAGGTACTTTCAAAATGAGCAAACCTCTAAGAGCCCGTAGATAACTATAGATGGAAAGGGTGCTAACACCTTTCCTTTCCATAATATACCCCCCTTACTCAGAAAATTCACGAAAAAGTCTTTTTCTATTCTTTTCACCCTTTCCTTAATTTGGATAAAAGAAAAGTCGGTGGCGACTCTTACTTACCGCAACATCTGCGAACACAAAATGCAAAACCAGTATATAACAGTCGGTTCTGCCACCGTATTACACAAGTCATCATCATCATCATCATCATCATCACTATCATGTATATCATCTCACACAATCAAACATTCATGCAACATCATCGTACTCAATCATAATACCAATCTCATTGATTCCCTCATCATATTCACAATTTCATATTACATCAAAATACCAGAATAATACAAGAATCTAGAAAATCATTTGATACTGTTTTCAAATTATTTTTATTAGATAGAAAATATATTTATCTTTCTGTGGATTCAAACGGCGCGTCAAACGGACACCCGAGTCAAAAGTGTTAGAATCCATCCTTAACTTAGATTTTTTCCGGTTCTTGATTCCTACGGTGAATCTTCTTGCCCTAGCCTCTTAGTGCTCTTTCTCCTCTTCCCACTTCTACGCTTACTTTTGTTCTTACGTTCTAATTTCTAATTCTCTATTCCCACTCTATTATATTCCAACAATAACCTTAGTCTTCCCAATTACATTATTATTTAATTATTATAAAATAACACTAGTTCTATTATTCTACTAATAATTTCATTTAGTTATTATAAAATAATAATAAGTCAATTATTTAATCCAAGTAATGCTAAAAACTTATTTATTCCTCACACCCTTATGTTTCGACACATTTGGGTCATACACCCCTATCCCTCAACTTCTATAATTTCCAAAGCATCTAATTCCTGGAAGTTACATTAAAACACATCATAAAATTCACCAACGCATCATATTACATCACATCATCCAATTATTTTAAATAAAATAATTCTAACTAAATCGGGATGTTACACCTTTCGTCATGATGTCTGCATTCTGATTCTCAATTCTGCAGTGTTCCAAGTTAAGCTTCCCTTTAGCTACTTGCCCCCGAAGATAATGAAACTTTATTTTGATGTGTTTGCTTACGCCATGTGCTATCAAATTCTTCGCTAGATTGATAGCTGAGATGTTATTAATCTTTATGGTAACTTCTCCATAATCTTCCCTTAAAATCTCTTCAGTTCACCATTCATGTTGCTTAACATGCAAAAAGAGAAGCAACTATGTGCTCAACTTCACATGACAATAGTCCCACTACTGGTTCTTTTCTAAAACTCCAAGCAACTAGTGCACCACCTAGCATGAACACATAACCAACTTGAGTCATTGTATCCCACTAGTTTGCATTATTTTCCTTTATCAGTTGCAGGAAACAAAATGCCATACTCAAAAGTTCCTTTGAGATACCTTAGTATCCTCTTCGTCACTGCTAGATGTGATACCTTTGGCTTCAGCATGAATCTTCTCACCATACATACACTGTATGCTAAATTAGGCCTTGTGTGACGAAGGTAACTTAATGACCCAATAAGTCTTATGTATTGGGTTGGATCGACATCATCTGAATCTGAATCTTTTGATTGTTGCATTCTTGGTTCAACAAGTGTTGATATCGAGTTACATTCTTCCATCTCAAATCTCTTGAGAATTTCACTAGCATATCTTCTTTAATGCATCATCAAACCTATAAAACTCTTGTAGAATTCAATGCGAAAGAAATATGAAACGTTGCCAGATCAAACATTTCGAGTTCCTTGTTGAGTCCACCTTTAAAGTCTTCTCTCTCCTTCTTGCAGCTATCTGTTATCAATAAATCATCGACATAGATACATAGTATAAGAAATTCACTCTTGCTTCTTCTTACATATACACCATGCTCAATTATGCACTTCACAAATTCCTTCTCCATTAAGAAACTATCAATATTTTTAGTCTAAGCTCTTTGAGCTTGTTTAAGTCCATACAAGGCTTTATGCAACATGTTTACCTTTCTATCTTCGCCATGTTTCACAACCCAATTGGTTGTGCAACATAAACTTCTTTGTCTAAAGGGTCATTCAGCAATGCACATTTCACATCCATCTGATATATGTGTTATCTTACCCCAAATTTGTCCGCCCTATTTCTAACAGTCAACTTATTTCAAACTTGGGTTTTATAAAAATTTTGGTTTATTTATACTAACATTTTAACATTGATTTATTTTTCTAATTTAAAAAATATATAATAGTTTACTTTAAATTTGTATTTCTTAAATAGCAAATATTTTCCCACCCTTCATATGTCTTCAAGTGCATTTGTATTTCAAATAAATGAGACAGTGCAATTGGTAAGGCTTGCAAGCATAAGGTCATTTTCGAGTTTTATTGATTATATTTTTTATAAAAAAATTCCTTTCATTTTGTTACTAACTTTATTTCCATTTTTCAAATTACAAAATTGCATTTTTTATTATTTTAATTCTAATTTTCGTTTTTATTTTAGGGTATTTTATAAAAATAATTATTTATTTGATTTTATGCATTTTTATTAAAAAGGAGTGCAAAAATCATAATAAATACCAAAAATATTTCCTTTTCTAGTTAGTTGTTTCTTATTGGTCAGTTTGTGTCCGTCTGTGTCATACTCAAGTTCTGATTGGTCAGCTTGCTGAATAAGGAAGATATGATTTAATTTTATTCTCTTTTTGCCCTTTAACCTAATTTTTCCATTCTATCAATAGACCTCTATTTTCACAGTTTAGATAATCTACAACATTCACACATCCACAGTTTCACAATCTCTCACAATTTCACTACACACAATTTTGCAATTTCAGTACACTTACACAATTTTCAACTTTCACTTTCATATATTTTTTTTTTAAAACTTCAATATTTATTTTGGCCAATTATATATGTATGAGGCCCCTCCTATCATTTTCAATTCCTTTTAATTTTAAGAATATTCTGATAATTTTTTTAAAATTAAAATCCATATCAACAATTTTCACAATTCATATTCACAATCAACACATACATCTAACCTTGTTAGTTTTTTGTCCATATTTTCAAACTTGCTCCCACATAAACATTTCACTTCCCACCTCCAAGTTACAATTTTCCTGCAAAAATCACAAGCCAATCCACCATTCAAAATCACTTTTTTTCAACTTACAATTTTTTCTCCATAACAAAACTTTTTTTCAACTTACAATTTTTTCTCCATAACAAAACTTGTAACAAATAAATCATGACATGAGACCCGGCCAAAATTTCAAAATATTCAACACCATCATTCTCATAAACCAAAACTTTATCAAATATATCAAAACCTTTTTCCTCACACAATATATGACACCATCAACGTAATTTTTACAACCACCAGTAACAACATGAAAATAATCCAAACAAAGTGGCAAGAACACAACATCAACAATACAATTTGAGCTTCTTTGTTTTTACAGAAAAAAGAAAAGGAAGAAGAACAAGCAAGGGCTGATTCCGACGACCAATCTCTAAACAACATCACGAATGTTGGAAGGGAGAGTTGAGAATGTTCATGATGAGAGAGATGAAAGCTTAAGGGGAGAGAGCGTGAACTAAAAAAAAAAATGTTCTTCTGCAAAATGTTTCACTTCTTTGTTTGCAATGCATCTATTTTTGTTTTAATTTTATTTTTAATTAAAGAGGTCCACGTGTCGTTTTCCAGTTGGTTGGCGTGAGGATTTGAAAAACTCAATCCCATGTTTTTCTCTTTATTTATTATTATATGATAATTTGTTTATATGTAAAAAATATGATAATTCGTTTCCCTACTAAGTATTTTTTTAATTATTTTTATTTGTTTTGTTTTAATATTTTTGTTTTCTTTTCATTTTTATTGATATTTTATGCTTTATTTAGTTTTTTTAATTTATTAATAGAGTTCTTTTTTTAGGCTTATACTAATTTGGTCTCTTTCTCTTTTCTTTCACACTTCAATTACTTTTTTACAAGTAATTTGTTAATTTTATTTATTTAAATTAGTTTAATTATTTATCAAGTTATCTTTTAATTAATTTAAATTGATTTAGTTAGTTAGTTATGCCTTTAAAAAAATACCGAAAATGTCAAAAACATGTCCTTAGTTCCTTCCTTGTACATAAATCGATTTTTTTTCTAATCAAATTAATTTAATATTTTTATAAATAATAGGATAGATGGATTTTACATCCACCACATTCTCGAATAATCGAATGGTTGGCTTAACACCTTATTAATTAATTATTCAAATCAAAATCTCTAAAAATCAAAAACAAATCAAATCAATTTCTTCGCCCCGTGCGATTTAATTCTAATAAGGATCAACTCCTTATGAAATCAATTTCTTCGTACAGCGCGATCTAATTCTAACAAAGATCAACTCTTTATAAACCAATCAAACTTAAAACAACTAACCAATAAAAAATCTTTTTTCTACTAACATAATAAAAAACTCAAGACTTTTTTTAATAAAGAATTGTCTGGTTTCTTTCTACTTGGATATAAAATCTTCGTCTACCATCTCTCAATTTTCAAACCTAGACAAGTTCAAAACCATTCGAAAACGACTTAATACGATTCTATAAAAAATAATAACTAAACCATTCGAACTACGAAAGACTCTGATTTCTTCTTAATAAGATAGTAGACCCACTGTTGAAAAACCAAGGCGAGTTCACTAACTAAAAAACTTAATTTTCCTTTGTTTTACTATATATGATAATATGTTTAAGGGTTAAATACGTTTTTGCTCCCTCTAAATATCTCAAATTTCATTTTTAGTTCCTCTAAATTTTTTATTTAAAGAATGGTCCTCCTAAAAATTAAATATTAACTTTTGGTCCCTCCTGACAAAATCGTAGCTAAAATGGTCTCTAATTTCTTCGCTAAATAAAAACCGTCACTAAGACTGTCGCTAAAACTGTCGCTAAAACAGTCTCTATGTTGTAAAAACTGTCGCTAAATTGCAGGAGGGACCAAAATTTAAAATTTAATTTTTTAGGAGGACCATTCTTTGATGGAAAATTTTAGAGGGACTAAAAACGATTTTGAGATATTTAGAGGGACTAAAAACTTATTTAACCCTATGTTTAAATAAAGAAATACTCGCATAAGTCCTAGATCTTAAAAGGATCCTCTTGAGTACAAGGGAGGTAAAGGGTTCCTGACACCTTCCTTTTATCTAATTAACTTACGAATCCAGTAATCTCTAAACAATTAGGGTTTTTCGTTCCTTGCCCCTCCTTAGAACAAAAAATAGTGGTGGCAACTCTCGTATTTTTTATCAATTATGACATGTGCTAATTGTTCAGTTCTGGTAGACCAACAACCAACCTGATTATTTCAATTCTAGCAACAGGTGCAAAAACTTCATCGAACTCAGTTCCTTCTTTCTGAAGAAATCATTTTGCCACAAGTATTGCCTTGTGTCGAGTTACTTCACCTTTGGGATTCAACTTCACTTTGTATATCCACTTGACATCAATTGCCTTATTTCCTTGAGGAAATTCGATAAGTGACCAAGTGTTATTGACTTTGATAGACTTTAATACCTCATTCATTTCTTTCACCCACTTTGAATCCTTCAATGCCTCAGCTGTATTGGCTGGTTCGACATATGCATAGAAAGCATAATGTACCAACTCACCCTTCATTATCAAACACATCATATGATGTAATCACACAATCTTGCAACCTTGCAGGCATGTGTCTAGGTCACTGAGGTCTGCTTGGCCCTGCATCACCTTTCATTTCTTCCTGTCAAACTTCTTCTCTTTCAAATTCAGTGGATTGTTCTTCACAAAAGATTCTCACTAAATCTTTGTAAACATTTTTAGTCTAATCCCATTCCTTAAGCTCATATATGATTACATCCATGCTGATCACTACTTGCTTGGTCACTGGGTTGAACAACTTACATCCTCCAGTCAAGTGATATCCTATTATGATCTTTTGACTTGACTTGTCATCAAGTTTTCTTCTCAACTGATCTGGCACATGTCTATGTGCTATAGATCTAACCACTTTAAGATGACTTAAGTTAGGCTTCACACCAAATCAACATTCTTCTGGCGTAATTCCTTCTAGCTTTTTTGTCGGACATTTTTTTAAGATATATGTTGCAGTCGACACAGATTCACCCCAAAATTCCTTGGGTAAATGCTTGCCTTTCAACATGCTTCTTATCATATTCATGATGGTTCGATTCTTCCTTTCTACAGTTCCATAATGTTGTGGAGTGTAGGGTGGCCCCACCTCATGCACAATTCCTTCTTTCTCAAATAGCATGTCGAAGTCTCTCGACACATATTCTCCATTACCATCGGTTCTCAAAATCATAAGCTTTCGACCACTTTGTCTTTCAACCATAGTTAAATATGACAAATACCTTGATTACTTCACTTTTCTTCTTGATCAGGTAAGTCCATAATTTTCTACTAAAACCATCTATGAACGTGACAAAGTATTTGATATCTCCAGTTGAGTTCACCAGGATAGGACCACATACATCAGAGTATATGATTTCAAGAATAGCCTTTGACTTGCTTCCCGCATCCTAGCTGAAGCTATTCTTGTGTTGCTTCCCCTGCACACATTCCTCACACACCTCGTTTGGAATGTTGATTTCTGGAAACCATGAAACCATATTTCTTCTTTTCAAATATTTGATGTCTTTGAAGTTGATATGGCCTAGTCGATAATGCCATATCCATTCACCCTTGCTAGCTGTTATTATAAGGAACTTATGCTCCATCACATTTAGTTCAATCTTGAAGATTTTATTCTAAGACATATGAGCCTTTAAGATTAACCTTCCATTTGCATCGACGACTCTCATCGTCTTGTCTTTAATTGTCACTTTATAATTCTTTTCGACCAATTGTCTTATACGGAGCAAATTGTTCTTCATGCATGGTGTGTACAACATGTTGGAAATTGCTGACTGTTACCATCTTTCCTCATAATTAGAACATCATCATGTTCTTCATTGAGAGCTTTATGTTGTCAAATCAATTTTATTTTCCAGACATCTGTGATGACCATCCTGAATCCAAGTATCATTGGTACTTGAAGCTCTTATACCATATGTTGGAAATCTAACAAATATTATGGAGAATTTCTATCAATCTTGATGGACAAGATTTTTATCGATACAAAATAACAATAAAAAAGAAAGAATTGGGGTTTGAACAAAATAAGGAGAAGATGATGATTTACTGCAGAGTTTCTCTCTGCCCACAAACTATGGAAAATATTATTCACTTGCCACAACAAATTATGTGAATACAAGTTGTTAGAAAAAAACATGGGTTACTCATTCTATGTATAATTGAGATAGCTTTCTCCCTAAGCTAAAGCTCAAAACTATAAAAGCCTAAAATACATATTTTAGACCTAAGTCGAAATCCTATATAAAGTTAACTGCTTCGACACTTCAACATACTACAACTTTGACATACAACTCGACACACACTAGCCTATGTTCGACTCACCCTTCTTATATCGAGCAACATGTTGCTTCGACATAATGAATTACACTTTTAACACATCACCTAATTCATTGTGTCTAATCTATCTATATTCATCACATCTCTTAGTCTTATGAATACTTCAACCTGCACATCTTTTGTCATGATATCTACAATCTGATTCTCAATTCTCCAGTGTTCCAAGTTTAACTTCCCTTTAGCTACTTGCCCTCAAAGATAATGGAACCTCATTTTGATGTGTTTACTTTTTCCAGATACTATCGTATATTTCGCCAGATTGATAGCTGACATGTCGTCGATCTTCATGGTAATTGCTCCATAATTTCCCCCTGAAATCTCTTTGACCAAGTTCTGCATCCATGTTACTTAACATGCACAAAGAGAAGCAACTATGTACTTAGCTTCACATGACGATAGTGCCACTACTGGTTCTTTTCTCGAACTCTAAGCAATTGGTGTACCACCTAGCATAAACACATAACCAGTTGTGGATTTTCTATCCTCATAATCACTACACCAACTTAAGTCAGTGTATTTCACTAGTTTGCATTCTTTTCCTTTATTAGTTACAGGAAACATAACGCCATGCTCGAGAGTTCCTTTGAGATACCTTAGTATCCTTTTCATCGCTTCTAGATGTGATACCTTTGGCTTCTGCATGAATTTTCTCACCATACCTACATTGAAAGCTAAGTCAAGCCTTGTATGACAAAGGTACCTTAATGACCCAATAAGTCTTATGTATCTCGTTGGGTCGGTATCATCTTCATCTGAATCTTTCGAAATTTGCATTCTTGGTTCAGTAGGTGTCGAAGTTGAGTTACATTCTTCCATCTCAAATCTCTTGAGAATTTCACTTGCATGTCTTATTTGACGCATCACCAAACCTATACTACTCTTTTAGAATTTAATGCCAAGGAAATATGAAATGTCGCCCAAATCAAACATTTTGAATTCCTTCTCGAGATCTCCTTTGAAGTCTTCGATATCCTTCTTGCAGCTACCTGTTATCAACAAGTCATCAAAATAGAGACATGGTATAAGCAATTCACTCTTGCTTATTCTTACATATACTCCATACTCAGTTGTGAACTTCACAAATTCCTTCTCCCTTAGGAAACTGTCAATATTTTTATTCCAAGCTCTTGGAGCTTGCTTAAGTCCATACAAGGCTTTATACAGCCTGTTTACCTTGTGAGGGCAAGGTTCCTTCAATAAGGTTTTCAATGATGTCAAAACTTTCCACTATATATTGGAAATGTTGCTAGATGATTTGGTGAACAAGGTAGCATGAAAAGTGCTCAAGAATTGGTATTTTTAGAAATTTTCGTGATGTGAGCCGACTCAAAGAAAGCTCAGGTCGACGCATGATTGAAAGTTGCTCCTTTGGGAAGTCTCGGATTTGCTCATGTCGACTGTATGGTCGACTCATCCTGGAAGCAATATTTAGAAACTATGCATTGATGCATAGCCTTGGAGAGGTCGACGCATGAATACTGTACTTTGCCATAAGGTACTTTCAGGAATCCTCAGGTCGAGTCACCCTTTTGCATAGGTCGACGCATGGATTGTAATGCCCATAACTTAATTAATTATTTAAATTAAATTATTTTTGGAATATTTGAGAAGATGTGTTGTGATTAATTGGATTTAATTATTTTATTAAGTGGTGAAATAATATCAGAAGTATAATATTATTTGATGTGAGCTTGTTTTTAAGGAATAGAAGTAGTAATAAGGGGGTGTATTAGTTTTAAGCCCAATAAGGAATAAAGAATAATAGGTTATTTTATTGTTGTTAGAAAGAATAGAAAAGAGGAGGCAGTAGAAGAATAAGGATTTAGAAGAAGAACGTGAAGCTACTGGAAAAAGAGGAAAAACGGCAGAATGAGAATTCAACCAGAAGATTATAGAGAGACCTTCAATCCAAGGTAAGGGTGGGGTTCTGACTCTATAATTGGGTTCATGATGATTGGTGTTTGGGGTTAGAGGTGATTGTTGTCTTGTTCATGAATTGAATGTTTATGATGTTGTATGATGTGGAATTGATGAATTATAGATGAATGATGATGTCCCGAAGCTGTTTAATTGATGTAGAATTATAAGGTAACTGTAAGTAATGATTATCTATGATTAGATTAAGTTTTTAGGGCCTAAAGTATAGAACCCGTAGTGAAAACACAAAGAAAATCACAGAATTTATGCAGGATGGAGCAGTATGCGTCGACCCCAACATGATGTGTCGATATAAGAAGGTTTAGAGACTCAGGATGAGTCGATATGAAGAGGTTTTGCATCAATACATGAGTGCTTTTAGACTCAGAATGAGTCAATCCATAGGGGCATGTGTCGATACATGCTGTGTGTAAGACTCAGTATGAGTCGATCCAAGAGAGGATGCATCGACTCATGTTGCGAATTCAGTGTAGTACGCGTCGATCCAAGGAGGTATGTGTCGACCCATGTTGTCTGGTTTTTGGCAGATTCAGTTTGAAAATGCTGTAACTTGAGTTTTCGGATACTGTTTGAGATGTCGTTCGAAGCGTTAAATAGCTAATGTGATGGGCTTTATTCCTGAGGATTAAAATGAAGAATAAGAAGTGTAGTCCTAGTAGCCAGTTTATGGATTTAGATTTAGTTCTCGTGTTGATCGTTATGTTGATTTTGTATGTAGAATGATGAAGATGAGATGCTTAGAGGCTGCTGGTTGGTTTGTAACAGTAGGACTAATAATAATAATGATATAAGATTACAGAATAGCAGTCTGTAGATGTTTGATGACTTAGAAGTAATCCTTAGTTGATTAGCTAATTTTAGGTAATATCTAGTATAGGACTGTGATCAACGTTGTGAAATTGATGAGTTATTGTCATATTAAAGTACAACTGAGTTGTTGATGAGATGTTATTAATGAGGTTGTGTTTGATGAATAAATGATGTTTGATGAATTCATATGAATGATATGATATGTTTGATGAAGAGATATTGAGATGCTTTTGAGACGTAGGCCTTTGGCCAACGATGATGTTGTATTGAGATGTTGTTAAGTGTGGTGTTGTTATTACATTCATGATTGTGTCACATACATTGCATTCTGAGATGGAGCTTATGCTCGTTGAGATGGCATGTATTGGTGAATGTTGAGATGAAGGCTTATGCCTTGTTGATGCCTTTATTAATTGGCAAATTTTTGAGATGGGAGTTCTGCTCCAAATGGTACCATATGCATTTTCATAGTATTGAGTCGCATTATATGACTTCATAAAGAAGTGGGTATTGATGTGGTGAATGTGTATTATTATTGTTGATTATGAGATGAGAAATGGTGATGTTATGTGATCTAATTTAATATATTAATTATCATGCATTTTATTATATTGTTAGATATCTCACCCCTCATGTTTGAATGTTGCCCTTATGTTGGTAACGTGCAGGTAATCAAGAGTGAAGGTTGTATACCTTCAGTAGTTTGAGTCAGTGTCATTGCTATGATATGTAACACTCGGGGGGATGAACGCTTGTTGCTTTTGATTGTTGATTATTCAGTTGTTGAACTTTAAGTTGATTATTATTAAATTAAGTTGTTTTGAAGTTGCTGTAATGATGACAAAGATGTTATTAAGAATTTCCGTTGCGTAGATGTTGAATTATTTAATTAAAGATGTCATGATGATGGTTCATCCGATGTTTTAAAAGTGTTATATATCCACGATGAATGCAATGAATTTTGATAGAAGAATTTATGGCATCCCGATTCATTTGCGTGAATGATGTTTATAAATCTGATTTATTTATATAATCTACCGGGGTAGAATTGGGGTGTTACAAAGTTGGTATCAGAGCAAAAGGTTGGTCCGACCTTGTCGTCAAGTCGTAGTTGTCTAATAATCGAGTATTGTTAATTTGAGTTCTAACTGTTGTTTATGTTGTAAGTGAGAAGTTGAGATGGCTGGAAGGAATGATGTTGCACTTGCTGCTGCTTTAGAAGCAATGGCTCATGAGATGGAAAATCAGCCGAATGTTGACGGGAATGCTGGATCTCCTAGCTTGGCGACTTTCCAGAGAGAGAATCCACCTACGTTCAAGGGAAATTATAATTCTGACGGAGCATTGGAGTGGTTGAAAGAGATTGAGAGAATCTTCCGTGTGATGGACTGCACTCCAGCGTAGAAGGTTCAGTATGGGACTCATATGCTAGCAGCCGAGGCTGATGACTGGTGGCTAGAGACTTGTCAGAAGGTGGAAGTTGCAGGTGAGAATGTCACTTGGGCTGTGTTCCGAAGGGAGTTTTTGAGGAAGTACTTTCCTGAAGATGTCCGTGGTAAGAAAGAGATTGAGTTCCTTGAGCTAAAGCAAGGAAATATGTCGGTTGTTGAGTATGCTGCCAAGTTTTTTGAGTTGGCTAAGTTTTATCCACACTACGCTGATGCAGATGCTGAGTTTTCGAAGTGTATCAAGTTTGAGAACGGGTTGCGCCCGAAGATCAAGAAGGAAGTTGGATACCAGAAGATCTGTGTCTTTGCTAATTTGATTGATAGTTGTCGGATTTATGAGGAGGATAATAATGCTCATTACAAGATTATCAGTGAGAAGAGGGGTAAGCACCAACAGAATCGTGGTAAGCCTTATGATACCCCAGCTGGTAAAGGTAAACAGAAAGTTGCTCAAATTCAGAGGACTAGTGGGGGAGATGCTCCTGCTGGTGTGGTTTGCTTTAAGTGTGGAAAACCTGGGCACAAGAGTAATGTGCGCACTACTGAAGTGAAGAGATGTTTCTGTTGTGGAAAGAACGACATGTTGTATCGGAGTGTGAACATAAGGATGTGATATGTTTCAATTGTAGAGAAGAAGGGCACATTGGTAGTCTGTGTCTGAAACCGAAGAGGGCTCCGACAAGTGGTAAAGTGTTTGCTCTGGTTGACGATCAGACGGATGCCGAGGACAGACTTATCAGAGGTACATGTTTCATTAATAGTACTCCTTTAATTACTATTATTGATACCAGTGCTACGCATTGTTTTATTGCTGCGGATTGTGTTGAAAGATTGGGTCTTATGTTGTCATCTTTGAATGGGGAAATGGTCGTCGATACTCCAGCCAAGGGGTCGGTGACTACTTCTTTTTTGTGTTTGAAGTTTCCCTTGTCGATCTTCGGCAGAGACTTTTCTGTTGATTTGGTTTGTTTACCGTTAAGAGGTTTAGATGTGATTTTGGGTATGAACTGGTTAGAACATAATTGTGTTCATATTAACTGTTATGACAAGTCGGTGAAGTTTTCTACTCCTAAAGCAGAAGAAGATGGTTTGTTGTCTGCTAGACAGTTGAGGAAGTTGGTGCAAGAGGAAGCACATATGTTCTCGTTGATGGCGTCACTATCTGTAGAGACTCAAGCTATAATTGAGGAATTGTAAGTGGTGTGTGAATTTCCTGAAGTTTTCCCTGATGAGATTCCTGATGTACCGCCGGAGAGGGAAGTTGAATTTGCTATTGATCTTGTACCTGGTACCAGACCTGTGTCTATGGCACGATACATGATGTCTACATCTGAATTGTCAGAGTTAAAGAAGCAATTGGAGGAGTTACTCGAAAAGAAGTTTGTAAGACCAAGTGTATCACCGTGGGGAGCTCCAGTGTTATTAGTAAAGAAGAAATATGGGAGCATGAGGCTTTGTGTTGACTATAGATAGTTGAATAAAGTGATAATTATGAACAAGTATTCGCTTCCAAGAATAGATGGCTTAATGGATCAATTGGTGGATGCTCGTGTGTTTAGTAATATTGATTTGAGGTCGGGTTACCATCATATTAAAGAGAAGGATGAAGATATCCAGAAGACAGCTTTCAGGACGCGTTATGGACATTATGAGTATTCGGTGATGCCTTTTGGTGTTACTAACGCGCTGGGAGTATTCATGGAATATATGAATCGTATCTTTCATACTTATTTGGATTGGTTCGTAGTGGTGTTCATTGATGATATTTTGATTTACTCTAAGTCAGAAGAAGAGCATGTTGAACACTTAAGAGTAGTATTACAAGTTTTGAAAGAGAAGAAGTTGAATGCAAAGCTGTCCAAGTGCGAGTTTTGGTTAAAAGAGGTTAGTTTTCTTGGTCATGTGATTTCAGGTAGTGGTATTGTTGTAGATCCATCGAAGGTTGATAATGTGTTGCAATGGGAAACTCTAAAGTCATCTACTGAGATTAGAAGCTTTTTGGGATTAGCTGGTTATTATAGAAGGTTTATCGAAGGTTTTTCCAAGTTAGCACTTCCATTGACTAAGTTGATTTGTAAAGGTATAGCTTTTTTTTGGGATGTTCAGTGCAAAGAAAGTTTTGCGGAATTGAAGAAGAGGTTGACGTCGGCTCCGATTTTGACGTTGCCTAATCCAGGAGAGCCTTTTATGATGTATTGTGATGCTTCTAAGATGGGTTTAGGAGGTGTGCTTATGCATAATGGTAAGGTAGTTTCTTATGCGCCAAGGCAGTTAAGGACTCATGAGAAGAACTATCCTACGCATGATTTAGAGCTTGCTGCAGTTGTTTTTGTATTGAGGATTTGGAGGCATTATCTTTATGGTTCTAGATTTGAAGTGTTTAGTGACCATAAGAGTTTGAAGTATCTTTTAGATCAGAAGGAGTTGAATATGAGGCAGCAAAGATGGTTGGAATTGTTAAAGGATTATGATTTTGGTTTGAATTATCATCCAGGAAAAGCGAACGTGGTAGCTGATGCGTTAAGTCAAAAGACTTTACATATGTCAGCAATGATGGTTAAAGAGTTGGAATTAATTGAGCAATTCAGAGATATGAGCTTAGTTTGCGAGGTTACTCCGCGAAGTATTATGTTGGGTATGTTGAAGATTAACAATGAATTTCTAGACAGTATCAGAGAAGCTCAGAAGTTGGATGTTAAACTGGTAGATTCGATGGTTATAATCGATCAGTTTGAGAATAGTGATTTTAAGTTAGATGTGCAGGGTGTGTTGAAGTTTCGTAACCAGATTTGTATTCCTGATGATGCTGAGATGAAGAAGGTGATACTGGAAGAGAGCCATAGAAGTAAGTTAAGTATTCATCCAAGAGCTAAAAAGATGTATCGAGATTTTAAAGATTTGTTTTGGTGGCCTGGAATGAAGAGTGATGTGGCTCGATTTGTGTATGCATGTTTGACTTGTCAGAAGTCAAAAGTTGAACATCAGAAGCCTGTAGGGTTGATGCAACCGTTAGAAGTTCCAGAATGGAAATGGGATAACATTTCAATGGACTTTGTGACGGGGTTGCCTAATACTTTAAGAGGGCATGATTAAATTTGGGTGATTGTTGATAGGCTTACAAAGTCGGCTCATTTTATTCCTATTAACATCAATTTTCCAGTGTCGAAGTTGGCTGAGATTTATACTAGTGTAATTGTGAAGCTGCATGGTGTTCCTTTGTGCATTGTGTCAGATAGAGATCCAAGATTTACTTCTGATTTTTGGAAGAGTTTGCAAGAAGTGTTGGGTTCTAAGTTGAGATTGAGTTCAGCGTATCATCCTCAGAAAGATGGTCAGACTGAACGGACGATTCAATTGTTGGAAGATTTGCTGAGGGCATGTGTTCTTGAGCAGGGAGGTTCGTGGGATACTCATCTTCTGTTGATAGAGTTCACTTATAATAACAGTTACCATTCCAGTATTGGGATGTCACCTTTTGAAGCGTTGTATGGTCGGAGATGTAGAACTCCTTTATGTTGGCATGAATCTGGTGAAAGTGTAGTACTTGGACCTGAACTTGTTCGTGAAACTACTGAGAAGGTGAAGCTGATTCGAGAAAAGATGAAAGTTTCCCAAAGTAGACAGAAGAGTTATCATGACAAACGAAGGAAGGATTTAGAGTTTCAAGCGGGTGACCATGTGTTTTTGAGAGTTACACCTGTGACTGGTGTTGGGCGGGCGTTGAATTCTAAGAAGCGCACTTCTCGTTTTATTGGACCATATCAGATTTCAGAGAGAGTGGGGAATGTTTCTTATAGAGTGGCTTTACCGCCTAATATTTCGAATTTGCATGACGTGTTTCATATGTCACAACTCTGGAAGTATATTCCAGATCCATCTCATGTGATTCCTATGGACGATGTGCAAGTACGGGATAATCTTACGGTGGAGACGATGTCTGTACGAATCGCGGATCATGAAATAAATACTCTGAGGGGCAAAGAGATTTCTTTGGTTAAGGTGGTTTGGCTAGGAGCTGCCATAGAAAGCATGACTTGGGAGTTGGAGAGCAAGATGCGAGACTCCTACCATGAGTTGTTTGATTGAGGTAGATTTTCGAGGACGAAAATATTCTAAGTGGGGGAGAATTGTAACGCCCGTAATTTAATTAATTATTTAAATTAAATTATTTTTGGAATATTTGAGAAGATGTGTTGTGATTAATTGGATTTAATTATTTTATTAAGTGGTAAAATAATATTAGAAGTATAATATTATTTGATGTGGGCTTGTTTTTAAGAAATGGAAGTAGTAATAAGGGGGTGTATTAGTTTTAAGCCCAATAAGGAATAAATAATAATAGGTTATTTTATTGTTGTTAGAAAGAATAGAAAAGAGGAGGCAGTAGAAGAATAAGGATTGAGAAGAAGAACATGAAGCTGCTGGAAAAAGAGGAAAAACGGCAGAACGAGAATTCAACTGGAAGATTATAGAGTGACCTTCAATCCAAGGTAAGGGTGGGGTTATGACTCTATAATTGGGTTCATGATGATTGGTATGTGGGGTTAGAGGTGATTGTTTTCTTGTTCATGAATTGAATGTTTATGATGTTGTATGATGTGGAATTGATGAATTATAGATGAATGATGATGTCCCGAAGCTGTTTAATTGATGTAGAATTATAAGGTAACTGTAAGTAATGATTATCTATGATTAGATTAAGTTTTTAGGGCCTAAAGTATAGAACCCGTAGTGAAAATACAGAGAAAATCGCAGAATTTATGTAGGATGGAGCAGTATGCGTCGACCCCAAACATGATGTGTCGATACAAGAAGGTTTAGAGACTCAGGATGAGTCGACACGAAGAGGTTTTGCATTGAGACATGAGTGCTTTTAGACTCAGGATGAGTCGATCCATAGGGGCATGTGTCGATACATGTTGTGTGTAAGACTCAATATGAGTCGATCCAAGAGAGGATGCGTCGACTCATGTTGCGAATTCAGTGCAGTACGCGTCGATCCAAGGAGTTATATGTCGACCCATGTTGTCTGTTTTTTGGTAGATTCAGTTTGAAAATGCTATAACTTGAGTTTTCGGGTGCTGTTTGAGATGCCGTTCAAAGCGTTAAATAGCTAATGCGGTGAGCTTTATTCCTGAGGATTAAAATGAAGAATAGGAAGTGTAGTCCTAGTAGCCAGTTTATGGATTTAGAGTTAGTTCCCGTGTTGATCGTTACGTTGATTTTGTATGTAGAATGATGAAGATGAGATGCTTAGAAGCTGTTGTTTGGTTTGTAACAGTAGGACTAATAATAATAATAATGATGTAAGATTACAGAATAGCAGTTTGTAGATGTTTGATGACTTAGAAGTAATCCTTAGTTTATTAGTAATTTTAGGTAATATCTAGTATATGCCTATGGTCAACGTTGTGAAATTGATGAGTTATTGTCGTATTAAAGTACAACTGAGTTGTTTACGAGATGTTATTAATGAGGTTGTGTTTGATGAATAAATGATGTTTGATGAATTAATATGAATTATATGAGATGTTTGATGAAGAGATGTTGAGATTCTTTTGAGACGTAGGCCTTTGGCCAATGATGATGTTGTATTGAGATGTTGTTAAGTGTGGTGTTGTTATTACATTCATGATTGTGTCGCATACGTTGCATTCTGTGATGGAGCTTATGCTCGTTGAGATGGCATGTATTGGCGAATATTGAGATGAAGGCTTATGCCTTTTTGATGCCTCTATTAATTGGCAAATTTTTGAGATGGGAGTTCTACTCTAAATGTTACCACATGTATTTGCATAGTATTGAGTCGCATTATATGACTGCATAAAGAAGTGGGTATTGATGTGGTGAATGTGTATTATTGTTGTTGATAATGAGATGAGAAGTGGTGATGTTATGTGATCTAATTTAATATATTAATTATCATGCGCTTTATTATATTGTTAGATATCTCACCCCTTCTGTTTGAATGTTGCCCTTATGTTGGTAACGTGCAGGTAATCGAGAGTGAAGGTTGTATACCTTCAGTAGTTCGAGTCGGTGTCATTTCTATGATATGTAACACTCGGGGCGATGAACGCTTTTTGCTTTTGATTGTTGATTATTCAGTTGTTGAACTTTAAGTTGATTATTATTAAATTGAGTTGTTTTGAAGTTGCTGTAATGATGACAGAGATGTTATTAAGAATTTCTGTTGCGTAGATGTTGAATTATTTAATTAAAGATGTCATGATGATGGTTCATCCGATGTTTTAAAAGTGTTATATATCCACGATGAATGCAATGAATTTTGATAGAAGAATTTGTGGCATCCCGATTCGTTTGCATGAATGATGTTTATAAGTCTGACTTATTTATATAATCTGCCGGGGTAGAATTGGGGTGTTACATGGATTGTGCACACTATCATATGGCACGTTTGGGAATGCTCAGGTCTAGTCACCCTTCTGGATAGGTCGACGCATGGATTATGGACATTGTCATATGGCACCTTCGGGAATACTCAGGTCGAGTCACCCTTCTGCATAGGTCGATTGTTTGCTCGTTAAAGCTATTTTTCTGTCTGTTAGATGGGTCCTGAATTTAGATAACATATATAATCTTTTTTGGTTCTATCATTTGGTTTTCAACAAGAAAAGTGAAATAGATACACAAGGTACTCATCATCTTCAACCTCTCACTCATCCATTGACAACTACACATAATAATTTTTGTCAATCATGGTGAGGAGCGTGTGTTGATAACGTTCGAAGTAGAAGATTGCAATCTTGTTCGGATTGAGTAATTGTGGGTTTTTCTTGAATAAAATATGAGGGTTTTGTCCTCAAAGATCACTGGGATTTATGGGTTTTTGACAATTCTTTGCTTCATCAAATTCAACTGTGCTTAAGGGATTGAGGAACCGTGTGTTCGCTCGACAAGGTAGCTACAATTGGAGGGTTTTGAAGGAAGAATTGGGGTCATCATCTTATGATCATATCAGCTGAGAACAGGGTTTGAGAAACAGTTGGGTTCTCAAGAAGGTAGCTATAACCAGAGGTTTATCGAAGATTAGTGACATACTTGGTTCAAATTGAATCAAGGGAAGAGAGGAGCTTAGTTTTCAATTCAACATACTGGGTTTGAATTGTGGTGACTATTTTCTATCTCTTGTATAAAATTTGCAATAATAATAACAATTATCCTAATTCTATATTCTAGAATTAGGGGCAGAGGTGCCCACGCGAGGACGACAGGGGGAACTTCCTAAACAAATCGCGCGTCATTTTTCTTTCTAGTCTTTTACTATTTATTTGCTATAATCTGTGAATTTGCACTTGTGGTTCCAAGTGTATGGATTTGTAGTGCAATAGAACTATTGCTAAGGACTATAGTAATCACTTTGATTCCTATAATTGGTTTTAACACTACAAATTAAGACAGATTGAACTTGGTGTGACTACGCACACCAAGTGTTCGATAAAAGTCCAAAAATGCAAATTTGTGTGTTTTCTTCTCAACAATTCATTGGAAGCAATTGACAATAATTAAAGAGTATAAGTGATCATTTTTAATTGAGTTAAGTGTTAATAATTATCATTGATTCATTCCATTTGGTTTTATGCATATCCTATATTTTCAATAGAGGATCGTTTTTAGACGAGTGTATCCGGGTAGCTTTCATTGCGTTTCAAACTTTGTTTAAAAACTCATTTTAAAATTCAAGTATCTATTCAACCCCCCCCCCCCCCCCCTTCTAGATACGTCCTATTGTCTAACAAGTGGTATCAGAGTTCCGGTTTATCTAGTGCTTCACATATAACTCTTTAGACAATCGACAATGATCCAAAAGGGGCGTACAATAGAGCGCCTATTTTCACCGACGAAAACTATAGATATTGGAAAGATTTTATGCGTGTGCATATCAATTTTGTTGATAGAAAGATTTGGAAGGTCATAGAAGAAGGTCCTATAGCCATAACTATGTTAACCAATGTTGGTGCCGTTGTGCTTAAACTGAAAGTACAATGGGATGAAAAAGATGAGAAAACTATGCTTATGACTGGAAAGCTAAAAATATGCTCATATCAGCTTTTGGAGTTGATGAATACTTTCGTATCTCACATTGTGTTACTGCTAAGGCAATGTGGGATGCTTTACAAGTTACCCACAAGGGTAAAAATGATGTCAAATTAGCAAGGATTAACACATTAACTCAAGAGTTTGATCTCTTTCACATGAAGCATGGTGAAACAATTGCGGACATGCAAAATATATTTTCTCACATAATAAATCTCTTACACACACTTGGTCATATTACTTCCAATGTTGTTTCTATTAACAAGATTTTGAGATGTCTTAATAGGGAATGGCAACCTAAGGTCACGAATATCAAGGAAGCCAATGATATAACTACATTTGAACTTACAACATTGTTTGGTAAGCTTCAAGAACATGAGCAAGAGCTCACAAATCTAAATAAGCATGAAAAGAAAGAGAAGAAAGAAAATTTGAGGGACACGAAGAAGAAGCCCATCGCGTTAAAGGCTTCAAGTTCCAAGTCTTCCACCATAGATTCAAGTGGAAGTGACTCAAGTGATGGAGAAGAGAGTCTGGATGAAGATTTGAGTTTTATTCGTAAGGAAGTACAATAGATATCTTCGGAAGAATGAAATTCAACATTCGTCTAAGAATCTCGTTGACTATAAAAGGCAAGCTAAGCCAGCCAAACCTTTTGAAAGCAAGAGAGATAAGTCAAAAGGATCTTGTTACAATTGTGGGAAACCCAGTCATTATAAACCAGATTGTCCCTTGTTCAGGAAAGACAAAATAAGAAACAAGTCTAAAAAGAAGCCAAACAAATCTAGAAGAGCTTACATTGCTTGGGATAGTGAAAGTGATTCATAAAGAAAAGATGACTCTAGTGATGAATAAGAAAAATCAAACTTGTGTCTTATGGCGCATCACAAAAAGAAAAAGAATGTAAGTCACTCTAAATATGACTTTGTTGATGATATGTCTTATATTGAATTACTAAATGCCTTTAATAATCTACATCATGAGGATAAGGAAGCTTTCAAACGCTTAGCCTCAAATAAAAATATTTTCAAATACATTGAGCATAACGTTTCCAAATCCGAAAAGGAGTTGGAAACTCTCAAGGCATCCATGATAGAGAGTATCAAAGACAAAGATGAAATTGACAAGACCTCTTGGAAAAATTGGCATGTATGTGAAACTTGTGACAATTGGCAAAGAGAGACTAATGTTCCTAAAGCCAAATTAAACAAGGCTTTACAACCCAAAGTTACATTTGCTATTGATCGACCAAACTTTAGAAAAAGCATGATTAATCACTATAAAAATATTCTTATCAAATAAGAGATCAATCAAGCAAAAGTAACTCCTATCAAGACTCGACTTGTCTATATTGTTGCAAGGAGGGACACACCATTAAAAATGTCGATTTATAAGATTTTTGGTACCTAGAGGAATTTTCAAATGTCTCTCAAAGGAAACCCATGTTTCACTCACACACAAGGACCCAATAAAAATTGGGTACCTATTTCCCTTGTTTAATTTTGCAGGTGGAATGTCTTGAGACTATAGAGAGAAGATGATTTCTCGACAGTGGGTGCTCAAGACATATGACGGGTGACATTTCCTTATTCTTTGACTTTGTGGCTAAGAAGAAGGGCTTTGTAACCTATGGTGATAACAACAAGGGAGATATAATCGAAAAAGGTAGTGTAGGTAATCCCTCTTCTACTACTATCTCAGATGTCCTTTTAGTTGAGGGTCTTAAACACAATCTCATTAGTATCAGTCAATTATGCGACAAAGGATATAAAGTTTCTTTTTCAAAAGATTGTTGCTTGATTGAAAATAGTGATAAGGAACTTGTGTTTAAAGGCTTGAGGGTTAATAATGTATATATGCTTGACTTGAATGAAGTATCTTTGATCGACGCTAAATGTCTTGTCTCCATGAATGAAGACTCATGGATTTGGCATAGGCGATTAGCGCATGTCAATTTTGACTTGTTAAACAAAATTGTATTAAAAGATCTAGTTGTTGGTTTACCCAAAATAAAATTTTCTAAAGATCACTTATGTGATGCATGTCAAATGGGCAAAAAAACAAAAATTTCTTTCAAATCTAAAAAGATTATCTCTACAACAAAACCATTTGAACTTCTCCACATGGATATTTTGGGACCATCTAGGATAAAAAGTCTAGGCGGTAATTATTATGGTTTTGTTATAGTAGATGATTTCTCTAGATTTTGTTGGACAATTTTCTTAGCTAGCAAAAGTGACACTTTTCCCGCGTTTGAAATATTTGCTATGATATTCTAAAATAAGTTAAACACTAAAATTGTTACAATCCGAAGTGATCACGGGGGTGAATTTGAAAATATTCTTTTTGAGGAATTTTGTGAAAAACATGGCATTGATCATAATTTTTCCACACCATGTACTCCACAAAAAATGGAGTAGTGGAACGCAAAAACCGTGTTTTAGAAGAACTCAGAAGAACTATGATCCATGAACATGCCCTTCCTAAGTACTTTTGGGCCGATACCATAAGTACAACTTGTTATGTTTTGAATAGGATCCTAATTCGTCAAGTTCTAAACAAAACTCCGTATGAACTACTAAAAGGAAGAAAGCCTAATATTTCACACCTTCACATTTTTGGATGTAAATGTTTTGTGTTGAATAATGGAAAGCAAAATCTTGGTAAGTTTGATTCAAAAGAAGATAAAGGTATCTTTCTCGGATACTCTCAATCTAGTAAAGCTTATAGGGTATTTAATAAAAGGTTACAAATTATTGAGGAGTCCGTGCATGTGTATTTTGATAAATCTTGTCCGAGATCGGTCGGAAAATGTATTGTATTTGATGGTGTAGATGTATCTTCAGAGAGTATACTTAAAGATCCATATGTTAAAAGCGATGAAGATGATCTCCCATTGGAATAGAAATCTATTGAAAATAAAGATCCGGATGTTAAATGCGATAAAAATGATCTCCCATTAGAATGGAAATCTATCAAGGATCATCCCATTGACAATATCCTTGGAGATATCAACAAAGGAGTCACTACACGGTCCAACGTAAGTAACTTTTGTTATCATTTTGCTTTCGTCTCACAAATTGAGCCTAAAAAATCTAAAGATGCTTTAATCAATGAACATTGGTTTTTAGCTATGCAAGATGAACTAAACCAATTTAATAGAAATAAGGTTTGGGACCTTGTCCCTCCTCCGCGGGAACATCGTGTAATCGGCACTAAATGGGTGTTTAGGAACAAGTTGGACGAAAACGGAATAATAACTCGCAACAAGGCTCACCTTGTTTCTCAAGGGTATAACCAAGAGGAGGGCATCGACTATGAGGAAACTTATGCACCGGCCGCCCGACTCGAGGCTATATGCCTTTTACTTTCCTTTGCATGTTCACAAATTTTCATGTTATATCAAATGGATGTTAAGAGTGATTTTCTAAATGGCTATATTAATGAAGAAGTTTATGTATCTCAACCTCCCGGATTTGAAAACTTTGAGTATCCTAATCATGTTTAAAAACTAAAACGTGCTTTATATGGTCTCAAAAAAGCCCCTAGGGCTTGGTATGAACACCTTAACAAGTCTTTATTAGAACAAGGATTCTCAAGAGGAAAGGTCGATACAACTCTTTTCATTAAGAGCCAAGGAAAACATTCAATTTTAGTACAAGTTATTATGGATGATATTATATTTGGATCTACTAATATATCCTTGGTCAAGGAGTTCTCTAAGTTGATGTAGGGAGAATTTGAAATGAGTATGATGGGTGAATTAAAGTACGTCCTTGGGCTTCAAATAAATCAACTTGAGGAAGGGACTTTTGTGAGTCAAACCAAGTATTTTTAAGACCTATTAAATCGGTTCGATATGGAAAAATCAAAGATCATTGACACTCTAATGCCTACCGCAATTAATCTTGATCGTGACGAACATGGTAAGCGGGTTGATGTAAAAAGGTATAGAGGTATGATCGGCTCCCTTCTTTACTTTACCGCTTTTCGTCATGACATTATATTTAGTGTATGTATGTGTTATATGTATCAATCATGCCCCAAGGAGTCGCATTTAAAATTTGTTAAGCGCATACTTAGGTATCTTTGTGGTACTACTAGGTATAGGCTATGGTTCTCCAAGGGTAGTGATTATTCTCTGGTTGGTTATTCTGATTTTGACTTTGCAGGTTGAAAGTTGGATAGGAAAAGTACTAGTGGTACATGTCATTTCTTTTCAAATTCCTTAGTAAGTTGACATAGCAAGAAACAAGTTTTCGTTGCCTTGTCAACTGCCAATGTGGAATATGTTGCAGTAGGTAATTATTGTGCCTAAATTTTGTGGCTCAAACAACAATTACTTGATTTTAATGTCAAAATCGATCATATTACAATCTTTTGTGACAACACTAGTGCCATTAACCTAACCAAAAACCCGGTCTTACATTCACGCACAAAAAATATTGAGATTAGGAATCACTTCCTTAGGGATCATATAGAAAAAGGTGACGTCGTATTTTAGCATGTTGATAGCACTAATCAAATTGCAGATATTTTCATAAAACCTCTTGCGACCGAGCCTTTCTTCCATATTCATAGGGAACTTGGTGTTCTTGATATTTCGGATAGATTGCAACTACATTAGTTGCATTAATCTTATTTATACTTGTACTCTCTTGAATTATCTACACTGTAGTAACAAGTTATTTGTGAGAGCAAAATGTCATCCCACATCATATATGTAATATCATTCTAACTCTAACTCTACTCTTGATAACTCAAAGTGGTAAACTTGTGAATTTGTATTTGATTTGTGCTTTTAAAGTTTTGTGATATGTGATCTATGCTTAGGTGATTATTTATATTTTATTGTGTCTTAAAATTCATGAATATTTGCAAATTTGAAAAATAGGCCTGCTTGGGGCGACCTAAGGCTGGGGACTGTCGATGCGTACTTGAACCTGTATTTCTCAAAATTGAGGGTCTATGCGTCAATGCATGACCTGTGTAGGTCGACGCATCGCGCATTATTTTAACCAATGAATTTAGGAATTTTGTGTGACATTTGTGTTTTATATTTTCATCTTTACTCATTCACTCTCATTATTCTATTTACCCCCAAAACCTTCTCAAAAAACCTAAAGCCTCTTTTACCCAAAAGTCTCAAACTCATCACACTTCCTTCCATGGCTTAATCAAGACCTACAAAAAGAAGATTGGTAAAAGGAAGTTCCTCTTATCAACAAAATCCCGATCCGGTAACTGCTTTGTCTCTACTTTCTGGTGATTTGGTTGAATCTTATTCAAAGAACTTTAGTAAAAGAAAAATAGTTAAGCAATTTGTAGTGTACAATAAAACCCTAGGTAGGTTGAATCTACCACATGTTGTTGAGTTGTTAAGGTTTTAGAAACTTGGTGTCTTTCTAGAGTGTGATATTGCATATAATGAAGAGTTAATCAAAATATTCTATAAGGGTTGTAACGCGGTAGGAGAACTGAATTGTTTGTTTTTCATTTGATCGCAAATGGTGCGGTTAGCAAGAGTCGCCACCGACTTTTATTTTATCCAAAAGGAAAGACTGAAAAGAACAGGAAAGACCTTTGAGATGTTTTCTTGAGTTCGGGGGGTAGATTATGAAAAGGGAAGGTATTAACACCCTTTTTATCCATGGTTTTCCATGGGCTCTTAGTTACTTTCTAGATCACCTGCTTTTGTTTGAAAATGTTCTTTGTGTGGTTTTTGAAAGTATTTTGTAAATATGTCATTGTATAGGCAAACTTTGTAATGATTCTCGTTCGTAAGAATGTATACAAAGTGTTTTATATTTTGAAAATGTTTTGAAGTTTGAAAGATGTTTTTGAAAGTGTTAGTGCTTGTTTTGAAAATAGCAAGGATGTTTTTGTTTTGAAATTGAGCAAGTAACTAGGAACATTTTACCAACTCAAAAGTCTTTCATATTCATTTCCTTTTTCCTTTGACATTGTTATCTTACCATTGATTTGGTAAGTAACCTTATCTTTAGATGTAAAAGGGATGGGCGTGGGTCATCATATAACCATGATTAGAAATGTTGTAAGATATCTTAGCATTTTCTTTAGGGACTGAGATCATTTTGAAAGGCAACATGGATAGCGTCATCGAGGGACTATGATCTTGTATTTTCTTATTTTTACAAAGATACCTCACATGCATAATATGGCCATTTCTTGTAAGGCAACAAAGTGGGTTTACCCTAGGGGTGTATGTGTGCAAGTGTATTAATTTACATGCTTGATTTGTCTTGATTAGGGTTTGCTATTTGTTGGTTTTAATCTTTCCGTACAAAACCCTAATTATTAGCATTTGTATATAAAGAATTTAAATTGCGGAAAATAAAAATACTAAGCTATTACATGATTTTGGGGAGGGGTGTACAAATTAAAAATGGGGAATTGCAAGAAATTAAATCTAAATAAGTATTACAACCATATTGAATTTGAATAGATGTACAAAATAAAGATAAAATGCAAGATTATAAAATGTAAGAAGAAATGTGATTTTTGTTTGGTTTTTCATGAAAAGGGTTTTGGTGAATTTAATTAAATTAGTAAATAAAAATAATCAAATAAAAATCCTAAATTCTAAATTGATTTTAATTTACAAAATAATATAATAATAATTAAAATTTATTATCTAAGTATTTAAAAAAAAGGAAATTAATTTATTAAATAAAATGTTTTTGTTCTTTTTATTTTTATGAAAAAAATAAACTAAATAAATAGAAATAATAATATAAATATTTTTAGGATTTTTTTATTAATGAAAATAATAATAATAATAATAATAATAATAATAATAATAATAATAATAATAATATTAGTAATGATAATAAAACATGAAATAAAAAATATAATAAAAATAATAAGGTTAGGGAGGTTAAAAATTGAATTTGGAGGTTTGTTAGCAAAACATTTTTTGAATCTGGCCCAAAATGAAGTTTTTGTTTGGAAATCAGAAAAAATAAAAAAATATGGTATATAGGCTGCGTGGCATGAGCAAACAGGAGGGTTAGGTTGAGCAAAAAGTGCAAAGCCCGGGAGGGGAAGGCCCATGCGCGCTGGAGGGATAAAAAAATGTAAGAAAATGAGAGAAAAAAAGCAAAAGACAGCGCGCTGAGGTTCAAACCCATGACCTCTTGATTACTAGCGCGCTGCCTTACCACTGGGGTGGCTATACATTCGTTAATATAACTGAAATGATAAATATATAATACAAAATGAGTCATGAATACACTTCATCTTCAACCTCCAGCCAGACCACCTGTAACTCATTCATTTCTCAACAAAAATGGAAAATGTAAACATGAAAGTTGCTCCATTTTTTCATATGAATCCAACCATATAAATATCATGAACTATAAATCAAAGATGAATGAGAATTTTTGAAAGTACCAAATTCTGACCTAATTATTTTCAGAGATTCAATCTTAAAATTCTCCTAGCTCAATCAATATAAATGAAATCTATGGACATGTACAGCTTCAGGGCAATGATGTCTATATTTTATCTTCACAAATGTAAGCCTAATAATGCCTAAGTAATCAGATAGAAGTTCAAGAAAAATACCTCAAAACTGGAAATTGTGAAATGCAAATGAGCTTGATTCAAGATCCTGCAATGATCAGGTTAGCTTCCTTGAGTCTCTAGGAAGCTAATGCAATGCTTAGCTTGAGTTAAGGGTGGCTAAAATGCCTTGGAGAAGTCAATGTGCAATGCTCTGTTTTTGGTTATGGAGGTTATGGTAAATGATGTTACAGTGATGAAACAAGGACGGGGATAGGTTACACTTGATGTAATAAAGCTTTAGGAACTAAAAGGCCAAGAAACGCACGAGGGAAATATGAGTTTGGTGTTCAAGGTCAGAAAATGTGCAACAATGGAGTTTTTGGGAAATTTCTGATTTGAGAGAGTTTTGGTGTGTTTCAGAATGCTTCAGCTCGTGTCTTAGCTCACAAATAGTGCCTCTATTTATAAGCAACAAGTATGGAGGCTTGTATCTGATCAGAATTCAAAATCACGTGTTTAAGCTCAACATGTGATTTTTTGAGAAATCAAGTTTCAATTCCTTGTGTACTTGATATTATAGAGTGGTTATGATTTAAACAAACTTGCTTCTAACTTTGTAGATGGAGTGTGATCATAGGGAACAAGTTAGAGGATTAAGAATTGACTTTGTGCATAAAGCTTGCTTTTCAAAAATGGAAGTGTTCACTTTGTGCCATTAATGGAAATGTGGATTAGATAAAGCTTAAACCACTTGGATTAAAGCTCAAAAGTTTGTGTAGTCCATTAATGATGGATATATACACAAGTTAGAAGGCCTGCAAAGCAAGATTATGCAGCCTAACATTGAAATTGCATTTTTGTTCATCATGAAAATGACCTATAATTTTAGTTTGAAACCCTAACTTCCTCTCTTCGATTCTCCTTGCTCAAGAATTATCTCAAGGAGTTCTTGGAAATTTTATAAAGCTTGTAAGGTGCTCTATAACCCCTCTTTGAATCACTTTAGAAAATTCCCCTTGGAACTTTATGAAAAATTTCCATGAAGTTAGGTCAAAATCCTGCCTAAACTTGGGCAAAATTTTCACTAAGTGTTTAGTTTCAAGACCATGACTTCATGGATTAATAACTCGAGATCCAAGAATTTCTAGGATAAGTTGTGTAAAGAAATGTTGTATATCTCATGGAGATCTACAACTTTCATGTTAAAAGTTTCTTTTGAATCATCTTGCATCATGGTGAAAAATTTGCTCAAAGTTGTGAAAAAACATGAAGTTTTCAACACTTAGAAAAATTTCTAAGTTTGGAAACTTTGACTTTTCAAAATGATATCTTGAATTTTTGATTTCTTGATGAACAAGTTTCATATTTTGACATTTTTTGATGAATTGTGATCTTTGACACTTGATTTTGACCAAAAAGTCAAAGTTTGACTTTTTTTAGTATACAGTTGACTTTTGATCAGTTGACTGAAAATCAACTATCAATCCAATTGATCTTGAGAAATGTTTTGAGTCATGCCATTAGGTAAAAATGATGCAATTGAACTCTTGAGATCATGCCTCAAACCAATTAACCATTTGTTAGGTCAAAAATCAAAAATTGCCCTTTCTCAATCAAAACCCTAATTTTGACCATTTTGCTCTTTTGATGATTTGATCAAATTTCTTGAGGAATTATGGTAAAAACTTGGTCAAATGATACATATGAGTTTAGAATGTTGATATGGATAAAAAATTATGAAGTTTGTCTGTAAATTGGCCATAGTTGACTTTTTCCCCAATATAGTTGATTTTAGGTCAACTGCTCACGTGATTGAGCAAAAATGTGATCCAAGATTTGAAACTTGACATGAGAAATCTTGGGGGTCCATAATGGTCCATGAAAGTCATATGAGGCATTAAAAGTTCAAATATCCTTGTGCAATCTCAAACCTTAATTTCAGTCATCAATGCTTAAGGAGGTGTCTTGCGCTGATCAATCCTTGTGCAGTCTTGAACCAAAGGAGATCTTGTGAGAAAATATTTGATAAATGAGAGGGAAAATTTTGGGATACAACATCTGCCCTTGTTCAATCTTCTTAAACCTGAAGAGTTAGATTGGCGGATCCGCCATTCGTAACTTGAAGGTGGAAGATGATTGGACATTAGAGTGCCCAAAAATTTGTACTCGAAGATGAAATGGGAATGGGCTTATAGATGACATTTGGAGGAATGATGGAGATTTTTCGGAGATGGGCTTGTAAATTCTATCCAAAGGTGACTGTTGACAGAGACGGTACTAAGTCTGAACTTGATTTCAACTGGAAAAGAATCATAATAAATCTTTGGAGCGATTCATCTGAACCAGGAGAAGTCTTGTATGTTGTTTGACTGAGAAGAATCGGAATAAATCTTGGAGAAATTTATCTGAACCAGAAGTGTTCGTTTGGAAAGTATCAGGATAAACCGTTGAGGGATTTAAACTGAACCAAGAGAAAATTTGAATGTTCTTTAACTGGAAAGAATCAGAGTAAATCTTTGTGTGATTTATCTGAACTTGTGAATGTGTATGCGAGAAAGAATCAGAATAAATCATTGAGAGATTTATCTGAACCCGAAGTGTTCCTTTGGAAAGCATCAGGATAAACCATTGAGGGGTTTAAACTGAACCAAAAGAAATCTTGAACATTCTTTAACTGGAACGAATCAGAGTAAATCTTTGTGTGATTTATCTGAACCAGAGAGAGCGTCTGCGGGAAAGAATCAGAATAAATCATTGAGAGATTTATCTGAACCCGAAATGTTCCTTTGGAAAGTATCAGTATGAAATGTTGAGGGGTTTAAACTGAACCAAAAGAGATCTTGAATATTCTTTAACTGGAAAGAATCAGAGTAAATCTTTGTGTGATTTATCTGAACCAGAGAAAGTGTCTGTGAGAAAGAATCGGAATAAATCGTTAAGAGATTTATCTAAACCGACAGGGATCTGGAGAAGAATCAGAATAAATCATTGAAAGATTTATCTGAACTAGAGAAGACAGATGCGGGAAAAGAATCAGAATAAATTGTTGAGATATTTAAACTGAACCGACAGGAGTTTGAAAGAAACATTTGTTGTGTAGATGGTTGACTAATCCTTTCTTGGGAATTGATCTGTAATTGAGTTATTGAAAATTTGATGATAATTTTTTGTTGATTGATCTTTCCTGAAAAAGATGAAAGGTTAGTTGTATGCAATATCATGATTTATGAAATGCATGGTGTAATGATGTTCTCAAAATAAATGATATTGTGTCGTATGTATTTGTGCTGTCAATGTTATGACATATGGATGCGATGTAAGGACATGTTAATTGTTATGCCGCAGTGTTGTTGGGGAAGATAAATCCTCGAGTACCGCTGGGTACAAAGGGTGTAAGTCTTCATGTTTTGAAGTTGGTGATGAGTTGATGAGTTGATGAGCTTCCATTTGTTAGAGAAATAAACTTTGTTGTGTAAAGGAAATGCCATGTATTGCTTATGAAATCCTGAGAAATTGGGCGACTTTTACTGGAAGCTTTGTTCCGCCGGGGATGTGAGAGAGCTTGATATCATTAAGCTACACACTATGGGGGATTTTATGGAATAGTCTAAAGATATTATCCTATTTCTTAAAGACATTAGTGATTGTCTTTCTATTTTCTGTTCCTATTTTTTTTTGTTCATTTGTAAACAGTAGTTACGTTCAAATGCATATGTTCAAAAATAAATCATTGTACGTTTTCGCAAACAAAGCACGGAAAAAGAAAAAACAGATAGTTTTGCACTTTCAAAGGGATATCTTTGTATTAACTTGAATAAGTATTTTTTGTACAATGAGACGAACATCCTAGTAAGAGAATTTCGTCGTAGAAAAAAGAAAATTTGATACAAAGGAAAGATAGCTATGTGAAATAATCCCATGGGGTTCCCATTCTGCTATAGCCTTCTTGTCTCTGAGCGTCTTGTCCATTTGCTGCTTCGTCTGAACTTGATTGGATTGATCAGAACCACTGAGTTTGTCAGTCGAAGCTAAAGGTTGTTTGTAAGGTGATCCAACGGGACATAGTCATACGCTTTAATTCCCTAACTTTTTCCTGGACCGCCCTTTCGGGTTTTCAGTCCACTGGGATACCCTTTTTTGCCCAAGCCGCCCTTTCGGGTTTTTAGCTTGCCGGGTGTACAAATTTTTTTGTTTTATCCCTAATTTTTGCCCAAACCTTTGTGGTTCGTCGGGATGCCCTTATTTTTCCTAGGTGTGTCAACCTAGCAGGTCTCTTATGCGTAGTATCTTTAGACTATGTCTGCGTTTACATGGTGTGGGTGGTCATCGCCATCCATAGTGGTTAAGATCATTGCTCCACCAGAGAATATGTTTTTGATCATAAACAGTCCTTCGTATGTAGGAGTCCATTTTCCCCTGGGATCACCTTGTGGTAATATGATATGCTTGATTACCAAGTTACCAACCTGATATACCTGACGTATGACCTTTTTGTTAAAGGCTTTGATCATACTTCTTTGGTACATTTGTCCGTGACAGACAATCGTAAGCCTCTTCTCATTAATTAGGTTTAGCTGGTCAAGTCGAGTTTGAATTCAATCGTCTTCCCTCATCCCTGCATCCTTTATGATTATCAGAGAAGGTATTTGGACTTCAATTGGTAAAACAGATTCCATGCCATATACCAAGGAGAAGGGAGTTGCCCCTGTCGATGTGCACGCCGTGGTACGGTAACCCTGGAGAGCGAATGGTAGCATCTCATGCCAGTCCTTGTAGGTTACTGTCATCTTTTATATGATCTTTTGATGTTCTTATTTACGGCTTCAACAACACCATTCATCTTTGGCTGGTAAGGAGATGAATTATGGTGCTGGATTTTGAATTGCATGCACAGTGCGGTGATCATAGTGTTGTTGAGATTCGTACCATTGTTTGTGATGATCCTCTTCGGGATACTGTACCGACAGATGAGATTCTGTGTGATGAATCGAGCGACAACATTCTTGGTAACAGAAGCGAAAGAAGCTGCCTCAACCCACTTTGTGAAGTAGTCAATGGCCACCAAGATGAAGTGATGCCCATTAGAAGCTGTTGGTTTGAGTTCTCCAATCATATCGATGCCCCACATCGTGAATGGCCAGGGAGCAGTCAGGACGTTTAAAGGAACTGGAGGTATATGCACTTTGTCAGCATAGATCTGACATTTATGGCAGGTTCGTGAATGCTGGTAGCAATGTGCTTCCATGGTAGACCAATAATACTCTGCCCGTAGGATCTTCTTAGCCATCGTATGCCCACTAGAATGGGTGCAAAAAGTGCCTTCATATAGATCAACCATGATCTTTTCTGCCTCAACCTTGTCTACACAACGAAGCAACACAGAGTCATGGTTGCGTTTGTAGAGAATTCCAATACTAATGAAGAAATTAGAAGAGAATCTCCTTAAGAACTTATTATCATTGACTGAAGCTCCTTCCGGATACTCTTGAGCCTCGAGATACCTTTTAACTTTATGGAACCAAGGTTGTTCCACTACTTCTTCAGTGTCGATTTCTTGACAGTAAGCTGGTTCATCCATCCATTTAATGGTGATCTGGGGAGCCTCGTTACCCCACTTGTGTTTAAACATGGATGACATGGTGGCTAGCGCGTCCGATAGCTTATTTTCTTCTCATGGGAAATGCTCGAAGGTAATCTCCTCAAAATGTAGGATTAATGTCAACATGTGTTCTTTTTAGGGGATGAGGTTAGGGTGTTTTGTATCCCATTCTCCTTTGATCTGGCTGATGGCTAAGGATGAGTCTCTGAATACACTTAAGGACTTGATTCCCAAATCTATGGCAGCTTTGAGACCAAAAATACACGCTTCGTATTCTGCTATGTTATTTGTACAATTGAAGCAAAGTTTTGCAGTGAAGGAAGTATGACGTCCTTTAGGGGATATGATTACAGCACCTATGCCATTGCCGAGTGCGTTGGAGGCTCCGTCAAAAACCAAGGTCCATCGGGATCCTTGTTCAGGTCCATCATATGGTCTGAGTTCATCACAGTTGTTTACCATCATGATGTCTTTATTTAGGATATCTAATTTCATGGACTGATAGTCATCTACAACTTGATGAGCAAGGTGATCGGCTAACACACTGCCCTTTATTTATTTTTTGGTAGTGTACTGAATGTCGTATTCAGTTAGGATCATCTGCCATCTCGCTATTCTCCCAGAGAGGGCAGGCTTCTCGAATATGTATTTTATCTGATCCATCTTGGATATCAATAAGGTAGCATGGGTTAGCATATACTGTCTTAGCCGACGAGCAGCCCATGCCAGAGCGCATCAATTTTTCTTGAGTAGTGAATATCTTGTTTAACAGTTGGTAAACTTTTTTCTCAGGTAGTAAATAGCATGCTCTTTTCGGCCAGACTCGTCATGCTGCCCCAGCACACACCCCATTGAATTTTCTAAGACAGTTAGATACATGATCAAGGGTCTTCCCTCGACTGGAGGCATCAAAACAGGAGGCTCTTGTAGGTACTCTTTGATCTTGTCGAAGGAAGCTCGGCACTCATCATTCCATTTGACTACTTGATCTTTCTTCAATAATTTGAAGATTGGTTCACAAGTAGCTGTTAAGTGAGAAATGAATCTGGCAATGTAGTTTAGCCGTTCTAAGAATCCTATGACTTCCTTCTCGGTGCGAGGAGCAGGCATTTCTTGTATTTCTTTCACCTTGGAAAGATCTAATTCGATACCTTTACCGTTGACGACGAAGCCTAGGAGTTTACCGGACCTCACCCTAAATGTGCATTTATTCGGGTTCAGCCTTAGATTTTATTTCTTTAACCTCTCAAACAGTTTTTGCAAATGGTCAAGATATTCCTCTTCAGTTTGAGATCTGGCTATCATGTCGTCCATATAGACCTCCATTTCGTGATGGATCATGTCGTGAAATAGAGCTACCATGACACGCTAATAAGTTGCCCCATCATTCTTCAACCTGAATAGCATAACCTTGTAACAGAATGTTCCCCACTGTGTGATGAAGGTTGTTTTATCCATGTCCTCAGGTGCCATTTTGATCTGGTTATAGCCTGAGAAACCATCCATGAATGAGAACACTTTATGTTATGCGGTGTTGTCAACCAAAATATCGATATGGGGAAGTGGGAAATCATCCTTAGGGCTTGCCCTATTCAAATCTCTGTAGTCCATGCACATTTGTACTTTGCCATCCTTTTTAGTCACTGGAACCACATTAGATACCCATTATGGATAGGAGGTAACGACTAAGAATCTGGTGTTGAATTATTTCATGACTTCGGCCTTGATCTTCTCTGACATGTCTGGCCGCATGCGACAGACTTTCTGTTTTACCGGAGGGCAGTCTTCTTTTGTCGGTAGATGAAGGACCACGATATCAGCATCAAGTCCTGGCATGTCTTTGTACGACTAGGCAAAGACCTCAACATAGTCATATAGCAACTGAGTTAGACGCTTCTTGACACTGGGTTCCAGATTGGCACCCACCTTGACTTCTTTCTTGTCCTCTTAGGTACCTAGGTTAACTGTGTCCACTGGTTCTTCGTGGGGTTGTATGGTCCTTTCTTCTTGTTGTAGTAACCTAGCTATTTCCCCCAGTACTTCACAATCTTCATCACCTTCGTCTTCGGCTTGGTAGATTAGATTTTCAGAGTCACAAAAGGCCATAACAGAATTGTTACCCATGGGATCCCGAATGGATGTAGATCTGCATTTTGAATGTGAGTGTATGTAAGAGTATAACTATCTTTGAAAGAAATAAAAATGTAGTAAAGAGAGACAAAGAGCACAATTTTTTTATTCAAAAATGTCCATGATTCATTTATGACATATGAAAATGAGGTAACAACCCTAATAAATGAATCGTTGTGCCTCGAGTAAGACACAAGGTTTTAAAAGTCTGAATTGTTTAATCATTGCAGATCCGACAAAAATTTAAAGACAATTACTGTTGGATAAAAGTAATTGGGACAAAATCTTTATCTTCCCAGTTGCTGAGTTCTCCATTGATGGTTGGGAAAATCCAATCTTCTAGGTTACAACTGTCATCATCATCCTCCACTGTGTTGACTCTGTGGTTGCTGATCTTTAAAGGTGGTCCCCCGACACGAGCACGACGAACAACTTTCTGGGCTCCTGAAGTGAAACCCAAACCAAATTTGTCAGATTTGTATGGGATATCTGGGAGTTGGCCCCAAATAGTACACCCACCTTCTTCGATTACTGCCTTAGCATCTTTCAGAGAAGACATCTTTAGCGGAGGTCTTGTAATCTTTGGGATTTGGGAAACGGTCTTGGTAGCTGCCAATGTCTGCGGGACTTCCTCGAAATGATGAAATGGAGTTTCAATGAATTCACCATCCAATTCCACGTATCTGAAGGAGTTCAAGTGACTGACCAAATATTCCTCTTCTCCATGGACAGTAATGTTTTTTCCTTTGATTGGATATTTCAGCATCTGATGTAATGTAGAGGTGACGACACCAGCGTCATGAATCCATGGTCGGCCCAATAAAGAGGAATAGGAAGGGTGAATGTCCATCACGTAAAAAGTTGAATCAAAGGTTTGAGTTCCAACTTTTATGGGGATGTCCACCTCCCCATGCACCATCCTTTTTGAACTGTCGAAGGCCCTTACCACTATGTTATTGGGTTTTTAAGTCAGACCTTCACAGTCGAGTCTATCAAGAGCCTTCTTAGGAAGCACATTCAAAGACGAACCAGTATCCACCAAGACATGGGCCAAAGTTGTGCCCCTGCATTCGAAGAGAAATGCAATGCCCCATTGTGCTTCCTCCCTCTAGGTGTCAGGTCAGCATCATAAAAGCCTAAACCATTATCCGCGGTCAAGCTGGCCACACAGTCTTGGAACTGATCAACAAAAGTTTCTTGTGGTACATGGGCAGTTTTAAGGAATTTTACCAAGGCCTTTACATGAGCCTCAGAGCACAACAATAAAGCCAACATGGAAATCTTTGACGGAGTCTGCCCTAGCTGTTCGACTATGTTGTAGTCGCTTCTCTTTATAATTTTAAGAATTTCTTCCATCTCCTTTTGGGAGGCTTCTGGGATAGACATTGATTGCACCTTCATTCGGACAGGCTCAATCATAATGCCTTTGCCCCGAGTCTCGGTCGACTCGGCGGTAGGAGTGTCAGTAGGGGTAACCATAAGGATTGTAGTAGTAGTGTCAACAGGAACCGAAGCAGGGATGACCACAGAACCGGTAACAGTTTTCGGAGGAGAAATCTTGGGAGAGAATACTCTGCCACTTCGGGTTATCTTGCTGGTTCCCGCAATGTTCCTGATGTCGAGGTCAACCTTCTCAAGAATTGAGTCTTCATCAGCCATCCAATCCTGTTTGACGTCGTGATAGTAGACTTCACCCGCATGATTCCAGGGGACAATTTTATCTGATGAGTACGGGATCGGCCCTGGCATAGTAATTATTAGTGGAGCCACTTTATTAACTGATGTAATCCTAACGGGTCTTTTGGTGGATACCCTGTAAGGATTGGCGGAAATGGTTACTATTGAAACATCATTGTAAGAAATGGTTGGAACGAGAGTATTTTCAAACAAAATATCTTTGTCATCCATTAGGCGTTGGACACCTGCTTTCAGTAAATGACAATTAGTTGGCAGGGATAAACAGAGGGGAAGCTTTCGTCACAACCTGAAAATAAACCGGCTTTCAACAGGTTCCTCTTGATAATCCGGAGAGGAGTAACAAGTTCATCAATAGTAGTAACAAACATATCATCTTCAATAGTGTTAACATCACGGCCATGCTTGGGCATAGCAGCGGTGATAACATTTGGGATTTCAGGAGCATCAAATTCAATTTCTTTTTCTTCAAGAAGGTCTTGCACCTTGTTTTTCAAAGCCCAGCAGTTGTTGGTATCATGGCCTAGACTTTCTGAATGGTAAGCACAACGAGCATTAGGGTGGTAGTGAGGAGAGGTTGTGTTGGGATTCTTCGGGGCTTTCTTTAAAGTTACCAGATTAGATCTCAACAAATGTGGCAGGACTTGAGATAGTGTCATATTAATTCGGGTAAACTGTCTTACCGGTCTTTCTGTTCTAGGCTGGTTGCTTCTTTGTTAAGTAGGTGCAGGCTTAGTTATCATGACAACCCCTACCATTGGACGATGTTTAACTCTATCTTGATTTCTTTGAGGATACACAACACCAACTTCTTTCTTCCTAATAAATGGTTTTCTTACAGCAACGGAGGATACGTCTTTTTGGATCTTCCCACTCTTAATCCCAGCTTCCACTCTTTCCCAGGTCAAGATTAATTCAGTGAAGCCTGTTGAGGAGCTTCCAATTAGATGATTGAAAAATGAACAAGACAAGGTCCCTAGAAACATATCCACTAGCTCCCTGTCAGACAGGGGAGGCTGGACTCTTCTTGCTAGGTCCCTCCATTTCTGAGCATAGTCATTGAAACCTTCACTTGAAACCATAGCCATGCTCTGGAGTTGAGTATGGGTGGGAGCAAGGTCTGTGTTGTATTGATACTGTTTATAAAAATCGGTGGCAAGGTCTTCCCAATTATTAATATTGGCCCTTTCCAGTTGATAGAACCAATCTAGCTGAGTTCCAGATAGACTGTCTTGAAAGAAGTGTACCCACAAATCTCTGTCAACAGTGTGAGGCTGTATCTTCCTCACATAAGATCGGAGATGCATCTTGGGACACGAAACCCCGTCGTACTTAGCAAACACTGGCGCCTTGAACTTTTGTGGAATAACAATCCCAGACACCAAACCCAACTCTTCCAAGTCCAGCCCGGGCACTTTCTGAATCTCCATTGCACTTAGACGTTCTTCCAGATGTTTGTATTTGTCGTCGGCCAGAGGATACTGTTCTTCAGAGTAATCCTCCTCTTCTTCCTCTTCAGATTCTGGCTGGGTAGTCACTTCCTTGCCTTTCCCTTCTTGATTGTCTTTTTCACCATATGAGGTTGCGAAGTCTAAGGTCCGTCTGGCTGGTCCTGGGAACCTTCTTCCTAGATTCAGAACACCAGTTGCTTTATTTGCTTTCTTCTTCTTTTCTTCGATCAGCAAAGTTTTCAAATCCTCTTGTCCTTTGGCTAGAGTCAATAACATCTATTGAAACTGAAAAATCTGTTCCTAGAGGTCTTTTACTATCTGCTCGAGATCCATCTTACTGAAATAAACAGTAGAAAGATTAGGAGACTTATTGTAAGAAACCTGCTTATGTTATGATGAATGGAGATGCATATGCACTGATTTCAAGGAAATTAGAGATTTAAATTTGCTTTAGACCAAAAAGGAACACACATTATATTAATAAATTAAAGTGTGAGTACATCATGGCTCTTTTGGGCTTACAAATAAATACAAAAACTCTAAGATAAAAAATTTGAGCGCATCTTCTTTGGTGGGATGTAGGCATTCAGACTCCGCTCCTCATGAAGTTGCTTGGTGAGTTCCAAAACCTTCTTCTCGCTGGTGTAGAATTGGGCCTCGAAAGTGTCTCGCTCCCCCTTAAGCTGTATCTAGTCCCTTTGTAAGTCTTCAAGGGAGGTGGGCATGTCAGGGTGCAGGATAGTGTATGGAACATCTCCTTCCACAACAGGCTCTGTGATAACTAGGAGAATGGAGGGGTAAGGCATCATAATACTTTGAGCACGAGCTCGTACCCATTTGAGGTAAGGCTCAAGAGGGATGGAATTATTATGCCCCAATGTCTTGCTATCTACCTTGTTTAACATCCTCCAAGCTCAGATAAATCTCTAGCGGTAACCTTGATCGTCATTCTCGTAGTCAAATACCAAACCTTGAATAAGCATCTCATGTGGGCCATCCCTTCGGGTGTAACCAAACTGTCTTAAGGCTAAGCAGGGGTTGTAGGTGATACCTCCTCTAATGCCAAGTAAGGGGACATTAGGGAATTCTCCACAATGATCGATGATAGTAACATTCTCCACGGATCGGGAACACCAATGAATGTCTGGATGTTTGAGCGTCATCTGACCATCTTGAACCTTGCTCGTTCTTCAATACATATTGGGGAAGATGCAAAATAAACCATCTTGCCAAGATAGAAGTACAACACATAAGGATACCTCTTTTCCTCATAGTGTGAGTGTGAAAATAACATAGGATGTCCCCTAACAAAGTAGGCACCGGTTACGAGACATGAATATTTTGACGACGTTCACATCTATGAGTTGGTCAGGATTTGGAAACAAAACCATCCCATAGATAAGGAGAGCGACAATTTCCTCAAAAGCTTGAAAATCCAAGGAGTTCCAACATTTTTGAGCTTTCTCAAACAAGAACTTGGCTAAGAAACCTTTGACACCACTCCTTGTTTCCCAATTAGTTGTGATATCAGATGGTTGCAAGTGTAAAGCTTGTGCAATCTCTTTTGCCTTTGGATCTCTTTCCGAACCATTGAAAGGTAGTTGATTGAGAATGGGAATCCTCAAGATTTGGGATAATTCTTCCAAAGTTGGCACAAGTTGATAATCGGGAAATGTGAAGCAATGGGGTAGAGGATCAAAGAATTGGAAGAGCACCTTCATCATGTCCTCATCAGTGTTGGAGGTCACCAAGTTTATGAGGCGACCATGTCTTTCGTTAAATGGAGAATTTTCAGAAACCCTTGATGCTAGCTCTTTAAGTTGAGGAGGGATCCTTACAAGATTGACTTGAATGGTTTTCCTGCAAATAGAATCCATGTCCTACAAAACAGAACAAAGATAAATACCAACATCTTTGAAATGGTTAGTGAGTATGAGTATGATGTTATGATGTTTATGATGTTATGTACAAGTATATATATACAAGCAAAACAAACAAGTCCTTAGGTTTAGGCTTGCGTGGAGTATCATAGGTAAGTACCCTCTTAAAGTTTAGTTGGCTCAAACTTGTCCTAGTAATAGTAATCGGGTTCTAAGGAGCTCAATATCACTGGTTTGTTTTCTCGGGCATTGGCACAAGCCTCTTTAATGGCGACCGAAATATCCCAAAAAAAACCTCAATGAGTGTAGTATCGAGTATCTACCAACTTCAGACTGCACCAAATCCGGTTATCTCACTACGTCCTAATGGCCAAGTTGGTCAAGTAAAGGTTCTAGAAGTTAGTTAGTGCTTCATGACATCACTCAGCGGCCCCGTATTCTCCTTGACTACTCAAGGGCTACCAGTACCCACAAATATGTCACACTAATGTAGCTATTGCTTAGACCATGTCGGTATACCCCACACAGTTTCCACAATGTATTGCTACTTACCTATAAGGTATCCCAAATTCGGGTAGAGGATTCAAACTCAAACAAAGAACCAAAATGTAAAATATACAAGTCAAACAATGAAAGCAAATAAATGTGATCTAACCCTAAGGTAACCCCACTTTAAAAAGATTCCCCAGCAGAGTCGCCAGTTCTGTAACACAGTGGGAGAACTAACTTGGTTGTTTTGTGTTTGATTGCAAATGTTGTGGTTAGCAAGAGTCACCACCGACTTTTCTTTTACCCAAAAGGAAAGGCTGAAAAGAACAGGAAGGACCTTGGAGATGTTTTCTTGAGTTCGGGGGGTAGATTATGAAAAGGGAAGGTATTAGAACCCTTTTCATTCATGGTTTTCCATGGGCTCTTTGTTACTTGCTAGATTACTTGCTTTTGTTTGAAAATGTGCTTTGTGTGGTTTTTGAAAGTATTTTGTAAAGATGCCATTGTCTAGGCAAACTTTGTAATGATTCTCGTTCGTAAGAATGTATACAAAGTGTTTGATCTTTTGAAAATGTTTTCAAGTTTGAAAGATGTTTTTGAAAGTGTTGGTGCTTGTTTTGAAAATAGCAAGGATGTTTTTGTTTTGAAATTGAGCAAGTAACTAGGAACATTCTACCTACTCAAAATTCTTTCATATTCATTTCCTCTTTCCTTTGACATTGTTATCTTACCATTGATTTGGTAAGTAACCTTATCTTTGGATGTAAAAGGGACGAGCGTGGGTCATCGTATAACCATGATTAGCAATGTTGTAAGATATCTTAGCATTTTCTTTAGGGACTAAGATCATTTTGAAAGGCAACATGGATAGTGTCATCGAGGGACTATGATCTTGTATTTTCTTGTTTTTGCAAAGATACCTCACATGCATAATATGGCCATTTCTTGTAAGGCAACAAAAAGGGTTTACCCTAGGGGTATATGTATGCAAGTATATTGATTTACATGCTTGATTTGTCTTGATTAGGGTTTGCTATTTGTTGGTTTTAATCTTTCCATACAAAACCCTAATTAATAACATTTATATATAAAGCATTTAAATTGCGGAAAATAAAAATACTAAGCTATTACATGATTTTGGGGAGGGGGTGTACAAATTACAAATGGAGAATTGCAAGAAATTAAATCTAAATAATTATTACAACCATATTGAATTTGAATAGATGTACAAAATAAAGATAAAATGCAAGAATATAAAATGTAAGAAGAAATGTGATTTTTGTTTGGTTTTTCAAGAAAAGGGTTTTTTCACCTAATTAATTAAAATAAAATAATTAACTAAAAAATAAGAAAATTAATATTAAGTTAGTAAAATAAATTAATTTAAAGAAAGCAAGTTTTTTAGGGTTTTGGTGAATTTAATTAAATTAGTAAATAAAAATAATTAAATAAAAATCCTAAATTTTAAATTGATTTTAATTTACAAAATAATATAATAATAATTAAAATTTATTGTTTAAGTATTTTAAAAAAAAGGAAATTAATTTATTAAAGAAAATGTTTTTATTTTTTATTTTTATGAAAAATGTAAACTAAATAAATAGAAATAATAATATAAATATTTTTTGTATTTTTTTATTAATGAAAATAATAATAATAATAATAATAATAATAATAATAATAATAATAATAATAATAATAATAATAATAATAATAATAATAATAATAATAATAATAATAATAATAATGATGATGATGATGATAATAAAAGATGAAATAAAAAATAAAATAAAAATAATAAGGCCAGGGAGGTTAAAAATTGAATTTGGAGGTTTGTTAGCAAAACATTTTTTGAATCTAGCTCAAAATGAAGTTTTTGTTTGAAAATCAGAAAAAATAAAAAAAAAAGGTATATGGGCTGTGTGGCATGAGCAAACAGGGGGGTTAGGTTGAGCAAAAAGTGCAAAGCCCAGGAGGGGAAGGCCCATGCGCGCTGGAAGGATAAAAAAATGTAAGAAAATGAGAGAAAAAAAAGCAAAAGGCAGTGCACTGAGGTTCGAACCCATGACCTCTTAAGTACCAGCACTCTGCCTTACCACTGGGGCGGTGTGATATGGTGGCAGAACCGACTGTTAATACTGGTTTGCGTTTTTTGTTCGCAAAATGTCACAGTAAGCAAGAGTCGCCACCGACTTTTATTTTATCCAATCAGGAAAAGGAAAAAGAACAAAAAAAACCTTTTTCGAGATGTTTCTGAGTACGGGTGGTAGATTATAGAAAGGGAAGGTGTTAACACCCTTTCGATCCGTAGTTTTCCACGCGCTCTTAGGTACTTGCTCATTCTTAAATTGCTTTTCTGTGTTTGCTTTGAAAAGTTTTGTTTTACTTCATTTTAACTCTTGTTTCTGTCCTCAAGAGTGTTACGAAGTTGTTTTTGAAAACTTTGTTTGAGAAAGTGTTTGTGTGAAAAAGTTTGTTTGTTTGAGCAAGTACTTAAGAACCAATCTACCTACTCGAAAAAGTCTGTTCATTTTTCTTTTAGACAATGCTATCCCATTATTGAGAAATAGGTAGCATCGTCGTTGGAGTTTTTTAGGGACATTCAAAGGGACAAATACGATCACAAAAGCAATGTTAGGAAATGTTAGTAATAATCCTAAAGCCTTAAAGATCTTTTTCCGAGACAACATCTGAATGGGTCATTTTAGATCTTTCAGGGCTAGAGGACAACCACTAACAAACCCTGTACTTCATGACTATTTACTGAAGGCAACCGGAGTAGAGTAAACCCTATGAGTGAGCATGTGCGAGTGTAATTTTCAGTTAATTTATCTTTGCACATTTAGGGTTTTCTACCGTATTAATTTTCAGTTTGTCTTTCCATACAATCCTATTAACATTCATCTAAGCAGTTTATAGTTTGCGGAAATTAAAATGCGGAAAGTTTAAGTCCTAGCTATTACAAGGCTTTCGCAGATACATAATTATTTCGACTGAAAAATAAAAATGCAGAATTGAAACCCTAATTATTATTAAAAACTCGGAGCAATTACAATAATAATAAAAGAAAATTAAAAAATGCGCGCGGCGAATTAAATGCGAGAATAATTAGCAAAACCTAAAAAATCTAATTGAAAAAAGATTTAGGTTATTTTTTGAGAAAAAATTAGGTTATGTACAAATTAAACCCTAATTCTAATTGATTTAAATTATGAAAAAAAGATTAAATTTCCCTAAATAATTAATCTAATTAATTAAGGAAATAAAATATTTTTAGGAAAAATATGATTTTGGATGTTTTTGATGATTTTTGATTAAATAAAAAAATAATGATTTTTGGTGTTATTTTTGTAAAAAGGAAAATAATTAATAAATAATAAAAATAAGAAAATAAAGAGAAAGGAATTAAATTGGGCCTGTATTTTCTGAAAGGGGGGTTTGATGTTGAATTTATAAGGCCCAAAAGAATGGTCAGCCCAGTCTACGCGTGAGATCCAATGCTGCCCCTTTCTGATGGTGTACCATGGCCCTTCTTTGATGGAGCGCTGGATTTGGATTAGAGATGCATCAAACGGTTGGATGGTTGGAGTGCATAGTGGAAGCTTGAAAGCATGGTGTGATACGGTGGGAGAACTGACTTGATTGTTTTGCGTTTGTGTTTGCAAATGTTGCGGTTTAGCAAGAGTCGTCACCGACTTTTCTTTTATCCAAAAGGAAAGGTGAAAAAGCACAGGAAAGACCTTTAGATATGTTTTCTTGAGTTCGGGGGGTAGATTATGAAAAGGGAAGGTATTAGCACCCTTTTCATCCATGGTTTTCCATGGGCTCTTAGTTACTCGCTAGATCACTTGCTTTTGTTTGAATGTGTGCTTGTGATGTGGGTTTTGAAAGCATTTTAAAAATGTAACTTTGTAATAATGCATACAAAGTGTTGTTTTCGAAAATAGTTCAAAGAGGTGTTTGTGAGATGTGTTTTGAAAGTGATTTTAAAAAGGTGTATTCTTTGTAATGGTTCTCGTTTCTATAAGAACGCATACAAAGTGTTTGTCTTTTGAAAATGTTTCAAAATGAGAGTGTTGGTGTACAAAATGTTTTTGTTGTGAGCAAGCGAGTAACTGAGAGCGAACCTACCTACTCAAAAGGTATTAGATGTGCTTTTCCTCCTCCTTTAGATGTTGCTATATTACCATTTATTTGGTAAGAAGCCCCATCGTTGGATGTGAAGGGACGGGTGTGGGTCATCGTATAACCATGATAGTAATGTTGTGAGATGACTTAGCACTTTTCTTTAGGGACTAAGATCATTTCGAAAGGAAATTTTGATAGCGCCATTGAGGGACTATGATCTTATATTTTTGTTTGTGCTAAGACATCTCACATGCATAACATGGCCATTTTTAGGCAACAAGTTGAGTTAACCTTAAGGCTGCTAGTGTGCAAGTGTGTTTGATTGCATGCATTTAGTCTTGCTTAGGGTGATCTATTTGTTGATTTTCATATCTTGTCATACACACCCTAGTTACTAGCAATGTACGAAAGCAATAAAAGTGCGGAAATGTAAAGTCCTACGCTATTACAATATTTAGGGGATGGGGTACATATTTATGAATGGGGGTTTCAAGTAGAAATAAGTCCTAAGTTACTATTACAATCATATTGAAATGTACAATATAAAAAAGAAATGTTTTTTTGTCTTAAAAAAAAGAAATAAATTAGTTAATAAAAGAAAATATTTTTATGTCTTTTTGTGTTAATATTAAAAAATGATGAAAAGGAAAATAAATGAAGATAGAAAAGCGTGTTGCTGCAAGCAAAACAGCAAGGATCAGAAGTTCTGAAGCCAGGCGTGTGATGTCTCAGAAGTGAACGTCAGTGGAATCAGAAGTTTTGGATTGGGAAACTCTGAGGTCCTGCAAGACACGTTAGAGGGAAAACACAAAAATTCTGGGTGGTACTCAGACAGTGGGCCACAAGTAAGAAGTTTTGTATTACACTAAAACAGTGAGTAAACGTAAGCAGTTCAGTGCGTTATCAGCATGTAAAAATCAGAAACTCTGAGTGTTTGAAAACAGCGAGTGGAAACATCAGAAGTTCAGTGTATTTGACATGTAAGGAGAACTCAGAAGTTCTGTGTTGTGTTAGAATAGTGAGTGAATCATCAGAAGTTCTGTGCGTGTCAAAATAGTGAGTGAACAATCAGTAGTTCAGCATGTTATCAGAGTATGAAAATCAGAAGTTCTAAGTGTTAAAATAGTGAGTAAACATCAGAAGTTCAGTGTGCATTAACAATGAGGAGAACTCAGAAGTTTTGTGTTGTGCTGAAGCTGTAAGTGAATATCATAAGTTCAGTGTGTTTGACATGTAAGGAGAACTCAGAAGTTCTGTGTTATGCTTAAAGCTATGAGTGAACATCAGAAGTTCTATATTTCAACTCTTAATCAACACATCAACAATTTATTCAATTCTTAATAAATAGCAAATCAGAAGGATAATAGCACAACAGTTTATAGAAGTTCTAATCCGAAATCCGAGCCTAGCCCTAATCAAGAAACTCTGATCCATAATTTTTCTACTTATGCAATGATATGGACAAAATTAATACTATTCTATTTACATGTTAATGATGTTCAGAATTAAAAACAAGCAAAGTCAGAAAGACTTACCTTGAACCTGGGACGTGCTTGGAGCTTTGAGTGGCTGCCTTTGGATGTTCTGAGTCAGCAAGAGAAACAGAAGAGGAAATGCCAAGTTCTTTGATTCAAAGGGAAGAACAAAGGTTTTGGTTTTCTGTTTTGGATTTCTGGATTTTTACGAGAGGTTTCACAGGTTTCTTTTCTCTTTTGATAGTTCTATCTTTCCAAAAGCCAGCCCCTTGAACGTGTGATGGAGCAAAGTATTTATAGGTGAATTTGTTGTGATTTTGGGGGGAAAGACAAATGGGATTTTAAATCAATTTGGCATCCTGCTCCCTTTATTTTTCATCACTATTTTCGTATGCTAGTTTGGTGCAATTATGGGATGCAGAAGATTTTGTGAAGACTTGCCCAGAAGATACAAAGATCAGAGGTTGGATGCTACGCTGAAGCTGAACTTCTGACTGAAGCTTTTGTGAAGACTTGCCCAGAAGTTCTGACCAAACTCTATGTTGAGAGTATCCAGAATTTGCTGAGTGTTATGGTGATAATCTGGTCAGAAGTTCTGAGTTTTGTCATGCTTCTTGAACACTTAGAAAATTTTCTAAGTATTTAGAATTTGACTTTTCCAAAGTAAAATTTGACTTTTCCAAAGTAAAATTTGACTTTTGAAATTCTTGATGAAACAAACTTCATATTCCAACATGTCTTGATGAAATATGATTTTTGAGATTTGATTTTGGTCCAAAAGTTAAAGTTAGACTTCTCAGTATGCAAATGACCATTTTGCCCTTATGGATGACTTTTCTTGAAAAATTGCAGTTCAAGGCTTGGAATTGGATGGAAGCAAACTTGAGGATCCCGGGTGATTCCTTGAGAAATGAGAGGACAAATTTTGGGGTGCAACAGCTGCCCCTGTTCAATCTTCTTACACCTGAAGAGTTAGATTGATAGATCTGCCATTCGTGACTTGAAGGTGGAAGATGGCTGAACACTAGAGTGCCCAGAAATTTGCACTCGAAGATGTGTTAGTTGATTATGTAGAGAATGGGCTTAAAGATGCCATTTGGAGAGGTAATGGATAGTTGTTGGAGATGGGCTTAAAGATGCCATCCGAAGGTGATTGTATTTGGACTCAGCAGGATGATGAAGGAATCTTGGACGATTACTACATCAGTAGGATGATGAAGGAATCTTGGACGATTACTACATCAGTAGGATGATGAAGGAATCTTTGGGCGATTTCTACCTCAGCGGGATGATGAAGGAATCTTGGATGATTACTACCTCAGCAGGATGATGAAGGAATCTTTGGGCAATTTCTACCTCAGCAGGATGATGAAGGAATCTTAGATGACTACAACCTCAACAGGATGATGAAGGAATCTTGGATGACTACAACCTCAACAGGTTGATGAAGGAATCTTGGATGACTACAACCTCAACAGGAGGATGAAGGAATCTTGGATGACTACAAACTCGGCAGGATGATGAAGGAATCTTGGATGACTACAACCTCAGCAGGATGATGAAGGAATCTTGGATGACTATAACCTCAACAGGATAATGAAGGAATCTTGGATGACTACAACCTCAGCAGGATGATGAAGGAATCTTGGATGACTACAACCTCAACAGGATGATGAAGGAATCTTAGATGACTACAACCTCAGCAGGATGATGAAGGAATCTTGGATGACTACAACCTCAACAGGATGATGAAGGAATCTTGGATGAGTACAACCTTAGCACGATGGTGAAGGAATCTTGGATGACTACAACCTCAACAGGATGATGGAGGAATCTTGGATGACCACAACCTCAGCAGGATGATAAAGGAATCTTGGATGACTACAATCTCAACAGGATGATGAAGGAATCTTGGATGACTACAACCTCAATAGGATGATGAAGGAATCTTGGATGACTACAACCTCAACAGGATGATGAAGGAATCTTGGATGACTACAACCTCAACAGGATGATGAAGGAATCTTGGATGACTACAACCTCAGCAGGATGATGAAGGAATCTTGGATGACTACAACCTCAGCAGGATGATGAAGGAATCTTGGATGACTACAACCTCAACAGGATGATGAAGGAATCTTGGATGACTACAACCTCAACAGGATGATGAAGGAATCTTGGATGACTACAACCTCAGTAGGATGATGAAGGAATCTTGGATGACTACAACCTCAACAGGATGATGAAGGAATCTTGGATGACTACAACCTCAGCAGGATGATGAAGGAATCTTGGATGACTACAACCCTAGCAGGATGATGAACGAATCTTGGATGAGTACAACCTCAGCACAATGATGAAGGAATCTTGGATGACTACAACCTCAAAAGGATGATGAAGGAATCTTGGATGACCACAACCTCAGCAGGATGATAAAGGAATCTTGGATGACTACAATCTCAACAGGATGATGAAGGAATCTTGGATGACTACAACCTCAATAGGATGATGAAGGAATCTTGGATGACTACAACCTCAACAGGAAGATGAAGGAATCTTGGATGACTACAACCTCAACAGGATGATGAAGGAATCTTGGATGACTACAACCTCGGCAGGATGATGAAGGAATCTTGGATGACTATAACCTCGGCAGGATGATGAAGGAATCTTGGATGACTACAACCTCAACAGGATGATGAAGGAATCTTGGATGACTACAACCTCAACAGGATGATGAAGGAATCTTGGATGACTACAACCTCAACAGGATGATGAAGGAATCTTGGATGACTACAACCTCAGCAGGATGATGAAGGAATCTTGGATGACTACAACCTCAGCAGGATGATGAAGGAATCTTAGATGACTACAACCTCAGTAGGATGATTAAGGAATCTTGGATGACTATAACCTCAACAGGATGATGAAAGAATCTTGGATGACTACAACCTCAATAGGATGATGAAGGAATCTTGGATGACTACAACCTCAATAGGATGTTGAAGGAATCTTGGATGACTACAACCTCAACAGGATGATGAAGGAATCTTGGATGACTACAACCTCAGCAGGATGATGAAGGAATCTTGGATGACTACAACCTCAGCAGGATGATGAAGGAATCTTTGATGACTACAACCTCAGCAGGATGATGAAGGAATCTTGGATGACTACAACCTCAACAGGATTATAAAGGAATCTTGGATGACTACAACCTCAGCGGGATGATGAAGGATTCTTGGATGACTACAACCTCAACAGGATGATGAAGGAATCTTGGATGACTACAACCTCAGCAGGATGATGAAGGAATCTTGGATGACTACAACCTCAGTAGGATGATGAAGGAATCTTGGATGACTACAACTTCAACAGGATGATGAAGGAATCTTGGATGACTACAACCTCAGCAGGATGATGAAGGAATCTTGGATGACTACAACCTCAGCAGGATGATGAAGGAATCTTGGATGACTTTAACCTCAACAGGATGATGAAGGAATCTTGGATGACTACAACCTCAGCAGGATGATGAAGGAATGAAGGAATCTTGGATGACTACAACCTCAGCAGGATGATGAAGGAATCTTGGATGACTACAACCTCAATAGGATGATGAAAGAATCTTGGATGAATACAACCTGAATAGGATGATGAAGGAATCTTGGATGACTACAACCTCAACAGGATGATGAAGGCATCTTGAGACGACTACTACCTCAAAAAATGATAAGTTTTATCTGTCGATCGACCTTTCCTGAAAAGGTAAAGAGTTAGTTGTATGCAATGTCATGATGTATGCATTGCGTGATGATGTTCTCAAAATAAATGAGATTTATGTTATATGTATTTTGTATGCATATGATATGAATGTTGTTGAAATGTAATTTTATCTTGGAGAATAAATCCTTGATAAGTGTTAGGGAGTTATTAAATCCCGAATTGCTATTGAAGAGTAGGTATGTCTTCAAACTTTGATTAGAATGTTTCCACTGAGGATCCCTGTTTTGTTGAGGCGAACTCCATTGGGGAAAGTTGAAAACTCTATGGAGACTGTTGATTCCTGCTTGGGGAAAGTCCTCGAGGACTCTTGAGGTTGCCTCAGCTGGGGAAAAGTTTTCAGAGATTAAACTCTTGTTAAGGAATCATCCTATGAGAAGAATTTTGTCATTGCCCCTAGCAGCAAATGTTTGTGGTATTTCCAGAAAATGTTTGATTGTACGTAACCCCTTCGCCGAGATTGACGTTTAATGCCCCAAGTGACGGAGATGGAGACCTACCCCTGGTTACTCTGCACTTCTTGAGAGGTTTCCTGGAATCTTGACTGGACTGCCCCAGGTGTGCTGGATAGTGACATATCATGCCATCTTGTCGATAGGAGATTTGTCAATGGAAGTGTCATCCTTCTTGAATTGATTTTGTTCATTGAGAGAGCTTTCGTTCACTGGATATTCATTGTGTGAATTTCTCCGCTGTCAAACAAATAGCCATATGCAAACAATGATATTCAAGTATTGCAAAGTTTATGTTTGTCTTGAAGTTTTGAAAAATGTGTTTTTAGCAAGTAAAGAAGTTTGTAATTCAAACTCAGGATTTTGAGTAAAGCCTTACAGGAGTCAAGATACCTTTTGTAACAGTATGCTTTCGAACTAACCCATGCTTCAGTTAGGACTTTTGAAGGGTTGTAACGTGGCTTGGTTCACGGTTTAAGAAACAAAGGATAAAGGCTCAAAGTGTATTTGTACTCGCTCGTTCTTCGTGATGTTCTTCGGTCCTAAACTTAGCTAATTGTGCGTTTGAACTCCAAATGAGTCTGGAATGGCGTTTTAGTGATGGTTCAGACAAATTAAGTTTGTCGGAAGGCAGTCATTTTTGCAATATTTTTTTTCATGTTGTTGAGGATTTGTAGTGACCTCTTCCTTTTGATTTGTTATCCCTAATTTTTACCTGACTGTTCTTGTTTTGAGATTACAGTCAGCAGGATGCCCAATTTTATTTAAGTCTCTTTTGTAGGTTTTGACTTAGTGGGCTTTTCCTTTTGAGAGATAATGACTGCCTATTTGGTAGGGAACCATCACCGTCTTTTGATTCTAGAGGAATGTTTCTTGATGTCATTCGTTGTATTACGAGATGAGAGTTTGCGGCTTAAAGCGCGTTTGAATTAACTGAGAGACTACCCTTCCCCAGGTTTTGTTTAATGGTTTTAATTTTGTAAAAAAGAAAAACTTCTACTTCTTTGGCTCGAAGGGGTTGACTAGGGATTATCTTCCTTATAACTCCAGTGTTTAGGATTTGAAAGAAGGCATGTACATCGTCAGCAAGGTCTGTCCAAAAGCATATTGTATGAGATTATGGCATTGTTTTCGTCATCCTCCCTCTAAAGGCTTGTAACTTTTAGCAAGAGTTGGATGTCATAAAGAGAGTAAAAAGCATAGTTTAAATGTAATGAAAATGAGTGGATCAAATAAATACAAACACATGCAATGCATTAATGATACAAAGTTTGACATTAATAGATAATTGTTTGAACAATAAAAGAAATTACAATTGAAAATTCAAAATGAAACAAGACGCTCTCAATGATTTGGCATTGGAGCAGTGATCACGTTTGGAGTCTCCGGAGGGTCAAACTCGATCTCCTTTGCATCAATCATGTCTTGGACCTTGTTCTTCAGAGCCCAACAGTTGTTTGTGTCATGCCCTAGGCTACCAGAATGATAAGCACACCTTGCACCCGGGTTGTAGTTAGGAGAAGAAGTCTTAGGGTTCAGATGAGGAGCCTTTAACATAATCAGCTTTGCCTTCAACATGTGTTGTAGCGCTTAAGCCAGTGACATGTTGATCTTAGTGAATTGTATTTTAGGCGCGGCCTCCTTACGCTGATGCCCCTGTCTTTATTGAGCAGGCGTAGGATTAGAGATCAAGATTGCTCCTACGTGTTGGTAATGACGACTCTTTTTACCATACACAACATTGGACTCCTTCTTCCCATTGTAAGGCTTTTTCTGAGCATCAGAAGGTGTAGTTCCTTGGATCTTTCCACTTTTGATGCCATCTTCGACTCTTTCTCCGGTCAGTATTAGCTCGGTGAACCCGAATGAGGAGCTTCTGATTAGGTGTTTGAAGAAAGGCCATGTCAAAGTTCCCATAAAGATGTCAATCAACTCCCTGTCAGTTAAAGGGGGTTACACCCTACTAGCCAGATCTCTCCATTTTTGGGCATACCCTTTGAAGCTCTCGTTGGAACCCATGGTCATGTTCTGCAATTGCACACGAGTTTGTGCAAGATCAACATTGTATTGATACTGCTTGTAGAAAGCAGCAACTAAATCCTCCCAGGTGTGGATGCGAGAACTCTCCAATTGATAGAACCATTCGAGTTTGGTCCCTACTAGGATTTCTTAGAAGAAATGGATCCAAAGCTTCTGATCAGTTGTGTATGGTTGAATCTTGCGGACATAAGACTTTAAGTGCATCTTAGGGAAAGAGACTCCATTGTACAGGGTAAAGGTAGGGACTTTGAACTTTGGCGGGATGACTACTCCAGAAATCAAACCCATGTCTCCTAAATCTAAGCCAGGTATTTGTTGAATCTCCATAGCATTGAGGCGATCCTCCAACTGTTTGTACTTGTCAATAGTGGGAGGAGATTGTTCCTCAGAATAGTCAGCTTCGACTTCACCAATCTACAGACTGTTGTCTTCTTCATGACTAACCCCCATATTTGATGGAGTTGAAAGATCTAGAGCTCTCTTGACTGGTCCTCCAGGCCTTCTTCTCGAGTTCAGGACACTTACTGATTTCTTGGACTTCTTCCTCTTGTCTTTGAGAAGGAGAGTTTTCAGGTCCTCTTGCCCCTTAGCCATAGCCAGGAACATTTGTTGGAATTGAGTGTTTTGAGCTTGGAGGTCTTTCACTGTTTGTTCCATATCCATCTTACTGAAAATAAACAGCTGGAAGATAAGGAGACCTGTATAGGAGAAACCTGTCATGATATGATGCATGATATGTGGATGCATGTTTTCAAGGATCTCGCGGGGTAAACAAGAAAATGTCAGAAGTTGAGATTTGCAGCTTTGATTGAAAAACTTTGTATCGTCGAATGTCATTCTATGAGAGTCAAGCTCACCATATCAAGTGGGTCATAGCCCCTGACTCAAGTTATCGTGTTTTGATCTTTTGACGGCATTGGCTAGAGGAAAATAAATCCCCCTGCCCCTTGCTATATGTTTGGTTCATCATAACCTGTACCACAGGCCCTTGAGATCCTTGAAATGGTTAAGGAAATGCTATGGTATGATGTTATGATGTTATGTACAGATATGCAAGTTTATATACAAATAATCATATTCACACAAAGCAAACAAATCCTTAGTTTTAGGCTTGCATGGAGTTTGTAGGTAAGTACCCTCTTGAAGTTTAGTTGGCTCAACCTGTCCTAGTTAATAGTAACTAGGTTCTAAGGGATCACAATATCACTGACCTTTCCCACAAGCTTCATTCGGTAGGCAATTGACTCGCAACCAAACAAAACTCAGGAGTCAAGTCTCAATGAGTGTAGCATTGAGTATCTACCAACTTCGGACTGCACCAAAGCCGGTCATCTCACTACGTCCTAATGGACAAGTTGGTCAAGTAAGGTTCTAAGGTCAATTGATGCTTCACGACACCATGCGACGGCCCCGTACTCTCCTTGATTGACTCAAGGGTTACCGGTACCAACCAAAGTGCTACATCAATGTAGCTACTGCTTCAACCGTGTCGGTATACCCCACACAGTTCCCTCACAGTTTATTGTTATTTACCTAAAAGGTGTCCCTAAATCCAGGTGTAGGATTTAAAACAAACCCAAACAGAGAACCAAAATGTAAAGCATGCAAATCAAACAATGTAAGCAAGTAAATGTGATCTAACCCTAAGGTAACCCCACTTTAAGTTATATCCCCAGCAGAGTCACTAGTTCTATGATACGGTGGGAGAACTAACTTGATTGTTTTGCGTTTGTGTTTGCAAATGTTGCGGTTTAGCAAGAGCCGCCACCGACTTTTCTTTTATCCAAAAGGAAAGGTGAAAAAGCACAATAAAGACCTTTAGAAATGTTTTCTTGAGTTCGGGGGGTAGATTATGAAAAGGGAAGGTATTAGCACCCTTTTCATCGATGGTTTTCCATGGGCTCTTAGTTACTTGCTAGATCACTTGCTTTTGTTTGAATGTGTGCTTGTGATGTGGGTTTTGAAAGTATTTTAAAAATGTAACTTTGTAATGATTCTCGTTTCTATAAGAATACATACAAAGTGTTGTTTTTGAAAATAATTCAAAGAGGTGTTTGTGAGATGTGTTTTGAAAGTGATTTTTAAAATGTGTATTCTTTGTAATGGTTCTCGTTTCTATAAGAACGCGTACAAAGTGTTTTTCTTTTGAATTTTTTTCAAAATGAGAGTGTTGGTGTACAAAATGCTTTTGTTGTGAGCAAGCGAGTAACTGAGAGTGAACCTACCTACTCAAAAGGTCTTAGATGTGCTTTTCCTCCTCCTTTAGATGTAGTTATCTTACCATTGATTTGGTAAGAAGCCCAATCAATGGATTTGAAGGGACGTGCGTGGGTCATCGTATAACCATGATAACAATGTTGTGAGATGACTTAGCACTTTTCTTTAGGGACTAAGATCATTTTGAATGGCAATTTTGATAGCGTAATTGAGGGACTATGATCTTATATTTTTGTTTGTGCTAAGACATCCCACATGCATAACATGGCCATTTTTAGGCAACAAGTGGAGTTAACCTTAAGGGTGCTAGTGTGAAAGTGTGTTTGATTGCATGCATTTAGTCTTGCTTAGGGTGATCTATTTGTTGATTTTCATATCTTGTCATACACACCCTAGTTACTAGCAATGTACGAAAGCAATAAAAGTATGGAAATGTAAAGTCCTACGCTATTACAATATTTAGGGGATGAGGGTACATATTTATGAATGGGGGTTGCAAGTAGAAATAAGTCCTAAGTTACTATTACAACCATATTGAAATGCACAATATGAAAAAGAAATGTGTTTTGTATTAAAAAAAAGAAATAAATTAGTTAATAAAAGAAAATATTTTTATGTCTTTTTATGTTAATATTAAAAAATGATGAAAAGGAAAATAAATGAAAGATAGAAAAGCGTGTTGCTGCAAGCAAAACAGCGAGGATCAGAAGTTCTGAAGCCAGGCGCATGATGTCTCAGAAGTGAACGTCAGTGGAATCAGAAGTTCTGGATTGGGAAACTCTGAGGTCCTGCAAGACACGTTAGAGGGAAAACACAAAAATTCTGGGTGGTACTCAGACAGTGGGCCACAAGTCATAAGTTATGTATTACACTAAAACAGTGAGTAAACGTCAGCAGTTCAGTGCGTTATCAGCATGTAAAAATTAGAAACTCTGAGTGTTTGAAAACAGCGAATGGAAACATCAGAAGTTCAATGTATTTGACATGTAAGGAGAACTCAGAAGTTCTGTGCTGTGTAAGAACAGTGAGTGAATCATCAGAAGTTCTGTGCGTGTCAAAACAGTGAGTGGACAATCAGCAGTTCAGCATGTTATCAGTGTATGAAAATTAGAAGTTCTAAGTGTTAAAACAGTGAGTGAACATCAGAAGTTCAGTGTGCATTAACAGTGACGAGAACTCAGAAGTTTTGTGTTGTGCTGAAGTTGTGAGTGAATATCATAACTTCAGTGTGTTTGACATGTAAGGAGAATGAAGGGGTGAAAAACACAAGAAGGGGGGGTTGAATTGTAAAACTGAAATCTAAAGCAATTGACAAGATATTTTTATCCTGGTTCGTTTGATCTCAAACTACTCCAGTCCACCCGTCAAGGTGATTTCGCCTCTCTCCAACGAGGTCTTAATTCACTATATTCCACTGAATATTACAGACTGCTTTAACAACTGCTAAAGCCTTCTTGATTCAAACCACAACCCGGTTTGTCAAGGCAACACTTTCTTACAAAGAGATAAAACAATGTGTGTGGATGTTTTCTACAAAACTTTATCACAACTGTGATGTATACACAAAATGAAGCTTAGAAACTAGATTGCTAAACAATAATGGAATATCAGAGTTTGTGGTTTAGCAAAACTGGTAGAACGAAGATGATGGTTCAGCTTTGTGCGTGTAGAGATTTGGAGAGCATTAACCATTATAATCTTCAAAGCCTTGTTTATATAGCACTTGAGAAGATGAACGTTGAATGCAATATTCTTGATTCAATGCTAATAACAAGCTTTCCTTATTGAGCAGATCTTGTCTGGAATGAGGCCGTTGGAATTAATTAGCTTTCAATGCACAGTACCGTTGCTTACTTAACGCAAGTTCTGGCTTGGCTCATTCTGATTCTGCTTCGCTGCTGATGAACTATTGTGTTTCTGTATCAGAGTGTTTGAGCGCAGTCTTGTTCATCAAGCTTCAACATGTACGTGAGTTGATCATCTGATCTTGAAGTTCTGATGTAGCAACTTCTGATGCTGGTGTATGAAATCAAATTCTGATGCTGGATAAACGTGATCTTGCTTATTTCAACCAGAGTATCTGCAAGTCAGAACATAATAATTTTAGGCAGCAGATAGTTCATTCATGACACTTATAAATACTATATCTTTTCACTTTGTTATCATCAAAACTTAAATATAGGGTAGTAGATTCAAACATTGTTCTAACAATCTCCCCCTTTTTGATGATGACAAAAACTAGATATTTTAAATGAAAAATAACGTGAAAAGGTATCTGGAAAATGTATCAGAGTAAGAAGTACGGAGAAGTCAGAGTTAAGAGATACTCCCCCTGAGTTGATTAATTCCCTTTGATTATACGTGTTCTTCAGGATCAGATCTTTTTCTTTCTTTGAACATCAGATTATCAGAGTCTTTGACTTATCAGAGAGCAGAGCTTCAGAGCTTTTCTTGTCAGAGCTTTGCTTTGGATCAGAGTATTAGTACGATCAGAACTTCATATTGATCAGAGCAACATTGATCAGAGTTTCTAGTCTTCAGAGTGTCCAGGAGCTTCCTTGTGCCTGTAGACTTTAAACAAAACAGAAAAAACATTTCAAGTAATAGAGTTAGAATGTTTGAGAATTTCTGTCTAGTTAGCCGTTATTGATTTAAATATCATTCTTGTTCTCCCCCTTTTTGTCAGCAATCAAAAAGTGTTGGTGATGTGCTAAAACAATTAAGATCAGAAAAACTGATTATATTAAGATAGTTCAGAATCAGAGCAAGAAAATATTACAAAACATAATCAAAACAGTACATCAGAAAATCAAGAAAATATGGAAAAGGTCATGCATGAAAAAAGATTTAAGGTTGAGGAGGCAAGCGTGTGAACAGGCTCTCCAGCATCGCTTGAATCTTTTCAGAAGTTTCATTTTGCTTCTGCACCATGCTGACAACAGAGTCAATCTTGCTGTCCTGCACATCCATTCTTGCTTTCATCTTCTGATCGTTTTCTTCCATCCGCTGCTGTAGACGCAAGTCATTCAGCCTTAGTTCTTCCAGAGTCTGCCTATCCAAGGCAGCTTGAGAAGCATCAGAAGCAGGAGGCTTCTCAGAACTTTCAGCGACATCTTCTGCTTGATTTTCTTCAGCCTGAATGGTCTTGTCTTCTTCTGATGGTTGCACCTTTACAGCTTGCTGTTTCTCAGACCAAGGTTCACTGTCCAGAGGGAGCACAACTTCCTGAGGCCGCTGACTTTCAACTTCCTTCAGCAGCTTGCTGAAGTTCTGTTGTGCCTGCTCATAGTTGATATCCTGCAACTTGAGGGCTTCAGCACATACCCATAGTCTGAACTATGACCAGAGCTGATCAGAAGCAGCTGGGTCAATCATCCCAGGACAGACTTGCTTCAAAGAAGCAATCCATTGCAGCACACCTGTTTCAAAATTCAAAATACCAGAGCCAACATCTGGTTGCTTTGGTTTTGGGATGGTAATTTTGTGTTTTAGATCAGCAAGACGGTCAAGACTGGTTAAGTCAATGAAAGTCCTGCTGGGGTTTTCAGGGGTTTACTGAGATGCTGTTTGTTTTGGAGGAGGGGTATCAGAGTCAGATATTTCGATTGGAGTGGGTGGTGTTTTGGGAGTCTTTGGTGGTGTTGATTCTTCTGAGGATGGTAACTGGGGCATGACAATAGTGGTTCCACATGGCAACTGGATTGCCAGCGGTGAAGGTTGAGGTGAGTGAGGGTCAGATTTATGAGGAGAAGGGGTTTCAGAATGGTGAAACTCTGTTTGTGGTGTAGGTGGATTTATTTCTGGTTGGGTAGAGGGAGGTGGAATCTCTGATTGCTCAGGGATCAGAGGTTCTTCTGAGAGTGGTTGTTGTTGTTGTGGTTCTGGTTCTGGTTGTTGTTGTTGTTCTGGTTGTGGAGGAGGAACATTTAGTGGTTCAGAGTTTGGTTGAGCAGAGGCATGTTGACGCTCAATATCAGCTAGCACTTGGTCAAGTGCTGGTGTTGTTGAAATTGTTGGTTGTTTGGGGAGTTTGGTTCTAGGTCTTCTGAGTAGTAAGGTCTCAGAAGGGTCTTCTGGTATGGTTTCATCAATGGTAGGGATTGGGATTGATATTCTATGGGAGGTTTGAGGAGCAGCAGATGCTGGAATAGTAAAAGATTTTGAAATAGGGGCAGCAGATGAAATACCTCTTTTCTTTGGAGTCTGATGAGATGATCCTTCTGATGGCGCTTTCCTCTTCTTTGTCTTCTTCAAAGTCACTTCTGGTTGGGGTTGACTCAGATCTTTGATCTCCAGCTTTGAACCTGTATCTTCTGCCTTGTACGCATCTGGGTACCTGAGAAACATCTCTGGTTTGGATTCCATTTCAGAAAATACCGGAAAATCACTTAGAGGCACTCTTCTGCTGGAGATATCAGCAGTGGAAGTAGCTCTGGGTTCCTTCTGAATATTTTCTATCAGCTTCATCTTTTTCAGATTCTTTGCGTTCAGAGGCTTCCCAATGGTTGGTTCAATAGTGCTCAGCTCCTGAGCTTCAATCAGATGTTCAATCAGCCTATTCTCTGTCAGAATATCTGATATTAGCCTTCCAAACGGTATCCAGTCCCTCTTGGTTCTTTCTTCTTCTCTTGTTTCTTTCACACTGGTTTTGAGATGGTTGAACAAGAAGTGAGCCAGATTTATCTTTATCTTCTGATCAATAAAGTAGATCAGAAACTGCTGATCCACATTTATATAATCAGGAGAACTTGTTGGTTTCCTGTGGTTGAAGCATCCAGAACAATCTTAGCCCATACTCTGCAATGATCCTTCAGATCCTTAATCTTGCTGCTGGGCATCCCAAGAGTGAAAATCCTGTTGGCTACCACACCTACATCAGCGCATCTTTCAGCCATGTCCACACAACGGACGCCACCACCACTTTGACCGATTAGCCTTGCAATGAGATCTTCAGAAATCACAATCTTCTTCCCCATGACAGAGGAGATGACTAGATGTTTTGAAACCTTGGCGTGAATCCAAAATTCCTTGACTAGCGCTGGGAATGTTGGTCCAACCAACCTATCGAAATACCTCTCCCATTTTTGAGCCCTAATTTCTTCAGTTAGGTCAAAACCATTTTCCTTCAAGCTTTCAAAATCGATGATTAACTCAGAGAGCACTTCAAGGTTCTTCACCGGAGTGAGGAGAGTTCTGAGTGGCACCTGATATTGCTCAGAAGTTGCTTTCTTCTGATTGCCTGCAGAAATGCTGGAGGATGCCATTGTTCACACTAAAAAAGCTTTGAGAATGAATTGAGAAAGAAAGGTTTGTAGGAGATGAACTCAGAAATATGCAGAAAATGCTTGAGAGATAGTGAGAAAGCGTAAAGAATAAATGAGAGATTAATGTGCTTAAATAGAGTTTTCAAAATTATTTTGAAAAGTTAAACGTTTTTAAGAGAGAGAAAAAATCATGATTGCCATTTAAAAGAATGATTACTTTTCATTAAATGCTTGCTGATTTTGGGGGATTTGAGAAAGATACTTAAAAACGGTTACCAGACATGTGTCTCAATGCACCCAATCAGCGCTTTGCCTTCTCAGAAGCATGCACGCGTTCTGCTTCAGAGATATGCTGATGATTGGATGACACTTGTTTGATGTAGTGATCAGCACGTCTGTTTTTGAGATTAGACTCTCAGATCTTTTAGACTTGCATCTGATACAATCTGCATGTTCTATCTTTCTGAAAGGAGATTGATCAGAAGTTCACAGTAAAAATAATTACATTCTGAAGGTAAATATATGGAATTAAAACATTTTCACTCTGGGCATACTTTCATGCTGAGATGTTTCAGAATGAAATTAAACCTATCTTCTGAAAGGGGTTTAGTAAAGATATCAGCCCATTGATGGTCTGTATCTATAAATTTTAAGTTCAAAATACCTTTCTGAATATAGTCCCTAATGAAGTGATGTTTTATTTCTATATGCTTAGCTCTAGAGTGTAAAATAGGATTCTTACTTAAGCAAATAGCAGAAGTATTATCACAAAGTATAGGAATGTTACTCTCAAAAATCTGGAAGTCTTCAAGCTGACTTTTCATCCAGAGCATTTGTGTGCTACATCCTGCTGCTGCTATGTACTCAGCTTCTGCTGTTGACAAAGCAATTGTTGATTGCCTTTTGCTGGACCAAGAGATCAGATTTTCTCCCAGAGACTGGCAGCTTCCAGAAGTACTTTTACGTTCCACTCTGTCTCCAGCAAAATCAGCATCACAGTAGCCTACTAAGCTATAATCACTAGATTTTCTATAAAACAAACCCAGATTAGTAGTACCTTTCAGATACTTGAAAATTCGCTTAACAGCTGTTAAGTGAGATTCTCTAGGATCTGATTGAAATCTAGCACAGATACAAACACTGAATAATATGTCAGGTCTTGAAGCAGTCAGATAGAGGAGAGAACCAATCATACCTCTGTAGACTTTCTGTTCTACGCTTTTGCTTACCTCTTCTCTTTCCAGAATGCACGTGGGATGCATTGGAATCTTTGATGGCTTACATTCTGAGAGGTCAAATTTCTTCAGAAGATCTCTGATGTATTTGCTCTGATGAATGTAAGTTCCTTCTGGAGTTTGATTGATCTGAATTCCTAGAAAGAATTTCAGTTCCCCCATGAGGCTCATCTCAAATTCTGCCTGCATACACTTAGCAAATTTTCTTCCAAGAGAAGGATTAGTAGAACCAAAAATGATATCATCAACATAAATTTGACAGACTAAGATGTCACTCTTAACTGTTTTACAGAATAGAGTAGTGTCCACTTTCCCTCTGGTGAATTCATTTTCAAGCAGAAAGTTACTTAGCCTTTCATACCAAGCTCTGGGAGCTTGTTTCAGACCATACAGTGACTTCTTTAGTTTGAAAACATGTTCTGGATGTTTTGTATTTTCAAAACCTGGGGGTTGGTGAACATAAACTTCTTCTTCTATATAACCATTTAAGAATGCACTTTTGACATCCATCTGATACAGAGTGATGCCTCTATTAACAGCAAATGAAATTAAAAGTCTGATAGATTCTAACCTGGCGACTGGGGCAAAGGTTTATGTATAGTCTATCCCCTCTTGCTGACTATAACCTTGTGCAACCAGTCGTGCCTTGTTTCTGATGACTTCACCTTGTTCATTTAGCTTGTTTCTGAACACCCATCTTGTTCCAATGACGTTGAATCCTTTTGGTCTGGGAACGAGATCCCATACGTCGTTTCTGGTGAATTGATTCAGCTCTTCTTGCATTGCCAGAATCCAGTCATTGTCCAAAAGTGCTTCATCAATAGAAGAAGGTTCAATCAGAGACACAAGTCCCATAAGAGTTTCTTCAGAGTTTCTGAAGCTTGCTCTTGTTCTGATTGGATCTTCCTTTCTTCCTAGGATAGTCTCTTCTGGGTGATCCAAGCTGCTTCTGGGTAATCTCTTCTGAGGTTGATCAGCAGCTGTTGTAGGATTTCTAGCAGTGCTCCTTTCAGACGTTGAAGGAATGTCTGTGTTGAGAGCTTCTGATGACTTGTCTTCAGAACCTGCAAATTCAATTTCTATACCTGCAAAAGTTTCATTCTGCTTTGACTTTTTAGAGTCAAGCTTATCATCAAAACGAACACTGATTGATTCTTCCACAATCTGTGTTTCTGTATTGTATACTCTGTACCCTCTTGAGCGTTCAGAGTATCCTAACATAATACACTTCTGTGCCTTAGAGTCAAACTTGTTCAAATAATTCTTTGTATTCAATATAAAGCAAGTACATCCAAATGGATGAAAATATGAAATGTTGGGCTTTCTGTTCTTCCACAATTCATATGGAGTCTTTTCCAGAATAGGTCTTATTGAGATTCTATTCTGAATGTAGCACGCTGTGTTTATTGCCTCTGCCCAGAAAGTCTTAGCAACGTTTGTCTCATTGATCATGGTTCTGGCCATTTCTTGCAATGTTCTGTTCTTTCGTTCTACAACTCCATTTTGTTGGGGAGTTCTAGGACAAGAGAAATCATGCAGAATGCCTTTGTCATTAAAGAATGACTCAAAATCTTTATTTTCAAATTCTCCACCATGATCACTTCTGACTTTAACGATTCTAAGATCCTTTTCATTCTGAACTTGGTTACAGAAGGTAACAAACACAGAGTGTGACTCGTCCTTGTGTCTTAAGAACTTTACCCATGTCCATCTGCTATAGTCATCTACGATTACTAACCCATACTTCTTACCACTGACTGAAGCAGTTTTAACTGGTCCAAATAAGTCAATGTGCAGAAGTTCTAATGGCTTAGAGGTGGAAACAACATTTTTGGATTTAAAAGAAGGTTTTGCAAATTTGCCTTTCTGACATGCTTCACACAGAGCATCTGAATTGAACTTCAAATTAGGAAGTCCTCTGACCAGATTGAGTTTGTTAATCTGAGATATTCTTCTCATACTAACATGCCCCAATCTTCTGTGCCAGATCCACTGCTCGTTGTTAACAGACAGAAGACATTTTACATTCTGACTCTTTAGTTCAGAAAGTTTGATTTTGTAAATGTTGTTTTTCCTCTTACCATTAAACAGGATAGTCCCATCTTTCTGACTAACTGCTTTACATGATTTTTGATTAAAGATTATATCATAACCGTTATCACTTAATTGACTTATGGATAACAGATTATGCATCAATCCATCTACTAGCAGAACATTATTAATAGAGGGAAGATTTCCATTACCTACAGTTCCAGAGCCAATTATCTTTCCCCTCTGATTGCTTCCAAAGCCAACGTGGCCTCCAGGCTTAAGTTCCAGGCTTTGGAACATATGCCTTCTTCCCGTCATGTGTCGTGAGCAGCCAGAGTCCAGGTACCATGACTGGTGTTTCTGACTTGCTGCTAAAGATATCTGCAACATGTATTATTTTATCCTTAGGTACCCAGATTTTCTTGGGTCCTGATTTGTTAGTTTTACCAAAACTCTGGTTGAATTTTGGTTTCACAGAGTGCTTACTGCTAGTATATTTGATATCATGTGTGTGACCATACACAAAGTGTGAATTTAAAGGAGTGTGTTTAATGGTTAAGTCCATGACATTCTTTGGTGTAGGAACCTTACCTAGGTATCCTATTCCTTTCCTGCCGTTTCTGCTAACTCCATAGATCATTGAAGCCATTCTGCTTCTATCTATGCTTTTAGCTAAGAACTTCTGGAAACTGTGATCATACTCCTTGATGATCTCATCAGCGTTGCTGGGAGTTTCAGAAATTGGTTCCTTCTGAGAGTTTTGTAAAGTGTTTTCTAATTTTGAAATCTTATCTCTCAGCTCAAAATTTTCCAATTTGAGACTCTCAGACTTATTAGAGTCAGATTCAAGATTCCTTTTCAGGTCTCTGAATTTAGCTCTAATCTGCTGATAACGTTCCAGAATCTCATTAAGGCTTTCAGCAAGTTCAGCCTTTGTAAAGTTAACAGCGAAGTTAGGAAATACCTCTTCTGTGTCTGATTCTGAGTCTGAGTCAGAAGCTTCACTATCTTCTGAAATGTTTGCCATGAGAGCTATGTTTGCCCTTTCATCATCTGATTCTGAGTCAGCTTCAGATGAGTCAGATTCATCCCATGTGGCCATGAGACTTTTCTTCTTCTCTCTTCCAAACTTCTTTTTGGGCTTTTCCCTCTGAAGCTTTGGGCAGTCACTCTTGTAGTGTCCTTGCTCATTGCACTCGTAGCAGATGATGTCTTTGGTGTTTGGCTTCTTGCTACTGGAGGAGCCTTCAGATCTTCTGTATCCAGAGGAAGAATCGGTCCTTTTGTATCTGGAAGAAGACTCGTTCTGATCAGATCTTCTGGGATTCCTGAACTTCCTTTGTCTTTTCTTCCACAGTTGATTTACTCTTCTGGAGAGAAGGGAAAGTTCGTCTTCTTCTGATGAGGATCCATCAGATGTTTCTTCAACTACCTGTAAAACTTTAGACTCAAATTTTCTGTTAGATTTTAATGCTAAAGGCTTACCTTGCTTCTGAGGCTCATCAGCTTCTAGCTCTATCTCATGACTTCTGATGGAGCTTATAAGTTCCTCCAGAGTGATTTTGTTGAGATCTTTAGCTAGCTTCAGAGCAGTAACCATAGGCCTCCACTGCTTGGGTAAACTTCTGATTATTTTCTTGACATGGTCAGCAGTAGAGTACCCTTTGTCCAGAACTTTGAGACCAGCTACCAGAATCTGGAATCTAGAGAACATAGTTTCAATGGATTCAGATTCTTCCATCTTGAACGCCTCATACTTCTGAATGAGCGCCAGAGCTTTTGTTTCTTTGACTTGAACGTTGCCCTCATGCGTCATTCTGAGAGAATCAAAGATATTTTTTGCTGTGTCTCTGTTGGAGATCTTTTCATACTCAGTATAGGAAATGGCACTGAGGAGGATGGTTCTGGCCTTATGGTGATTCTTGAAGTCACGCTTTTGTTGATCAGTCATTGATTTTCTATCAATCTTCTGACCACTTGCATTCACAGGGTGCGTGTATCCATCTGTCACCATATCCCACAGATCAGCATCATGTGCTAGAAAGAAGCTTTCAATTCTGTCTTTCCAGTAATCAAAGTTTTCTCCATCAAAGACTGGAGGTTTGCCACTGAATCTGTCTCTGTCCTCATTGTTGTCATTGCTGATGTGAGAATTGTTTCCTGCCATTGTGTTTTTCTGACGCTGGATCTTGTACTGACACGGTTAAGTGTTTTAGCTCAGAACCAGGCGCTCTGATGCCAATTGAAGGGGTGAAAAACACAAGAAGGGGGGGTTGAATTGTAAAACTGAAATCTAAAGCAATTGACAAGATATTTTTATCCTGGTTCGTTTGATCTCAAACTACTCCAGTCCACCCGTCAAGGTGATTTCGCCTCTCTCCAACGAGGTCTTAATTCACTATATTCAACTGAATATTACAGACTGCTTTAACAACTGCTAAAGCCTTCTTGATTCAAACCACAACCCGGTTTGTCAAGGCAACACTTTCTTACAAAGAGATAAAACAATGTGTGTGGATGTTTTCTACAAAACTTTATCACAACTGTGATGTATACACAAAATGAAGCTTAGAAACTAGATTGCTAAACAATAATGGAATATCAGAGTTTGTGGTTTAGCAAAACTGGTAGAACGAAGATGATGGTTCAGCTTTGTGCGTGTAGAGATTTGGAGAGCATTAACCATTATAATCTTCAAAGCCTTGTTTATATAGCACTTGAGAAGATGAACGTTGAATGCAATATTCTTGATTCAATGCTAATAACAAGCTTTCCTTATTGAGCAGATCTTGTCTGGAATGAGGCCATTGGAATTAATTAGCTTTCAATGCACAGTACCGTTGCTTACTTAACGCAAGTTCTGGCTTGGCTCATTCTGATTCTGCTTCGCTGCTGATGAACTATTGTGTTTCTGTATCAGAGTGTTTGAGCGCAGTCTTGTTCATCAAGCTTCAGCATGTACGTGAGTTGATCATCTGATCTTGACGTTCTGATGTAGCAACTTCTGATGCTGGTGTATGAAATCAAATTCTGATGCTGAATAAACGTGATCTTGCTTATTTCAATCAGAGTATCTGCAAGTCAGAACATAATAATTTTAGGCAGCAGATAGTTCATTCATGACACTTATAAATACTATATCTTTTCACTTTGTTATCATCAAAACTTAAATATAGGGTAGTAGATTCAAACATTGTTCTAACAGAGAACTCAAAAGTTATGTGTTGTGCTTAAAGTTATGAGTGAACATCAGAAGTTCTATATTTGAACTCTTAATCAGCACATCAACAATTTATTCAATTCTTAATAAACAGTAAATCAGAAGGATAATAGCATAAGAGTTTATAGAAGTTCTAATCCTAAATCTGAGTCTAGCCCTAATCAAGAAACTCTGATCCATAGTTTTTCTACTTACGCAATGATATGGACAACATTAATACTATGATATTTACATGTTAATGATGTTCAGAATGAAAAACAAGCAAATTCAGAAAGACTTACCTTGAACCTGGGACGTGCTTGGGGCTTTAAGCGGATGCCTTTGGATGTTCTGAGTCAGCAAGAGAAACGGAAGAGGAAATGCCAAGTTCTTTGGTTCAAAGGGAAGAACAAAGGTTTTGGTTTTCTGTTTGGGATTTCTGGATTTTTACGAGAGGTTTCACAGGTTTCTTTTCTCTTTTGATAGTTCTCTCTTTCCAAAAGCCAGCCCCTTGAACGTGTGATGGAGAAAAGTATTTATAGGTGAATTTTTTGTGATTTTGGGGGGAAAGACAAATGGGATTTTAAATCAATTTGGCATCCTGCTCCCTTGCTTTTTCATCACTGTTTTCGTATGCTAGTTTGGTGCAATTATGGGATGCAGGCGTTGGCTAAACTAGCTGCTGATTAGCAGCTTTTAACCATGCTTTAGCTGGAGTTGTCAGCAGGATTTAAGGAAAAGCAAAACAAAGCATGGGCCTAGTATCAGAGTTTTCTATCCCAAGACAGTAGAGGTACACATGGTGGAAATCCTTTGTATAAAGACTCAAAAGTGGTTGTGAGCATTAAATGATGATGAGACTTATCACAACCAGAAATCCTGCAATGTGAGATTCTACACCATGGCTTAGTTCTGGATCAGAAGTTCAGCTTCAGCGTTGCATCCAACCTCTGATCTTTGTATCTTCTGGCTCCAGCACGTTCTAAAGGAACTTTCAGACTTTGCAGCATGCTTCTTAACCTTCTTTGAATTACCCTGGAAAACTCTGACTGAAGCTTTTGTGAAGACTTGCCCAGAAGTTCTGACCAAACTCTGCCTTGATAGTGTCCAGAATTTGCTAAGTGTTATGGTGATAATTTGGTCAGAAGTTCTGAGTTTTGTCATGCTTCTTAAACACTTAGAAAAATTTCTAAGTATTTAGAATTTGACTTTTCCAAAGTAAAATTTGACATTTGAAATTCTTGATGAAACAAACTTCATATTCCAACATGTCTTGATGAAATATGATTTTTGAGATTTGATTTTGATCCAAAATTCAAAGTTAGACTTCTCAGTGTGGAAATGACCATTTTGCCCTTATGGATGACTTTTCTTGAAAAATTGCAGTTCAAGGCTTGGAATTGGATGAAAGCAAACTTGAGGATCCCGGGTGATTCCTTAAGAAATTAGAGGGAAAATTTTAGGGTGCAACACATGGGGTATAGAATTTGCAATTAAACATTGTGAAAATAGCAAAATATTGGGACCTGGAATCGAACTCAGGTCCTCCCACTCAACATACGCGTGCTTAACCAACTGGGCTGTAATGCTTAGTTTTAATAATATTGAAACAACAATAATATAATAAAATATGAGTCAGTGTGGTAAATAATCGCGCGAAATTTGAATTTCCCAATCAGGCTGGGACACGCCATCGTCTTCCTCACAGATCCGTCGTTTTAGGTGTGATACCTTTACCTACGGCCTGCCTCTGTAGCTATAACCCTGCATCTTTCTAAAATCTCAAACAAGCATATTAATTTATTCCAAACATACCAATCAACTCGTTTTGATCTCACGAGTATGATGGCATCCTTCTTTTTCCCTAATTTTCCCTGTATCAAGAAGCCCTAAAACGGCCATGAAAACACTAGCCATGGCACATATGCATACAGTTATCAAAACGTAAAATCATGTAAACCAAAATATTCCAAATGTTAGTACAAACACAATGCTATGTTTAGTAATGATTAATTATGCGTAAACTGTAAAATCAAAATCAAGTTTGAAGATGCAAACTGTGGGTCTGTAAGTCACGATTCTGGACGTGAAAATGCTTGCAATTGATTGAGATGCATTCTGGATATGTCCAAGAGTCTATTGGTAGTCTTAGAATTGCTTGAATTGACCTCTAGGCTTGAAACCGATCCACACCTTTTTGCCAAAATTTTGAGTTTTCTTTTGTGCTCTCACGACCTGCAAACCTTGTGTTTTTGGCTTGGTTATGTTCTGTATATGTACTAGAATGAATTAGGGCAACAAAAACAGCTTAAATCTTTTTGATTCATGGAGATTTGATTTAGTTTTGCCTTGTATAATATCTTTCCAAAACAACCATAATCATGCTATTTTTGCTTCAATTTCCCTTGATTTGAATTGGATATGATATGCTAGCTTGATTGGATTTGATTCCTACAAAAATCAGATCAAAAATCAATCTTTTTGTATTTTTTGCCATTTATTTGATTTAATTTGAATTTTAAATAATAAAAAATCAAAATAAAATAAATAATGAAGCAAATAATGTGTGGATGCTGATTTGGGTCGTGGACCATGTCACAAACAAGATGCAATCATGAAATGCTAGGCCCATTGGATAAAAAATGTACTTTTGAGCACATTTGACTTTTGGCAATTTTGCAAAAATGGTCAACTTTGACAAGGCATATCTCCTCCAATTTTAACCCTAGAGAGGTGTTATTGGACTTTTTAGAAAGCTTAGGATGTCCCCTAAACAAGACATTTGGTTTCATCTCAATTGGGTCTTCCATGTTAATGTAAGAAGCTTTGACCCACAAGGTGTTTTTGTTGACTGTTCAAAAGGACCTATAATGTAGAAATTCATATCTTTTGATGAGTGCATATCTTGAACTTATGGGATGAAGATGAGTTGTAGGGAATTGCATCCTCTTCAAAATGAGCCTTGGATGGAAAATTTCTGATAAAGTATGAAGAAGTTATGCCTGGTCAAATTTTGGTTGACTTTTCCTAAGAAACCCTAATTTAGCAACTTTTGGGTTTTGATGAATTTGGGGCATTCCTTGAGGAATCATGATCAACCCTTGATAAAATTATGGATATCACTTCAAAATTTTGATGTTGACCAAAAATCTTGAAGTTTGACTGTATGTGGGCCACAGTTGACTTTTGACCTAGTATAGTTGATTTTCAGGCATCTGGGCAATTGACTGAGCAAACTACTTGTGCAAGGCATGAAACTTGACATGGATGAGATTGAGAACATATTTTGACCATGGAAGGAATTTGGAACTGTGATCGGTGGATCTGGAACTGACTGTTTAACGCTGGTTCGCGAAATGTCGCGGAAGCAAGAGTCGCCACCGTCTTTTATTTTCTCCAAATGGAAAGGACAAAAGCACAGAAAAATTCCTTAAAGAGATTGCTCTCGGTTCGGGAGGTAGATTATAGAAAGGGAAGGTGTTAGCACCCTTTCTATCCATGGTTATCCATGGGCTCTTAGATACTTGCTCATTTGTGTTTTCAAAATTGTTTGTTTGCTTTTCAACTGTGGGTTTTAAAAAGTTTCTTTGAAAATTCCAGTTCGACTCTTGTATCGGTCCTCAAGAGTGTTTGAAAAAATGCTTTCGAAAGCCTTTTGAAAATGTGTCGGTGTGAAAAGTATTTTTTGATTTGTTTTTGAAATTAGAGCAAGTATATAGAGTCGTCTACCTACCCTAAGGAATTCGTCTGTGTAGATGTCCTTTAAAGTAGTGCCATCCCACCATTGAGAGGTAGGTAGCACCACCGTTGGAGGTGTTCGGGTCAATTCGAGGTTCGGGACATGGTGATCACCAGAGCAATGGGAAGACACCTTAGAAGCTACCCTCATGCCAGGTTCCCGGATCATGAGGACTTACTAAGACATCCTCTACTCGACGATCACCTTTCGAAGCAAGGCAACAGTGAGGCGTACCCTAGGGGTGGTGTGTGATTTGTGTGTCGTTTTCATTTATTTTTGTCTTATTCATGTCGTGGGTGATCTAGCGCTTGTTTTTATTTTTGTCCATTCATTCTTGCATGCCTTGATTAACAGTTAAAAATTGCGAGAAGTAAAAGTTCTAAAGCTATTACAAAAGGCGCGGGTCCACATCGCCAAAATTTCTTGAACCCGATTTGACAGAAAAAATAAAGAATTAAAAGTGCGACAGATTAATTTACAAGGCCTTGGGAGAGGTACATAAATATTATACGGAAAAGAAATAAACATGCGAATTAAATAAGAATTAAAACGAGGGCGTTGGACCCTTTTTAACTAAATTAAATTAAACGGTTATTAGATTAGTAAAATTAAAAGGAAAAGAAATTTGTTTTTTGGTATTTTTGTATTTTATGATTTTTAATGGGAAAAAGAATTAAATGCAATTAAACCTAATTCTACAATTTTTATTTTATTATGAAAACATATTAAAGTTTAACCTAAAATTAACCCTAATTATTTTACATGCAATTTAATTACAAAAATAAATAATAGTAAATATTTAATTATTATGAAAGAAAATAAAAAAGGATAAAAAATTAATTAAACCCTAATTCTACCAATTTTAGATTTTTATTATGAAAATATTACAATTAAACCCTAAATTAAAACTAAATGAATTAATGCAATTTATTTACAAAAATACTAAAATAAAATGTTTATTATTTTTTTCATCTTTTCTGATTTTTATTGTTTTTGTGTTTTTATGAAAATAATAAATTAATTAAGAAAACAATAACTAAGAGAAAATAGAAATAATGAAAAGAAAGAATGAAAAGAAAATGGCAAACCTAGGGGGTCTGCCCCTAATTGTGAGGGTTTTCTTTTAGCAATCTGGGCCCAATAACTTTGGCCACTTTGACTTTTGCCATTAGCGTGCATCAACGTTGACTAGAGTGCATCCTGTTCTTTAGATCTGAACCCTTGGATGAGTGAAATTGACCAAGTGGACGGCTTGATGGAGGGACGTATGATGGTCTTCAGCATATGAAACTGCATAGAAACATTGATTGAAAAATAACATGGAAATAGTGAGGACCTGGGGCTCGAACCCAGGTCATGAACGTTACCAACGCCTATGCTTACCACTGAACCATCCCACGCGCGTTTATCATATAACAATTAACAATTATTATAAGAGAAAAGTGGTTAGTGGCTCAAAAACGCGCGAAGAATTTAAATGATCCAATCAGCGCCTTCCACTTCATCGTCCTCTTCGTTGTGCTTTTTTTTTTTCTGAAACATGAAAAAACATTAGCAACGGTTTTACACCGTTCTCATAGGCGCCTTTATGAAAAATAACGAATAGCCCCTGGGGCCTCATAAATTAGGCGCGAGGGTGCCATTGTTTTCGTCCAAACACGCTCGTTTTAATGGTCCAAGTGTCGAGTCTCAATTTTTCTTTGAATGTAAAGCCCCAAATTTCCAAGCTTGAAACCCTAAAATATGACAATGGTGGTTTTGCATACAGTGAATAAAAATCCAATCAAAGCACATGGTTAGCTTTAAAACACATTACTTAGCATGAATCTATAAATAAAATGCCATGAATATGCATAAATTGTAAAGTACGATTAAGAGAAAAAGTAAAAAAAGCTTGGCTTCTGTACAATGATTCAAAGGGTTAGGGACTGTGTTCTTGATCCAGGTACGTTGCTTGATGTCCCAGGAATGCAATGGAAGGAGTTTTGTGGCTTGAAACGACCTCTAACCCTGTTTGCAGTTTTGAGATTTTTAAGCAAAAAGTCAAGTTTTGTTCTTCAAGTTCTTGCGCAGCTTTTTGGTTAGGAGGATTAGGTCTTGCTTGTGTATGTATAGGAGAGTGATTAGGGTTAAAAAACTTGATCAAAATCCTTTGCATTCATGGTTTGTAAGATTTGATTTTTCAAGATCTTTTTCAATACTTTTTCATACTATTTTGTACAAATCATGGCCAATTCTCTTCAATTCTTTCCAAATCTAGCTATGCACGAAATATTGAGTATATAATATGCATAAAAAGATTTAAAACCTAGGTTTAGTATTTTTCATGTATTTATTTTAATTTAAATGAATTATTAATAATAAAAATCCAAATAAATAAATAAAAAATGATAAAAACTTCCCTTTGGGCCAAATGGTCGTGCACATGCCTTGGATGATGAATTGTGGAAGAAAAAGAGGCCCATTAGCAATTTTAGGTCATTTGAATCAATGTTGACTTTTCAAAATATCCAAAAATTTCACAACTTCCACAAGGCATAACTTGCTCAATTTTTAAGCTTTTCTCATGTTCTTGGACATTTTGGAAAGGTCTTTGAGTCCTCTAACCAATTCCTTTGGTCCCATGTCATTTTGATTTACCAATCTCAAGTTATGGCCTTTGACTTAAAGTCCCTTTTTGTTGACTTTTGAAAATGACCTATAATGTTGAAATTGATAACTTTTTGTGAGAGCATTTCTTGGACTTGAAGTATGAAGAGGAGTTGTAGGAAATGTCTTTCTCTTCAAAATGAACTTTGGATGGAATTTTTCTGATAATCCATGTGAAAGTTATGCCCTGGTCAATTTGCAGTTGACTTTTTCAGCTGTCCAAATAAGGAAACTTTTGCATCTTGATGATTTTTGAGCCAAGCTTTGAGAATCATGATCAAGCATTGATCAAATGATGTTTGTGGCTTCAAAATGAGATGTTGACCAAAAATTTGAACTTTTGACTGTCAAATGACCATTTTGCCCCTACAGTTGACTGTAGTGCAATTAGGGTTTTTGACTGTGCAATTTTGTGCTGGAAGTCTTGAAACTTGATATGAGGATGCTTGACCATATTTGTAGGCATGTGGGACTTGATTGGACCTTTGGAAACTTCATTTTCTTGATCAGAACAAAAACCCTAATTTTGACTGTTAGGAGGCCCTTAAACTGTGCAACCTTTGGGGAGATTTTGAAGCTTGACTTGGCAATTTCTGAAGAATATGGGAGGGAAAATTTTGGGGTACAACAGTTGCCCCTGTTCAATCTTCTTAGACCTGAGGATGCAGATTGGCTGACGTGCCTTTCGTAATCCGAGGGTAGAAGATGATTGAACACTAGAGTGCCCAGAAATTTGCGCTCACATAGTAGCAGTGTGATGATGGCATTTAAATGTTGATGAATAGGATGATGGGCTTATAGATGCCATCTGGGTGTTGATCGCGTAAGAGATTCCTTAGTGAGAACTTGCGTACCTGCAAAAAAGAAAATGATTACCTGACCTGTTACGGGGCTGGTCTTCAAACTCTTTGTATAGATGTGTCCTGACTGGTTACAGAAGCTGGATCTGGAGCTTCACAAGATGATGAATGAACCAGGGATGGTTACTACCTCAACAGGAACGGTGAGAGAACCTTGGACGACTTTAACCTCAGCAGCAATCGTTGAGATTGTGAAAATCTTGGGATGATTACTACCTCCGCAGTATCGGGGAGAGAACCATAGGCGACTACAACCTCAACATCAATCATTGAGAGAACCTTTGATAACTTCAACTTCAACAACAATCGTTGAGAGAAGCCTGGGATTACCAACTCCGCAGGATCGGGGAGAGAACCATAGGCGATTACAACCTCAACAGCAAACATTGAGAGAACCTTTGATAACTTCAACTTCAACAGCAATCGTTGAGAGAAGCCTGGGATTACCAACTCCGCAGGATCGGGGAGAGAACCATAGGCGATTACCACCTCAACAGCAAACATTGAGAGAACCTTTGATAACTTCAACTTCAACAGCAATCGTTGAGAGAAGCCTGGGATTACCAACTCCGCAGGATCGGGGAGAGAACCATATGCGATTACCACCTCAACAGCAAACATTGAGAGAACCTTGGATGGAATTATCATCTCCGCAGTATCGGGGAGAGAACCATAGGTGATTACAACCTCAATAGCAATCATTGAGAAAAACCTGGGATGGAATTATCATCTCCGCAGTATTGGGGAGAGAACCATAGGAAATTATAATCTCAAAAGCAATCATTGAGAAAAACCTGGGATGGAATTATCATCTCCGCAGTATCGGGGAGAGAACCATAGGAAATTATAATCTCAAAAGCAATCATTGAGAAAAACCTGGGATGGAATTATCATCTTCGCAGTATTGGGGAGAGAACCATAGGAAATTATAATCTCAAAAGCAATCATTGAGAAAAACCTGGGATGGAATTATCATCTCCGCAGTATCGGGGAGAGAACCATAGGCAATTATAATCTCAATAGCAATCATTGAGAAAAACCTGGGATGGAATTATCATCTCCGCAGTATCGGGGAGAGAACCATAGGCAATTATAATCTCAATAGCAATCATTGAGAAAAACCTGGGATGGAATTATCATCTCCGTAGTATCTGGGAGAGAACCATAGGAAATTATAATCTCAAAAGCAATCATTGAGAAAAACCTGGGATGGAATTATCATCTCCGCAGTATCGGGGAGAGAACCATAGGAAATTATAATCTCAAAAGCAAACATTGAGAAAAACCTGGGATGGAATTATCATCTCCGCAGGATCGGGGAGAGAACCATAGGCAATTACAATCTCAATAGCAATCATTGAGAAAAACCTGGAATGGAATTATCATCTCCGCAGGATCGGGGAGAGAACCATAGGTAATTACAATCTCAATAGCAATCATTGAGAAAAACCTGGAATGGAATTATCGTCTCCGCAGGATCGGGGAGAGAACCATAGCCAATTACAATCTCAATAGCAATCATTGAGAAAAACCTGGAATGGAATTATCGTCTCCGCAGGATCGGGGAGAGAACCATAGGCAATTATAATCTCAATAGCAATCATTGAGAAAAACCTGGAATGGAATTATCGTCTCCGCAGGATCGGGGAGAGAACCATAGGCAATTACAATCTCAATAGCAATCATTGAGAAAAACCTTTGATAACTTCTACTGAGTCTTCATCAGAAAAATCTGTTTGGGGTTGATTTAGCTGGACTAGAGAAAGCCTTGGACTGGATAAGAAATCTTTGGAGTCGATTAACTGAACCGGTCTAGGTCTTGAAATATGATTGAGAATTTAACTGAATCTTTCCTGAAAGATAGAGGTCAGTCATATGCAATGCATGATATGGATCAAGCGATGATTTTCTCAACATAAATGAGATTTGTATGATGCGTCTATGCATGCTATAATGATGTATGTGATGTTTAGGAATGTATGTTTTCGTCTAGGAAAGTAAATCCTTGACGGGCGCCGGGAAGTCATATCCTGGGCTGATGTTGAAGAATAGATTTCGCTTCCGCTGGGGATGATAGCTGCAAGAATACCGGTAGGAGAAGATAACTCCGTTGGGGAATAAACTTGGCGAATGGAATAACTCTGCGGGGGAAAAGTACCCTGACGATCTTGCTGGGAAGCGATACTCTGTGGGGAGAGAGATACTTTGTTGAGTGTTGATAATACCTTGCTGGGGATACTCTTGTTGCGTTGGAAGTGTTGATAGACTTCGCTGGGGATAAGGAGACTTCGTCGAGGACGCTCTTTCCGTGGCTTTTGGCTGAGGATAACCCAGTTATATCTTGGTAGGGAAATAACTCTTTGAATAAAGCCGAACGACGCGTTCGTGTTCTGCGAGGATAAGCTTCCAGAATCTACTGGGGATAAGCTTACTGCTTGGGGAGATAAATTCCAACTTTCCTAGGGAACTGGATTGGACTCTCCTGGGGAAGTTTTGAACTGCGGGGGAAGTGATTCCTTTGAATGTTTGATATGCCGCCGGGGAACAATCTTTAGACCAAGATTTCCGGGGATGCTTGTTAAGAATATATGTATATATGCTACTGGGGAATGTTGAGATCTACGGGAGTATACCCAACTTCCTTAAGACTGACTGTAACTTTGCTGGAGAAGAGTATGTGGACTTGCTGACATACTCTCTGGGGAATTAAGATATGTCGGTTATGTTCTTTAGCTGAACCTATCTTGGTACCTTGGAGGATAGAACAATTAGATTGCTTAGACAACTCTTTATTTCCCCTGTTTCTAATGTTACCTGTAATTAATCCTTTGTTTCGTATGCAAATATTTATGAGTTAGCAAATTATTGTCAATGCATATATCACAAATTGAACCTTGGACGTTCTTCGCAAAACAAAACAGAAAAGGAAAAAACAATTGGCAATTTTTAACTGAAAAATATATTTGTATTGATTTTTGGATGGCCTGAAAATAGGCGTTTTGTGTACAAGAGGCTGACGTCCTAGTAAGAGAACGCCTCCGAACAAAAGAGTTTATACAAATTTTGTACAAAAGAAAATAAAACAGCTGTGTGAAATATGAATGATCCACTGGGTTTCAACTCTGCTATTGCCTTTATAACTCCGAGCGTCTCATCACTTGATGACCTAAATGAAGGTGAAGCTGACTGATCGATGCCGTCTGAACTTGGTGTAGATACCGGATTCTGGATGCAAGGTGATCCAATGAGACATAGTATTACGCTTTACCCCTAATTTTTGCCTGGACCGCCCTTTCGGGTTTTCAGTCCACCAGGATACCCATTTTTGCCCAAGCCGCCTTTTTAGGTTTTCGACTTGCCGGGTGCACAGATTTTTTTCATTCATCCCTTCATTTTGCCCGAACCCTTTTGGTTCGCCGGGAAGCCCTAATTTTTGCCTAGGCATGTCAGCCTAGCGGGTCTTTTTTTCATGCGTAGTATCTTTTTACTATGTCTGCATTGGCGGGGTGAGGAAGGTCATCACCATCCATGTTGGTTAGAATCATGGCTCCTCCTTAGAACACATGTTTAACCACAAATGGCCCTTCGTATGTAGGAGTCCATTTGCCCCTTGGATCACTCTGAGGAAGGATGATTCGCTTGATTACCAGATCCCCAACTTGATACTCCTGTGGTCTGACCTTTTTGTTAAATGCCCTGATCATCCGTTTCTGATACGTCTGACCATGACAGATAGCAGCAAGTCTTTTTTCATCAATAAGGTTTAACTGATCAAGTCGTGTCTGGATCCAATCATCTTCGTTCAGATTTGCATCCTTCATTATCCGGAGAGAGGGTATTTGCACTTCGATCGGTAAGACTGCCTCCATACCATAAACCAGAGAGAAAGGAGTTGCCCCGGTTGACGTCCTAGCTGAGGTACGGTACCCATGTAGAGCGAACGGTAACATCTCGTGCCAATCTTTATAAGTCACTGTCATTTTCTGCACGATTTTCTTGATGTTCTTATTTGCTGCTTCGACAACCCCATTCATCTTCGGTCTGTAAGGAGAAGAATTGTGGTGCTGTATCTTGAACTGCTCGCAGAGCTCAGTGATCATCTTGTTATTCAGATTGGTACCGTTGTCCGTAATGATCCTCTCTGGGACGCTGTACCGACAGATCAGATTATGCCGAATGAACCGTGCCACAACAGTCTTGGTTACCGTAGCATAGGATGCTGCTTCAACCCACTTTGTAAAATAATCAATCGCCACTAGGATGAAGCGATGCCCATTAGATGTCGTAGGTTTAATCTCGCCGATCATGTCTATACCCCACATTTCAAACGGCCAAGGCGCAGTCAGAACATTCAGGGGAACTGGAGGAACATGCACCTTGTCTGCATAAATATGGCACTTATGGCATGTCCTAGAATGTTGGTAGCAATCAGCTTCCATTGTGGACCAGTAATATCCTGCCCTAAGGATCTTCTTAGCCATAGTGTGCCCACTGGAATGTGTACCAAAGGTCCCTTCATGTAGTTCTTCCATGATCCTTTCTGCTTCAGTTTTATCCACGCAACGCAGTAAGGTTGAATCATGGTTTCGCTTGTACAAGATGCCGTTGCTAAGGAAGAACCTTACCGCGAACCTTCTCAGAAATTTCTTATCGTTGACAGATGCGCCTTCAGGGTATTCCTGAGCTTCCAGATATCTCTTCACCTCATGGTACCAAGGCTTCTCAGTCACCAACTCAGTCTCGAGATCACAACAGTATGCCGGTTCGTCCAGTTTCCAGATGATGATCCGGGGAGCCTCATTATCCCATTTAACTTTGAACATAGAAGACATTGTAGCTAACGCGTCCGCCAACTGATTCTCTTCTCTCGGGAAGTGTTCAAAGGTTATCTTCGTGAAGTGGGGGATCAAGGTCAACACACATTCTCTGTAAGGAATAAGGTTCGGATGTTTCGTATCCCACTCTCCTTTGATTTGATTGATCACAAGAGCGGAATCTCCGAAGATACCCAGAAACTTGATCCTTAGGTCGATCGCAGCTTGAAGACCCATGATGCACGCCTCATACTCTGCCATGTTATTGGTACAGTTGAAGCATAGCCGGGCAGTGAGTGGAGTATGAGTACCTTGAGGGGATATGATTATGGCGCCGATACCGTTACCCAAAGCGTTGGAGGCTCCGTCAAAGTGCATAGACCATCGGGATCCTTCCTCAGGTCCTTCATCCGGTCCATGTACTTCACAGTCAGTTACTATCATGATGCTTTCATCCGGAAACTCGAAGTTCATTGACTGATAGTCATCTACGGCCTGATGTGCCAAGTGGTATGCCAATACACTTCCCTTGATGGCTTTCTGGGTCGTGTACTGAATGTCGTATTCCGTCAAGATCATTTGCCATCTTGCAATTCTCCCGGACAGAGCAGGCTTTTCGAATATGTACTTTATCGGATCCATCTTTGAGATCAACAAGGTAGTGTGAGTCAGCATATACTGTCTCAGCCGGCGAGCAGCCCATACCAAAGCGCAACAAGTTTTCTCGAGCAGTGAGTATCGGGTCTCACAGTCGGTAAACTTTTTGCTAAGGTAATAAATGGCATGCTCTTTTCGGCCAAACTCGTCATGCTGCCCCAGCACGCACCCCATTGAGTTGTCAAGTACTGTCAGGTATAATATCAGAGGTCTCCCTTCAACCGGTGGCATAAGGATGGGTGGTTCTTGGAGATACTCTTTGATTCTGTCAAAAGCAGCCTGGCATTCATCGTTCCAACGTACTACCTGATCTTTCTTCAGCAGCTTGAAGATTGGCTCACAGGTAGCAGTTAGGTGTGAGATGAAGCGAGCAATGTAATTCAGGCGTCCTAAAAAGCCTCTGACCTCCTTCTCTGTCCTAGGAACTGGCATCTCTTGAATAGCTTTAACCTTAGCAGGGTCCACTTGAATACCCTTATCACTTACAACGAAGCCTAGCAACTTCCCAGATCTTACCCCGAAGGTGCACTTGTTCGGGTTCAATCTCAGCTTGTACAGTTTCAACCGGTCAAACAACTTCTGCAGATGATCTAGGTGCTCTTTCTCAGTTTGGGACCTTGCGATCATGTCGTCAACATACACTTCTATCTCATGATGGATCATGTCATGAAATAAAGCAACCATGGCACGTTGGTAGGTTGCCCCAGCGTTCTTCAACCCGAATGGCATGACCTTGTAATAGAAGGTGCCCCACTGAGTAACAAATGTAGTCTTTTCCATGTCTTCAGGTGCCATCTTGATCTGATTGTAACCTGAAAAGCCATCCATGAAAGAGAATACCTTATGCTGAGCAGTATTATCCACCAGGACATCAATGTGAGGTAGAGGGAAGTCATCTTTGGGGCTGGCCCTGTTCAGATCCCTATAATCGACACACATTCTGACCTTTCCATCCTTCTTTGGTACCGGCACCACATTAGCAACCCACTGAGGGTAAGAAGTCACTGCAAGGAACCCAACATCAAACTGTTTCATAACCTCGGCTTTAATCTTCTCAGACATCTCTGGACGCATACGGCGGACCTTTTGCTTAACCGGGGGGCAGTCTTCCTTAGTAGGCAAGTGATGTACCACAATATCGGTATCCAACCCGGGCATGTCTTCGTAGGACCAGGCAAAGATCTCCATATGATCATGTAGCATCTGAGTCAACCGTTGCTTCACGCTGAGCTCTAGGTTGGCACCAATCTTTACCTCTTTCCTGTCTTCTTCAGTACCCAAGTTTATTATTTCCACTGGCTCTTCGTGTGGTTGGATTGCCCTCTCTTCCTGAAGCAACAGTCTTGCAAGCTCGCCAGGCACTTTGCAATCATCTTCACCTTCGTCTTCGGCTAAGTTGATCGGATTTTCGAAGTCATAATTGGCAGTAGCAGAGTCGTTATCAGTGAGATCCAGGGTGGATTGAAACCTGTATGAGTGAGTGTGTGTAAATACAGCTGTTTTGAAAAATATGTAAAGGAAGGAAAGACAGAAAAGGAGCATAAGATTTGAAATGCGAGAAAACGTCCAAGATTTTCATTTATGATATATGCAATGACAATTTATATGCCCTCACAAATGAAACCACGGTGCCTCGGGTAAGACACCGGGTCATAGAGTTTAATTTATTGTTTATTACAAATACCAAAACATAGGAATTCATTACTTAGTAACAAGAGAAACAGGTAGATTGTCCTTTGCACTCCAATTGTTAAGTCCACTGTCGGTTGCCGGGTAAATCCAGCTATCAAACTCAGCTTCATCCACTTCGTTGTCGTCCCCAATAGCATTCACTCCATGAGCAGGCAGGGGAGCTGTCACTACATTAGGCTTCTCAGATGCCTCAAACTGTACCTCCTTGGCGTCAATAAGGTCCTGCAGCTTGTTCCTTAATGCCCAACAGTCATCAGTGGTATGCCCCGGGCTATCTGAATGGTAAGCACAGCAGGCATTTGGGTTGTATTTAGGAGATGTAGTATTTGGAAACTTCGGAGCCTCTCTGACGGTTACTAAGTTGGTTGAGAGCAACTGTGGTAAGATCTGCGACAAGGTCATACTCAAACGGGTGAATTCCCTTCTGGGTCTCTCAGCCCTTTGAGGATTGGTTGGCCGAGGAGCGGCAGCAGGCTTAGCAATCATTACCGCACTGACAGATTGGCGGCGCTCAGATCTCTCTGGTCTCTTGGAACCGTATACAGCACTAGCCTCCTTCTTGAAGGGTTTCTTCTCAGAACTAGACGATGCACCCTTCGGAATCTTACCAGACTTTACCCAGCCTCAATTCTCTCTCCAGTCAGAATCAGATCAGTGAACCCTGCAGACGAATTCCCAATAAGATGGTTGAAAAATGGCCCAGATAGGGTCCCTAAGAACATGTCTACCAATTCCCGATCAGTCAACGGTGGCTGCACCCTTCCAGCCAGGTCTCTCCACTTCTGAGCGTACTCTTTAAAACCTTCACTTGAACCTAACGACATACCCTGGAGTTGGGTACGTGTAGGGGCAAGGTCGGCATTATATTGATACTGCTTATAGAAAGCAGTAGCCAACTCCTCCCAGTTACGAACCTTGGTCCCATCCAGCTGATAGAACCATTCGAGATGAGTCCCTGAAAGACTCTCCTGGAAGAAGTGGATCCACAAATTCTTATCCACTGAGTACGGTTGGATTTTCCGAACATAGGACCTGAGATGTAGCTTGGGACAAGACGCCCCGTCATATTTAGTGAAAGATGGTGCTTTGAACTTCCGAGGAATGATCACACCAGTAGACAAACCCAGATCTCCAAAATCCAGCCCAGGTACCTGTTGTATTTCCATAGCATTCAGCCTGTCTTCCAGCTGCTTGTAACGGTCTTCTGCCGGAGGATATTGCTCTTCATCAAAATCAGTCTCGTTGTCGGAGACTACCGGACTAGGACCCTTTTCTGCTTGAGGAGTACTCTTGCCAACAGAAGAACCAGCCTCTTCATTCTGCATAGTATTGCCAAACCTTCGGCCCAAGCTGAACAGAACAGTCCTTCTCTTCTTCTTCTTTTCCTTCTTCAAGAGCAGAGCCTTCAGCTCTTTTTGGCCCTGAGCCAAACCCATGATTAGTTCCTGAAATTGCGCATTCTGCGCCTGAAGAGCCTTGATGGACATCTCAGTTGATGACGAGTCAGGGTTCATGATGCTGAAATAAACAGCGAAGAACTGTAAGCAACCTGAAAAGAGGAAAAGCCTGCTATGCACATGATGAATGATATGTGTTTATGCAATGCATTCAAGGGTTCGAAAGTTCGAATTTGTTGTAGACAAAAAGGAACACACGTTATCATTAAGGAAATAATTGTTCAGTACATCAAAGCCTCATGGGCAAAATAATACAAAAGCAAATCAATCCCAAAATACACTGCGCATCCTCTTTGGAGCTATGTAAGTGTTGAGATTCCTCTCCTCATGCAACAGGCGGGTGAGCTCCAAGACCTTCTTTTCACTAGCATGTAGACTGGCCTCGAGAGAATTCCGTTCTTCTTTGAGCTGGATCCAGCTCTTCTGCATCTCTTCCCAGGATGTGGGCATATCAGGGTGCTGAATAGTATAGGACACTTCTCCTTCCAGGACTGGCTCTTTGATCACAGGGAGCATATGGGGATAAGGCATCACTAACTTCTGGGAGCGGGCTCGTACCCACTTGAGATAAGGTTCCAACAGGATGGAATTCTTGTGCCCCAGTGTCTTGCTGTCTATCCTACTTGGCATCCTCCAGGCTCTGATAAATCTCTGGCGAAGTCCTTGAGTATCGTTGTCGAAGTCAAAAACTATGTCAGGAATTAACATGTCATGAGGACCATCCCTCCGAGCATAACCAAACTGTCTCCAAGCCAGGCATGGGCTGTAAGTAATACCTCCTCTGATTCCAAGTAAAGGAACATTAGGGTACTCCCCGCAACGATCAATGATAGTGACATCCTCTCTGGACCTAGGGCACCAATGTATATCCGCATGTGTGAGAGTCATCAACCGTTGTGACCATCTCAAACCCCGCTCGTTCTTCAAAACTGATTGTGGAAGGTGCGAAATAAACCACCTTCCCAGGAGAGGAGTGCAACACATAAGGACACCTCTTTTTCTCATGGTTCGAGTGTAACATGAATGAAGGATGTCCCCCAGCAACGTAGGTATAGGATTCCTGGACATAAAGATCTGGACAGCACTGATATCTATAAGCTGATCTGGGTTAGGGAACAACACCAAACCATAGACAAGGAGGGCCACAACTTCTTCAAAAGCTTGTAGGTCAAGGGAGTTCCAACATTCATGGGCCTTTTCAAACAGAAACCTGGCTAAGAACCCTTTGATACCACTTCTAACTTCCCAATGTCCCTTGAGGTCAGATGACTGTAGGTGCAAGGCTTTAGCAATCTCTTCAAGCTTGGGTTCCTTTTCCGTACCGTTGTAGGGTAGTTGATCAAGGATAGGGATCTTCAGGAGCCGGGAGAACTCCTCCAATGTAGGTACCAACTGATAGTCCAAGAAGGTGAAACAGTGATGCAGAGGATCAAAGAACTGGAACAGGACCTTTATCATATCTTCCTCAATGTTGGTATTGACCAAACTGATTAGACTTCCATGCCTCTCACTGAATGAAGAGCTCTCGGGAATCCTGGATATAAGCTCCTTAAGCTGAGGAGGGATCCTTACAAGACTGATTTGAATTGTCTTTCTACGAACAGTTTCCATGTCCTACAAAACAAGAACAAAGATGAAAATTCGAACCCCTGAAATGGTTAGTCAATGCATATGATGCTGGATGATGTCAATATGCTATGATTAAACACACCACAGATATTTACAGAGACAAACATGTAAGGCACACAAGGAACACAAGACAAGCCCTTAGGGTTTAAGGCCAGCATGGGGTCTGGGTAGTACCCTCTTGAAGTTGGTGGGTTCATCCTGTCCTATTAGAAGTAACCGGGTTCTAAGGGTCCCAACATCACGGGATTGCTTTCATTGTTCATCGATTCGATTTAGCCACTAAACTGGCGATCGAAATATTCCAGGAAAGCAACCCTCAATTGAGTGTAGTATCGAGTATCAACCAACCTCGGACTGCACCAAAGTCAGTTATCTCACTACCCTAAAGAGGCCAAGATAGTTCAATTAAGGTTCCTAAGGTCTGTTGATGCTTCACGACACCACGCGGAGGCTCCGTACTCTCCTTGACTGAACTCAAGGGTTACCGGTACACACCAAAGTGCCACATCAACGTAGCAGACTGTTTCAACCATGTCGGTATACCCCGCACAGTTCCCTCACAGTCTTGTTGCTACTTTCTAAGAAGGTATCCCCCAGATCCGGGTTAGGATCTATAGAACTCCCAAGCAACCCACAATAATAAAGCAAGCAAGGAAAGCAATTGAAAACACAGTGATCTTAATCCTAAGGTACACCTCACTTTAAGTTATCCCCAGCAGAGTCGCCAGTTCTGTGATCGGTGGATCTGGAACTGACTGTTTAACGCTGGTTCGCGAAATATCGTGGAAGCAAGAGTCGCCACCGTCTTTTATTTTCTCCAAATGGAAAGGACAAAAGCACAGAAAAATTCCTTAAAGAGATTGCTCTCGGTTCGGGAGGTAGATTATAGAAAGGGAAGGTGTTAGCACCCTTTCTATCCATGGTTATCCATGGGCTCTTAGATACTTGCTCATTTGTGTTTTCAAAATTGTTTGTTTGCTTTTCAACTGTGGGTTTTAAAAAGTTTCTTTGAAAATTCCAGTTCGACTCTTGTATCGGTCCTCAAGAGTGTTTGAAAAAATGCTTTCGAAGGCCTTTTGAAAATGTGTCGGTGTGAAAAGTATTTTTTGATTTGTTTTTGAAATTAGAGCAAGTATATAGAGTCGTCTACCTACCCTAAGGAATTCGTCTGTGTAGATGTCCTTTAAAGTAGTGCCATCCCACCATTGAGAGGTAGGTAGCACCACCGTTGGAGGTGTTCAGGTCAATTCGAGGTTCGGGACATGGTGATCACCAGAGCAATGGGAAGACACCTTAGAAGCTACCCTCATGCCAGGTTCCCGGATCATGAGGACTTACTAAGACATCCTCTACTCGACGATCACCTTTCGAAGCAAGGCAACAGTGAGGCGTACCCTAGGGGTGGTGTGTGATTTGTGTGTCGTTTTCATTTATTTTTGTCTTATTCATGTCGTGGGTGATCTAGCGCTTGTTTTTATTTTTGTCCATTCATTCTTGCATGCCTTGATTAACAGTTAAAAATTGCGAGAAGTAAAAGTTCTAAAGCTATTACAAAAGGCGCGGGTCCACATCGCCAAAATTTCTTGAACCCGATTTGACAGAAAAAATAAAGAATTAAAAGTGCGACAGATTAATTTACAAGGCCTTGGGAGAGGTACATAAATATTATACGGAAAAGAAATAAACATGCGAATTAAATAAGAATTAAAACGAGGGCGTTGGACCCTTTTTAACTAAATTAAATTAAACGGTTATTAGATTAGTAAAATTAAAAGGAAAAGAAATTTGTTTTTTGGTATTTTTGTATTTTATGATTTTTAATGGGAAAAAGAATTAAATGCAATTAAACCTAATTCTACAATTTTTATTTTATTATGAAAACATATTAAAGTTTAACCTAAAATTAACCCTAATTATTTTACATGCAATTTAATTACAAAAATAAATAATAGTAAATATTTAATTATTATGAAAGAAAATAAAAAAGGATAAAAAATTAATTAAACCCTAATTCTACCAATTTTAGATTTTTATTATGAAAATATTACAATTAAACCCTAAATTAAAACTAAATGAATTAATGCAATTTATTTACAAAAATACTAAAATAAAATGTTTATTATTTTTTTCATCTTTTCTGATTTTTATTGTTTTTGTGTTTTTATGAAAATAATAAATTAATTAAGAAAACAATAACTAAGAGAAAATAGAAATAATGAAAAGAAAGAATGAAAAGAAAATGGCAAACCTAGGGGGTCTGCCCCTAATTGTGAGGGTTTTCTTTTAGCAATATGGGCCCAATAACTTTGGCCACTTTGACTTTTGCCATTAGCGTGCATCAGCGTTGACTAGAGTGCATCCTATTCTTTAGATCTGAACCCTTGGATGAGTGAAATTGACCAAGTGGACGGCTTGATGGAGGGACATATGATGGTCTTCAGCATATGAAACTGCATAGAAACATTGATTGAAAAATAACATGGAAATAGTGAGGACCTGGGGCTCGAACCCATGTCATGAACGTTACCAACGCCTATGCTTACCACTGAACCATCCCACGCGCATTTATCATATAACATTGGTCAGTGGCTCAAAAACGCGCGAAGAATTTAAATGATCCAATCAGCGCCTTCCACTTCATCGTCCTCTTCGCTGTGCTTTTTTTTTCTGAAACATGAAAAAACATTAGCAACGGTTTTACACCGTTCTCATAGGCGCCTTTATGAAAAATAACGAATAGCCCCTGGGGCCTCATAAATTAGGCGCGAGGGTGCCATTGTTTTCGTCCAAACACGCTCGTTTTAATGGTCCAAGTCTCGAGTCTCAATTTTTCTTTGAATGTAAAGCCCCAAATTTCCAAGCTTGAAACCCTAAAATATGACAATGGTGGTTTTGCATACAGTGAATAAAAATCCAATCAAAGCACATGGTTAGCTTTAAAACACATTACTTAGCATGAATCTATAAATAAAATGCCATGAATATGCATAAATTGTAAAGTACGATTATGAGAAAAAGTAAAAAAAGCTTGGCTTCTATACAATGATTCAAAGGGTTAGGGACTGTGTTCTTGATCCAGGTACGTTGCTTGATGTCCCAGGAATGCAATGGAAGGAGTTTTGTGGCTTGAAACGACCTCTAACCCTGTTTGCAGTTTTGAGATTTTTAAGCAAAAAGTCAAGTTTTGTTCTTCAAGTTCTTGCGCAGCTTTTTGGTTAGGAGGATTAGGTCTTGCTTGTGTATGTATAGGAGAGTGATTAGGGTTAAAAAACTTGATCAAAATCCTTTGCATTCATGGTTTGTAAGATTTGATTTTTCAAGATCTTTTTCAATACTTTTTCATGCTATTTTGTACAAATCATGGCCAATTCTCTTCAATTCTTTCCAAATCTAGCTATGCACGAAATATTGAGTATATAATATGCATAAAAAGATTTAAAACCTAGGTTTAGTATTTTTCATGTATTTATTTTAATTTAAATGAATTATTAATAATAAAAATCCAAATAAATAAATAAAAAATGATAAAAACTTCCCTTTGGGCCAAATGGTCGTGCACATGCCTTGGATGATGAATTGTGGAAGAAAAAGAGGCCCATTAGCAATTTTAGGTCATTTGAATCAATGTTGACTTTTCAAAATATCCAAAACTTTCCCAACTTCCACAAGGCATAACTTGCTCAATATTTAAGCTTTGCTCATGTTCTTGGACATTTTGGAAAGGTATTTGAGTCCTCTAACCAATTCCTTTGGTCCCATGTCATTTTGCTTTACCAATATCAAGTTATGGCCTTTGACTTAAAGTCCCTTTTTGTTGACTTTTGAAAATGACCTATAATGTTGAAATTGATAACTTTTTGTGAGAGCATTTCTTGGACTTGAAGTATGAAGAGGAGTTGTAGGAAATGTCTTTCTCTTCAAAATGAGCTTTGGATGGAATTTTTCTGATAATCCATGTGAAAGTTATGCCCTGGTCAATTTACAGTTGACTTTTTCAGCTGTCCAAATAAGGAAACTTTTGCATCTTGATGATTTTTGAGCCAAGCTTTGAGAATCATGATCAAGTATTGATCAAATGATGTTTGTGGCTTCAAAATGAGATGTTGACCAAAAATTTGAACTTTTGACTGTCAAATGACCATTTTGCCCCTACAGTTGACTGTAGTGCAATTAGGGTTTTTGACTGTGCAATTTTGTGCTGGAAGTCTTGAAACTTGATATGAGGATGCTTGACCATATTTGTAGGCATGTGGGACTTGATTGGACCTTTGTAAACTTCATTTTCTTGATCAGAACAAAAACCCTAATTTTGACTGTTAGGAGGCCCTTAAACTGTGCAACCTTTGGGGAGATTTTGAAGCTTGACTTGGCAATTTCTGAAGAATATGGGAGGGAAAATTTTGGGGTACAACAGGAACCTTTGGACTTCAACCATCTTGATGAGAATTGAAACCCTAGTTTGAAGCTTGTTGCCTTAGGATGAGGATTTGTCTGGTCAATCCTTAGTCATCCTTGAGCAATTAAGGACCTCTAGAGGCATGTATTGAGTAAAATGAGAGGGAAGATTTTGGGGTACAACTGCTGCCCCTGTTTAATCTTCTTAAACCCGAGGATGTAGATTGGTTGTCCGTCTTTCATAATCTGAAGGTGGAAGATGATTGAACACTAGAGTGCCCATAAATTTGCACTCATCTGGGATGGTGCTGGACTGTGTAGGTAGTATCGGGAATGGGGTTATAGATGCCATTTGGAGGAGATGATGAGAGGTCACCGGAGATGGGCTTAAAGATGCCATCTAGAGGATGTTGATTTCCCGAGATATTCCTATGATGAGAATTCTTGTTCCTGTCGTTGAGGAGGAATCTTCTGAGGAATGGTTGTCTCTGTCTTGGGAGAAATGGAATTTTAGGAACTTCGGTTGTCTGTTACTCTACTGGGGAATCATCTCTTAGTCGAGGAGATGAAAATGAACTGCTATCTGGTCGTGCTCCAGGCCTTACAGTGATTTGTTGAGGATAATAAGATTGACTGCTATCTGGTCGTGCTCTAGGTTTTACAGTGACTTACTGGGGAGATGAGATTAAACTTGCTATCTGGTCATGCTCTAGGCTTTGCAATATCAAAACTATTATCTGGTCGTGCTCCAGGCTTCAAAAGGAGCTAAGTGGTTATCCAGTTGCATCCGGGTTTCAACTTGAATTTAAGGTATACTAACATTTGGTCGTTTCTAGGCTTCATAGTAATTGGCCGAGTAAACTGCTATCTGGTCAAATCCCAAGCTACGCAGTACCTCATGCTGTTATCTGGTCATGCTCCAAGTTTCACAGTGTCTCTTTCCGCTATTTGGTCTTGCTCCAGACTTCACAGTGTCTTATACCTTTATCTGGTCGTGCTCCAGGCTTCACGGTGTCTTATACAGTTATCTGGTTGTGCTCCAGGCTTCCATAATTTGGAGAAATTCAGATATTATCCGGTCAATTTCCGGGCTTCATAGCTTGAATTTGAGATATACCACTATCTGGTCGATTCCCGGCTTCGTAGTATTTTATAGAAATAAAGATATTATCTGATCGATTTCCAGGCTTCATAGCTTGAATTTGAGATATACCATTATCTGGTCGACTCTAGGCTTCGTAGTATTTTGTACTGTTATCCGGTCGAATTCCAGGCTTCACAGTATGATGTATTATTGGTTGACTATTATTCGGTCAGTTTCCGGGCTTCATAGCTTTTGAACTGGAATAGAAATATTAGTATCGACTTTACTGAACCAGGGAAAGGTCTCGAGCTGTCTTCAACTGGGAGAGAAGTCTTAGTATCGATTTGACTGAACCCAGGAGAGGTCTCGAAATAACTTTGACTGGCATAGAAATCAGAGGAATCTTAGCGGCGATTCGGATGACCTAGACGAAAGACTTAGAACATCTTCAAATAGAGTAGAAATTTTAATGTCGGTTTGACTGAACCAGAGAAAATCTTGAAAAGTGTTAGAATATCTTCAACTGGAATAGAAACCTTGGTGTCGGTTTGACTGAACCAGAGAGAACTTGTGAGAACTTTATTGCATCTTTCCCTGAAAGGTAAAGCGTTAGTCGTATGTAATGTCATGATGTATGAAATGTATTGAGTAATAATGTTCTCAAAATAAATGAGATTGTGCTGTATAATATGTATGCACATGCCATGATGTATGGATATGCAATGCTATTGTGATATTCTCTAGCTGGGGAAAATAAATCCTGGACTACTGCTGGAGAGTATAAGGAGTTGAGTTCTTCTTTTCCGCTGGGGATAGTGACCGAAGATGATTAGCTGGAGATTTACATCCATTTTGCTTGAGAATATTCTGCCGGAGGAGACTCTATCTGAGAATAATTCTGCGGGGGAATGACTCTATGAGGAAGAAAGATACTCTGTTGGAAGATCTACTAATTTGGAGAAATAAACTAAGCTGGGGATGAACTTCCATTGATGGAGAGAAGAGCTCTGTTAGAGATTGAGCTTCCGCTATTAGAGAAATAAACTCTGCTCGGGAGACGGCTTTATAAAATGCTCATGGTTATAAAACTCGGTTGGGGAATGCAAATATCAGCATTCTGAAGGAACCTATTGGGGAAGGAATTCCTGCTTGGGGATACGGAGGTCGGACCTTGGTTGTCTCGGCTCTATGGGGAATATAGGTATCACTGGCTTGTATGTGATAGTGACTTTGCTTCCAACTATCTCTGCCCCTTGTAACATGATGGACGGGGTAACTGTCGGTATTTAGGTTTTATACCAGTTTCTTTGAGTTCTTAGTAACTGTCTTTCTGTTTTATATGCAGATATTTATGAACAGTAATCATATTCAAATGCATATGTCAAGAATAAAACATTGGACATTTTTTTTGCAAAACAAAACAGAAAACGGAAAAAACAAACACAGATTTTTGTACTCAAAAGACGCTTTGTATTGATTTGAAATTTGCCTATAACAGGCGTTTTTTACAAGGAGGCTGACGCTCTAGTAAGAGAACTCCGCCGTAAAAATGGAAATTATTACAGAAATTGTGTACAAAAAGAAAAGAGCTATGTGTAGTGATCCCATTGGGTTTCAATTCTGCCATTGCCCCTATGTCTTCGAGAATCTCATCACTTTGCTGCTTGTTCGAAGCTGATTGGATTGATCGGTACCGTTTGATCTTGATATGTGATTACTGAGGTCTGATCGCAAGGTGATCCAATGGGACATAGTGGTACGCTTTAATCCCTATTTTTTTTCCTGGACCACCCTTTCGGGTTTTTAGTCCACCAGGATACCCTTTTTTGTCCAAGCCGCCCTTTCGGGTTTTCGACTTTCCGGGTGTACAAATTTTTTCATTTTTTATCCCTAATTTTTGCCTGAACCCTTTTGGTTCGCCGAGATGCCCTTATTTTTGCCTAGGTATGTCAACCTAGCGGGTCTTTATTATGCGTAGTATTTTTTCACTATGTCCACATTGATAGGGTGTGGAAGGTCGTCACCATCCATGGTGGTCAGAATCATGGCTCACCCAAAAATATGTTCTTAATTTCAAATGGTCCCTCATAGGTGGGAGTCCATTTACCCCTGGGATCGCCTTGCGGTAGTATGATGCGCTTGATTACTAGATCCCCTACTTGATACACTTGTTGTCCGACTTTCTTATTGAAGGCCTTGATCATCCGTTTCTGATACATTTGACCATGGCAGATAGCAGTAAGTCTTTTCTCGTCGATTAAGTTCAATTGATCAAGTCGAGTCTGGATCTAATCGTCTTCTCTCAAACCCGCATCCTTCATAATCCATAAAGAAGGGATAAGGACCTCCATGGGCAGGACAACCTCCATGCCATATACCAAAGAATAGGGTGTTTCCCCTGTTGACGTACGTGCTGAAGTACGGTACCCGTGAAGAGCAAATAGTAACATCTCGTGCCAGTCTTTGTATGTCGCTGTCATCTTCTATATGATCTTTTTAATATTCTTATTAGCAGCTTCGACATCCCCATTCATCTTTGGACGGTAAGGAGAAGAGTTGTGATGCTGAATCTTGAACTGTTTACCGAGTTCAGTGATCATCAAGTTGTTGAGATTAGTACCATTATCTGTGATGATTCTCTCATGGATACCATAACGACAAACCAAGTTATACTTGATGAACCGTGCCACCACATTCTTGGTAATCGTAGCAAAGGAGGCAGCCTCAACCCACTTTTTGAAGTAATCAATGGCCACTAGGATGAAGCGATGCCCGTTGGACGCGGTAGGTCTGATCTCGCCGATCATGTCAATGCCCCACATTGCAAAGGGCCAGGGAGCTGTCAAGATGTTCAAGGGAACTGGAGGTACATGCACCTTATCAGCATAGGTTTGGCACTTGTGACAGGTTCGAGAATGTTGATAACAATCGGCCTCCATAGTGGACCAGTAGTATCCTGCCCGTAGGATCTTTTTTGCCATGGTATGTCCACTGGAATGAGTGCCAAAGGTACCTTCGTGTAGGTCTTCCATGATCCTCTCTGCTTCGCTCTTGTCTAAACACCACAGTAAGGTAGAGTCATGACTGCGCTTATAGAGAATTCCATTTCTGAGGAAGAACTTTGCAGCAAACCTTCTCAGAAATTTCTTGTCATTGACAGATGCCCTCTCGGAGTATTCTTGAGCCTCGAGATACCTTTTCACCTCATGAAACCAAGGTTTGTCGGCTACCTCCTCGGTATCGATCTCACAGCAGTATGCCAGTTTATCTAACCTCTCAATAGTGATTAGGGGAGATTCATTATCCCACCTGACCTTGAAAATTGACAACATAGTAGCTAGCGCGTCTGCTAACTGATTCTCTTCTCGTGGGAAATGTTCAAAGGTGATCTCTTCAAAATGTGGCAACAGTGTCAGTAGATGTTCTCTGTAAGGGATAAGGTTCGGGTGTTTCATATCCCACTCGCCTTTGATCTGACTTATCACCAAAGCAGAATCCCCGAATACACTCAAGAATTTGATCCTTAGGTCAATAGCAGCTCTAAGACCCATGATACACGCTTCATACTCCGCCATGTTGTTAGTACAGTTGAAACATAATTGGGAAGTGAACAAAGTATGACAACCCTCAAGAGATATGATTACGGCGCCAATGCCATTACCCAGTGCGTTTGAGGCTCCATCAAAAAACATAGACCATTGGGATCCTTTCTCAGGTCCTTCATCCAGTCCAGGTTCTTCACAGTCGGTTACTAACATGATGTTCTCATCCGGGAACTCAAAATTCATGGACTGGTAGTCGTCCACGGCCTGATGCGCCAAATGATCAGCTAACACACTTCCCTTGATTGCTTTTTGGGTTGTGTATTGGATGTCATACTCGGTAAAGATCATTTTCCATCTTGCTATTCTTCTGGAGAGAGCAGGCTTCTCGAAAATGTACTTGATCGGATCCATCTTAGATATCAACAAAGTAGTGTGGGTCAACATATACTGTCTCAGTCGGCGAGCAGCCCATGCCAAAGTGCAACAAGTTTTCTCGAGCAGTGAGTATCGTGTTTCACAGTCGGTAAAATTTTTGCTAAGGTAGTATATTGCGTGCTCTTTTCGACCAGACTCGTCATGCTGCCCCAACACACACCCCATTAAATTATCTAACACTGTTAAGTATATTATCAAAGGTCTTCCTTCGGTCGGAGGCATCAGAATATGAGGCTCTTGGAGATATTGTTTGATTCTGTCAAAGGCTACCTTGCATTCGTTATTCCACTTTACCACTTGAGCTTTCTTCAGAAGCTTGAAAATCGGCTCACAAGTAGCAGTCATATGTGAAATGAATCGGGCAATGTAATTTAGGCGTCCCAAGAAGCCTCTAACTTCCTTTTCAGTGCGGGGATCCAGCATCTCTTGTATAGTCTTCACCTTTTCAGGGTCTACTTGAATACCTTTATCACTGACGATGAATCCCAAAAGCTTACCAGACTTTACCCCGAAGGTGCACTTGTTCGGATTTAACCTCAGCTTGTACATCTTCAACCTATCAAACAACTTTTGTAGATGATCAAGATGTTCTTTCTCAGTTTTAGACATGGCTATCATGTCATCAACGTAAACCTCTATCTCATGGTGAATCAAGTCATGGAACATAGCTACCATAGCTCGCTGATAAGTTGCCCCAACCTTCTTCAACCCAAATGGCATCCCCTTGTAGCAGAAAGTTCCCCACTGTGTAACAAAGGTTGTCTTCTCCATGTCTTCAGGTGCCATCTTGATCTGATTTTAGCCAAAGAAACCGTCCATGAAGGAAAAGAATTTGTGTTATACGGTGTTGTCAACCAAAACATCGATATGGGGAAGCGGGAAGTCATCCTTGGTGCTTGCCCTGTTCAGGTCTCTGTAATCCATACACATTCATACTTTACCATCTTTCTTAGGTACTGGAACCACATTAGAAACCCACTGCGGATAGGAGGTGACAGCTAAGAACCCGACATTGAACTGTTTCATAACCTCTGTTTTAATCTTCTATGACATCTCAGGGCGCATATGACAGACCTTTTGCTTTACCGGAGGGCAGTCTTCTTTAGTCGGCAGACGATGAACCACTATATCTGTGTCTAGTCCCGAAATGTCTTCATATGACCAGGCGAAGATTTCAACATACTCATGCAACATCTGTACCAACCACTGTTTGACACTAAGCTCCAGATTTGCACCTATCTTGACCTATTTTCTGTCTTCCTCTGTACCCAAGTTCACTGTCTCAACCGGCTCTTCATGAGGCTGTATGGCCCTTTCTTCCTGCTGTAATAGTCTAGCAAGTTCTTCGGGTACCTCACAATCTTCCTCACCTTCGTCCTCGACTTGGTTGATCGAATTTTCAAAGTCATAATGAGCAGTAGCAAAACTGTTATCAATGGGATCCAGAGTGGATATGGATCTGCGTTTGGATACGTGAGTGTGTGTAAGAGCATAGCTGTATAGACAGAATAAAAGAAAAGAAAGACAAAGAGCGGAAAATTTGTATGCAAACGTCCAATGCTTTATTAATGTCATATGAAAATGAAACATGATAACCCTCACAAATAGAACCATTGTACCCCGGGTAAGACACATGGCTATAGAGTATATATTGTTTTTAAATTACATATCCAAAAAATCAGAAAGACAATTACTCTTGAACAAAAGTAATCGATACAAAATCCTTGACAGTCCAGTTACTGAGTCCGTCATTGGTAGTCGGGAAGATCCAACTGTCAATGTCGGAATCACCATCACTGTCTTCAAGCGCATTGACCCCAGGATTGCTGATGCGTAGGGGAGGTCCTCCAGCCCGAGCGTAACGAATAACCTTTTGAGCACCTATAGTGAAGCCCAAACCAGATTTGTCAGACTTGTAATGAATAATCGGGAGCTGACCCCAAATGGTAGACCCACCTTCTTCAACCATTGCTCGTGCATCCTTGAGAGAAGCCATCTTCGAGGGAGATTTGGTGACCTTTGGAGGACTGTCGGTAGTTTCTGCTGTAGCCATAATCTGAGGTACCTCTTCAAAGTTCTGACAAGGAGTCTCGATGAACTCGCCATCCATTTCCACGTACCTGAAGGAGTTCTAGTGACTGATCATATACTCCTCTTCACCATGCACAGTGACAATCTTTCCTCTTACTGGGTACTTCAACATTTAGTGGAGGGTAGAAGTAACAACCCCAACCCCATGTATCCAAGGGCGTCCCAACAAGAAAGAATGTGATGGTTTAATATCCATTACGTAGAAAGTGGAGTCGAAGGTCTGGGAACCAACTTTGATAGGGACATCCACTTCCCCGTGCACCATCCTCTTCGAACCATCGAAAGCTCTCACTACTATATTGCTAGGCTTCAAGGTCAAGCCTTCGCAGTCCAATCTGTGCAGAGCTTTTTTAGGTAGCACATTCAACGAGGAGCCAGTATCTACCAAAACATGGGCCAGAGTCGTGCCCCTGCATTCAACGGAAACATGAAGAGCATCATTATGCTTCCTCCCTTTTGGTGTCAGATCCGCGTCAAAAAAAACCCAAACCATTATCAGCAGTCAGACTAGCCACACAATCTTCAAACTGATCAGCAGATGTCTCTTGTGGCACGTGAGTCGTCTTCAGAAACTTAACCAAAGCCTTCGCATGGGCCTCGGAACACAACAATAAATCCAACATAGAAATTTTGGACGGGGTTTGCCCCAGTTGCTCGACCACGTTGTAGTCGCTCTTCTTTATTATCTTCAAAATTTCTTCCATTTCTTTTTTGGAAGCTTCTGGTATGGTTACTGAATTATCCTTTGTCAGGAAAGGATCAATCAGTATGTCTTTGCCTCGAGTCTCGGCCGACTCAGTGATGGGAGGGTCAACAAGAGTGATTACTGGAATTGCAGTAGTAGTCTTAGGTGGAACCACAACAGGAATGATCACAGGTCCGGTAATAGTCTTCGGGGGAGAAATTTCAGGGGAGAACACTCTTCCACTTCTTGTTATTTTACTGGTTCCGACAATATTGACGATGTCAGAATCAGCATTTTCAGCAATCTTGTCTTTAATGGCTAGCATGTCCTGCTTTACACCGTGGTAATAGACGTCGGCCCCATAGTTCCAAGGAACAGATTTGTCCGAGGAGTATGGGGTTGGCCCTGGCATGGTTATGATCAACGAAGTCACCTTCAGAATTGATGTAATCCTGACGGGTCTCTTAACGGAGGCCCTGGGAGGATTGGCGGAAATGGTTATGATAGCAACGTCTTCACAGGAAACAGTCAGAACAGGAGTCTTCTCTAACAGAATCTCTTTGTCATCCATCAGGCGCTGAACACCTGTCTTCAACAAAGGGAAACCAGTCGGTAGAAATGAACAAAGGGGGCAACCTTCATCACATCCCGGAAATAAACCGGCCTTCAACAAATTCCCCTTGATAGTCATGAGTGGGGTCACCGATTCTTCCACAGAAGTCACAAACACATCTTCTTCAATGGCATTAACACCCCGACCATGTTTCAGCATATGAGCATTGATAATGTTGGGAGTCTCCGGGGGAACAAATTCAATCTCCTTAGCATCAATCAGATCCTGCACTTTGTTCTTCAAAGCCCAGCAGTCATTGGTATCATGGCCTGGACTTTCCGAATGGTAAGCACAACGAGCATTCAGTTTATAGTAAGGAGAGGTGGTGTTAGGGTTCCTCGTAGCTTCCCTCAGAGTAACCATATTAGACTTTAGCAACCGAGGTAAAACCTGAGACAGCGTCATGTTGATCTGAGTGAACTGTCTAGCTGGTCTTTCTGCTCTTGGTTGATTGTTTCTTTGCTGAGCAGGTGCAGGTTTGGGAATCCTAACAGCCCCTACCGTCGGACGATGCTCGGTTCGATTCTGATTCTTTTGGTTATAGATGGAACTGACTTCCTTTTTACCTACAAACGGCTTCCTTGCAGCACTAAAAGAGGCATCCTTCTGAATTTTTCCACTTCGGATTCCAGCTTCCACTCTTTCTCCTGTTAAGATCAGTTCAGTAAAACCCGCCGATGAACTTCCAATCAGATGGTTGAAGAATGGCCCAGTAAAAGTTCCCAAAAACATATCCACGAAATCCCTATCAGCCAAGGGAGGTTGAACTCTTCCATCTAAATCTCTCCACTTCTGAGCATAATCCTTGAAACCCTCGTTCGAACTCATAGACAAATTTTGGAGTTGTGTACGGGTGGGAGCGAGGTCTGCATTATACTGATATTACTTATAAAATGCAGCAGAAAGGTCTTCCCAGTTTCGAACATTGGCTCTTTCCAGCTGATAGAACCAATCCAATTGTGTTCCAGACAGACTGTCTTGGAAGAAGTGAACCCACAAGTCTTTGTCGACAGTATGAGGTTGTATCTTCCTCACATAGGAACGAAGATTCATTTTAGGACAATAGACCCCATCATGCTTAGCAAATACCGGTGCCTTGAATTTTGGGGGGATGACAACCCCGGAGACCAGACCCAACTCTTCAAAATCTAGCCTAGGAACCTTCTGGATTTCCATAGCACTCGGACGCTCTTCTAGCTGCTTATACCTTTCATCAGCCAAAGGGTATTGCTCCTCATTATAATCAGTTTCATTGTCAGACTCTTTAGGACTAGGGTCCTCTTCCCTGGCTTCACCCTCTTGATTCTCTTCCTCTTTAGATGAAGAAGCTAAATCAACATCCCGTCTTGGCGGCCATCTGAATCTTCTGCTCATATGTGCCACACCGGCTGTCCTCTTGGTCTTCTTAGTGTTCTTCTTAACAATCAGAGCCTTCAGCTCTTCCTGTCCTTTTTCCAGAGCCACAATCATTTGTTGGAATTGCGTGTTCTGAGTCTGAAGATCTTTCACAGTTTGTTCAAGAGCCATTGCTGAAATAAACAACAGAGTAGATGAGAAACCTGTTATGAATCTTGTTATGCAATGATATGTATGATATGTATGCAATGTTTTCAAGGGTTCTTAAAGGCTCAAATTTTCTTAAACAAAAAGGAACAAACGCGAATTGTATTAGTAAACTTGAATTGTTACAAAGAATGTATTTTGAGAGTACAATTAAGCAAAATAAAACAAAAAGAAGACTAGGTTTCCCATAAACGCATCCTCTTTGGCGTGATGTAGGCATTGATATTCCTCTCTTCATGAAGTAGCCTAGTGAGTTCTGAGACCTTCTTCTCGCTGGCGTAGAATTGGGCTTCAAACGTATCCCGCTCCTCTTTAAGCTGAACCCAGGAATTTTGTAACTCTTCGTGATCAGTTTGCATGTCTGGATGAAGAACAAGATGATGAGTGTCTCCCTCGACAACTGGTTCCATAATGATAGGTAGGATAGAGGGATAAGGCATCATAAGAGTTTGAGCGCGGGCTCGTACCCATCTGAGATAAGGCTCGAGAGGTATGGAATTCTAATGCCCAAGTGTCTTGCTGTCAACCTTATGTACCATACTCCAAGCTTGTATGAACCTTTTGCGATAACCCTGAACATCATTCTCATAGTTGAAGGTGATTCCTTGAATAAGTGTATCATGAGGACCATCCCTTCTCGCATAACCAAACTGTCGTAATGCTAAGCAAGGATTATAAGTGATTCCTACCCTAATTCCTAAGAGAGGGACATTAGGGAATTCACCACAGCGACCGATGATAGTAACATCTTCCGAGAACCGTGAACACCAATGAATGTCTGAATGCGTAAGGGACATCAGTCGAGGAGACCATCTTTTACCCTGTTCATTCTTCAATGTAGATCTGGGTAGGTGCGAAATAAACCACCTAGCCAATAGAGGAGTGCAACACTGGAGGGTCCCCCTTCTTTTTAGAGTGCGAGCATGCAGAGAGTGTAGAATATCTCAGAGTAATGTAGGTACCGGATTCCGAGACAGAAAAACCTGGATTGTGCTCACATCTACGAGTTGATCCGCATTAGGGAACAATACCATCCCGTAAACGAGAAGTGCCAACACCTCTTCGAAAGCTTGTAAATCTAAGGTATCCAAAAATGGTAAGCCTTATCAAATAGAAACTTAACCGGAATTCCTTGGACACTCCCTATAGTCTCCCAATTTGTCACTATGTCAGACCGTTGTAAGGACAGAGCTCTAGCAATCTCTTTAGGCTTTGGATGTTCTTCTGTACCGTTGAAAGGTAACTGGTCAAGAATAGGTATCTCTAACAAATGAGAAAATTCCTCCATGGTAGGTACTAACTGGTAATACGGGAAGGTGAAACAATGGTGCACAGGATTGAAGAACTGAAACAACACTTTTAATAATTCTTCATCAGGTTTGTAGTGACCAAGTTGAGCAACTGGCCTTGCTTTTTAGTGAAATGATAACTTTCAAGAACCCTTAATGCCAGGTATTTTAGTTGGAGAGACACTTTCACAAGGTTGATCTGTATAGTGTTCCTACGGGCGGATGCCATATCCTACAAAACAGAGCAAATATGAGCCCTAGAAACCCTTGAAACAGTTAGTATGATATGCTATGGTATGATGTTTATGATGTCACGATAAATCACAAGTATAGCAAACACAGACAAATCCTACCAAGTCCTTAGGTTTAAGGCCTGCTTGAGTTTTAAGGTCATACCCTCTTGAAGCTAGATTGGTTCAATTTGTCCTATAAATATGTAACCGGGTTCTAAGGGATCTCAATATCACCGATCTTTCCCCTAGCTTCGTTCAATAGGCGATTAACTCGCAACCAAACAAAACTCAAGAGTCAGACCTCAATGAGTGTAGCATCGAGTATCTGTCGACCTTGGGCATGCACCAAAGTCGGCCATCTCGCTACGTCCTACTGGCCAAGTTTTGCAATTAAAGGTTCTAAGTTTAGTTGATGCTTTATGACACCACGGGGCAGCCCCGTACATCTCCCTGATTGACTCAAGGGTTACGGGTACCAACCAAAGTGCCACATCAATGTAGCTACTACTTCAACCGTGTCGGTATACCCCAGCATAACTCCCTCACAGTTTATTGCTACTTACCTAAAAGATGTTTCCCGATCTGGGTGTAGGATCAAATAACCCAAACAGTTCCCATAAATATAAAGCAAGCAAGACAATCAAGAGAAAGAAATTAAATATGACCTAGATCCTAAGGTTTACCCCACTTTATATTCTTATCCCCAGCAGAGTCGCCAGTTCTGTGATACGGTGGCAGAACCGACTGTTAATACTGGTTTGTGTTTTTTGTTCGCAAAATGTCACAGTAAGCAAGAGTCGCCACCGACTTTTATTTTATCCAATCAGGAAAAGGAAAAAGAATAGAAAAAACCTTTTTCGAGATGTTTCTGAGTACATGGGTAGTGTGATACGGTGGGAGAACTGACTATGGTTTTGCGTTTGTTTTCGCAAATGTTTCGGTTGAGCAAGAGTCGCCACCGACTTTTTATTTTATCCTAAGGAAAGGTTAAAAAGCACAGCAAAAACCTTTGAGATGTTTTCTTGGGTTCGGGGAGTAGATTATAGAAAGGGGAGGTATTAGCACCCTTTCTATCCATGGTTATCCATGGGCTCTTAGTTACTTGCTTAGATCAACTTGCCTTAATTTTCAATTGTTTGAAATGGTGCTTTGTGTGTGGGTTTGAAAATGTTTTGAAAAGAAGCCAATGTGGTGGCAACCTTTGTAATGATCCATGTTGGGATGTATACAAAGATGCAAGTTTTTTGAAAAGGTTTTCATTTGTTTTTGAAAGTTTGTTTTGAAAGTGTTGTGAGGTGTGGTTTAAAAATAGGCAAGTGTTTTGTTTTGCAAGTTTGATTCAAGTAACTAAGAGGTTGTCTACTCCTAAATTTCTCAAAGATCTTTGCTATGTTTTAACCCTTTTAACAATTTTGTTCCACCATTGCATTTGGTGGACAATCTTGTGTTAGGAAGTGAAAGGGACGGGCGCGGGTCATTGTTTAGACCATAATTGCAATGGTGCCAATTATCTTTGGGCAATGTTTTCTTTAAGGGACTTGATCATTTTTTAGGTAACTTTCGAAAGCGTCATCGAGGGACTATATATGATCATTTGATTGTTTGTTTTTCCCAAAGAGACCTAACATGCAATATGGCCCATTTATTGAAGGCAACAAGTGGAATACCCTAGGGGTGCAAGTGTGATTAGTGTTATCCATTTTCATGCTTGTTTATCTTGAAATTAGGTCAAACTATTTTTGTTGTTTTTGATTCGCATACAAACCCTAATTCTAGCATGGTATATTTAGAAAGCAATAAAGTGCGAAAAATAAAGTCCTAAACTATTACAACACAATATATGGGAAGGGGGATACAAATGTTCAAATGGGGGTATCTTGACAAGGAATTTAAACCTAGACTATTACATCAAATTGAGAATTATACAAGGTAATTAATATACAACAATTAAATAAAATGGAATAAATATGCAAGATGCAAAAAATGTATAAAAAAGGTATTTTTTATATGTCAAATAAACAAAATAAAAAGTATTATTTTTTGGAGTTTTTATGTTTAGGGCAAAACTCTAATTTTATTAAGTAAATGTATTAATTATTTAATATGTACAATATTTATTTATTATATACAAAAATAAAATAAAAATGAAGTATATTTGTAAAAAGGCTTTTTTAATATTAATAAATTAATAAAAATAAAAATGTGTATATTTTGTATTTTTTATAAATATGCTAATAAATATGTATGTATTTGTATTATTTACTAAATATATATTATATATACAAAATAATAATATTTAATATTTATGAAAAAAAAGTATATTTTATATAAAATATTTTCAGAAGATAAAATAAAATAAAAATGGAAAATAAAATGTGTTTGCATTATTTTAGTATTTTTTAAATAAAAGTATGTTTATGTATTTATTTATGTACAAATATTAATCTAAACAAATAAATGCCTAATAAATATAAAAATGGTATGAAAAATATTTTTTATATTTTTAATATTATAAGAAAAAATAAATAAGTCAGAACAAAAAAGAAAATATCAAAAAATCATAAAAATAAGCATAATGGGCCAGGGGGGTTCAAAAGCAAAAGCAAGGTGCAAATAAGAAAAATAGAACAAGCCCAGCCCAAAGGACCTTCTTCAACCTCTGGCCAGGAACTTTGTCAAAAACGCGCGCTTGGAACACTGATTCAAACATCTGGATTCCTGGACTTTTAGCACAAACTTACAACATAAGAAATGTTAAGCATCAAGCCACGATTCTGGACATGTAAAGAACTCATCCTAACTCTAAAAAATGAGAGAGAATTTCTCCATTCCCAAATCTTAACCTAACTTTTTATCAATGTTCAGACCTCAAATTCTCATAGCACAGGCAGAATAAATGGAAAGTAAAGGCATGTACAGTTTCAAGGGCATGAGTAGAACACTTTTTATTCACAAACCTAGAGCTAACAATGCCTACATTGAGAGTTAGAAGTTCATGAATATACCTGTTCAGTTGGAATCGTGTCTGGCAATGGAGGAGCTTTCAGGGCAAGATGATGGTTTGTGCAGCTTGCTTGAAGTGTGAGGATGTTATTCCAATACTTGGTATGCTTTGAAACCTTCTATATCAAGCTGCAGAAGTCAACCAGCAAGAGGGAGAAATGAAAATGGCCAAACTGATTAGAGGAGTTACAGTCCACTTCTAATGCTTTGGATAGTTTGGATTGATGGTAAGGAAAGTGTTTGAACTGGTTTTGGCCAAGATGCACGATGGAAATGAGTTGTGGGATTCAAGTTGCAGAATATGCCCTGTTTTGCCACAAAACTGCGATTTTATGTGTAGGGATGGATGAAGGGTTGTTTGGTCGTGCTTTAGGTCAGTTAGGGAGTGTGAAATGTGAGGACAAAGTTTGTTTTGGTTGGTCTTTTCTGAGATGAGAGTTGTGTTATGTTATGCTAGCTTTCTTCTTACTTAAGCAACAAAAGGCCACTTGAGTTTTTAGACAGGTAGAGGCCCCCCTAATGTGCTGCAAACCTTGGCATTAATCAGTGTAATTAGCTCATAAACTTGTGCCAAAGAGATTTGATCTGTACTTGCTTGGATTGTTAATTGACATAAAGCTTACTTTTGCAAAAATGGATATTATGCTTTTTCTAATTTGGGACTAAACCTTTATGTAATGCTTGAACACATAGAATATGGTCTTGGCACAATGAGTTTGCATTAAATTTATGAGTGCATAAGGGATTTAGGACCTGTAATCAAGGAAAGCAAACTGAATTCAAAATGGCACAAATGTATGAACATGTAAATTGGCCAAATCAAAAGTGAGTTTTTCCCAACTTGCCAAATTCGATTCTCCCTAACCATGAGGTTGTTTGATGAGTTCTTGGATATTTTGGAAATCTTGGAATGTGTAATACAATCCATCTTTGAAATGAAAATTGAAACTCCAAGTGGAAGTATGTGAAAAATGGTCTTGAAGTTAGGTAAAAACCTTGCCTAAAATAGGTCAAATTTTCTCTAAGTTAAGAATGGTTTGGTACCCTTGTTCCAAAAATTGTAACTTGAGCTACAAGCTTCTTTTGGGAAAACTTTGTGAATAAAAGTTATAGATTTTGCAATAGGCTACAACTTTAATGTTTTGACTTTTGCTTGAATCCAAATGAATCTTGGTGAGAAAGTGGGACATAGTTAGGAAAAAATTAGGATTTTTCATAACTTAGAAAAATTCTAAGTTATGAAAAATCTTCATTTCAAACCCTAATTTGCAATTCTTGATTTCTTGATGAACAAGTTTCATGATTTGGCATGTTTTGATGAAAAATGAATCTTGACACTTGATTTTGACCAAAAAAGTCAAAGTTTGACTTTTCAGTATACAGTCAAAATTGATCAATTGACTGGGAAATTCAACTGTCAATCTTGTGTATTTGGGATCTTTTGAACTTGTTGAGTCTGTCAAGACAATTCCATGGGGTCCTTGAGTCCATATGTGAGCTTGGTTTTCCATTGGCTAGGTCAAACAGTCAAAAATTGCCTTTGTGCAGTCAAAACTCTAAAAATGACCATGTTGCCCTTTTGGTGATCTGATCAAATTTCTTGGAGAATTGTGATCCAAACTTGATCAAATGGTTCATATGAGTTCATAATGTTGATGTGGGTCAATTTTCATGAGATTTGACTGTCAATTGACCACAGTTGACTTTTTCCCCAATACAGTTGATTTCTAGGTCAACTGTCCAATTGACTGGGCAAAATTTGGAATTAAGACTTGAAACTTGGTATGGATAAACTTGGGAGTCCAACATGAAGCATGAAAGTCATCTTAGGCATTTTAGGTCAAAATATATTTGTGCAAACACAAACCCAAATTTGGGTCAACAGTGCAAGGAGAAGTCTTGAGCAGAGGAAACCCTAACTAGATCTTGAGCTCCAAGGGTCTTGTGATGAGAAAATGTTGAGGAAATGGGAGGGAAAATTTTGGGGTACAACAATTGCCCCTGTTCAATCTTCTTGAACCTGAAGAGTTAGATTGGCAAGTTTGCCTTTCGTGACTCGAAGGTAAAAGGAGATTGGACACTAGAGTGCCCGGAAATTTGCACTCGCATGTTGGAGTATCAGCAATGTGATGTCGGGAATGGGCTTATAGATGCCATCTGGAGATGTGACAGAACCTTGTCAGGAATGGGCTTATAGATGCCATTTGGAAGTGTTGATCGCATAAGAGATTCCTTAGCGGGAACTTGTGTATTTTGAGAAAGACATATGTTTCCCTGGCTTGTTACAGGTGTTGATCTTCAATCTCTTCATGCAGACATGCCCTGGCTAGATACAGGTGTCGAATCTACAATCGGTTGCTCACAGATATGCCCTGGCTGGATACAGGAATCGAATCTAGAATTAGTCGTCAACAGATATGCCCTGGCTGGGTACAGGAGTCGAATCTGGAATTGTGACAGTTGATAGATATGCCCTGGCTAGATACAGGAATCGAATCTTCAAACTCTTCAGATGTGCCCTGGCTGGATACAGGAATCGAATATGGAATTGTGACAGTTGATAGATATGCCCTGGCTGGATACAGGAATCGAATCTTCAAACTCTTCAGATGTGCCCTGGCTGGATACAGGAATCAAATCTGGAATTGTGATAGTTGATAGATATGCCCTGGCTGGATACAGGAATCGAATCTTCAAACTCTTCAGATGTGCCCTGGCTGGATACAGGAATCGAATCTGGAATTGTGATAGTTGATAGATATGCCCTGGCTGGATACAGGTATCGAATCTTCAAACTCTTCAGATGTGCCCTGGCTAGATACAGGAATCGAATCTGGAATTGTGATAGTTGAAGGTAGTTGTCTTTTAGGTTGTCTTTTCCCTGAAAGGCAAAACATCAGTTGTATGCAATGTCATGATGTATGAAATGCATGATGTCATGATGTTCAAAATGAGATAGTGTTGTATGCACTTTATCATGTATGTAAACAAGATGTAGGAAATGCGAAATGTTTATGAATGTACTTTCGTCTAGGAAAATAAATCTTTGACGATCGGCTGGGGAATTGAATCCTGGGCCGACGTTCGAAGAGTAGAGTTCTTTGCTTCCGCTGGGGATGATGTTTGCAAGAATACACCAGTAGGAGAAGATGACTTTGTTGGGGAATAAACTTGTTGGAGAGATTACTCTGAGGGGAATTACTCTGCGGGAAGAGATACTCCGCTGAAGTTTGACGAGAGCTTCACTGAGGATTTCAATGATGGATTCCGCTGGGGATAACAATGATAAACTCCTCTGGGGATGACAATGATAAACTCCGCTGGGGATGACAATGATAAACTCCGCTGGGGATTGCGTTGATAAGTTATGTTGGGGAACTTTGATGAACTCCGCTGGGGATAGGAAGAACTTTGCCGAGGGCGATCTTCCGTGGTAATTAGCTGAGGATAACCCAGTTATAAGCCCTTGTGAGGAATAACTTTGAATAAAGCTCGGGGGAGACGTCCGTACTCTGTAGGGGATAAGCTTCCAGAATCTACTGGGGATAAGCTTCAAGGCATGCTGGGGATATGAATTCCAAGTTTCCTGGGGAAACTTTCAGACTGTACTAGAAAATAGTTCCGCTGGGGTGTCTGTATTCCGCCGGGGAACAATCTTAGATCAAGACTGCCGGGGATGCTTGCTGAGGAATGCCTATACTTTGCTGGGGAAACAGGGTGCTTATTGTAGGGCTGATGATAGACTAACTCTTCTTGGGGAAAGTATTGCTGAATCTTGTCTTACCCTGCGGGGAGTTGAGATAATTTGGTCACATTCTTCAGTTGAACCTACCTTGGTATTTCGGCGGACAAAGCAACCAGACTGCATCAGACAACTTTACATTGCCCCTGCTTCTGATGTCACCTGTAATTAGTCTTTTGTTTCATATGCAAATATTTATGAATCAGCAATTTAATGTCAAATGCATATATAAAAAATGAACATTGGACGTTCTTCGCAAGACAAAACAGAAAAAAGGAAAAACAATGGCAATTTGTTTTGGAAAAGTGAATTTGTATTGATTTTGAAATTTGCCTGTAAATAGGCGTCTTTTGTACAAGAGGCCGACGTCCTAGTAAGGGAACGCCGCCGAATAACATAAAGTTTATACAATTTTGAAAAAGGAAACAAAATAGCTATGTGCACAATATTCCCACTGGGTTCCAACTCTGCTATCGCCTTTATGTCTTCAAGCGTCTCATCACTTTGTTGCTTATTTGAAGATGAAGCTGATTGATCGATGCCAAAGTCTGAGCCAGATAATTGATGCCGAATTCTGGATGCGAGGTGATCCAATGAGACATAGTGTTACGCTTTATCCCTAACTTTTGCCTGGACCGCCCTTTCGGGTTTTCAGTCCACCGGGATACCCATTTTTGCCCAAGCCGCCTTTTCAGGTTTTCGACTTGCCGGGTGTACAGATTTTTTTCATTTCATCCCTTATTTTTGCCCGAACCCTTTTGGTTCGCCGGGAAGCCCTTATTTTTGCCTAGGTATGTCAACCTAGCGGGTCTTTTATTCATGCGTAGTATCTTTTTACTATGTCTGCATTGGCGGGGTGAGGAAGGTCGTCACCATCCATGGTGGTTAGAATCATGGCTCCTCCTGAGAACACATGTTTAACCACCAATGGCCCTTCGTACGTAGGGGTCCATTTTCCCCGGGGATCACTTTGAGGAAGGATGATGCGTTTGATTACCAGGTCCCCAACTTGATACTCTTGTGGTCTGACTTTCTTGTTAAATGCCCTGATCATCCGTTTTTGGTACGTCTGACCATGATAGATAGCGGTGAGTCTCTTTTCGTCAATTAGGTTTAATTGATCAAGTCGAGTCTGGATCCAGTCATCTTCACTCAAGCCTGCATCCTTCATTATTCGGAGAGAGGGTATCTGGACTTCAATCGGCAAGACTGCCTCCATGCCATAGACCAAGGAAAAAGGAGTTGCCCCGGTTGACGTCCTTGCTGAGGTACGGTACCCATGAAGAGCAAATGGTAACATTTCGTGCCAATCTTTGTAGGTCACTGTCATCTTCTGCACAATTTTCTTGATATTCTTATTGGCTGCTTCTACAGCCCCATTCATCTTCGGCCGATAGGGAGAAGAGTTGTGGTGCTGTATCTTGAATTGCTCGCAGAGCTCAGTGATCATCTTGTTGTTAAGATTGGTACCATTGTCCGTAATGATCCTTTCTGGGACGTCGTACCGACAGATCAGGTTATGCCGGATGAAACGTGCCACGACGCTCTTGGTTACCTTGGCGTAGGAAGCTGCCTCAACCCACTTTGTGAAATAATCAATTGCTACCAAGATGAAGCGATGCCCGTTGGATGCCGTCGGTCGGATCTCGCCGATCATATCGATGCCCCACATTGCAAAAGGCCAAGGTGCCGTCAGGACGTTCAGAGGGACTGGAGGGATATGCACCTTATCAGCATAGATCTGGCATTTATGACAAGTTCGAGAATGTTGGTAACAGTCGGCTTCCATTGTGGACCAGAAATATCCTGCCCGAAGGATTTTCTTTGCCATGGTATGTCCACTGGAATGTATTCCGAATGTACCTTCATGCAGTTCTATCATGATCTTCTCTGCTTCAGTCTTATCCACACAACGCAGTAGAGTTGAATCATGATTCCGTTTGTAGAGAATGTCGTTGCTGAGGAAGAATTTTGCTGCAAACCTTCTCATGAACTTCTTGTCGTTGACAGATGCACCTTCAGGGTATTCCTGAGCTTCCAAGTATCTTTTCACCTCATGATACCAGGGTTTTTCAGTCACCTTTTCGGCCTCAAGATCGCAGCAGTATGCAGGTTCGTCCAACTTCCAGATCATGATCCGGGGAGCCTCATTGTCCCATTTGACTTTGAACATTGAAGACATCGTAGCTAGTGCGTCCGCTAACTAATTATCCTCTCTCGGGAAGTGCTCAAAAGTTATCTCTTCAAAGTGGGGAAGCAAAGTCACCACATACTCCTTGTAAGGAATAAGATTCGGGTGTTTCGTATCCCACTCGCCTTTGATCTGATTGATCACGAGAGCGGAATCTCTGAAGACACTCAGAAACTTGATCCTTAAGTCGATTGCAGCTTGAAGACCCATGATACATGCCTCATATTCTGCAATGTTGTTGGTGCAGTTGAAACATAGCCAGGCGGTGAGTGGAGTATGAGTTCCTTTAGGGGATATGATCACAGCGCCGATGCTGTTACCCAAAGCGTTCGAGGCTCCATCAAAATGCATAGACCATCGGGATCCTTCCTCAGGTCCTTCATCCGGTCCAGGTACTTCACAGTCAGTTACTACCATGATATCTTCGTCCGGAAATTCAAAGTTCAATGATTGGTAATCGTCCACAGGTTGGTGTGCCAAATGATCTGCCAATACACTTCCTTTGATTGCTTTTTGAGTGGTATACTGGATATCATATTCTGTCAAGATCATTTGCCATCTTGCTATTCTTCCAGACAGAGCAGGCTTTTCGAATATGTACTTGATGGGATCCATCTTTGAAATCAACAGAGTAGTGTGAGTCAGCATATATTGTCTTAGCCGGCGAGCAGCCTGTTAGAACAAAGTTTGAATCTACTACCCTACGTTTAAGTTTTAATGATAACAAAATGAAAAGATATATTATTTATATGATTCATGTATGAACTATTTGCTACCTAAATTATGACGTTCTGATTTGCAGAAACTCTGATAGGTATAAGCAAGATCACACTTAATCAGCATCAGAAATTTGGTTCTTGACATCAGCATCAGAAGTTGCTATATCAGAATACTAGAATCAGAAGATCAACTCACGTGTATGCTGAAGCTTGATGAACAGAACTGCGCTCAACACTCTGATAAAGAAAACAACAGTTCATCAGCAGTTAAGCAGAGTCAGAATGAGCCAAGCCAGAACATGCATTAAGTAAGCAACGGCACTGTGCATTGAAAGCAAATTATTACCAACAGCCTCATTCCAGACAAGATCTGCTCAATAAAGAAAGTTTGTTATTAGCATTGAATCAAGAATATTGCTCCAACGTTCAAGAATCTCAGTGCTATATAAACAAGACTATGAAGATTGAATTGGCTAATGCTCTCCAACATCTTACACGCCTAAAAGCTAATCATAATCTTCCTTCTCCCAGTTTGCTAAACACTACATATCTTCTTACTCAATCTTTGTTTTAGCAATCTAGTTTCATAAGCTTAAAGTTGTGTATACATCACAGTTGTGATACAGTTTTGTTGAAAACATTCACACACTTAGATTTATCTTCTTTGTAAGAAAGTGTTTCCTTGACAAACCGGGTTGTGGTTTGCATCAAGAAGGCTTTAGCAGTTGTTAAAGCAGTTTGTAATATTCAGTTGAATATAGTGGATTAAGACCTCGTTGGAGAGAGGCGAAATCACCTTGACGGGTGGACTGGAGTAGTTTGAGATCAAACGAACCAGGATAAAAATATCTTGTTCATTGCATTGATTTTCAGTTTTACAATTCACCCCCCCCCCCCCTTCTTGTGTTTTTCACTACTTCAATTGGTATCAGAGCGCCTGGTTCTGAGCTAAAACACTTAACCGTGTCAGTACAAGATCCAGCGTCAGAAAAACACAATGGCAGGAAACTATTCTCACACCAGCAATGACAACCATGAGGACAGAGACAGATTCAGCGGCAAACCTCCAGTCTTTGATGGAGAAAACTTTGATTACTGGAAAGACAGAATTGAAAGCTTCTTTCTGGCACATGATGCTGATCTGTGGGATATGGTGACAGATGGATACACGCACCCTGTGAATGCAAGCGGTCAGAAGATTGATAGAAAAACAATGTCTGACCAACAAAAGCGTGACTTCAAGAATCACCACAAGGCCAGAACCATCCTCCTCAGCGCCATCTCCTATACTGAATATGAAAAGATCTCCAACAGAGACACAGCAAAGAACATTTTTGACTCACTCAGAATGACGCATGAGGGCAATGTTCAGGTCAAAGAAACTAAAGCTCTGGCGCTCATTCAGAAGTATGAGGCGTTCAAAATGGAAGAATCTGAATCCATTGAAACAATGTTCTCAAGATTCCAGATTCTGGTAGCTGGTCTCAAGGTTCTGGACAAAGGATACTCTACTGCTGACCATGTCAAGAAAATCATCAGAAGTTTACCCAAGCAGTGGAGACCAATGGTTACAGCTCTGAAGCTAGCAAAAGATCTCAACAAAATCACTCTGGAGGAACTTATCAGCTCCCTCAGAAGTCATGAGATAGAGCTAGAAGCTGACGAGCCTCAGAAGCAAGGTAAGCCTTTAGCATTGAAATCTAACAAAAAATCTGAGTCTAAAGTTTTGCAGGCAGTTGAAGAAACATCTGATGGATCCTCATCAGAAGAAGACGAACTCTCCCTCCTCTCCAGAAGAGTAAATCAACTGTGGAAGCAAAGGCAAAGGAAGTTCAGGAATCCCAGAAGATCTGATCAGAACGAGTCCTCTTCCAGATACAGAAGGACAGAGTCTTCCTCTGGATACAGAAGATCTGAAGGCTCCTCAAGTAGCAAAAAGCCAAACACCAAGGACATCATCTGCTATGAGTGCAATGAGCAAGGACACTACAAGAGTGATTGTCCAAAGCTTCAGAGGAAAAAGCCCAAAAAGAAGTTTGGAAGAGAAAAGAAGAAAAGTCTCATGGCTACATGGGATGACTCTGACTCGTCCGAAGCTAACTCAGAATCAGATGATGAGAGAGCAAACATAGCTCTCATGGCTAACATCTCAGAAGATAGTGAAGCTTCTGAATCAGACTCAGAATCAGATACTGAAGAGGTATTTCCTAACTTTGCTGTTAATTTTACCAAGGCTGAACTTGCTGAAAGCCTTAATGGAATCCTGGAAAGGTATCAGCAAATTAGAGTTAAATTCAGAGACCTGAAAAGGAATCTTGAATCTGACTCTAATAAGACTGAGAGTCTCAAATTGGAGAATTCTGAGCTGAGAAATAAGATTTCAAAATTAGAAAACACTTTACAAAACTCTCAGAAGGAACCAATTTCTGAAACTCCCAGCAACGCTGATGAGATCATCAAGGAGTATGATCACAGTTTCCAGAAGTTCCTTGCTAAAAGCATAGATAGAAGCAAAATGGCTTCAATGATCTATGGAGTTAGCAGAAACGGCAGGAAAGGAATAAGATACCAATGTAAGGTTCCTACACCAAAGAATGTCATGGACTCAACCATTAAACACACTCCTCTGAATTCACATTTTGTGTATGGTCACACACATGATATTAAATACACTAGCAGTAAGCACTCTGTGAAACCAAAATTCAACCAGAGTTTTGGTAAAACTAACAAATCAGGACCCAAGAAAATCTGGGTACCTAAGGATAAAATAATACATGTTGCAGATATCTTTAGCAGCAAGTCAGAAACACCAGTCATGGTACCTGGACTCTGGCTGCTCGCGACACATGACGGGAAGAAGGCATATGTTCCAAAGCCTGGAACTTAAGCCTGGAGGCCACGTTGGCTTTGGAGGCAATCAGAGGGGAAAGATAATTGGCTCTGGAACTGTAAGTAATGGAAATCTTCCCTCTATTAATAATGTTCTGCTAGTAGATGGATTAATGCATAATCTGTTATCCATAAGTCAATTAAGTGATAACGGTTATGATATAATCTTTAATCAAAAATCATGTAAAGCTGTTAGTCAGAAAGATGGGACTATACTGTTTAATGGTAAGAGGAAAAACAACATTTACAAAATCAAACTTTCTGAACTAAAGAGTCAGAATGTAAAGTGCCTTCTGTCTGTTAACAACGAGCAGTGGATCTGGCACAGAAGATTGGGGCATGTTAGTATGAGAAGAATATCTCAGATTAACAAACTCAATCTGGTCAGAGGACTTCCTAATTTGAAGTTCAATTCAGATGCTCTGTGTGAAGCATGTCAGAAAGGCAAGTTTGCAAAACCTTCTTTTAAATCTAAAAATGTTGTTTCTACCTCTAAGCCATTAGAACTTCTGCACATTGACTTATTTGGACCAGTTAAAACTGCTTCAGTCAGTGGCAAGAAGTATGGGTTAGTAATCGTAGATGACTATAGCAGATGGACATGGGTAAAGTTCTTAAGACACAAGGACGAGTCACACTTTGTGTTTGTTACCTTCTGTAACCAAGTTCGGAATGAAAAGGATCTTAGGATCGTTAAAGTCAGAAGTGATCATGGTGGAGAATTTGAAAACAAAGATTTTGAGTCATTCTTTAATGACAAAGGCATTCTGCATGATTTCTCTTGTCCTAGAACTCCCCAACAAAATGGAGTTGTAGAACGAAAGAATAGAACATTGCAAGAAATGGCCAGAACCATGATCAATGAGACAAACGTTGCTAAGATCTTCTGGGCAGAGGCAATAAACACAGCGTGCTACATTCAGAATAGAATCTCAATAAGACCTATTCTAGAAAAGACTCCATATGAATTGTGGAAGAACAGAAAGCCCAACATTTCATATTTTCATCCATTTGGATGTACTTGCTTTATGTTAAATACAAAGAACTATTTGAACAAGTTTGACTCTAAAGCACAGAAGTGTATTATGTTAGGATACTCTGAACGCTCAAGAGGGTACAGAGTATACAATACAGAAACACAGATTGTGGAAGAATCAATCAGTGTTCGTTTTGATGATAAGCTTGACTCTGAAAAGTCAAAGCAGAATGAAGTTTTTGCAGGTATGGAAATTGAATTTACAGGTTCTGAAGACAAGTCATCAGAAGCTCTCAATACAGACACTCCTTCAACGTCTGAAAGGAGCACTGCTAGCAATCCTACAACAGCTGCTGATCAACCTCAGAAGAGATTACCCAGAAGCAGCTTGGATCACCCAGAAGAGACTATCTTAGGAAGAAAGGAAGATCCAATCAGAACAAGAGCAAGCTTCAGAAACTCTGAAGAAACACTCATGGGACTTGTGTCTCTGATTGAACCTTCTTCTATTAATGAAGCACTTCTGGATAATGACTGGATTCTGGCAATGCAAGAAGAGCTGAATCAATTCACCAGAAATGACGTATGGGATCTTGTTCCCAGACCAAAAGGATTCAACGTCATTGGAACAAGATGGGTGTTCAGAAACAAGCTAAATGAACAAGGTGAAGTCATTAGAAACAAGGCACGAATGGTTGCACAAGGTTATAGTCAGCAAGAGGGGATAGACTATACAGAAACCTTTGCTCCAGTCGCCAGGTTAGAATCTATCAGACTTTTAATTTCATTTACTGTTAATAGAGGCATCACTCTGTATCAGATGGATGTCAAAAGTGCATTCTTAAATGGTTATATAGAAGAAGAGGTTTATGTGCACCAACCCCCTGGTTTTGAAAATACAAAACATCCAGAACATGTTTTCAAACTAAAGAAGTCACTATATGGTCTGAAACAAGCTCCCAGAGCTTGGTATGAAAGGCTAAGTAACTTTCTGTTAGAAAATGAATTCACCAGAGGGAAGGTGGACACTACCTTATTCTGTAAGTCAGTTAAGAATGAAATCTTAGTCTGTCAAATTTACGTTGATGATATTATTTTTGGTTCTACTAATCCTTCTCTTGGAAGAAAATTTGCTAAGTGTATGCAGGCAGAATTTGAGATGAGCCTCATGGGGGAACTGAAATTCTTTCTAGGAATTCAGATCAAAGCCATGCTGGAGAACCTGTTCACACGCTTTCCTCCCCAACCTTAGTTTTTTCATTCATGTCATTCTCATGTTTTCCTTGATTATCTGTTGTACTGTTCTAATATGTTTTGTTTGATTCTGAACCTTTTAATATGACAAGTTTTTTTTTTCTGATCTTAATTGTTTTAGCACATCACTTACATTTTTTGATTGCTGACAAAAAGGGGGAGAACAAGAATGATATTTTAAATAATAACGGATTACTAAGACAGAAATTCTCGAACATTCTAACTCTGTTATACTTGAATATGTTTTCTGTTTTGCTTAAGTCTACAGGTACAAGAAAGCTCCATGATACTCTGAAGACTAAAGCTCTGATACGCTGACCCGCTCTCATACTCTGACCCAAAGCAAAGCTCTGACAAGAAAAGCTCTGATACGCTGATCTGAAGCTCTGCTCTGATATGCTGATCTAAAGCTTCTGATAGTCAAAGACTCTGATACTCTGATGTTCAAAGAAAGGCAAAAAGATCTGATCCTGAAGAACTCTTAGAATCAAAAAGGGAAGTAATAAACTCAGGGGGAGTATCTCTCAACTCTTATCCCTTATCCTTGATAACATCTTACTCTGATACATTTCTCTGATACCTTTTCACGTTATTTTCAATTAAAAATATCCAGTTTTTGTCATCATCAAAAAGGGGGAGATTGTTAGAACAAAGTTTGAATCTACTACCCTACGTTTAAGTTTTGATGATAACAAAATGAAAAGATATATTATTTACATGATTCATGTATGAACTATTTGCTACCTAAATTATGACGTTCTGATTTGCAGAAACTCTGATAGGTATAAGCAAGATCACACTTAATCAGCATCATAAATTTGGTTCTTGACATCAGCATCAGAAGTTGCTATATCAGAATACCAGAATCAGAAGATCAACTCACGTGTATGCTGAAGCTTGATGAACAGAACTGCGCTCAACACTCTGATAAAGAAAACAATAGTTCATCAGCAGTTAAGCAGAGTCAGAATGAGCCAAGCCAGAACATGCATTAAGTAAGCAACGACACTGTGCATTGAAAGCAAATTATTACCAACAGCCTCATTCCAGACAAGATCTGCTCAATAAGGAAAGTTTGTTATTAGCATTGAATCAAGAATATTGCTCCAACGTTCAAGAATCTCAGTGCTATATAAACAAGACTATGAAGATTGAATTGGCTAATGCTCTCCAACATCTTACACGCCTAAAAGCTAATCATAATCTTCCTTCTCCCAGTTTGCTAAACACTACATATCTTCTTACTCAATCTTTGTTTTAGCAATCTAGTTTCATAAGCTTAAAGTTGTGTATACATCACAGTTGTGATACAGTTTTGTTGAAAACATTCACACACTTAGATTTATCTTCTTTGTAAGAAAGTGTTTCCTTGACAAATCGGGTTGTGGTTTGCATCAAGAAGGCTTTAGCAGTTGTTAAAGCAGTTTGTAATATTCAGTTGAATATAGTGGATTAAGACCTCGTTGGAGAGAGGCGAAATCACCTTGACGGGTGATCTGGAGTAGTTTGAGATTAAACGAACCAGGATAAAAATATCTTGTTCATTGCATTGATTTTCAGTTTTACAATTCAACCCCCCCTTCTTGTGTTTTTCACTACTTCACAGCCCATACCAGAGCGCAGCAAGTTTTCTCGAGCAGTGAGTACCGAGACTCACAGTCGGTAAACTTTTTGCTCAGGTAATAAATAGCGTTCTCTTTTCGGCCAGACTCGTCATGCTGCCCCATCACACACCCCATTGAGTGGTCAAGTACTGTCAGGTATAATATCAAAGGTCTCCCTTCAACCGGTGGCATAAGAATGGGTGGCTCTTGGAGATACTCCTTTATCTTTTCGAAAGCGGCCTGACATTCATCGTTCCAACGTACTACTTGATCTTTCTTCAGTAATTTGAAGATTGGCTCACAGGTAGCAGTTAGATGTGAGATGAATCGGGCGATGTAATTCAGTCGTCCCAGAAAACCTCTGACTTCTTTCTCTGTTTTAGGAGTCGGCATCTCTTGTATAGCTTTCACCTTGGCAGGGTCCACCTGAATACCTTTATCACTTACAATGAACCCAGCAATTTTCCGGACCTCACCCCAAAGGTGCATTTGTTCGGATTCAACCTCAGCTTGTACAATTTCAATCGGTCAAACAGCTTCCGCAGATGGTCAAGGTGTTCCTCCTCAGTTTGAGACCTTGCAATCATGTCATCAACATATACCTCAATCTCATGATGGATCATATCATGAAATAAAGCAAACATGGCACGTTGGTAGGTTGCCCCAGCATTTTTCAACCCAAATGGCATGACCTTGTAGCAGAAGGTGCCCCACTGAGTCACAAAGGTAGTCTTTTCCATATCTTCCGGAGCCATCTTGATCTGATTATACCCTGAAAAACCGTCCATGAAGGAGAACACCTTGTGTTGAGCAGTATTGTCAACAAGAACGTCGATGTGAGGTAGGGGGAAATCATCCTTGGGGCTTGCCCTGTTTAGATCCCTATAATCGACACACATTCTGACCTCACCGTCCTTCTTTGGCACCGGAACCACGTTGGCCACCCACTGAGGATAAGAAGTCACTGCTAGAAACCCGACATTGAACTGCTTCATAACCTCAGCTTTGATCTTTTCGGACATCTCTGGACGCATACGACAGACCTTTTGCTTTACCGGAGGGCAGTCTTCCTTGGTAGGCAGGTGGTGAACCACAATGTTGGCATCCAAACCAGGCATGTCTTCGTAAGACCAAGCAAAGATCTCCATGTAGTCATGCAGCATCTGGATCAATCGTTGCTTCACGCTGAGCTCTAGATTGACACCAATCTTGACTTCTTTTCTATCTGTCTCAGTACCCAGGTTCACTGTTTCCACTGGCTCTTCATGCGGCTGAATGGCCCTCTCTTCTTGGAGTAGCAGTCTTGCGAGTTCACCAGGCACTTCGCAATCATCTTCACCTTCGTCTTCGGCCAAGTTGATCGGATTTTCGAAGTCATAACTGGAAGTAGCAGAGCTGTTACCAGTGAGATCCAGAGTGGATTGAAACCTGTATAAGTGAGTGTGTGTAAATATAGCTGTTTTGCAATATGTAACACAGAAAGAAAAAGAGCACAAGATTTGAAATGCAACAAACGTCCAATGTTTTGATTAATGATATATGGAAATGTCATACAAAAAGCCCTCACAAATGGATCTACGATGGCTCGGGTAGGACATCGAGCCAATCAAAGTTTCAACATATTGTTTGTTACAAATTGAAAATCAAAAGAGTTAATTACTGCGTGACAAATGTAATAGGTGTAAAATCCTTCTCCGTCCAGTTGCTTGGTCCGTTGTTGGTGGTTGGATAGATCCAACTGTCAAACTCTGCTTCCTCTACGTCCTCCTCGATAGCATTCACCCTTGGGTTGGTGATAAACACCGGAGCCTTTCTGATCCTCTCTTTGCGCACAGCCCTCTGAGCCTCTGCAGTGAAGCCCAGCCCAAACTTTTCGTTCTTTTGAGTGAAGTCCAGAAGCTGACCCCAGTTTGCACATTTTCCTTTCTCGATTACAGCTCGGGCATCCTTCAGGGAAGCCATCTTCAGAGGAAAGTCTTCTTCAACCACTGTCTCAGCCGACGCCAATGTTGGAGGTACCTCCTCAAAATGCTGAAAGGGGGTTTCAATAAACTCCCCGTCCATCTCAATATACCGGAATGAATTCAAATGACTTACCATGTATTCCTCCTCACCCTGAACAGTAACAATCTTCCCTTTGACAGGGTATTTGAGCTTTTGGTGTATAGTGGATGTTACTGCCCCAGCTTTGTGAATCCAGGGTCGACCCAACAAACAGGAATAAGATGGACGAATATCCATTACATAGAACGTTGAGTCGAAGACTTGGGAACCCACACGAATAAGAATGTCTACCTCACCGTGCACCATCCTCTTAGAACCGTCGAAGGCTCTAACAATGATGTTACTAGGTTTCAATTCCAGACCCTCACAATCCAAGCGATCCAAGGCCTTCTTGGGCAAAACATTCAGGGAAGAACCGGTATCCACCAACACGTGTGTGAGAGTAGTGCCCCTGCATTCTATGGAAACATGCAGGGCATCATTGTGATTTTTCCCTTTGGCGGTAAGGTCAGCATCTGAGAACCCCAAACCATTGTCAGCTGTCAAATTAGCCACACAGTCAGTGAATTGATCTACAGAGGTCTCTTGCGGCACATGGGTCGTTTTCAGAAATGAAATCAGAGCCTTTGCATGGGCCTCTGAGCATAGCAGTAATGATAGCATGGAGATTTTGGAGGGGGTATGCCCCAGCTGTTCAACAACATTGAAGTCACTCTTTTTAATGATTTTAAGGATTTCCTCCATCTCTTGTTGGGAGGCTTCAACAGCAGTCTTTTTTGGTGCCTCCGTCCTGGCAGGCAAATCGGTAGCAACTTCTTTGCCCCGAGAATCAGAGGACTCGGCAACAGTAGTAGACACAGGAACTTGATTCGGAACATGCACACTTGCGGGTGTGATGGTAAGAGGTTTTCGGATAACTGGTGGTGCAATGTCAAGAGAGAAGAGACTGCCACTGTGGGTAACCTTGGCGGGACCAGTGATGTTACTGATACTGGTATTGGTGTTGAACTCCTGCTTCACTACAAGCACATACACATTTGCCCCATAATGCCATGGGACAGCCTTGTCGGATTCATAGGGGAGAGGCCCCGGAACAGTAATGGTAATGGGTGCAACAGACATAATTTGGACTGGCTTCCTCGAGAGAGCTTTGGTAGGATTGTTGAAAATTGTGACGACAGATACTTCTTCAGCGGAAACAAATGGAACATCAGTTTTCTTGAATAGAATTTCTTTGCTATCCATCAGGCTTTGGATGCCTGATTTCAGCAGTGGACAACCGGTAGGGATAACAGCACATAGGAGGCAACCCTTGCTACAACCCGGAAATAAACCGGCCAGCAGTAGGTTCCTCTTAACAGTCAATAGAGGGGTAGCAACATCATTCACCGAAACAACATACAAATCTTCCTCAATGGCATTTACTCTATGTTGGGGCATAGGAGCAGTTACAACATTTGGCCTCTCAGGCGCCTCAAACTGAATTTCCTTCGCATCGATAAGGTCTTGCACCTTATTTCTCAAGGCCCAGCAATCATCAGTAGTATGCCCGGGGCTATCAGAATGATAAGCACAACGGGAATTTGGGTTATACTTAGGAGAGGCAGTATTCATGACCTTTGGAGCCTCTTTGATGGTCACCAAGTTGGTTGATAACATTTGCGGTAAGATTTGTGACAAGGTCATACTCAACCGAGTATACTGCTTCTTGGGCCTTTCACCTCTTTGTTGATTGTACTGCTGAGGAGCAGCAACAGGTTTTGAAATGACCAAGGCATTGACGGCTTGGCGGCTTTCTGGCTTGACTTGTCTTCTAGAACCATAGACGGCACTAGCCTCCTTCTTGAAAGGATTTTTATCAATACTTGCGGAGACACTTTTCTGAATCTTCCCTGACTTGATGCCAGCTTCTATTCTCTCGCCTGTTAAGAGCAAATCCGTAAACCCAGTTGAGGAGTTACCAATTAGATGATTGAAAAATGGACCAGACAAGGTCCCTAGAAACATGTCAACCAATTCGCGATCAGTCAAAGGAGGCTGCACCCTGCCAGCCAAATCTCTCCATTTTTGCGCATATTCTTTGAACCCTTCGCCTGTTCCCAGAGACATACCCTGAAGTTGGGTACGCGTGGGAGCAAGGTCAGAATTGTACTGATATTGTTTGTAAAAGGCGGTCGCCAAGTCTTCCCAGTTTCGGATGCTGGTTCCCTCTAACTGATAGAACCACTCCAGTTGAGCCCCAGAAAGGCTGTCTTGAAAGAAATGGATCCAAAGGTTCTTATCTGCCGTGTAAGGCTGGATCTTCCTTACGTAGGACCTGAGATGCATTTTTGGACAGGACAACCCGTCATACCTCACAAACAACGGCACTTTGAATTTTGGGGGAATCACAATCCCATCCACCAAACCCAAGTCTTCGAAATCCAAACCCGAAACTCTCTGTAGCTCCATGGCTGCCAACCTGTCTTCTAAACCTTTGTATTTATCATCAGCCGGAGGGTACTGTTGATCAGAGTAGTCTTCATCCTCTTCAGCCTCATCTTCTTCCCTGTCGGACTCGGAAGGCACCGCAGCCGCACCCCCTTTACTGGTCCCCTCCTCAGAAGTAGGGGGAAATTCAAGCACTCTCCAGGCCTCTCCTTCAAACCTTCTCCCTAAAGTAGCCACCCCGAGTCTCTTTTTCTTCTTCTTCACTGGGTCTTTGTTCCCTATTAGGGTCTTTAGATCCTCCTGACCCTTAGCCAAGGTCATCAGGAGTTGCTGAAATTGTGCATTTTGAGCCTGCAAGTCCTTGACTGTTTGCTCGAGATCCATCCTACTGAAATAAACAGCAGACAGATAAGGAAACCTGGTGAAGAGACCTGCTTATGCACATGATGAATGGTATGCTTATGTATGCAATGCATTCAAGGATTTAGAACATTCAAAATTGTTGCAAACAAAAGAGAACGCACGTCATATTAATAAGAAGAAATTTGTTAGTACATAAATTCCCCATGGGCCAAATATTACAAAAACAACTTCTCAAGGTAAAAAGACGTTGCGCATCCTCTTTGGTGCGATGTAGGTGTTGAGGGTCTCTTGCTCATGGAGTCGGCGGGTGAGCTCTAGAACCTTCTTCTCGCTGGCGTAGAAGCTGGCTTCAAAAGTGTTCCGTTCTTCCTTGAGTTGGATCCAACTCTTCTGCATCTCCTCCCACGATGTAGGCATGTCGGGATGTAGGATGGTGTAGGGAACCTCTCCTTCCTTGACGGGCTCTTTAATCACAGGGAGAACATGAGGATAAGGCATCATTAGACTCTGGGCTCGGGCTCGTACCCACTTGAGATAAGGCTCAAGAGGGATGGAGTTCTTGTGCCCCAGTGTCTTGCTATCAACCTTGTTGGGCCTCCCCCAAGCTCTGATGAATCTTTGGCGAAGTCCTTGCGCATCGTTGTCGAAGTCAAAAACTAGGTCAGGAATCAACATGTCGTGAGGGCTATCTCTTCGTGCATATCCAAATTGCCTCAAAGCTAGGCAAGGGTTGTAGGTGATACCTCCTCTGATTCCAAGTAAAGGAACATTAGGAAACTCTCCACAATGGTCGACGATGATGACATTTTCTCTGGACCGAGAACACCAATGTACATCAGAGTGAGTAAGAGTCATCAACCGTTGGGACCACCTTGAGCCTTGGTCATTCTTCAAGACAGATTGTGGAAGGTGCGAAATAAACCACCTTGCAAGGAGAGGAGTACAGCACATGAGAACACCCCTCTTTCTCATTGTTCGTGTGTAAAATGAGTGAAGGATGTCCCCAAGCAATATTGGTATTGGATTTCTGGACAAGAAGATTTTGACGGCGTTGACATCTACCAATTGGTAAGAATTTGGGAACAAGACCAACCCATAGATAAGGAGTGCCACAATCTCTTCAAAGGCTTGTAGGTCCAATGGATTCCAACACTCTTGTGCCTTCTCAAACAAGAATTTTGCTAAGAAGCCTTTGACGTCGCTTCTAGTTTCCCAATGCCCCTTGATGTCAGAAGGCTGTAGATGTAATGCTCGAGCAACATCTTCAGGCTTTGGTTCCTTTTCCGTACCGTTGAAAGGTAGTTGATTAAGGATAGGAATTCTCAGGAGTTGAGAAAACTCCTCCAAAGTGGGCACCAACTGGTAGTCGGGGAAAGTGAAACAGTGATGAAGAGGGTTAAAGAACTGGAATAGCACCTTCATCATGTCTTCTTCAATGTTGGTGTTGACTAAGCTGAGCAGTCTACCATGTCTTTCACTGAAGGATGAGCTTTCCGGAATTCTTGATGTGAGCTCCTTGAGCTGAGGAGGGATTCTCACAAGGTTGACTTGAATGGTTTTTCTGCGAGGAATTTCCATGACCTACAAAACAAGAACAAAGATGAAGATCTAAACCCTTGAAGTGGTTAGTAAATGCATATGATGCTTTATGATGTTCATGATGTATGCACAAACATATGTACAAGCAAATCACACCAAACCCTAGTTTCAGGCTTGCATGGGGTTTCATAGGTAAGTACCCTCTTGAGTGTAGTTGGCTTAAAAACCTGTCCTATAAATAGTAACCTGGTTCTAAGGAGCTCAATATCATTGGATTGTTTTCATCGTTCATTGTTTTGGTTTAGCCACTTAACTAGCGACCAAAATATTCCAAGAAAACAACCCTCAATGAGTGTAGTATCGAGTATCTACCAACTTCGGGCTGCACCAAAGCCGGTCATCTCACTACCCCTAATAAAAGTCCAAGATGGTCAAGTAAGGTTCTAGGTCATTAGTGTTTAGTGACATCACTCAGCGGCCTCGTACTCTCCTTGATTGAACTCAAGGTTTACCGGTACTCACAAATATGTCGCACTAATATAGCTATTGCTTCGACCGTGTCGGTATACCCCACACAGTTTCCACAACGTATTGCTATCTATGAATGTTTCCCAAAATCCGGGTGTAGGATTGCAAACCCAAACAAGAGAGCCAAGATATAAAGCAATCAAATCAAACAATTAGTCATGCAAGAGGGTGATCTAAGCCTTAAGGTTACTCCACTTTTAAAATTATCCCCAGCAGAGTCGCCAATTCTGGTGTACGGTGGGAGAACTGACTATGGTTTTGCGTTTGTTTTCGCAAATGTTTCGGTTGAGCAAGAGTCGCCACCGACTTTTTATTTTATCCTAAGGAAAGGTTAAAAAGCACAGCAAAAACCTTTGAGATGTTTTCTTGGGTTCGGGGAGTAGATTATAGAAAGGGAAGGTATTAGCACCCTTTCTATCCATGGTTATCCATGGGCTCTTAGTTACTTGCTTAGATCAACTTGCCTTAATTTTCAATTGTTTGAAATGGTACTTTGTGTATGGGTTTGAAAATGTTTTGAAAAGAAGCCAATGTGGTGGCAACCTTTGTAATGATCCATGTTGGGATGTATACAAAGATGTATGTTTTTTGAAAAGGTTTTCATTTGTTTTTGAAAGTTTGTTTTGAAAGTGTTGTGAGGTGTGGTTTAAAAATAGGCAAGTGTTTTGTTTTGCAAGTTTGATTCAAGTAACTAAGAGGTTGTCTACTCCTAAATTTCTCAAAGATCTTTGCTATGTTTTAACCCTTTTAACAATTTTGTTCCACCATTGCATTTGGTGGACAATCTTGTGTTAGGAAGTGAAAGGGACGGGCGCGGGTCATCGTTTAGACCATAATTGCAATGGTGCCAAGTATCTTTGGGCAATGTTTTCTTTAAGGGACTTGATCATTTTTTAGGCAACTTTCGAAAGCGTCATCGAGGGACTATGATCATTTGATTGTTTGTTTTGCCCAAAGAGACCTAACATGCAATATGGCCCATTTATTGAAGGCAACAAGTGGAATACCCTAGGGGTGCAAGTGTGATTAGTGTTGTCCATTTTCATGCTTGTTTATCTTGAAATTAGGTCAAACTATTTTTGTTGTTTTTGATTCGCATACAAACCCTAATTCTAGCATGGTATATTTAGAAAGCAATAAAGTGCGAAAAATAAAGTCCTAAACTATTACAACACAATATATAGGAAGGGGGATACAAATGTTCAAATGGGGGTATCTTGACAAGGAATTTAAACCTAGACTATTACATCAAATTGAGAATTATACAAGGTAATTAATATACAACAATTAAATAAAATGGAATAAATATGCAAGATGCAAAAAATGTATAAAAAAGGTATTATTTATATGTCAAATAAATAAAATAAAAAGTATTATTTTTTGGAGTTTTTATGTTTAGGGCAAAACCCTAATTTTATTAAGTAAATGTATTAATTATTTAATATGTACAATATTTATTTATTATATACAAAAATAAAATAAAAATGAAGTATATTTGTAAAAAGGCTTTTTTAATATTAATAAATTAATAAAAATAAAAATGTGTATATTTTGTATTTTTTCTAAATATGCTAATAAATATGTATGTATTTGTATTATTTACTAAATATATATTATATATACAAAATAATAATATTTAATATTTATGAAAAAAAAGTATATTTTATATAAAATATTTTCAGAAGATAAAATAAAATAAAAATGGAAAATAAAATGTGTTTGCATTATTTTAGTATTTTTTAAATAAAAGTATGTTTATGTATTTATTTATGTACAAATATTAATCTAAACAAATAAATGCCTAATAAATATAAAAATGGTATGAAAAATATTTTTTATATTTTTAATGTTATAAGAAAAAATAAATAAGTCAGAACAAAAAAGAAAATATCAAAAAATCATAAAAATAAGCATAATGGGCCAGGGGGGTTCAAAAGCAAAAGCAATGTGCAAATAAGAAAAATAGAACAAGCCCAGCCCAAAGGACCTTCTTCAACCTCTGGTCAGGAACTTTGTCAAAAACGCGCGCTTGGAACACTGATTCAAACATCTGGATTCCTGGACTTTTAGCACAAACTTATAACATAAGAAATGTTAAGCATCAAGCCACGATTCTGGACATGTAAAGAACTCATCCTAACTCTCAGAAATGAGAGAGAATTTCTCCATTCCCAAATCTTAACCTAACTTTTTATCAATGTTCAGACCTCAAATTCTCATAGCACAGACAGAATAAATGGAAAGTAAAGGCATGTACAGTTTCAGGGGCATGAGTAGAACACTTTTTATTCACAAACCTAGAGCTAAAAATACCTACATTAAGAGTTAGAAGTTCATGAATATACCTGTTCAGTTGGAATCGTGTCTGGAAATGGAGGAGCTTTCAGGGCAAGATGATGGTTTGTGCAGCTTGCTTGAAGTGTGAGGATGCTATTCCAATACTTGGTATGCTTTGAAACCTTCTATATCAAGCTGCAGAAGTCAACCTGCAAGAGGGAGAAATGAAAATGGCCAAACTGATTAGAGGAGTTACAGTCCACTTCTAATGCTTTGGATAGTTTGGATTGATGGTAAGGAAAGTGTTTGAACTGGTTTTGACCAAGATGCACGATGGAAATGAGTTGTGGGATTCAAGTTGCAGAATATGCCCTGTTTTGCCACAAAACTGCGATTTTCTGTGTAGGGATGGATGAAGGGTTGTTTGGTCGTGCTTTAGGTCAGTTAGGGAGCGTGAAATGTGAGGACAAAGTTTGTTTTGGTTGGTCTTTTCTGAGATGAGAGTTGTGTTATGTTATGCTAGCTTTCTTCTTACTTAAGCAACAAAAGGCCACTTGAGTTTTTAGACAGGTAGAGGCCCCCCTAATATGCTGCAAACCTTGGCATTGATCAGTGTAATTACCTCATAAACTTGTGCCAAAGAGATTTGATCTGTACTTGCTTGGATTGTTAATTGACATAAAGCTTACTTTTGCAAAAATGGATATTATGCTTTTTCTAATTTGGGACTAAACATTTATGTAATGCTTGAACACATAGAATATGGTCTTGGCACAATGAGTTTGCATTAAATTTATGAGTGCATAAGGGATTTAGGACCTGTAATCAAGGAAAGCAAACTGAATTCAAAATGGCACAAATGTATGAACATGTAAATTGGCCAAATCAAAAGTGAGTTTTTCCCAACTTGCCAAATTCGATTCTCCCTAACCATGATGTTGTTTGATGAGTTCTTGGACATTTTGGAAAGCTTGGAATATGTAATACAATCTATCTTTGAAATGAAAATTGAAACTCCAAGTGGAAGTATGTGAAAAATGGTCTTGAAGTTAGGTAAAAACCTTGCCTAAAATAGGTCAAATTTTCTCTAAGTTAAGAATGGTTTGGTACCCTTGTTCCAAAAATTGTAACTTGAGCTACAAGCTTCTTTTGGGAAAACTTTGTGAATCAAAGTTGTAGATTTTGAAATAGGCTACAACTTTCATGTTTTGACTTTTGCTTGAATCCAAATGAATCTTGGTGAGAAAGTGGGACAAAGTTAGGAAAAAATTAGGGTTTTTCATAACTTAGAAAAATTCTAAGTTATGAAAAATCTTCATTTCAAACCCTAATTTGCAATTCTTGATTTCTTGATGAAAAAGTTTCATGATTTGGCATGTTTTGATGAAAAATGAATCTTGACACTTGATTTTGACCAAAAAAGTCAAAGTTTGACTTTTCAGTATACAGTCAAAATTGATCAATTGACTGGGAAATTCAACTGTCAATCTTGTGTATTTGGGATCTTTTGAACTTGTTGAGTATGTCAAGACAATTCCATGGGGTCCTTGAGTCCATATGTGAGCTTGGTTTGCCATTGGCTAAGTCAAATAATCAAAAATTGCCTTTGTGCAGTCAAAACCCTAAAAATGATCATTTTGCCCTTTTGGTGATCTGATCAAATTTCTTGGGGAATTGTGATCCAAACTTGATCAAATGGTTCATATGAGTTCATAATGTTGATGTGGGTCAATTTTCATGAGATTTGACTGTCAATTGGCCACAGTTGACTTTTTCCCCAATACAATTGATTTCTAGGTCAACTGTCCAATTGACTGGGCAAAATTTGGAATTAAGACTTGAAACTTGGTATGGATAAACTTGGGAGTCCAACATGAAGCATGAAAGTCATCTTAGGCATTTTAGGTCAAAATATCTTTGTGCAAACACAAACCCTAATTTGGGTCAACAGTGCAAGGAGAAGTCTTGAGTAGAGGAAACCCTAACTGGATCTTGAGCTCCAAGGGTCTTGTGATGAGAAAATGTTGAGGAAATGGGAGGGCAAATTTTGGGGTACAACAGGTAGATTATAGAAAGAGAAGGTGCTATCACCCTTTCTATCCGTAGTTTTCCATAGGCTCTTAGGTACTTGCTCATTCTTAAATTTCTTTTGTGTTTGCTTTGAAAAGTTTTGTTTTACTTCATTTTAACCCTTGTTTCTGTCCTCAAGAGTGTTACAAAGTTGTTTTTGAAAACTTTGTTTGGGAAAGTGTTTGTGTGAAAAAGTTTGTTTGTTTGATCAAGTACTTAAGAACCAATCTACCTACTCGAAAAAGTCTGTTCATTTTTCTTTTAGACAATGCTATCCCATTATTGAGAAATAGGTAGCATCGTCGTTGGAGTTTTTTAGGGACATTCGAAGGGAAAAATACGATCACAAAAGCAATGTTAGGAAATATTAGTAATCATCATAAAGCCTTAAAGATCTTTTTTCGATGCAACATCCGAATGGGTCATTTTAGATCTTTCAGGGCTAGAGGACAACCACTAACAAACCCTATACTTCATGACCGTTTACCGAAGGCAACCGGAGTGGAGTAAACCCTAGGAGTGAGCATGTGCGAGTGTAATTTTCAGTTAATTTATCTTTGCACATTTAGGGTTTTCTACCGTGTTAATTTTCAGTTTGTCTTTCCATACAATCCTATTAACGTTCATCTAAGCAGTTTATAGTTTGCGGAAATTAAAATGCGGAAAGTTTAAGTCCTAGCTATTACAAGGCTTTCGCAGATACATAATTATTTCGACTGAAAAATAAAAATACGGAATTGAAACCCTAATTACTATAATCGGAGCAGTTACAATAATAATAAAAGGAAATTGAAAAATGCGCGCGGCGAATTAAATGCGAGAATAATTAGCAAAATCTAAAAAATCTAATTGAAAAAAGATTTAGGTTATTTTTTGAGAAAAAATTAGGTTATGTGCAAATTAAATCCTAATTCTAATTGATTTAAATTATGAAAAAAAGATTAAATTGCCCTAAATAATTAATCTAATTAATTAAGGAAATAAAATATTTTTAGGAAAAATATGATTTTTGATGTTTTTTATGATTTTTTATTAAATAAAAAGATAATGATTTTTGGTGTTATTTTTGTAAAAAGGAAAATAATTAATAAATAATAAAAATAAGAAAATAAAGAGAAAAGAATTAAATTGGGCCTGTATTTGCTGAAAGGAGGTGTGATGTTGAATTTGTAAGGCCCAAAAGAATGGTCATCCCAGTCTATGCGTGAGATCCAATGCTGCCCCTTTCTGATGGTGTACCGTGGCCCTTTTTGATGGAGCGATGGACTTGGATTAGAGATGCATCAAACGACTGGATGGTTGGAGTGCATAGTGGATGCTTGGAAGCATGGAGTATAGAATCTGCAATTAAACATTGTGAAAATAGCAATATACTGGGACCTGGGATCGAACCCATGTCCTCCTACTCAACATACGCGTGCTTAACCAACTAGGCTGTAATGCTTAGTTGTTATAATATTGAAACAACAATAATATAATAAAATATGAGTCAGTGTGGTAAATAAACGCGTAAAATTTGAATTTCCCAATCAGGCTGGGACACGCCATCGTCTTCCTCACAGATCAGTCGTTTTAGGTGTGATACCTTTACCTACGGCCTGCCTCTGTAGCTATAACCCTGCGTCTTTCAAAAATCTCAAACAAGCGAGATAAATTTATTCCAAACATACCAATCAACTCATTTTGATCTCACGAGTATGATGGCATCCTTCTTTTTCCCTAATTTTCCCTGTATCAAGAAGCCCTAAAACGACCAAGAAAACCCTAGCCATGGCACATATGCATACAGTCATCGAAACGCAAAATCATGTAAACCAAAACATTCCAAATGTTAGTACAAAAACAATGCTATATTTAGTAATGATTAATTATGTGTAAACTGTAAAATCAAAATCAAGTTTGAAGATGCAAACCGTGGGTCTGTAAGTCACGATTCAGGACGTGAAAATGCTTGCAATTGATTGAGATGCATTCTAGAGATGTCCAGGAGTCTATTGGTAGTATTATAATTGCTTGAGTTAACCTCTAAGCTTGAAACCGATCCACACCTTTTTGCCAAAATTTTGAGTTTTCTTTTGTGCTCTGACGACCTACAAACCTTGTTTTTTTGGCTTGGTTATGTTCTGTATATGTACTAGAACGAATTAGGGCAACAAAAACAGCTTAAATCTTTTTGATTCATGGAGATTTGATTTAGTTTTGCCTTGTATAATATCTTTCCAAAAAAACCCTAATCATGCTATTTTTGCTTCAATTTATCTTGATCTGATTTGGATGTGATATGCTAGCTTGATTGGATTTGATTCCTACAAAAATCAGATCAAAATTAATCTTTTTTGTATTTTTTTCCATTTATTTGATTTAATTTGAATTTTAAATAATAAAAAATAAAAATAAAATAAATAATGAAGAAAATAATGTGTGGATGCTGATTTGGGTCGTGGACCATGTCACAAACAAGATGCAATCATGAAATGCTAGGCCCATTTGATAAAAAATGCACTTTTGAGCACATTTGACTTTTGGCAATTTTTCAAAAATGGTCAACTTTGACAAGGCATATCTCCTCCAATTTTAACCCTAGAGAGGTGTTATTAGAATTTTTTGAAATCTTAGGATGTCCCCTAAACAACCCTTTTGGTTTCATCTCAATTGGGTCTTCCATGTTCATGTAAGAAGCTTTGACCCAAAAGGTGTTTTTATTGACTGTTCAAAAGGACCTATAATGTAGAAATTCACATCTTTTGATGAGTACATATCTTGAACTTGTGGTATAAATATGAGTTGTAGGGAATTGCATCCTCTTTAAAATGAGCCTTGGATGGAAAATTTTGATAAAGTATGAAGAAGTTATTCATGGTCAAAGTTTGGTTGACTTTTCCTGAGAAACCCTAATTTAGCAACTCTTGGGTTTTGATGAATTTGGGGCATTCCTTGAGGAATCATGATCAACCTTTTATAAAATGATGGATATCACTTCAAAGTGTTGATGTTGACCAAAAATCTTGAAGTTTTATTGTATGTGGGCCACAGTTGACTTTTGACCTAATACAGTTGATTTTCAAGCATCTGGGAAATTGACTGAGCAAACTTCTTGTGCAAGGCATGAAACTTGACATGGATGATCTTGAGAACATATTCGGACCATGGAAGGAATTTGGAACCTTTGGACTTCAACCATCTTGATGAGGAGTGAAACCCTAGTTTGAAGCTTGTTGTCTTAGGAGGAGGATTTGTCTGGTCAATCCTTAGTCATCCTTGAGCAATTGAGGACCTCTAGAGGCATGTCTTGAGTAAAATGAGAGGGAAAATTTTGGGGTACAACAGGTGGCTCTACATCCTTTAATATAACTGAAATGATAAATATATAATACAAAACGAGTCATGAATACACTTCATCTTCATCCTCCAGCCAGACCACCTGTAACTCATTCATTTCTCAACAAAAATGGAAAATGTAAACATGAAAGTTGCTCCATTTTTCATACGAATCCAACCATATAACTATCATGAACTATAAATCAAAGATGAATGAGAATTTTTGAAAGTACCAAATTCTGACCTAATTATTTTAAGAGATTCAATCCTAAAATTCTCCTAGCTCAATCAATATAAATTAAATCTATGGACATGTACAGCTTCAGGGCAATGATGTCTACATTTTATCTTCACAAATGCAAGCCTAACAATGCCTAAGTAATGAGATAGAAGTTCAATAAAAATACCTCAAAACTGGAAATCGTGAAATGCAAATGAGCTTGATTCAAGGTGCTGTAATGATCAGGTTAGCTTCCTTGAGTCTCTAGGAAGCTAATGCAATGCTTAGCTTGAGTTAAGGGTGGCTGAAATGGCTTGGAGAAGTCAATGTGCAATGATCTGTTTTTGGTTATGGAGGTTATGGTAAATGATGTTACAGTGATGAAACATGGACAGGGATATGTTACACTTGATGTAATGAAGCTTTAGGAACTAAAAGGCCAAGAAACGCACGAGGGAAATATGAGTTTGGTGTTCAAGGTCAGAATCTGTGCAACAATGGAGTTTTTGGGCAATTTATGATTTGAGAGAGTTTTGGTGTGTTTCAGGGTGCTTCAGCTCGTGTATTAGCTCACAAATAGTGCCTCTATTTATAAGCAACAAGTATGGAAGCTTCTATCTGATCAGAATTCAAAATCACATGTTTAAGCTTAACATGTGATTTTTTTGAGAAATCAAGTTTCAATGCCTTGTGTAATTGCTATTGTAGAGTGGTTATGCTATAAACAAACTTGCTTCTAACTTTTTAGATGGAGTCTGATCAGAGGGAACAAGTTAGAGGCTCAAGAATTGACTTTGTGCATAAAGCTTGCTTTTCCAAAATGGAAGTGTTCACTTTGTACCATTAATGGAAATATGGATTGGATAAAGCTTAAACCACTTGGATTAAAGCTCAAAATTTTGTGTATTCCATTAATGATGGATAGATACACAAGTTAGAAGGCCTACAAAGCAAGATTATGCAGCCTAACATTGAAATTGCATTTTTGTTCATCATGAAAATGACCTATAATTTTAGTTTGAAACTCTAACTTCCTCTCTTCGATTCTCCTTGCTCAAGAATGATCTCAAGGAATTCTTGGACATTTTATAAAGCTCGTAATGTGATATATATATATATAACCCCTATTTGAATCACTTTTGAAAATTCCCCTTGGACTGTATGAAAAATTTCCATGAAGTTAGGTCAAAATCCTGCCTAAACTAGGGCAAAATTTTCACTAAGTGTTTAGTTTCAAGACTATGACTTCATGGATTAATAACTTGAGATCCAAGAGTTTCTAGGAGAAGTTGTGTAAAGAAATGTTGTAGGTCTCATGGATATATACAACTTTCACGTTGAAAGTTTCTGTTGAATCATCTTGCATCATGGTGAAAAATTTGCTCAAAGTTGTGAAAAAACATGAAGTTTTCAACACTTAGAAAAATTTCTAAGTTTGGAAACTTTGAATTTTCAAAATGAAATCTTGACTTTTTGATTTCTTGATGAACAAGTTTCATATTTTGACATGTTTTGATGAATTATGATCTTTGACACTTGATTTTGACCAAAAAGTCAAAGTTTGACTTTTCAGTATACAGTTGGCTTTTGAATAGTTGACCGAAAATCAAATATCAATCCAATTGATCTTGAGCAATGTTTTGAGTTATGCCGTTAGATAAAAATGATGCAATTGAACTCTTGAAATCATGCCTCAAACCAATTAACCATTTTCTAGGTCACAAGTAAAAAATTGCCCTTTCTCAGTCAAAACCCTAATTTTGACGATTTTTCTCTTTTGATGATTTGATCAAATTTCTTGAGGAATTATGGTCCAAACCTGATCAAATGATACATATGAGTTTAGAATGTTGATATGGATAAAAATTGTGAAGTTTGATTGTAAATTGGCCACAGTTGACTTTTTCCCCAATACAGCTGATTTTAGGTCAAATGCTCAATTGACTGAGCAAAAATGTGATCCAAGATTTGAAACTTGACATGAGAAATCTTGGGGTTCCATAATGGTCCATGAAAATCATATGAGGAATTAAAAGTTCAAATATCCTTGTGCAATCTCAAACCCTAATTTCAGTCATCAGTGCTTAAGGAGGTGTCTTGAGCTGACCAATCCTTGTGCAGTCTTGAACCAAAGGAGATCTTGTGAGAAAATATTTGATAAATGAGAGGAGAAATTTTGGGGTACAACAATGGTCTTCAAGGTAGTTTTGATGGGAGCAATTTTAGATATAAGATGAATAACAAGGTTTATTCTGTTAATTCTGAGAATTGGACAGAGTTTGAATTGTTTCCTCCAAGTCCGGTTGCCATGAAAATCACTGATACCGATGATATGACTTTAAGGCTGCTCTTAATTTTATGCTGAAACATCCATACTTTGAAAGGGTTGTGAGTAGAACCTTATTTCCAAAGTCTGTCACAGCGGGTGCATTGAAACCACTTGAATGTATTCTATAGTGGATTGTCTCTTGCATCATTCGCCCTAAGAGGGGTGGATACTCAAGGGTTGATCAGCCAGAGGTGCACCTGATCTATGCTATCAAAAATGAAATGAGGATTAATTGACCTCACTACATTGTGAGTAGAATGTATAGTCTAAAAGACTCCGGCATAGGAACAACGTTGGGCTAAGCTTCCTTTATTCAACATGTCCTGAACAAGGCCGGAATTGGTGTTCCCTTAGTTAGATTATCAACTGATAAATAATTCACTCAAAAACATTGACTATGATGGGTTACTAGTAGGATGCAAGTCAGCAAAGGTATAAATATGTGGTAAGAAATAATAATGTGTGCTTACAGGAAGAAGATGAGAGTGACGAGGAACATGATGAAGACAACGAGGAAGGTGAGAACGTTGATGCAATGGATGAAGATGAAGTGCAGAGTGGAAAAAATGCTAACATTTTAAACTTGCTTGAGTCTATGCGTCTTCAACAGGAGGAGAATTCTTCACTTGTGAATGAGAGACTTGCTACTCTATCAAACCGTGTCAGGTTAGATGGTGAACAATTTGCCGCATACTCCACCATTCAAGATCAACGATACAATACTTTGTATGGGATGATGGAGTCTCAAGCGAACAACTTCACCAACTTCACCAACAATTTTATGCAACACTTCCCTCTTAACCAACCATCAAATCCACAACCACAAGGAGGAAATGAGAGTGATGAAAATTGATGTTTTTCTTTGGTCTTATATTATGCTATTTTCATGAACTTAAGCTAATATTGGTTGTTTAATTATTTTTGGATTATGACTTACTTTGTGTTTGTCTCCCTTTGAACACCTATTTGCAACTAAACTATGTAATTGGGGTCTATTTATAATTTTTTCCTTTATGCCTTTCTCTAACATATCTTTATGTGATTGTTTTATAGAGTTATTGATTACCAAAGTAGATAATGGTCCAACCTTACTTGTATTAGTTGTTGTTATTTTTAACCTATTGCTTTGCCTCTTTTTGATGTTGTCAGAAGGGGAGAAGCATATGTAATCCAAGAACAGATGATATGAAAGCCATAAGAAAGGGTGCACAAATATAGGGGGAGAAATCTCTGAGATTAAGATTCCGATACTTGATACTAAGAACAAGTTTTTCCATCATCAAAAAGGGGGAGTATGTGAGGGCAAAGTTCCTTCAATAAGGTTTTCAATGATGTCTAAACTTTCCACTATATGTTGGAAATGTTGCTAGATGATTTGGTGAACAAGGTAGCATGAAAAGTGTTTAAGAATTGCTATTTTTGGAAATTTTCATGCTGTGAGTCGGTTAAAATAAAGCTCAGGTCGACACATTATTGAAAGTTGCTCCTTTAGGAAGTCTCAGATTTTCTCATGTCGATTGTATGGTCGACTCATCCTGGAAGAAATATTTAGAAACTATGCATCGATGCATAGCCCTGGAGCAGTCGACACATGGATATTTCACTTTGCCATAAGGTACTTTCGGGAATGCTCAGGTCGAGTCACCCTTCTGCATAGGTCGATGCATGGATCGTGCACACTGTCACATGGCATGTTTGGGAATGCTCAGGTCGAGTCACCCTTCTGCACAGGTCGACGCATGGATTGTGGTCACTATCATATGGAACCTTCGGGAATGCTCAGGTTGAGTCACCCTTCTGCATAGGTCGACCGTTCGCTCGTTAAAGCTGTTTTTCAGTCTATTAGATGGGTCTTGAATTTAGATAACATATATAATCTTGTTTGGTTCTATCATTTGATTTTTAACTAGAAAAGTGAAATAGATACACAAGGTACTCATCATCTTCAACCTCTCACTCATCCATTGACAACTACACATAATAATTTTTTTCGATCAAGGTGCGAAGCGTGTGTTGATAACGTTCGAAGTAGAAGATTGCGATATTGTTCGGGTTGAGTAATTATGGATTTTTGTTGAATAAAATATGAGGGTTTTGTCCTCCAAGATCATTGGAATTTGGGGGTTTTTGACAATTCTTTGCTTCATCAAATTCATCCGTGCTTAAGGGATTGACGAATCGTGTGTTCTCTCGACAAGGTAGCTACAATCGGAGGATTTTGAAGGAAGAATTGGGGTCATCATCTTGCTATCAAATCAGCCAAGCACAGGGTTTTAGAAACGGTTTGGGTTCTCAACAAGGTAGCTACAACCGGAGGTTTATCGAAGATTGGTGACATACTTTGTTCAAATCGAATCAAGGGAAGAAAGGAGCTTAGTTTTCAATTCAACATATTGGGTTTGAATTGTGGTGATTATTTTCTATCTCTTGTATAAACTTTGCAATCATAATAGCAATTATCCTAATTCTAAATTCTAGAATTAGGGGCAGAGGCACCCCACGCAAGAACGACAGGGGGAGCTGCCTAAATAAATCGCGTGTCATTTTTCTTTCTAGCTTTTTACCGTTTATTTGCTATAACCTGTGAATTTTCACTTGTGGTTCCAAGTGTCTGGATTTGTAGTGCAATAGAACTATTGCTAAGGACTATAGTAATCACTTTGATTGCTATAATTGGTTTTAACACTACAAATTAAGATAGATTGGACTTGGTGTGACTATGCACACCAACTGTTCGATAAAAGTCCAAAAGTGCAAATTTTTGTGTTTTCTTCTCAACAATTTATTGGAAGTAATTGACAATAGTTAAAGAGTATAAGTGATCAATTATAATTGAGTTAAGTGTTAATAATTCTCATTGATTCATTCCATTTGATTTTATGCATATCCGATCTTTTCAATAGATGATCGTTTTTAGACGAGTGTATCCGGGTAGCTTTCACTGTGTTTCAAACTTTGTTTAAAAACTCATTTTAAAATTCAAGTATCTATTCAATCCCCCCTTCTAGATACGTCCTATCGTCTAACATACTTTTCTCTCTTTGCCATGTTTCACAAATCTAACTGGTTGTGCAACATAAACTTCTTCATCTAAGGGGTCATTCAGGAATACATGTTTCACATCCATTTGACATACGTGCCAACTATTTTTACTAGATCAACAATCAACCTGATTGCTACAATTCTAGCAACAAGTGCAAAAAACTTCATCAAAGTCGATTCATTCTTTCTAAAAAAATCATTTTGCCACAAGTAGTTGTCGTGTTCCAATTTTGTCATTTATACTTTTTTTAACATATTGCGTAGTTTTTATTGCTATTTGTAACATGTTGTTGTTGAGAATATTGCAAGTGTGAGTGTGGGGAAATAGTTCCACATTGGATAAGAATGTGGTGATTTGAACATTTATAAGTGAGAGACTCCACTCATCTATCACCTTAAGATTTTAGATAAGCAAGTGGTGTGTCTCCCACAAAAGTGTGTTACTGAAACGGAAAGTCTCGAAAATAAGAATGCTCCTCGCTCGATCTTCCCCCGATTGTTATGCCAACAAATGATATCAGAGCTTTTAGTTCGAGAAAGGGACTGCTTCCCGTTCAAGAGTGTCCAACGGCAGTATGAGGGGGAGTGTTAAAAATATAGCAAGTGTGAGTGTGGGAAAATAGTCCTACATTGAATAAGAATGGAGTGTTAAAAATATAGCAAGTGTGAGTGTGGGAAAATAGTCCTACATTGAATAAGAATATGGTGACTTGAATAATTATACAAAAAATCCTGAAAATAAGAATGCTTCTTGCTGGATCCTCCCCCAATTATTGCGCCAACAATTGCTATTGTTGATAGCAAGGTAAACTTACGAAGTTTGAATATAAAAGAAAAATTATAGTTCTAAACAAGCAGAAGAAGCGTGGTGCCAGTGTTCTCAACAGAAGCATTACATTCAAGCTCTTAATAACTAAAGTCAATTGCACAATCTCAAACCAGCGATATAGCATGACAAGTTTCTTTGTTCTTTCTCTTTTGAGATAATTTCTTTTTATGTATAATTAGAAACTTAAGTTCTAAGTTATTGTTGTATCCTCACACAAGAAATCAACATACATGTTTTAACTTAAATTCTAATTTTTGTTCTAATTTATTTTTTGGTGACTCAGTCTTATTTCATTTTCTTTTATTATAAAATTGATCTTCAATCTTATTTCACTTTCTTTTATCATTGAATTTATTATGAATAATTATGTTTTTTATATATTATTAATTATTTGTGGGAGTTTTTAACCTCCGAAAATAAAACTCCTACAATTTAACTCAGACTTTTAATATATATATATATATATATATATATATATATATATATATATATATATATATATATATATATATATATATATATATATATATATATATATATATATATATATATATATATATATATATATATATATATATATATATATATATATATATATATTTTTAATTATATTACCTAAATAAAAAACCCACGATATTTTTGTAAATTAATTCTCTAAGTATTTAAATTTTATCTTATTTTTATTCATATTTCTCTTAATAAATCACCACTATTTTTAGATAAGATGGGAAGTTAATCCCAACCAAAAGCTTTTACAAAAAAGGATAATTTTCACAAAATTCTATCCAAAATTGTTAAACACCAACTTATTCTTACCCAAATGCACCAATAAACTAATAACCATAAAAAATAAAAAAAAAGATTGAAAGAGATGGATATCGAGCTTGTTTTGGGTGTCCAAAGAAAATGGATTTGCAATTTAGCATAAAGAAGAAGCCAAAAATGAAAAGATAAAGAGAGAAGTCTAATATGAAATTCCATTTGTTACCTTTTTTTTATGCAAATTTAAATAAATAATAGTAAAAATATATCATTTATGTTACAAAGTATAAATTGTATCAAAACCATTTTAAATCCTCTTTATCAAATCTCATTTTTCTTTATTATTTTATATTTTCTAACGATGAATGAAAGTTAAATTAAGAGAGATAAAGATGAATGAAAAAGAATGAAAAAATATTGATGGATAATAGGAAAAACTTACAAAATAGGTTAAAAAAAAAGTAGTTAAATTTCATTTACAATATTCTTAATCTATGGTGTCATATAGTATATACCAATAGTATATACCATACAATCAAAATTGTTTACATGGTCGGTATAATAGCCATACATGTTAATACCATAAACTAATTTTTTTTTTGTTTGATTTTAATTATGTAAAGAACATATAAATATAGTATAACTAATTAAAAATGATTAACTCTTGACTATTCTGTCAACAAAGATATCATTTGTTGACTAATTTGTTTTACTTTTGACCTATTTTATGCACAAATATATAAGTGGTGCAGTTCATCTTGAATGTATTATATCAAACTAGAATGGAGAAATACAAAGTTGCAATTTTGTTGCTTTGTTCACTTTTTGCACTATCATTTTCAGAAGTAGAAATCAAAGCAAAATTGAAACTCCTCAATAAGCCTGCAGTTAAAACCATCAAGGTATGCAACCTTGTAACACCATTTTTCATTATGTCAAATTTTAACTTATGGCTTATTAGCTTCTAGATAGTGCTTCCCTTCGATTTAAATTTTTGAAATAAAATTAATAGATTAAATCATTTTTATGCAGAGTGAAGATGGAGATATTATTGATTGTGTTAACATTTACAAACAACATGCTTTTGATCATCCTGCTCTTAAAAATCACACAATTCAGGTAATTTTTTTTTTGTTATAAATATTAATTACTATATATATGTTCAAAGTTGCAATTGTATTACCTCATAATTCTCAATAATTTTTTTTTGTTTTGTTTTACGATATTTACAATAAAAAGTGTTGTGATATTAAGAAGTTGAAATTTGTAGCTTCCCTTGAGATTCATGTTTAGACTCATTTTTATTTGTACTTAGATTAAGAAACAAACATATAATTGAATAAAATTAATTTAAATAATAATTTTGCCAAGTATAATGAATGAAGGGTGATGCATACAATTTATTTTTGGAAGTAAAATTAAAATAAAATAACTAAATTCAAGAATTTTTAATGATGCTTGGTTGGAAGGAATTTGAGTAATTTTTATTTTGAGGAGTAAAATAATTTGTAGGTTTATATTTTGTAAGAGTTGTGAATATATTTTTCTAAAAGTAAAATAATTCAATTTATTTGTAAAATACAAACTAAATCAATCATATTAATGTTAGCAATCATAATACTTTATCTCCGAATTCGATTCTTAATAAAAATAAAACTTGACCAATAAATTATTTTTTTGAACCACAAAATTAAATTAATCAGTTCACTATATGTATTGAAATTGATTCGATAAATCCAAAAGAAAACAAGATTTAATATTATTATTTTATTTTATTTGAAATAAATATTATTATTTGTTATTATTGTTCTCATTCTTCTTAGACTAATCATTTTATTTGTCTCTCTTTATTTAACAAATTACATACACAGAAAATACCTATATTTTTTCAAGAATCACAATATTCAAACAAAAACTCTGATTCTCAAGACAACCTTAAGATATCTCAAACATGGCAGAAAAGTGGAAGTTGTCCAAAAGGAACCATTCCTATTAGAAGAATTCTAAAGAAGGACCTATTAAGAACTACTTCTCTTGATCGATTTGGATTAAAACCACCAACATTGCTGAATAATTCAACAAACACTTCAAACTTCAATGGCTCCTTTGGTGTTATTTTGAATAGTCATTCGGTAAATTTTATGATTAATATCAAATTTAAATATAATATTAGTCTATAATATTAGGCTCGATAACTTAATTTCAAAAACATTTTTCAGGGAGCACATATTCAAACATCAGGATCCAATTTTATAGGTGCAGAAGCAAATATTAATGTTTGGAATCCAAAAATTGACCTAGATGAGGATTCTTCAACTGCTCAAATGTGGCTTAAGGCTGCAAATGGTTTAGATTTTGAAAGCATTGAAGCAGGATGGATGGTAATTAGTGTTCATAATATTTTTTCTTAATTATTTGTTACATAGTTATAATATATAATTAATTAATGTATAATGTTTAAATATATATGGCTCATATGAGTAACACAAACATGTAAAATTCTTCATGTTGATTTAGGTGAATCCAGATTTTTATGGTAACCATGACACCAGATTTTTTACCTATTGGACTGTAAGTAAATGTTTAATTGAAATAATATTCTTTTTTTTTTTGTTGTTGTTTACTTTTAAATGTAAAATTAGTTAAATATTAATTTGTTTTCTAAGTGACTATTTGATACAGAAAGATTCATACAAATCAACTGGTTGCTTTGATCTCACTTGCTCTGGATTTGTGCAAACAAACTCAGAAGTTGCTCTTGGTGCTGCCATATTACCCATATCATCTGAAAATGGAGACCAATTTGAACTCAATGTTGGAATATACTTGGTAATAATGATACAATATTATTTTAATTGCTTTGCCATGTTTTCAAATATAAATTTTTGGTGACTAATTTTTGTAAATATTAATTTTGTTGGTTGTGATTTTAGGATGAATTGGGACATTGGTGGCTAAAAATAAACCATAATGTACCTATTGGATATTGGCCAGATGGATTATTTGTATCTTTAAAACACAGTGCAGTATTGGTTCAATGGGGTGGACAAGTGTTTAGTCCAAAAGTGAGAACAAGTCCTCCTCACACAGGAACATGGATGGGTAGTGGATATAGTGCAGATGGTCGATTTAGACGTGCATGTTTTATACGTAATATAAGGATTAAGGATTATTCACTTGAGCTTAAATATCCAGATCGTGTACATATAGATTCTCAAGAACCAGGTTGTTATAGTGTTGTCAATGATGATGAAGGTGGAAAAGATCCTGAGTTTTATTTTGGTGGACCTGGACGTAGAGATAATGAGTGTCCTTGAATTTTTATTGTAAAACTAGTAGTAGAAGGACGGCAAAGGAAGATAATAAAGAAAAAAATGGCATAGGCCCATTAGGTTTAGAAAACCCTAGCTACTATACTATTTAAGGTGTAATATTTGTTGAAGTTGTTTTCATGAAAGATCAAAGTTTGTTAAATATTTTCTTCTTTTTCCAATCTAAATCTATTTTAGTTTTTAGAGTTATCTATCATTAGTGTTTTCATTCTTAAATCAAGCTCCTTAAATCTACAAATCCCTCTTTCAAGAACTTGGATGATGTTATTTAAGCTACTCATAATCATAATAAAGGTGCAATTAATTAGACATATACATCATAACATTATTCTATATCTCAAGCAATTGACCTTGACAAACTCATTGAATTCAAGTTAAAAGATGACAAACACAAATTCTAAAAACCTAACCTTTATGCCTTTAAACACACAAGCCCTACTTCACAAAGCAACCATATTTATAAACCCAATGCATGAATTACTTTCCATTATTCCACGTCTACACCTAAACTCCCATCCACATCTCAACCACCTAAACTACTTATAAAAAGCCTCTCACAATTTCAACTATAAGAGATATGAGCACGTTGTTATAATTATGATGAAAATTTATCCCTAGCCACAAGTGTACTTCTAGTAGATTTTTGGTCTTTTGGTTGAGGAAAACAAACAACAGAAGAGGTAACAAAGATATGTAATGATGATGACATTTTGGAGGTTGATCTCATTGATACTTATTTTCAACTCTCACCTCAAGCTCTGGCTGACCAATTCTTCCCCTAAAACAAGGACAAATTGGTGTTCTTCCTGTGATATTTATTATTGACACATGCATCACTCATAACATCTTACAACCAATAATTGCACAAAATTTAAACCTAACTACAACTCAAATCCCCAATTTTCTGTTATGGTTGGTAATGGTTATGGTTTAAAATGTTCAAGAATTTATAATAATATTCAAATTTCCTTACAAGATCAACCGTCACCCTTACCTTTTACTTATTACCAATTAAGGGTAATGATGTTGTGTTAGGCGTGACATGGTTGCGTACCTTAGGGTCAATCCATACATATTTCTCAATTTCCTCCATCATATTTTCTCCTAATTACACTTTAATTACTTTGAAGGATGATCCTGAAACCAACCCTACACATACAACCTTTAGCCAATTATGCCAACTCATACACACAAACTCCATTGCCTCCTTACACCTAATGAATTTTCAAAGCATTTGCCCTACAACAAATCCTATAAAGCATATTGTCTCTACCTTGCAAAATTTAGACACCACCTTTCAACTAGGGATTTCTTCCCTTATTAATATTTACCCAACATCTTGTCAGGGTCAACATGACCTGCCACCCTTAAGACCACATGACCACCATATTTCCCTCCTAGTAAATACACCACCCATAAATGTGAAATCCTATCAATATCCTCACTCATAAGAAGAGGATATAACCTTTATCATAAATGATATTGTAAAGGTATAATTTACAGAGCCTTAAGAATGACGATCCATAACTCTTATACAAACTAATTGCTTTAACAATGAGCGAGTGGCCAAAGAAGGGATATAGGTCGCCCAAAGAAGGGCTTCAAGTCTCCAAAAGAAAGCCTCCTTGTTGGGCTTAGGCTAAAATGCGTGATCTAATCAGTGTTTCCTTTAGTAGGAAAAACATGTTCCACATGCACTATCAAAAAAAGCTTAAGGTGAGGTAGTAAAATCAGGATCTCTATTAGTGGGGAAGGAATCACTCCTCACTAAGAAAATTAAGGGGAAAGGTGGAGAAAAGGAATTTACTTCCTCTTCTATCCAACCCATGGAAGCACTATAAATACCTTAGCCTTAGAACTGAGGCGAGGTCTCCAATTTTCCTAAAAAACACAGATACAAAGTTTCTCACCACTCTACGAGAACAATCCTACAAATACAAGGCTACCTTCATTGTACTTTTTTAGCAAGTATAATTGGTACTCATTATGGGTCTCGACAAAACTAACCTGGACTTCAAGTTTATTCCAAGTGAAGCTACCACCTGAAGCAAGAATGCTACAGTAAGAGGCGGCTGATAACGCTAAAACACATTGTATATTTGACTTGATTTGAACATGTAGCATCAATTACTCTACCTATATTTCTAGTTTTATGTTGGTGTTTTGTCTATTTTTCAGGTACTTGACCATATGAGAGACATACACAAAGAAACAAAGCAAATCAGATGGAAAATGAAGAAAAAGGAAGAAATTCCACTCAAGGCGTTTAACATGGCATTTTCCATGGAGAAATCCATAAGGAGAATGACGTGTCCCACTCAAAAACGGCCAAAAGACCAAGTCTTCCACATTTTGGGAAGGTGGCATTCTCCATCCTTTATAAACTTTAGGCGATTAGAAATTGGACTTTATTTTGGTCTCCACTTCCTCCACTTTTCTCTACTTCCTCTCACACGAATTCAAAAACCATCTCTCACCTTTTAGGGTTTTAAAAGCCTATAAATACCAGTTTTATGATATTTTACAATCCATCCAAGCTTATTACATCCTTAAGCACTAAATTTACCGATTAAAGTTATAACTCGTCACGTCGGGGGATTATAGCACCGTTGAGCGTTGAGTTTGTATTGAGTTTGGAGCATATTTACTTTGAGGTCATTTATCTTCCTGCATTTACATTCTGTTGAAGTTTAATCTTTCCGCCATTTACATTTCTTTTCAAGCTTTCCAACAATCTACTTTGTACCAGATTCAAGTCTCTGATTGGAGTAGGTTTTATTTAATCGTATTGCTTTTATTATCATCTCTTTATTTATTTACATGACATTGCTTTACTTTAATTTTATATATGTCAATTGCATGTTTTAATTCTTACTTACCATGCCTATTATGTTTAATTTTGTGTCAAATTCAACTGCTTTATAGTTTGTTATAACCATGTACGACTAAATCTAAAGTGTTGGAATGTGAGGACCGTCGACTCGATAGTACTCTAATTGTTGTTCTTTAGAAATATTGATGGGGATGTTTTGATTTTATATAATTTTTCTAAACTTCATTTAATCAGTTAATATATAAGTGGAATCATAAATATGTCGGGTAAGAGCGAAAGTCGTCTGGTACTAAAGATTAAAATTGTTGCTTTTGATCAATAAATATCACGAACTCGCTTTATTAGTTAATTAGGAAAGGTTGATGTTATTAGAAAGTGATTTTAAAACTATTTTTGGACGAGTTTATAAGTTTAAGATCCGATTGTTCGAGCGAAAGCCGAAAACCCTTTAAAATCTAATTTTCCAATCAAAACTACTTTTCATCTGAGCAAAAGAAACTAATTTCTAAAAAAAGCCTTTACTTATTTAAAGCAAAAACATCTAGGGAAAGTGACAACCCCAGTATAAATTAGAGAGTAAAAGCTGGTTCTAATTACACGACATCGATGATTCTTTTTCAATTAACTCTCTTTCAAAGGAGAAAACATTGTTCCATAGGTAGTTTTAGGAACAACAAGAGTATCAACGAATTAATGAGATCCGCATTCCAACATTTCATTTCTGAATTAATTCAAGTTCATTATTTTATTATGTTTTCACAACCTAAACACTTATTTTAATTGCCTTAGATAAACACCGTAGCAATAGAAAAATGATAGATTGACCATTAGGTATTTGTGGGTTCAACAACCTTTTATATTACTCTGATAGACTCTGTATACTTGCGGAATTCACCCATCAAGTTTTTGGCGTTGTTGCAGGGGACCAATTATGTCAAATATCGTAACTCTATTGTTGCACAATATAGATTAAGGCACTCTTGTTTTTATTACTATGTATCACCAAATATTTCTCTATAATTACCAGTTCCAGTATTTTGAGTGTTGTACCCCAAAATTTTCCCTCCCTTTTCATCAACATTTTTCTCATCACAAGACTCTTGGAACTCAAGATCAAGTTAGGGTTTGCTCTGCTCAAGACCCCTCCTTGCACTGTTGACCCAAATTAGGGTTTGAGGTTGCACATGGATGTTTTGACCTAAAATGCCCAAAGTGACTTTCATGCTTCATGATGGACTTACAAGTTTATCCATACCAAGTTTCAAGCCTTGATTCTAATCTTTGCCCAGTCAATTGGACAGTTCACCTAGAAATCAGCTGTATTGGGGAAAAAGTCAACTGTGGCCAATTGACAGTCAAACCTCATGATTTTTGACCCACATCAACATTATGAACTCATATGAATCATTTGATCAAGTTTGGATCACAACTCCACAAGAAATTTGATCAGATCACCAAAAGGGCAAAATGGTCATTTTTAGGGTTTTGACTGCACAAAGGCAATTTTTGACTGTTTGACCTGACCAATGGCAAACCAAGCTCACATATGGACTCAAGGACTCAATGGCATTGTATTGACCCATTCAACAAGTTCAAAAGATCTCAAATGCATAAGATTGACAGATGAATTTTCCAGTCAACTGATCAAAATTTGACTGTATACTGAAAAGTCAAACTTTGACTTTTTGGTCAAAATCAAGTGCCAAGATACATTTTTCATCAAGACATGTCAAATTATGAAACTTGTTCATCAAGAAACCCAAAATTGCAAATTAGGGTTTAAAATGAAGAAATTTCATAACTTAGAAATTTTCTAAGTTATGAAATTTCCTTATTTTTTCCTAACTTTGTCCCATTTTTTCACCAAGATGCAAATGGATTCAAACAAAACTTGAAACATGAAAGTTGTAGTCCATTACAAAATCTACAACTTTGATTCAAAAAGTTTTCTCAAAGGAAGATTTTATCTCAAGTTATGATGTTTGGAACAAGGGTGCAAAACATTTTTAACTTAGAGAAATTTTGCCCTATTCTAGGCAGGATTTTTGTCCAACTTCTTGGCCATTTTTCATATGGTTCCACTTGGAGTTTCAATTTTCATTACAAATATGGATTGTAGTACGCATTCCAAGCTTTCCAAATTGTCCAAGAACTTCTCAAACACCCTTGTGGTTAGAGAGAATCGAATTTGTAAAGTTGGCCAAAACTCACTTTTGTTCATGGCCAAGGCATGTTCATCACAACTTGCATTTTCAAATCAGCTTGTACAATGCTAGCTTGCAGGCCTCAAAACCAGTTTTACACTTCTTAATTTAATGCCTAACCATTGTGTTAAGGTATTATTTCATTCATTTTGGCAATACATGTTAAACTAACCCTTAATTGGAAAAAGCAAACTTGACATTTTGGAAAAGTGTTACTTTATGTCAAATTCAAAATCCTTGGACATGGGGGCCAGATCTTAAAGACAAAATCAAATCCACAAATTTGTGTTACCAAGAGCAAATGCTGCAGCATGCTTAAGAGGCTTGGACATGTCTATAACACTTACACACTTTCTTTGCTTCAAGGAGAAGAAACATTGCAAAACATACACAACTCTCACTTCCTGTCAACACAGTAAAACAAAAACCTTGTGAACATCCTTCATACACCCAAGAAGACCTAAGGCACGATTCAACCATCCCTCATACCTCCCAAAACACAAAAACACCCTCTTGCTGCAGAAACAGGGCATACCCTGCAACTTGAGTTCCACAATCCATTCCTGTCGTGCGTTTTGTCCAAAAGGAGTTCAAACACATTCCATATCATCCACTGAAACTATTCCAAGCCTTAGACTCAAGCTGTAACACCCCTAACCACGTTTGCCATTTTTACTTTCAAGTTGTGCAGGTGGACTTCCATAGCACGATACCGGAAGTTTCAAAGCAAGCTAGGTACTTGGGAAGCATCCTTGGACTTCAGGCAAGCTCAACCAAAGCTCAAACTCCATTGAAGATACCTACATTGCTTTGTTCGAGTCAAGCTGAAACAGATAATCTATGAACTTCTATCTCTCAATCTAGGAAGAGTTAGGCTTAGGTTTGTGAATGAAACATGCTCTACTCATAGCCCTGAAGCCATACATGTGCCCATTTTTCATTTATATTAAGCATGTTGTGAGAATTTTAACCATGAACATTGAAGAAAAACTAGGTCAGAAATTGGGGGTGAAGAAATTCTCCCTGGTTTCTTAGAGTTAGATTTAATGCTTTATATGGTTGAAATCGTGGCTTCAAGCTCTACAAGTTTCATGTTTTAAGATTTGTCAAAGGATCAAAGAATCAGAAGTTAGTATGATGAACAAAGAGGCGCGCGTTTTTTTTCAAACAAATGCTGGAGGTTGAAGAAGGTGTTGGCTTGGGCTGGGCCTGAGTCAGCTTGCTGTTCACACCCCTTTTTTCCAGTTGCACCCCCTGGCCCATTATGTAAAATACTTGTTATTTTTGCATTTTTCTTTTTTGATTCTGACTTAATATTTTTATTCAAACATAAAGAAACACTAAAAGTATTTTCCACATTTTTTTGCATTTATTTGGCATTTATTTGTTTTATTTAACATATGTATGTAAATAAATATATATACTTTTTACTAAAACCCTAAAAAAATAATACAAAAATTATATTTATTTTCAGTTATTTTTATTTACACTTTGAAAATATTTTCTTAAATATACATTTTTTTTATACACATAAATATTTAATTTTATCTTTTTATATTTAATAGGTTTAGTAAATATATATATAAATACTTGTATATTATATTTATTAGAATACTTAGGATAAAAATATGAAAATAATACATTTTTATTTTTATTAATATATGACACTAAAAATACTTTTTTTTACAATATACTTTTTATTTTTTTGTATATAATTAACAAATATTGTACATAATTAATAAATAAATACTATTTACTTGGAAATTAGGATTTTGCCCTAAACCACAAAAATAATCAAAATATGACTTTTTTCATTTTGTTTATACTTCAAACATGAAAACCTTTTACATACATAAAAAATCTTTTTTTGCATAATACATTGCATTTTGATATTTATTTATTGTATTTATTTAAATATTGTACAATTAAATATTTGTATCCTATACATTCGATATGGTTGTAATAACTTAGATTTTATTTCCTTGTCAAATATTCCCAATGCAAACTTGTACCCCCATCCCCATAATCATTGTTGTAATAGCTTAACATTTAAATTTCCGCATTTAAAAGCTTTCAATTATGCCATGTTTAGACTTAGGGTTTGCATGCAAAAAATCAATTAACAAGTAGCTTGACCTAATTCAAAGATAAACATGCATGAAAAACAAACACAATGCAAACTTGCACCCCTAGGGTTACATCCACTTGTTGCCTTCAAAAATGGGCCATAGTTGCATGTTAAGTGTATTTGGCAAAACAAAAACAAATCGAATGATCATAGTCCCTCGATGACGCTATCAAGTTGTCTAAAATGATCAAGTCCCTTGAGAAAATTGCCAAAGATACTTGGCACTATTGCCTCTATGTTCTAAACGATGACCCGCGTCCGTCCCGTTAACATCCTAACACAAGGTTGTTCACCAAATACAATGGTGAAACAACACTGTTAAAAGGCTTAAAACATGAGAAAGATCTTTGAGAAATTTAGGGCAGATAGCTCTTGGTTACTTGACCAAACTTGAAAAATAATCCTTGCCATTTTTCAAAACACACATCACAACACAACTTTCAAAACATTGAAACATCTTTTCAAAAAGACAAACACCCTTGTGAAACATTCAAACAAGAATTGTTACAATGGTTGCCTAGACAAGGCATCTTTTTCAAAACATTTTCAAAAACCACACACAAAGTACCATTTCAAACAATTGAAAAGCAAAGGCAAGTGATCTAAGCAAGTAACTAAGAGCCCATGGATAACCATGGATAGAAAGGGTGCTAAAACCTTCCCTTTCTATAATCTACTCCCCGAACCCACGAAAACATCTCAAAGGTTTTTCCTGTGCTTTCTAACCTTTCCTTAGGATAAAATAAAAAGTCGGTGGTGACTCTTGCTAAAGCGAAACAAGTGCAAAAACAAACACAAAACCTCAAGTCAGTTCTCCCACCGTATCACAGAACTGGCGACTCTGCTGGGGATTGATAGTTAAAGTGGGGTTACCTTAGGGTTTTAGATCACCTTTACATGCTTACTTTATTTGCTTTGATTGCTTTACTTTTTGGGTTCCTTGTTTGGGTTTGTTTAATCCTACACCCAGATTTGGGGGCACCTTCTTAGGTAAATCGCAATAAACTGTGAGGGAACTGTGCGGGGTATACCGACATGGTTGAAGCAGTAGCTATATTAGTGCGACATATTTGTGAGTACTGGTAACCCTTGAGTTCAATCAAGGAGAGTACGGGGCCGCTGAGTGATGTCACCAAGCACTAATGACCTAGAACCTTACTTGACCATCTTGGCCTTTTATTAGGGGTAGTGAGATGACCGGCTTTGGTGCAGTCCGAAGTTGGTAGATACTCGATACTACACTCATTGAGGGTTGTTTTCTTGGAATATTTTGGTCGCTAGTTAAGTGGCTAAACCAAAACAATGAACATGGAAAACAATCCAATGATATTGAGCTCCTTAGAACCCGGTTACTATTTATAGGACAGATTTTTAAGCCAACTACACTCAAGAGGGTACTTACCTATGAAACCTCATGCAAGCCTGAAACTAGGGTTTTTGTGTGACTTGCTTGTACATGTGTTTGTGCATACATCATGAACATCATAAAGCATCATATGCATCCACTAACCATTTCAAGGGTTTGGATCTTCATCTTTGTTCTTGTTTTGTAGGTCATGGAAATTCTTCGCAGGAAAACTATCCAAGTCAACCTTGTGAGAATCCCTTCTCAACTCAAGGAGCTTACATCCAGAATTCCAGAAAGCTCTCTCTTCAGTGAAAGACATGGTAGACTTCTCAGCCTAGTCAACACCAACATTGAAGAAGCATGGTGAAAGTGTTGTTCCAGTTCTTTGACCCCCTTCACCACTGTTTCACATTCCCCGACTACCAATTGGTGCCTACTTTGGAGGAATTTTCTCAACTACTGAGAATTCTTATTCTTAATCAACTACCCTACAATGGTACGGAAAAAGAACCAAAGCCTGAAGATGTTGCTCAAGTACTACACTTGCAACCATCTGACATCAAGGGGCATTGGGAAACTAGAAGTGGTGTCAGAGGCTTCTTGGCAAAATTCTTGTTTGAGAAGGCACAAGAGTGTTGGAATTCTTTGGATCTACAAGCCTTTGAAGAGATTGTGGCACTCCTCATTTATGGGTTTGTCTTGTTCCCAAATCCTGACCAACTTATAGACGTAAATGCTGTCAAGATTTTCCTATCCAGGAATCCCATACCTACATTACTTGGGGACATCCTCCACTCATTTTACACATGAACAATGAGGAAGAGAGGTGTTCTCATGTGTTGTACTCCTCTCCTTGCAATGTGGTTTATTTCTCACCTTCCACAATCAGTTTTGAAGAATGAACAAGGTTCGAGGTGGTCGCAACGATTGATGACCCTCACACATTCTGATGTACATTGGTGTTCTCGGTCCAGAGAAAATGTCATCATCATCGATCGCTGTGGTGAGTTCCCTAATGTTCCATTACTTGGCATTAGGGGAGGCATTACCTACAACCCTTGCCTAGCTTTAAGACAATTTGGATATGCTCGGAGGGATGGCCCTCATGACATACTGATTCCTGACCTAGTTTTTGACTTCGACAATGATGCGCAAGGACTTCGCCAAAGATTCATCAGAGCTTGGAGGATGCCTAACAAGGTGGATAGCAAGACACTGGGGCACAAGAACTCCATCCCTCTTGAGCCTTACCTCAAGTGGGTACGAACCCGAGCCCAGAGTCTTATGATGCCTTACCCTCACATTCTCCCTTTGATCAAAGAGCCTGTTAAGGAAGGAGAGGTTCCATACACCATCCTACACCCTGACATGCCAACATCATGGGAGGAAATGCAGAAGAGTTGGATCCAACTCAAGGAAGAAAGGGATACTTTTGAAGCCAGATTCTACGCCAGTGAGAAGAAGGTTTTGGAGCTTACCCGCCGACTTCACGAGGAGGATACCCTCAACACTTACATCGCGCCAAAGAGGATGCGCAACGTCTTTTTACCTTAAGAAGTTTTTGTAATATTTGGGCCCATGGGGCATTTATGTACTAACAAAATTTCTTCTTATTAATATGACGTGTGTTCTTTTTGTCTGCAACAACTTTGAATTTCTAAATCCTTGAATGCATTACATGAATAAACATATCATTCATCATATGCATAAACAGGTCTTCACACCAGGTTTCCTTATCTTTCTGCTGTTTATTTCAGTAAGATGGATATTGAGCAGACGGTCAAAGATCTGCAGACACAAAACTCGCAGTTTCAACAGCTCCTTATGACCTTGGCAAAGGGTCAGGAGGATATTAAAGCACTGTTAGGGAATAAAGAGCAAGAAAAAGGAAAAAAGAAGAAGAAAATAGTTGGGGTAGCTACGCTGGGAAGAAGATTTGAGAATGAAGCTAGGAGAGTTCTTGAATTCCCCTCCACATCTGATGAGGGGACCGGCAAAAGGAAAAGGGGCTGCATTACCCTCTGAGTCTGAGGCTGAAGAAGAAGAGGTTGAGGAAGATGAAGATTATTCAGAGCAGCAATACTCACCAGCGGGCGACAAATACAAAAAGCTGGAGGATAGACTGGCGGCTATGGAGCTGCAAAGGGTTCCCGGGTTAGATTTTGAAGAATTGGGATTGATTGCTGGGATTGTGATCCCCCCAAAGTTTAAGCTGCCAACTTTTGCAAAATACGACAGTCTGTCTTGCCCGAAGATGCACCTAAGGTCGTATGTCAGAAAAATTCAACCTCATTCATCTGATAGAAATCTTTGGGTACATTTCTTCCAGGACAGCCTGTCTGGAACACAGCTAGATTGGTTTTACCAGCTTGAGAGGTCAGAAGTGCATAGTTGGGAGGATTTGGCAGTTGCATTTTATCGCCAGTATCACTATAATGCTGACTTGGCGCCGACTCGTACTCAGTTACAAGGTATGGGGATTGCCTCAAATGAGGGATTCAAAGAATACGCCCAGAAATGGTGTGACTTGGTCGGAAGAGTACAACCACCGCTCTCAGATAGGGAGCTAGTTGATATGTTCTTAGGGACCCTATCTGGCCCTTTCTTCAACCATTTGATCGGGAGCTCTTCCGCTGGGTTTACTGAATTGATTCTGACTGGCGAACGGGTGGAAGCTGGTATTAAGAGTGGGAAGATTCAAAGGGATGCCTCTGCCTCCACAACTGTTAAAAAAACATTCTCGGCCAAGAAGGAAGCAACTTCTATATACTCTCAGAAAGGATTGGGAATAACTGAGCGTCGGCCAAATGTAGGGGCCGTGATGATTCAAAATTCGTCAAATGATCAGCCTCGTAACAATCAGCACAGACCTAAACAGCAATGGGGAGAACGGCCACAACGGAAGTTCACCCGCATCAATATGACGCCTGCACAAGTTCTTCCCCATTTGTTGAAGCTAAATCTCACCAATATTAAGGAGGCACCGAAGAATGTGAACACCACTTCCCCACACTATCATCCCAATGCTAAATGTGCCTATCATTCTGACAGCGCCGGGCATGACACCAACGATTGCTAGGCGCTTAAGAATAAAATTCAAGATTTGATAGATGCTAAAGAGGTCGAGTTCGACGCCCCTGAGAAGCCAAATGTAATCTCTGCTCCGATGCCAAAGCATGGTCGCAATGTCTATGTTGTTGAGGAAGATCTGTTTGTTTCTACTGTTGATGATCTGATAACTCCACTACTGACAATCAAGTTGAATCTGTTGAAGGCTGGGATTTTCCCAGGTTGCAAAGAAGATTTCTACTTTTGTTCCTCCCTACCGATCGACTGTCCATTGCTGAAGATAGGTATCCAACGCCTAATGGACAACCAACAAATTCTTTTCGAAAAGACTCCTGTTACTCCAACTCCTATCAATGAAGTTTCGATAATAACCATTTCCGCCAATCTTTCCAAGGTCCCCAAAAGGCCTGTTAAGATTACATCCGCTCCAAAGATTGTACCCTTGAAGATAACCATGTCTGGGCCCGTCCCCTACAAATCTGACAAATCAATACCGTGGAATTATGGTGGATAAATCTACTACCACGGTGTTAAACAAATTGAGATAACTGAAGAGAGTTCTGACGAAGAAACTGCCGACATTGGAAACATTGCCGGTATGAGCAAAATTACCCGAAGTGGAAGAATTTTCTCTCCATAGATTGCCCCTCCAAAGGCAATCTTTGGACCCTCAGCTGTTCCCAAGGTTACTCCTGCACCGATAAAACTATCTGCAAGAACGCCAATGATTGAAGAAGCTGTTACTCCTGTGGTTGTCCCTCCTGCTGTTGCTGATAAGGGGAAAGGGATCCAATAAGAGCTCGTCAGGACGAGGGCTCAGCCATTGGTCATCCCGAAACCTCTAAGAAAGAAATGGAGGAGATTCTGAAATTAATTAAGAAGAGTGATTATGATGTGGTGGAGCAACTGGGGCAAACCCCCTCGAAGATCTCCATGTTAGCTTTGCTGCTTTGTTCGGAGGCTCATGCCAAAGCCTTGATAAGGTTTTTGAAGACAACCTATATGCCCCAAGAAACCTCAGCCGATCAATTCCAGGATTGTGTAGCCAGCCTTACCGCCGACAACGGCCTGGGTTTCTCTGATGCTGACCTGACTCCGAAGGGAAGAAAGCACAATGACACACTGCATGTGTCAGTTGAATGCTGAGGAACCACTCTCGCCCATGTCTTGGTCGATACTGGTTCTTCTCTAAACGTGCTTCCTAAGAAGGCTCTGGACCGGTTGGATTGTGAAGGCTTGGAGCTGAAACCAAGTAATATCATTGTCAGGGCCTTTGACGGATCTAAAAGAATGGTGCATGGGGAGGTCGACATTCCCATCAAGGTAGGCACTGAGGTATTCAACTCAACATTCTATGTGATGGACATCCGCCCATCTTACTCTTGTTTGCTAGGAAGACCGTGGATACATAGTGCTGGAGCAGTCACTTCCTCCCTACATCAGAAGCTGAAATACCCTGTTAAGGGAAAAATCATAACTGTACACGGTGAAGAGGAGTACATGATCAGTTATCTGAATTCCTTTCGGTATGTGGAAGTGGATGGCGAATTCATCGAAACACCCTTTCAACACTTTGAGGAAGTTTCTCCCGAGGTGGCAGTAGCTGAGGTACCCAAGCAGATGGCCAGGATAGCATCTCTGAAAGACGCAAAGGCTACAATGAAGGAGGGGAAGAGCTTAACATGGGGACAGTTTCCTGACTTTCCTTACAAGACAGATAGGTTTGGGTTAGGGTTTACCGATGCGGGGAAAAAGGCTATGCGTCGCTCAAAAATTGAAAAGACACCCATCAAGATTTCTCCTCATGGAACCAATGCTTTAGAAGACGAAGACGAAGAGGCCAACATTGAAGATTGGATCTTCCCAACCATTGAAGGGGGGCTGCACAATTGGGAGGCGAAAGACTTCGTTCCCATTACTTTCATCAATCAGTAATTTATCTTTCGAACATTTCCTGTTGGTCTGTAATAATTACTAAAACAATCTGCACACTATTTTTCACCTCATGCCTTGCCCGGGGCATGTAGGTCCATTTGTAAGGGTTTTGATTCTCTTCATAATCATATGCCATGTTTAATGAATCATTGGACGTTTTTCATTTATAAACTGCTGTGTTCATTTTCTTTCCTTTTGCATTTTTGTTTGTTTAAGGATGGCTATCCCTTACACACACCTACACTCACAAATGCAGGTACCCGTCCACTCCGGATTCCATGGGTGACTATTTTATTGTTCCTTCAATAACTCTGAAGATTTGGTCAATCAGGCTGAGTACGAAGATGACGAAGATTGTGAAGTACCGGGAGAGCTAGCCAGACTTCTACAACAAGAAGAGAGGGCCATCTTACCTCATGAAGAGTTGTTGGAAACCGTCAACTTAGGAACAGAGGAAGACAGGAAAGAAGTACAAGTGGGTGCCAATCTGGAACCAAGTGTCAAGGAGCGCTTAATACAGCTGTTGAATGAATACGTTGAAATCTTCGCCTGGTCTTATGAAGACATGCTAGGGTTAGACACAGATATCGTGGTTCACCGTCTCCCTACAAGAGAAGATTGTCCACTGATCAAGCAAAAAGTCCGCCGAATGAGGCCCGACATGTCTGAGAAGATTAAAGCTGAAGTAATGAAGCAATTCAACGCTGGTTTTCTGGCTGTTACATCCTATCCGCAATGGGTTGCTAACATTGTGCTCGTTCCCAAAAAAGACGGCAAGGTCAGAATGTGTATGGACTATCGGGATTTGAACAGGGCTAGCCCTAAAGATGATTTTCCGCTACCACATATCTACATTTTGATTGACAACACAGCTCAGCACAAGGTGTTTTCTTTCATGGACGGATTCTCGGGCTACAACCAGATTAAAATGGCCCCCGAGGACATGGAGAAAACAACCTTTGTTACACAATGGGGTACCTTCTGCTACAAGGTGATGCCGTTTGGACTGAAGAACGCAGGGGAGACTTATCAACGCGCCATGGTAGCTTTGTTTCATGATATGATACATCATGAGATCGAAGTTTACGTAGACGACATGATAGCTCGATCACAAACAGAGGAGGAACACCTTGAACATTTGCAAAAGTTATTTGCCAGGTTGAAGGAATACAAACTCAGGCTGAATCCAAGTAAGTTCACTTTTGGAGTTAGGTCTGGTAAACTTCTAGGATTTATTGTCAGCAACAAAGGCATTGAGGTCGATCCAGCAAAAGTAAAGGCTATACAAGAAATGCCTGCCCCCCGTACTGAAAAGGAGGTTAAAGGGTTCTTGGGACGCTTGAACTATATTGCCAGGTTCATCTCTCACCTGACGTCTACCTGTGAGCCAATTTTTAAACTATTAAAGAAAGTTCAGGTAGTCGAATGGAACGATGATTGTCAAATTGCTTTTGATAAGATTAAGGAGTATTTGCTAGAACCTCCTATTCTGATGCCACCCGTCGAAGGAAGGCCGTTGATCATGTATCTGACTGTTTTGGACAACTCAATGGGGTGCGTACTGGGCCAACATGACGAGTTTGGTCGAAAAGAGCATGCCATTTATTACCTTAGCAAAAAGTTTACCGACTGTGAGACTCGCTACTCACTGCTCGAGAAAACTTGCTGCGCTTTGGTATGGGCTGCTCGCCGACTAAGGCAGTATATGTTGACTCATACCACTTTGCTGATTTCCAAAATGGACCCAATCAAATATATCTTCGAGAAGCCTGCTTTATCTGGAAGAATCGCTAGATGGCAAATGATCCTGACTGAGTATGACATCCAGTATACCACCCAAAAAGCTATAAAAGGGAGTGTACTAGCTGACCATCTAGCTCATCAAGCCATCGAAGATTATCAATCCATGAGATTTGACTTCCCAGACGAGGACATCATGACATTGGACAACATTGAAGGTAACGGACCGTATGACGGACCTGAAAAGGGATCCCGGTGGACCCTATACTTTGATGGTGCTTCAAATGCACTTGGAAACGGTATCGGTGCGGTACTCATTTCTCCGAAAGATTTCCATACACCTTTCACGGCCCGAATTTGTTTCAGCTGTACCAACAACATGGCCGAATATGAAGCTTGCATCTTTGGTCTCAAGGCTGCTATAGACTTGGGGATCAAATCTTTGATCGTATTTGGGGACTCGGCTTTGGTTATCATTCAAATCAAAGGAGAGTGGGATACCAAACATCCTAATCTTATCCCATACAAAGAACATGTCCTGACATTGCTGCCTCATTTCGAGCATATTACTTTCGAGCATTTCCCGCGAGAGGAAAATCAGCTAGCAGATGCTCTGGCTACAATGTCTTCCATGTTTAAACTCAACTGGGATAATGAGGCTCCCCAAATCACCATCGAGCGAATGGATGAACCTGCGCATTGTCATGAGATTAATACCGAAGAAGTAATGGAACAACCCTGGTTTCACGAAATCAAAAGGTATCTCCAGACTAGAGAATATCCCGAAGGAGCTTCCGTCAATGACAAAAAGTTCTTAAGGAGATTTGCAGCCAAGTTCTTCCTGAGCAATGGCATCCTTTATAAACGCAACCATGATTGTGTTTTACTTCGTTGTGTGGACAAAGCTGAAGCAGAGTTAATCATGACTGAGATACACAGCGACACGTTTGGCACCCACTTGAGCGGACATACGATGGCTAAGAAGATTCTAAGGGCAGGCTATTACTGGTCTACCATGGAAGCTGATTGCCATCAACATTCCCGTACTTGCCATAAATGTCAAGTCTACGCCGTCAAAATTCATATTCCTCCTGTTCCTCTCAACGTTCTGACAGCTCCTTGGCCATTCGCAATATGGGGCATTGACATGATTGGAGAGATCAAGCCCACGGCATCCAATGGATATCGCTTCATCTTGGTCGCTATTGACTATTTTACCAAGTGGGTCGAAGCAGCTTCCTTCGCCTCTGTTACAAAAAATGTGGTTGCCCGCTTCATCAAGCAGAACCTCATATGCCGGTATGGTGTCCCCGACAGGATCATCACAGACAACGATACAAACCTGAACAATACTATGATCACCGCTCTATGCGAACAGTTCAAGATTTATCATCATAATTCATCTCCCTATCGGCCGAAGATGAACGGTGCTGTTGAAGCTGCAAACAAAAACATCAAGAAGATCATTCAGAAAATGACAGTTACCTACAAGGACTGGCATGAGATGTTACCGTTTGCTCTGCATGGATACAGTACCATGGCACGTACTTCAACAGGGGCAACCCCATTTTCTTTGGTATATGGCATGGAAGCTGTCCTACCCATGGAAGTTCAGATTCCTTCTTTAAGGATTATGAAGGACTCTGGTTTGAGTGAAGACGATTGGATTCAGACCCGACTTGATCAACTCAATTTGATTGACGAGAAGCGACTCACTGCTGGTTGCCATGGTCAGACATACCAAAAACGGATAATCAAGGCTTTCAACAAGAAAGTAAGACGTCAAGTATATCAAGTCGGAGATCTTGTAATCAAGCGGATCATCTTGCCGCAAAGTGATCCCAGGGGAAAATGGACTCCTACTTACGAAGGACCATTTGTAATCAAGAGCATCTTTTCCGGTGGTGCAATGATTCTGACCACCATGGACGGCGACGATTTTCCACACCCTACGAACGCAGACATAGTCAAAAGATACTACGCATGAAACAACCCGACAAGTCGAAAACCCGAAAGGGAGACTTGGGCAAAAATGGGCATCCCGGTGAACCGAAAACCCGAAAGGGCAGTTCAGGCAAAAATTAGGGATAAAACAAAAAAAAAATTGTACACCCGGCAAGTTAAAAACCCGAAAGGGCGACTTGGGCAAAAAAGGGTTTCCCGGTGGATTGAAAACCCGAAAGGGCGGTCCAGGCAAAAGTTATGGAATTAAAGCGTATGACTATGTCTCGTCGGATCACTCTAAAGAACAATCTTTTCATCAACAAACTCTGAGCTTCTGATCAATCCAATCATCGGCGGACGAAGCATTGAATGGACAAGATATTCAGAGTTGTGAAGGCTATAGTAGAATGGGAATCCCATGGAATTGTTACACATAGCCATCTTTTTTTTTTTGTATAAAATATTCAATTTTTTATGACAACATCCTCTTACTAGGATGCCTGTCTCCTTTGTACAAAGATACTCATAAAAAGTTAATACAATACTTTTCCAAATACAGAAATTTGCTTTGTCTTCTTTTTCTCTTTTGCACTTATGTTTTATTTGAGAAACGTCAAATGTTTTGTTAAATAGGCATATGCATTTGAACATAATCATTTTCTTACAAATCAAGAAAGATGATTGCTGATAGGTTGAAGGTACAGATAGATATCTTGATGCCCTTTCAGAAGGAATCCCCAGCGGAATTAAAATCCAAATTCCTCAACAAAGTTAAAGTCCAAAACATAATTCCCCAAACAGAGTTAAACCTCAGGATCCTCAGCAGAACAAAAGCTTTCTCAAAGCTGATTTCCCCAGCCAAGAGAGCCTTCCAGAACTTAATTCCCCTCAGAGGTAAGTTTCAGAATCCCCAGTGGAGCCAAAACTGTTAATCCCCAGCGGAGCTAAAACTTCCAACTATTAATCCCCAGCGGAACCAGATTAGTGAACATTCTCCCCACACAGATACTTCCTATCAGATTGAAGATTCTCAGTCTTACTTCTCCAGCATAAGTCTACCAGGTTCTGAACTCCCCAGTAGAGATCATCAGAATTCTCATTCCCCGCAAGTCACCAAGGATTTTTTAAACCCCAGCAGTGATCCTAAGATCCCTTAACAACTGAAGATCTTGTTCCCCAAGCAGTCAGCAGTCAACAAGGATGTCTCAGCTTCAGCAATCAAAGATCCTTGCAATCCCCTGCAGCATTCAAGGGTTCACTTTCCCCTGCAGCAGTCAAGGGTTCACTTTCCCCGACAGCAGTCAAGATTCTATTATCTCCGGCTATCCAGGATTCATATATCTTCAGCAAGACAGCTCATCAGCTTACATGCGCATTCATTACATTCATATCATAAACATTGATATAACATATATTGCATCATACATTTCATGCAACATAACTTTGTGTTTCAGCTAATATTTTACCCTTTTCAAGATAAGATTGATAAGCTCAAACTTCTGAAAATAGTTTACGGATTCTCCAAACACGGATGTTAATCTATCGCTTATTCAGATTCAACTTTTGAAAACAGTTTACGGACGCTTCCCAACATGGATGCTGATCTATTGCTTATTCAATTTCAAGACTTCTGAAAACAGTTCACGGGTTCTCCAGATACGGATGTTAACCTATCACTTGTTCAGATTCAACTCTTCTGAAAACAGTTTACGGATTCTCCAAACACGGATGTTAATCTATCGCTTGTTCAGATTCAACTTTTGAAAACAGTTTACGGACGCTTCCCAACATGGATGCTGATCTATTGCTTATTCAATTTCAAGACTTCTGAAAATAGTTCACGGGTTCTCCAGATACGGATGTTAACCTATCACTTGTTCAGATTCAACACTTCTGAAAACAGTTTACGGATTCTCCAAACACGGATGTTAATCTATCGCTTGTTCAGATTCAACTTTTGAAAATAGTTTATGGACGCTTCCCAACATGGATGCTGATCTATTGCTTATTCAATTTCAAGACTTCTGAAAACAGTTCACGGGTTCTCCAGATACGGATGTTAACCTATCACTTGTTCAGATTCAACACTTCTGAAAACAGTTTACGGATTCTCCAAACACGGATGTTAATCTATCGCTTGTTCAGATTTAACTTTTGAAAACAGTTTACGGACGCTTCCCAACATGGATGCTGATCTATTGCTTATTCAACTTCAAGACTTCTGAAAGCAGTTTACGGATTCTCCAAACACGGATGTCAATCTATTGCTTATTCAGACCCCCAGTCCAGAAATATTCCAAACATGGATACCTTTCTGATACTCACTCACTCATCAACGACATACAGTTCAACAAACATTCCAGATGGCATCTTTAAGCCCATCCCCCGACAAGATTCTGTCACATCTCCATATGGCATCTTTAAGCCCATCTCCAAATGGCATCTTTAAGCCCATTCCCGCATCCATGTCGTGACGAGTGCAAATTTACGGGCACTCTAGTGTCCAATCTCCTTTTACCTTCGAGACGCGAAAGGCAAACTTGCTAATCTAACTCTTCAGGTTCAAGAAGATTGAACAGGGGCAATTGTTGTACCCCAAAATTTGCCCTCCCTTTTCATCAACATTTTTCTCATCACAAGACTCTTGGAACTCAAGATCAAGTTAGGGTTTGCTCTGCTCAAGACCCCTCTTTGCACTGTTGACCCAAATTAGGGTTTGAGGTTGCACAGGGATGTTTTGACATAAAATGCCCAAAGTTACTTTCATGCTTCATGATGGACTTACAAGTTTATCCATACCAAGTTTCAAGCCTTGATTCCAATCTTTGCCCAGTCAATTGGACAGTTGACCTAGAAATCAGCTGTATTGGGGAAAAAGTCAATTGTGGCCAATTGACAGTCAAACCTCATGATTTTTGACCCACATCAAAATTATGAACTCATATGAATCATTTGATCAAGTTTGTATCACAACTCCACAAGAAATTTGATCAGATCACCAAAAGGGCAAAATGGTCATTTTTAGGGTTTTGACTGCACAAAGGTAATTTTTGACTGTTTGACCTGACCAATGGCAAACCAAGCTCACATATGGACTCAAGGACTCAATGGCATTGTCTTGACCCATTCAACAAGTTCAAAAGATCTCAAATGCATAGGATTGACAGATGAATTTTCTAGTCAACTGATCAAAATTTAACTGTATACTGAAAAGTCAAACTTTGACTTTTTGGTCAAAATTAAGTGCCAAGATTCATTTTTCATCAAGACATGTCAAATTATGAAACTTGTTCATCAAGAAACCCAAAATTGCAAATTAGGGTTTAAAATGAAGAAATTTCATAACTTAGAAATTTTCTAAGTTATGAAATTTCCTTATTTTTTCCTAACTTTGTCCCATTTTTTAACCAAGATGAAAATGGATTCAAACAAAACTTGAAACATGAAAGTTGTAGTCCATTACAAAATCTACAACTTTTATTCACAAAGTTTTCTCAAAGGAAGCTTGTATCTCAAGTTATGATTTTTGGAACAAGGGTGCAAAACATTTTTAACTTAGAGAAATTTTGCCATATTCTAGGCAGGATTTTTGTCCAATTTCTTGGCCATTTTTCACATGGTTCCACTTGGAGTTTCAATTTTCATTACAAAGATGGATTGTAGTACAAATTCTAAGCTTTCCAAATTGTCCAAGAACTTCTCAAACACCCTTGTGGTTAGAGAGAATCGAATTTGTAAAGTTGGCCAAAACTCACTTTTGTTCATGGCCAAGGCATGTTCATCACAACTTGCATTTTCAAATCAGCTTGTACAATGCTAGATTGCAGGCCTCAAAACCAGTTTTACACTTCTTAATTTATTGCCTAACCATTGTGTTAAGGTATTATTTCATTCATTTGGGCAATACATGTTAAACTAACCCTTAATTGGAAAAAGCAAACTTGCTATTTTGGAAAAGTGTTACTTTATGTCAAATTCAAAATCCTTGGACATGGGGGACAGATCTTAAAGACAAAATCAAATCCACAAATTTGTGTTACCAAGAGCAAATGCTGCAGCATGCTTAAGAGGCTTGGATAGGTCTATAACACTTACACACTTTCTTTGCTTCAAGGAGAAGAAACATTGCAAAACATACACAACTCTCACTTCCTGTCAACACAGCAAAACAAAAACCTTGTGAACATCCTTCATACACCCAAGCAGACCTAAGGCACGATTCAACCATCCCTCATACCTCCCAAAACACAAAAACACCCTCTTGCTGCAGTTTCAAAGCAAGCTAGGTACTTGGGAAGCATCCTTGGACTTCAGGCAAGCTCAACCAAAGCTCAAACTCCATTGAAGATACCTACATTGCTCTGTTCGATTCAAGCTGAAATAGGTAATCTATGAACTTCTATATCTCAATCTAGGAAGAGTTAGGCTTAGGTTTGTGAATGAAACATGCTCTACTCATAGCCTTGAAGCCATACATGTGCCCATTTTTAATTTATATTAAGCATGCTGTGAGAATTTTAACCATGAACATTGAAGAAAAACTAGGTCAGAAATTGGGGGTGAAGAAATTCTCCCTGGTTTCTTAGAGTTAGATTTAATGCTTTATATGGTTGAAATCGTGGCTTCAAGCTCTACAAGTTTCATATTTTAAGATTTGTCAAATGATCAAAGAATCAGAAGTTAGTATGATGAACAAAGAGGCGCGCATTTTTTTTCAAACAAATGCTGGAGGTTGAAGAAGGTGTTGGCTTGGGCTAGGCCTGAGTCAGCTTGCTGTTCACACCCCTTTTTTCCAGTTGCACCCCCCTGGCCCATTATGTGAAATACTTGTTATTTTTGCATTTTTCTTTTTTGATTCTGACTTAATATTTTTATTCAAACATAAAAAAAACACTAAAAATATTTTCCACATTTTTTTTGCATTTATTTGGCATTTATTTGTTTTATTTAACATATGTATGTAAATAAATATATATACTTTTTACTAAAACCCTAAAAAAATAATACAAAAATTATATTTATTTTTAGTTATTTTTATTTACACTTTGAAAATATTTTCTTAAATATACATTTTTTCATACACATAAATATTTAATTTTATCTTTTTATATTTAATAGGTTTAGTAAATATATATATATAAATACTTGTATATTATATTTATTAGAATACTTAGGATAAAAATATGAAAATAATACATTTTTATTTTTATTAATATATGACACTAAAAGTACTTTTTTTTACAATATACTTTTTATTTTTTTGTACATAATTAACAAATATTGTACATAATTAATAAATAAATACTATTTACTTGGAAATTAGGGTTTTTCCCTAAACCACAAAAATAATCAAAATATGACTTTTTTCATTTTGTTTATACTTCAAACATGAAAACCTTTTACATACATAAAAAATCTTTTTTTGCATAATACATTGCATTTTGATATTTATTTATTGTATTTATTTAAATATTGTACAATTAAATTTTTGTATCCTATACATTCGATATGGTTGTAATAACTTAGATTTTATTTCCTTGTCAAATATTCCCAACGCAAACTTGTACCCCCATCCCCATAATCATTGTTGTAATAGCTTAGCATTTAAATTTCCGCATTTAAAAGCTTTCAATTATGCCATGTTTAGACTTAGGGTTTGCATGCAAAAAATAAATTAACAAGTAGCTTGACCTAATTCAAAGATAAACATGCATGAAAAATAAACACAATGCACACTTGCACCCCTAGGGTTACATCCACTTGTTGCCTTCAAAAATGAGCCATAGTTGCCTGTTAAGTGTCTTTGGCAAAACAAAAACAAATCGAATGATCATAGTCCCTCGATGACGCTATCAAGTTGCCTAAAATGATCAAGTCCCTTGAGAAAATTGCCAAAGATACTTGGCACTATTTCCTCTATGGTCTAAACGATGAGCTGCGCCCGTCCCGTTAACATCCTAACACAAGGTTGTTCACCAAATACAATGGTGAAACAACACTGTTAAAAGGGTTAAAACATGAGAAAGATCTTTGAGAAATTTAGGGTAGATAGCTCTTGGTTACTTGACCAAACTTGCAAAACAATCCTTGCCATTTTTCAAAACACACATCACAACACAACTTTCAAAACATTGAAACATCTTTTCAAAAAGACAAACGCCCTTGTAAAACATTCAAACAAGAATTGTTACAATGGTTGCCTAGACAAGTCATCTTTTTCAAAACATTTTCAAAAACCACACACAAAGCACCATTTCAAACAATTGAAAAGCAAAGGCAAGTGATCTAAGCAAGTAACTAAGAGCCCATGGATAACTATGGATAGAAAGGGTGCTAAAACCTTCCCTTTCTATAATCTACTCCCCGAACCCACGAAAACATCTCAAAGGTTTTTCCTGTGCTTTTTAACCTTTCCTTAGGATAAAATAAAAAGTCGATGGCGACTCTTGCTAAACCGAAACATTTGCAAAAACAAACGCGAAACCTCAAGTCAGTTCTCCCACCGTATCACATTGAGGAATCGTAAAATTCCCATAAATACGACCTTGAAATTATAATTGAGAATTTCATTGAGACGCAAACTCTCTGTAGGCTAGAATATATGATGTGGAGGTTTATGGAAATGAAAACTCTTTATAATGAAGAATTTAGAAATCAAACTCTCCATAATAGTGAAACTTTTAGGAAGTTGAACATTGTGGTCGAGTCCATCGCTACTAGTAATAAGGCATTGGAAACTCAAATCTCCCTACTTGTGTAGACACATCTAGGACCCTTCCCTTAGAGACATGCAGATGTTGTAACAACCACTAGTGAAGAACAAATAAAAAATCCTAAGGAGAGTGATAATGAGGTTGAGAGTTATTATGATAAAATAGTAGAGATTAAGAAAAATCCACCGACACCACCCGGAAGGGAGGTTGTAGAAAAAGTAGAGAGGGAAGCACCCTATGTTGTTCCTCCTCCCTAAAACCCACCTATTACTTTCCTGCAAATATTTGTGGAATATAATGCAGACTCCCAATACAAAACGTATGTGGAGGTATTGGAAAATATCCACACCAATGCACCTTTGTTTGAGGTCCCTCATAAAAAGAGAAAATTAGAGGACCATGAAACTAGGGAAATCATTAGTATTAAGAGTGGAAGGTTAGTGTTTGAGATGGTGGATGAAAGATCTAAACCTAAACCTGAGAAGCTGAAACTTAGGATAAAGCCAAAACCACCCCCACAAGTTCAGAAGTATGAACCACCCTATAGAAGTAAGAAAGGAAAAGGTGAGGGATGTGAGAGATGGTTTGATAAGTAGCCATGGAAACCGAAGATTATTAAAAGTTGTACCGTGAAATCATTCTGAAGTGAACCTCCATGAGTACACTCTTAATTCGCCAAGCTACCAGCGTTAAAATAATCGTTGCGTAGGAGGAAACCCATGAGTTTTCATTTTCATTTTACCCATAAATTGTTATTTTTAAATTTTGTTAATAAACTCCTAACTTATGTGAAATTCTGGTATTCAGACCTTAGATGTCTTAAGAGATGTCGAGACATCTTTCTATGAACAAACACACAATGACAAGGTAAATGATAAACACAGTGTAGAAAAGTAAAGAACACATAGGATTGTTAACCCAATTCGGTGTACAACAACATCTACTCTGGGGGCTACCAAGCCAGGGAAAAAATCAACTAGATAGTATCAATTTGAAGCTAAACTCCCCCATTTGCAACTTCTCACTTAATCACTACCCTTTCTTAACTTCTACCTAAGACTCACTTAGGTATGAGACTCTTCTCAAATTCCTTCCAATCACAAAACAGTGACTGAACAATTTTAAACACTTAGAAAATGACAGAAGTCATACTTCAAAGACACACAATCATTCAGTGCTTAAAATATTTAGAATGATTGACAGAACTTATAACTAAAAAATACAGTCCTACTCTTTTATCAAGATGATAATCGAGAGGCTCACAATTAACACACAAACCCTAATAAAAATACACTGTAAATTCCACACTTGTACTAGGGTTGAAGCCTTCTATTTATAACTTTCAATGGACTGGATTTAGGCTTCACATACACAGCTAGATATGAAAGAGGTGCTATAGAATTATATCCTCAAAGATAGGACATTAATCATTAGTTTCCTAAATTATCTCCATAATTACAAACTAAGAATTCTCCTTGAAATCAGCTTGAATCTTTTTAATCTTCAAACTGTGTGCCACATAGGATAGCATAATATTTACAAAATATTATGCACCTATAACAAACTAAAATATCCAACAGTCAAGTTGTACAAAATCACGATGTCGAAAGAAACTGCATAGGACATTGCATTCGACATGTTGCTCAAATTGATAGAACATCTCACTTAAACATGTCTATGCTAAGTTAGTTTTACCAAACATAATGCCAATCACAACAAAACAGAGAATTAACAATCTCCCCCTTTGGCTTATTTTGGCTAAAATAACTTAGTACATCTTCCACACATAAACAACCATACAACTCAGGTTTGAAAAGAAACTCAAACACAAAAAACAAGAGAGTGCCAAATTCTCAACATGTTGGGACATCATGTCTAACAAATCTTCACAATAGTCCAATCTAGAACACAAAACCTACTAAACTTACTAAGTACCACTTCATAGAATAGCACTTTCATTAATGCACAATACACCCAAGATGAAGGAAGAGAGTTTTGAAGTCATTTGGTGTACACGAGGAAGAAGATAAACTACATCGTCAAGAACAACCAAGCTACTCCCCCTCAAACCCAGAACCAATTCTTGACACAGAGTCTCAGGATAATTTTCATGTAGCCTCAAGAAACCAAGAAGAATTCTAACTTGAATAAACAAATTTAGAAGACCATGTGACAAAAGCAACATATATTAAAAGATCATGTGACAGAAGCAAGAAGACACACCATACCAGACAAGATGTTAGAACATCTTGAACGACATCCTGAGAAAAATGGACTAGTAAGGGTTACTTAAACATCAAGGAGGTTACTATAGATTGCAATGATGCCTTGTTTGTAACACAAAATCCAGTCAACTCAGGTGATTTCCAAGGAAGACAAGGTCATTCTTGTTTTCAGTGCACCACTCATTTCAGGAGAGAGGCAAGGATCTAATATATCTCTCTCTTTCCAAGTCTTGACCGTTGAAAAGTTCAAACACTGGAAATGAAATATTTCATACTCTTGAGAATAGTTTTCGCATGTCCCTAGATGAGGAGACAATGTAGTCACATCGTCCATAAAAGACTACACCCATGCCCTTCACACCTTAAAAACTTCATCAGAATTGGCCAAGAGTGTTACTCTATCATTTCACAAAAAAAAACAACTACCAAAGTAAATGACTTTATGAAAATAGACATAAGGACTAGAGAGTTTTTAGATATAGCTTCTCCTGACTCCTGGGGACATAAAATGCTGAGATGTTGTCCCAACACCATCTTGTACATTGGTATATTTCATAATGATTACACCACTGAACTTACTTTTGAGAGTTCCATCTATAAACACCCAACACATATGGATGACCAAAACACTTCATGATGAACCACATATAGCAGATGTCTTCTTCACACTAGTGATCTACCATTCTTCCTTGTTTTTAGACAACTATTTCTCCCCCTCGAGAGAAAATCCAAAAACAATAAACCAATATGAACTTCTCAAGTTCATACATCAGAAAGGATGTCATAACATTTTGTAGGACATCATTCACACACACATATCACCATGAACAATAATATTAGAGGCATACTATAGACACAAGAACTAGACAATCTTGATCATCTTAAAGTGATCCTCCACCTCTTGCCACTATCAAATAGCCTTTTGCACTCCTTGAGTCTATCACAAATTTTAGGAGTGTTATCACTGACCTTTCTAGTCATCAAACTCTTATTCAAGTCATCCCTTTGTATAGATTTTTTGTTCCACCCTTTGACAATTGTAACCATATCAACATGGAGGAAAGATAGAGAATCTGTTGCATTCCTCTTCATCAGTAATTTCTATAATTCCTTAAGAACTCCAATACCATTTGATTTTTCTTTGATAATATTGGAGACAAAGACTATGATCTTCTTATTTTCATATTTCTCACTGATCCCTAACTCAAAAGTTTATAGGGATCACATAAGCTCATCAACCTTTATGTTTTTTATGTCTTGAGCTTCTTCAATGGAAGTCACCTTCACGTCAAACCTCTTTGGAAGTGATCTGAGAATTTTTCTCACCAGCTTGGCTTCTGACATCTTCTTCCCTAGGGCACCTGAGGCATTGGCTATCTAAATAATATTCATGCGAGAGTCATGAATACTCTCATCCTCCTTAATTCTTAAGTTTTCAAACTGAGTAGTAAGAAGTTGAAGTCTTGACATCTTTACCTTAGAGGTTCCTTCATGAGCAGTCTTCAAGATATTCTTGTCCACTCCATTTAATAGGGTATTCAATTATTTGGAGTTTCCCTTTGATGATCTTTTATCTTTATCATCCCAGTCTTCCTCAGCCTTCAAAACATTAGTAGCTTACACATCCAGACCTACAACCATTGGTGGATTCCATCCCTTGACCACAACTTTCCAAGCTTTGTTGTCCACAGATTTGATAAATACCACCATACAAACTTTCTAATAGTCATAATTTGTTCCATAAAGAATTGGTGGTCTATTCATAAATCCTCTTTCCTTGTCCATTAAACTAGAAAGTATCTTCCCTGAATCTCACCCAGAGTCAGAGCAGGATGCCTGCTCTGATACCAATTGAAATTTTGGTATTTGGATCTCAGATGTCCTAAGAGATGTCAAGACACCTTTCTCTGAACAAACACACAATGACAAGGCAAACTATAAACACGGCGTAGAAAAGTAAAGAACACACAAGATTGTTAACCCAATTAGGTGTACAACAACACCTACTCTGGGGGCTACCAAGCCGGGGACGAAATCAACTAGATAATATCAATTTGAAGCTAAACTTCCCCGTTTACAACTTCTCACTTAATCACTACCCTTGCTTAACTTCTACCTAAGACTCACCTAGGTATGAGACCCTTCTCAAATCCCTTCTGTGATATGGTGGGAAAACTGACTTGAGGTTTTGCATTTGTGTTCACAAATGTTTCGATTTAGCAAGAGTCGCCACCGACTTTTTATTTTATCCAAAGGAAAGGACAAAAAGCACAGGAAAGACCTTTGAGATATTTTCTTGGGTTTGGGGAGTAGATTATGAAAAGGTAAGGTGCAAGCACCCTTTTCATCCATGGTTATCCACGGGCTCTTAGTTACTTGTTTAGATCACTTGCTTTTGCTTTTCAATTGTTTGAAATGGTGCTTTGTGTGTGTGGTTTTGAAAATGCTTTGAAAAGAGGCCATCATTGTGGCAACCTTTGTAATGATTCTTGTTTGAATATATACAAAGGTGTTTGTCTTTTGAAAAGATATTTCAATGTTTGAAAGTTTGTTTTTGGGAAATGTTTTGAAATTGTGTTGTGAGGTGTGTTTGAAAATAGCAAGGATGTTTTGCAAGCTTTGATCAAGTAACTAAGAGTTATCTACCCTATTTTACTCAAAGATCTTTCCTATACGTTTTTAACCCTTTTGACAGTGTTATTTTACCAATGTATTTGGTAAACAACCTTGTATTTGAATGTTAAACGGGACAGGCGCGAGTCATCGTATGGACCATGATAGCAATTGTGTTAAGTATCTTTAGCAAATTTTCTGAGGGACTAGATCATTTTGTATAGGCAACCAAGATAGCGTCATCGAGGGACTATGATCTTTTGTTTTGTTTTTGTTTTGCCAAAGTACTCAACATGCGTAACATGACCATTTTAAGGCAACAAGTGGATGAAACCCTAGGGGTGCAAGTGTGCATTGTGTTATCATTTTCATGCATTTTGTCTTTGTTTTAGTCAAGCTATTTGTTTGATTTTGGATTTTTTGCATACAAACCCTAATCTCTAATCATGGCATAATTGGAAGCATAAATGCGTAAAAGTAAATCTACCACTATTACAACATGATTATGGGGAGGGGGATACAATTTTTGAATGGGGATTATTTGGCAAGAAATTAAAACCCTAATTTTACTATTACATCCAAATTGAATCAATGGCATAAATAATAAATGAATAATATTTAAATAAACAAATTAAATAAATATACAAAATATTATGAATATGCAAAAATATTTATGTTTATTTTTTATGTATGTAAAAAATATTTAATGCAAATAGAAAGAAATAAATAATAAAAAAAGATTATTTTTTTATTAAGGGTAAAACCCTAATTTTCTTTTAAGAATGTAAATATATTAAATATACTATTTATATACAATAAAATAAAATAATGTATATACAAAAAATAAAATATATTTAGAAAAAGTATTATTTAAGTATAAATAATAATAAAAATAAAATTATAATATTTTTATGTTTTTATTCTCAAGTATTTATTAAATAAAAGTATGTGTATATATATTAATTATATTAGTTATGTATAATAAAAATAAAATAAAATATATACAAGACAAAAATATATTTAGAACAATATTTTTTGAGTGTAAATAAAGTAAAGAATAAAAATAGAGGTATAATGTTATTATATATTATTTTCAAGTTTTCAATAAATAAAAGTATATACTAATTAAATTATTTTATGTTAGAAAAAATAAAATAAAATACAAAAATAAATGTGAGAATTTATAAAAAATATTTTGGTATTTTTTTATGTTTGAAAAATAAGAAAACAAAATCAGAAATGAAAATAAAATGGAAAAATACAAAAGTATGAAGAAATAGGTCAGGGGGGTGCAATCAGTAAAAGGGGGGTGTCAACAACAAAAAGCCAAAGCCCAGCCCAAAGCCAGACTTCATCTTCAACCTTGGTTCAAAAACGCGCGTGCCCTGTACCAAATGCCAGATCCTGCATACATGCTCTAATGCAAAAACTCAAAACATCAAAGTTGTAGCATTTTTCAAGACGAATCCAACCATATAAAGAAATCATTCTAACTCTCAAAGACCAGAGAGAATTTCTTTGGCCCTAAATCCTAACCTAATTTTTTCAAGAAGTTCATGGATCAAATTCTCTTAACACACTTAATTTAAATGGAAACTGAGCATATGTACATCTTCATGGCTATGAATACTACATTTTTTATTCACAAACCTAAGCCTAATAATTCCTAAATAGAGAGATAGGAAGTTGATAAAAACTTGTTTCAGTTGAGATCGTGTCTGACAACGTGGAGCTTTTCAATGAGGCCTGGGGTGTTTGGGAGCTTGCTTGAACTTCCTCTGACCTTCTCCAATGCCTAGCTTGCCTTGAATGTGCTTGAACAAGCCTACATAACTCAACCTGTACAATCTGAAATCAAAAATGGAAAACCTTGTAAAGGGAGTTACGGTTAGTGTTTAAGGGTTGGGATAGCTTGGATAGGTTGTATGGAAGGTGTTTGAACAGGTTTGGGGCAAAACGCACGAGCAACTTGTGAGATAGAACTCAAGATGCAGATGCTGCCCTGTTTTGCCAATGGAAGGTGATTTTTTGCTATGGGAGGTTTCAGGACTCAAAGGCTTGTGTTTTAGGTTCAATACAATGTGTAAAAATTGTCTCAAAATCTTGCACAAGTTGGTTCTATCTGATGTTCAAGTTATGTGAATTTTGACATGTTTCTTGTATATGAAGCAAAAGTGGACAAGTGATGCAAAGCAGGCCTTTACAGGCTATCTATCAGCTTGCACACTATTCTATTGGCCCCTCAAGTTTATGGATTTGATTTGCTGCACAAGATATGGTTCAATGCTCAAGGGATGTGGTTTGACATAAAGCAAGATTATGACAAAAATGGTAATGTACCTTTTTCTACTTAAGGATTAATCTATTGTATAATCCTCTAATGACCAAAACAAAGCCTTAGACCAATGGATTTACATTTAATTATTGAGAATGGAATGGTTTTGAGACCTGTAATCAAGTATAAAGCAAGCTGATTAGAGTTTGCAACTTGTATCACTATGAACATGCCATGGATAAAAAGTGAGTTTTTGCCAAATTCAAGCCTTCGATTCTCCCTAACCACAAATTATTTTGGGGAGTTCTTGGACTTTTTGGAAAGCTTGCAACATGATCTACATTCCATATTTGAAATTCAATTTTATATTCCAAGTTTAACTATTTGAAAAATGGCCATGAAGATAGGTCAAAATCCTGCCTAAACTAGGGCAAAATTTCACTAAGTTAAAAGTTTCATGGACCCTTGTTCCAAAAATCATAACTTGATATCCAAGATTCTTTTGGGAAAAATTTGTGAATCAAAGTTGTAGACTTTATGGAGGACTACAACTTTCATGTTGTAAGTTTTGTTTGAATCCAATTTCATCATGGTGAAAATATTGGGCAAAGTTGGAAAAAATTAAGGAAATTTCATAACTTAGAAAAATTCTAAGTTATGAAAATTTTCAACTTTAAACCCTAATTTGCAAAATTGGGTTTCTTGATGAATAAGTTTCATGTTTTGACATATCTTAATGAAAAATTGACCCTTGGCACTTGATTTTGACTAAAAAGTCAAACTTTGACTTTTCAGTGTACAGTCAACTTTTGATCAATTGACTGGAAAATTCATTTGTCAATCCAATGCATTTGAGATCTTTTGAACCTTGTGAATAGGTAAAGATGATGCCATTGATTCCTTGAGTCCATGCTTGAACCCACTTTGCCATTGGCTAGGTGAAAAATCAGAAATTGCCCTTGTGCAGTCAAAACCCTAAAAATGACCATTTTGCCCTTTTGATGATCTGATCAAATTTCTTGAGGAGTTGTGGTCCAAACTTAATCAAATGGTTCATATGAGTCTATAATGTTGATTTGGATCAAAATTTATGAGGTTTGACTGTAAATTGGCCATGGTTGACTTTTTTCCCAATACAATTGATTTTTAGGTCAACTGTCCAATTGACTGGGCAAAAATTTGATTCAAAGCTTGAAACTTGGTAGAGGCAGTCTTGGGGATCCAAGATGAAGTATGAAAGTCATTTTGAGCATTGAAAGTCCAAAATTCCTTGTGCAAACTCAAACCCTAATTTAGGTCAACAATGCAAGAAGATGGCTTGAGCAGAGCAAACCCTAGCTTAATCTCGAGTTCAAAGAGCCTTGTGATGAGAAATGTTGAAAAATGAGAGGGAAAATTTTGGGGTACAACACCTTCCAATCACAGATCAATGACTGATCAATTCTAAACACTTAGAAAATAACATAAGTTACACTTCAAATACACATAATCATTCATTGCTTACAAGCTTTGGAATGACTGACATAACTTACAACTCAAAATACAGTCTTACTCTTTTATCAAGATGATAATCAAGAGGCTCACAATTAACACACAAACCCTAATAAAACTATACTGTAAGTTCCATACTTGTAATAGGGTTGAAGCCTTCTATTTATAACTTTCAATGGATTGGATTTGGGCTTCACATATGAAGTTGGATATGAAAGAGGCACTGCAAAATTATCTCCTCAAAGATAGGACATCAATCATTAGTTTCCTAAATTATCTCCATAATTAGAAACTAAGAATTCTCCTTGAGATCAGCTTGAATCTTTTTAATCTTCAAACTGTGTGCCATAAAGGGTAGCATAATATTTATAATATATTCTACACCTGTAACAAACTAACATATCCAACAGTCCAGCTATACAAAATCATGATGTCGAAACAAATTGCATAAGACATCACATTCGACATGTTACTCCAGTTGATAGAACATCTTATTTCAACATGTTTATGCTAAGTTATTTTTACCAAACATAATGCCAATCACAACAAAATAGAGAATTAACATTATGTGTGTTTTCTTTTCAAGACCATTGCATTCTCCATAGCCAAATTTATCTACTAACATTATTTCAGGATGTAGACAGTTGACAAGATGAAGATTGTTTTCAAAAACAATGTCCAGAGAGAGCAATTTGATATCTTAGCTAAGAGAATTATATCACCTACATGTTACCCATATTTTACTTTCCTAGTCCACCTAGGACTTGCTGACATTGTCCGCTTCATGTTTAGCTAGATGATTTGGGATAGGTTTCTAGTTGTAAAACACCTAACCTACAGAAACCCAACACTAGAGTTCCTAAGTTCATTTCGTTTCCAACCTCACATTTGACAAGGACAAGACAAAGGCTCAACTACCTTTAGACTCTTTGGCTAGGATTACAATCGTACCAGTAGAGAGTTAGCCAGACTCTCTGCATTTCAACATTGCCCCCATGCTCACACCAAAATACTTGATGATATGCAAGGTAAACTAGACCATTTCTGGGGTGGAATCACTGAGGATCTCCCACCAGATCACGAAGGAATGAATAAAACTCTTATCCATAATATTTCCATTAGGTATTTCCACATGGTCGTAGCCTAAACTTTCTTTGGAAAAGCTGAAAATCAAACAGGTGAAGCCAAGAGGAGTTACTTTTCATCCATAATATTTTCGAGGATCACCCCATAAACTATGCAACATTCCTATTGACAAATCTAAATAAGATTTCCCATCAGACCATAGATAACATATACATGGGTGGTCTAGTCACCCATATTGCCATAGCTTTAGGACTTCGCAACCAAATTGCTCACCTAGAGCCTTTCTATAGCTATAAGCTGATAGATATTGACCATTGCCTAAAGTATTGGTTAGTGAGGCAAGAGGGACCTGACCAGTTTAAACTTCTAATTAATTATGAAGTGGTCCACCATTTCACCTTACCTAACCATTAGTTCACTAATATCCATAAACAAAATAACTGGTGTTACCAATTAGAAAACCAAAACGAATGCCCAACCCCACCTAAGACTCCTCTCGCTCTTGAAAATCACCATACTCCTTATCTAGATGTGCCTTCATCACCTTCGTCCTCAGATCCTGCAGACAGACACCAGGTTGACTATGATATCAACGCTTTAAAAAGAGAAGTCATGGCCCTCCAGCATGACCTACGAGAACAAGGTGACAAACTGATCGAACAAATGGACCATCTATTCCAGGATATTTACTCGCTGATGAGAGCTCAAGGCCATTATATCCCCTGATCTGATACACACCGGGTTCTATTTTTCATTTTTCACCTTTTATTGAAACATTGAGGATAATGCTTGATTTAAGTGTGGGATATGAACTTTACTTTTTCTTGTTTTTACTTGATTTCTAGTTAAATTTATCTTGCTTTCTAGTTAGATTTATCACTTTCTAGTTTTAGTTTTATTTATTTGATTATCGAGTCATTATATGTGTTGTCGAGTCTTTATGTGTGATTTCTGTTGTTTATTGTATTTTCCTTTTTCTTGAGCCACCAGAAAAATTTTGAGAAAAATAACGAGAATACGATGCTAAACTTTTGAAAGTTTAGGCTATTATACAAGTTAAGGATAAGTTATGGAGACTTGGGAAAACACCAAAAAGATTGATATCGTCTTAACACTGTGAGTCTCCTATGCATAATCATTATGATATGACCTTGAATTCTTACCCCTAAGTTAAGTCCTTAAGTAGTTTATCTTAGCAGTCGACACCATCTTAAGCATGCTCTATGCAAATAAGCCGATGAATATAAGTTAATGATCCAAATTTTGAAATAATGAGAAATGGGGAATGCACCTTTTAAAGTTAAGTGATCCTCACTTAGTTGCATAACTCAATGGTTGTGAAACCTACAAAAATAACCCACTGCCAGTTGGTTCAGAGGTCTCTGGTGCTGAACTTGGTAGGGCAGATTATGGTCTGATCCCCCGTAACTACAGTTAGGTAAACAAAAGGGTTGTGCCGCTTTAAGTACTAGAACCTCATGCAAATAAAGAGGATCAGAGTCACTAACCGGTATCCTTGCTATGAATGTGTACGAATAACAAGCTTAATGTGATTGCACCTAAATGAAAAAGGACAAAAAATAGGATGAGTAAGTTTGGCCTAAACATAGTGATATGATGCAAATTGGTTTGTATAGGAAGGAGACTTATGATAGAAAATGGGGAATGTGTCGTTACGATATCCTTGGTTTTTGATTTAGTACCTATTGATACAACCGTGCCCAAGGTAAAGTCTATAGCCTAGAATATTTATCTGAGCACCATTGTTTTTCTTGTTAAACACAGGTTTTGCTTGAGGAAAGCAAAGGTTCAAGTGTGGGAGAGTTTGATAACGCTAAAACACATTGTATATTTGAGTCTATTTGAACATGTGTTATAAGTTATTCAACCTCTATTTCCAGTGCTATGTTGGTTTTTTGTCTGTTATTCAGGTACTTGACCATATGAGAGATATGCGTGAATAAACGAAGCAAATCATATGGAAAATGAAGAAAAGGGAAGAAATTGCACTCAATGTGTTTAACATAGAATTCTCCATGGAGAAATCCATAAGGAGAATGATGTGTCCCACTCACAAACGGCCAAAAGACTAATTCTTCCACATTTTGGGAAGGTGGCATTCGCCATCCTTTGTAAACTTCAGGCGGTTGGAAATTAGACTTGGTCTTGGTCTCCACTTCCTCCACTCCTCCCTACTTCCTTACACATGAATTCAACAACCATTTCTCACCTTTTAGGGTTTTGATAGCCTATAAATACGAGTTTTATGATATTTTACAATTCATCCAAGCTTAGTACATTCTTAAGCACTAAATGTATTGATTAAAGCTATAACTCGTCACATGTGGGTTACAACACCATTGAGCGTTGAGTTTGTATTTATTTTAGAGCATATTTACTTTGAGGTCATTTATCTTCCCGCATTTACATTCTGTTAAAGTTTAATCTTTCCGCCATTTACATTTCTTTTCAAGCTTTCCAGCAATCTACTTTGTACCAGATTCAAGTCTCCAATTGAAGAAGGTTTTATTTAATCATATTGCTTTTATTATCGTCTCTTTATTTATTTGCATGTCCTTAATTTACTTTAATTTTATATCTATCAATTGCATGTTTTGATTCTTACTTACCATGCCTATTATGTTTAATTTCATGTCAAATTCACATGCTTTATCGTTTGTTATAACCATGTCCGGCTAAATCTAAAGTGATGGAATGTGAGGATCGCTGATTCGATGGTATTGTAATTGTTGTTATTTTAGAAATACTAACGGGGATGTTTTTATTTTATAAAATTTTTCTAAACTTTATTTGATCGGTTACTACAAAAGTAGAACCGTAAATATGTCGGGTAAGAGCAGAAGTTGTCCAGTACTAAATATTAAAATTGTTTAGTTTTTGATCAATAAATATTGTGAAAGCACTTTATTAGTTAATTAGGAAAGTTTGATGTTATTAGAAAGTGATTTTTAAAACTAGTTTTGGATGCGTTTATAAGTTTAATATCCAATTGTTCGAGCGAAAGCCAAAAACCCTTTAAAATCTAATTTTCCAATCAAAACTACTTTTTATCTGAGCGAAAGAAACTAATTTCTAAAAAAGGTTTTAACTTCTTTAAATCAAAAATGCAACCAGGGAAACTTTCAACATGAAAGTTGTAGATCTCAATGAGATCTAAAACTTTGCTTTACACAACTCCTCATAGAAGTGCTTGGATTTCAAGTTATTAATCCATGAAATCATGGTCATGAAACTAAAACACTTAGTGAAATTTTGAGCATTTTTGGTCAGGATTTTGACCTAACTTCATGGCAATTTTTCACATAGTTCTAAGGGGAATTTTCAAAAGTGACCAACATAGAGGTTATAGAGGATGTTACAAGCTTTCCAAAATGTCCAAGGACTCATTGAGATCATGTTTGAGCAAGGATAATCGAAGGCATGAAGTTGGCATTTCATTCTTGAATTATAGGTCATTTCCATGATGAACAAGAATGCAAATCCATGCTAGGTTGCACAATCTTTGCTTTGCAGGCCTCAAACTTGTTTGGCACTCCATAATTAAATGTTTGCACAGCTGTAAGAAGCTTCAATCTAAGAATTCAATGCATTGCCCATGCTTAATGCCATTTTAGGAAGAAAGTGCACATTGCCATTTTGGAAATGTAACTTTTATGCACAAAATCAGTTCTTGAGCTTTGCACTTGTTTTCTTCTGATCACACACAACCTATAACCCAAAATAAACTTGTCTAAAGCCTCTAACAACTTAGCCCATGCTTGTACTTTGCCTTGAAACTATATTTCCACTTTTCTTCAAAATCAAGTAAGATAGCCATAACTCTATATCTTGCACTTCTGGCCCTCTTAAGTGCTACAACATTTTCCATACTTATGCACAAGTTGTTTGCAAACTAAGACATGATTCCAAGCCTCTAAAAACTCTCCCAAACACCCTTGTTGCATAGAACTGCTCCACTTGACAGTTTTAAGCCAAAACTCTCCATCCCCATTTCCACTTGTGCGTTTTGATTCTTAACCAACCAGACACCTTACTTACATCATACACAAGTGATCCAAGCCCATGTTTCAAGACTGTAACTCCTCCATCACTATCCACCATTTCCAAAACTGAAGCTTGTAACTTGACTTGAGTTGGGAGTTTCAGCCATCCTCCAAGCAAAGTAGGAGTTGGAACATATTCAAGGAGGTCCAGGCAAGCTACATAAATCATCAGGCCACCTTAAAGGTTGCTCAAACTCCATACACGACTCCAGATGCAAGAGGTAAGTTTTCAAACTTCTATCTCTTCATACAAGCATCATTTGATTATGATTTGTGAAGATAAGATGTAGATATCATTGCCACGAAGTTATACATATCCATAGTTTGCATTTATATGGCCTGAGCTTAGAGAATTTTGGAGTTGAAGTTTCTAAAATTTTTAGGGTTTTAATTAGGGCCGGAAAAATTCTCACTCATCTTTGACTCTTAGCTTTAGTTATTTATATGGTTGGTTTCATGGGAAGAAATGCCACAACTTTCATGTTTGTACTTTCCATTTTTGTTGAGAGATGAAGAAGTTACAGGTACTCTGGCTGGCTGAAGGTTGAAGACGAAGTACAGGCCTTGAAAGCATTATATGTTATGTATTTATCATTTCATATAAGTAAACGAATGTATATCCATCCCAGTGGTAAGGCAGCGCGCTGGTAACCAAGAGGGCGTGGGTTCAACACCCAGCGCGCTTCCTTTTGATCATTTTTTTCACATTTTTACTTTTTTGGTTTTTGTTTGCAGCGCCTGGGCCCCAAACATTAAGCCTTCATTTTTTTGCTAACTTTCTAACCCCTGGCCCTACTTCAGCACCCCCTGGTCATTTTATTTCTTTATTTCATTTTCATTTTATTTTTATTTTACTTTCATATTTTTTTGTTATTATTTTTATTACTAATATTAGTTTTTTTTATTATTAATAAAAAATCCAAAAATATTTATTTTATTATTTTTGCACTCATATTTCATTTTTCTTTATAAAAATTAAAAAGAACAAAAAAACAATTTTCTTAACAATTCAATTTCTTTCTTTTATTAATATTTAGATAATTAGGTTTAATTATTATATTATTTTCTTGTAAATTAAAATTAATTTAGAATTTAGGTTTATTTTAATTAATTAATTTTTATTTATTTTTATATTATTCTTAAAACCTTTTCATAAAAAACCCTAAAAAATCCTTTTTTTAGTTAATTTCTTTTTTTTAATTAGTTTAAGTTAATTTTATTTAATTTTTCTTAATCATTTTCTCTAATTAGGTCAAGACTAAACCCTTTCATAAAAAACCAAACAAAATCATTTCTTTTTCCATTTACATTCTTGCATTTTTATTTTTATTCAAATTTTGTACAAAATTCAATATGGTTGTAATAGTTAATTAGATTTAATTTTATTGCAAAATCCCCATTTGTAAATTTGTACACCCCCTCCCTTATTGATGTAATAGCTTAGTATTTTTATATTCCGCAGTTTAATGTTTTATATATAAATGCTAGTAAATTAGGGTTTGTATGGAAAGATCAAAATCAACAAGTTAGTAAACCCTAATACAAGACATATTGTGATACGGTGGCCAGAACCGGGACTGTTTTTAGGAATGCTGGTTTGCGTTTTGCGTTTGTGTTCGCAAAATGTCGCGGTAAGCAAGAGTCACCACCAACTTTTATTTTATCCAACAAGGAAAGGAAAAAAGCACAGAAAAAAATTCCTTTTTCGAGATATTTCTGAGTATGGGGGGTAGATTATAGAAAGGGAAGGTATTAGCACCCTTTTTATCCGTAGTTATCTACGGACTCTTAGGTACTTGCTCATCATTTTCAAAATTGCTTCTTTGTGTGTTTGTGGATTTTGAAAAGTTTTTTGTTTTGACTTCAGTTTAACTCTTGCTTCTGTCTTCAAGAGTGTAATGAAGTGTTTTTTGAAAACTTTGTTTGAAAAGGAGTGTAAGTGTGAAAAAGTTTGTTTTGTTTGAGCAAGTACTTAAGAGCTAATCTACCTACTCGAAAAAAGAATCGTTCTATGTTCGTTTCCTTTAGACAGCACTATCCCACTATTAGTGAGTAGGTAGCATCGTCGTTGGAGTTTGAGGGTCAATTCGAAAAGGGATGTACGGTCACTAAAGCAATGTTAGGACGTGTTAGTAACAACCCTAATGTCTTAGATCAATTATTCGAGGCAACCTTTCCGAGGCAACTTTGATCTTTGGACAAAAGGACGACCACTAAAGCATCCTATACTCAATGACCGTTTACCAAAGGCAACCAAGTAGGAGTGTACCCTAGGAGTGCGCATGTGCGAGTGATTCAATTTCAGATTATTATCTTTGCACATTTTAGGGTTATCTAACCATTTTAAAGTTGATCATACATTCTTTCCATGCATCCTAATATCATACATCTAACAGTTTAATATTTTGCGGAATTTAAAGTGTGGAAATTAAACTACGCTATTACAAGGCTTCGGGTATTTACATAGCCAAAAACAAACCCTTAAAAAATAAAGCGAAAAATAAAAAGTCCTAATTAACTATTACAACTTGTGGACAGTTACAATAATAGGGTAAAAATAATAAAATAAAGTGCGCGCGATGAAATTTGAATCGGGAAAGAACTAGGGTTTTGACCCTTTCTAACCTAAAAAGAAAAAAAAATGTTTTTGTTGTTTTTATGAAAAGAATTAGGTTTTCTAAATTAAATACAAAAATTAATTAGTTAATTAAATTAATTAATGAAATAATTACATAGCCTATTTTTTATGTTTTTGTTATTTTTTAAGAAAAGAAAATATAATTAAATTTGGACAAAACCCTAATTTTCTAATTATTTGTTGATTTATTTGCAAAAAGAATTAAAGTTATCTAATATTAACAACCTAATTAAATTAATTTAATTTTTGATAAAAAATAAAATCTAAACCTAATTTGTGAAAAGTATTATTTTTATGATTTTTTGATAAAAAGGAAATAATTAATTTTTGTATTAGTAAATAAAATAAATAAATAAATAAATTAAATAAAACAAAATATAAAAGAAAATAGAAAGAGAGAATGGGCCTGAAAAGTAATTTGAGGGGTGTGTGGACAGCAATTTGGGCCCAAGAGATGGAGGTCCACGTTGACCTTCAAGATCACATGCTCTGCATTGACTAGGCTCCATGGTGCTCCTCCATTGAATGGCCTTTGGATTTGGCCATCTGGCCATCTAGCAGGCTGGATGATGAGGGTGTATGATAGGCCTTGAACTTGTAAGCGCATGAGATTACCTGAAAGGAAAAAATATGAAGAAATTGGGGGGGACCTGGGATTCGAACCCAGGCCCTGATGCACTATCCAACCACTCCACTGGTAATAACAATGATAATATATGAAAAGTAAAAACATTGAGTCAGAAACGCGCGAAATTTAAACACGCCAATGGTTGTCCGCCATGCAGTTATCTTCAACCTTGCTCCGTTGGTAAAAGTCCCAGACTTTTACCTACGGACGTTTGTCCGTCACTATATCCCTGCCATTTCTCAAAATCAAGCATGAGTAAGATAAATCAAAACTAAAGCTATTAATGGCTTCGTTTGGATCTGCTGAGTTCAATGATGGCCTTTTCATGGCCCAATTTTTCCTGTAAACGGAAATCCTAAATTGAACCATAAAACCCTAGCTATGGTGAAATCCAATACAAGCCATGAAAATGCAATCAAATGTTACAGGAAGCTTGCAAACATGATGGTGATCAATAATATATCATTAATTCATCCTATCAATGTCTAAATCATGCAAACCAAATTCAAGAAATAAGCAATGTCGTGATGGACTTACAGCGCGATATAGGGCATGGAAATGCTTGATTTTGATTGGTTTTGCTTGCTTGGGATCCCAGGAAGTGATTGGAATGGTCCAAGGGTCTTGAATTGGCCTCTAAGTAGGAATTCGTGTTTGCACTTTTTCTTGATTTTTCCAAGTTTGATTCTTGATGTTGCGCCTCCTTCTAACCTTTCTTTTGGTCTGCACACGTTCTATATGTATTGAGGAGTGAATTAGGGTTGAAAACCTGGCCTCAATCTTCCTCCATCAATGTCTTTGATCTTGATTTGATTCACTTTGAATATCATTCCAAAAATAGCCTAATTCAATCTTTTTGTCCACAACATGCCTTTACACGAATTTGATCTCATGCTAGCTGGATATTAAGACCTGAATCATGTAAAAAATCTTGAGTTTTCAATATTTTGGATTTTCTATGATCTGTTTTGATTTAAATTGATTAAATTCAAATAAAAATCAAAATAAATAATAAAAACAAGATAATGACAAGTGGCAAAGGATAGGGCTCGTGGACCATGTTGCCAACTCAAAACAAGTGCAAAAGATTGGGCCCATTTGGCAAAAATTGAATTTTAGGCATAGTTGACTTTTGACAATTTTGCAAAAAAGGTCAACTTCACCAATGCATAACTTCCTCAATTTTGACTCTTTGAAGGTGTTCTTGGACTTTTTAGAAAGCTTGAGATGTCGTCTAAGCAACACTTTTGGTATCATCTCAATTTGATATTCCATGCTCATGTATGAAGCTTTGACAAAAAAGGTGTTTTTGTTGACTTTTCAAAATGACCTATAATGTCCAAATTCATAACTTCTTGTCAGTGCATATTTTAAACTTGGGAGCTGAAGATGGATTGTAGAGCACGGAATTATATTCAAAATTAGATTTGGATAGGTCATTTCTCATAAAGTATGAGAAAGTTATGCTTGGTCAAAGTTGAGTTGACTTTTCCTGCAAAACCCTAATTTAGCAACTTTTGGTTCTTGATGAATTATGAGCAATCCTTGATGAATCATGATCAAACCTTGATCAAATGATGAAATATACTTCAAAATGAGGATGTTGACCAAAAATCTTGAAGTTTGACTGTATGTGGGCCACAATTGACTTTTGCCCTAGCACAGTCGATTTTCAGGCCTTTGAGCAATTGACTGAACAAACTTTCTCTGCAAGGATTGAAACTTGACATGGATGATCTTGAGAACATATTAGGACATTGGTGATAATTTGGGATCCTTTGGACTCAAGTATCTTTATGCAACCTGAAACCCTAATTTGAGGTAAACTGCCTTAGGAGAGAGTTTGTCTGGTCAACCATTGGACTACCTTGAGCAACTTGAGAATCTTTCTTGAAATGTTTTGAGAAATATGGGAGGGAAAATTTTGGGGTACAAAAGCTGCCCCTGTTCAATCTTCTTAAACCTGAAGATTTAGATTGGCTTGTCTGTCTTTCGTGATCTGAAGGTGGAAGATGATTGAACAGTAGAGTGCCCAGAAATTTGCACTCGCATGAAGTAGTATTCGTCTTGTGATGTCAGGAATGGGCTTAAAGATGCCATTTGGAGATTGATGGCGGAGATGGGCTTAAAGATTCCATCCGAAGGAGTGTCGGTCGCATAAGAGATTCCTTAGCGAGAGCTCATATACCTATTGTTGAGGAAGATTCCGCTGGGGAATGCTGATCTCTGTCTTGAGAGAAATAGAATTTTAGGAGCTTCGGTCGTCCATTATTCTACTGGGGAATCCTCTCTGTTGAATTTTAGGAACTTCGTTCGTCCGTTATTCTACTGAGGAACCATCTCTTAGTTGAAGAGGTGAGAGTGAACTACTATCTGGTCGTAATCCAGGCTTCATAGTGATAAGATCGACTGCTATCTAGTCGTAACCCAGGCTTTACAGTGACTTACTTGGGAGATGAGATTAAACTTGCTATCCGGTCGTAATCCAGGCTTCGAAATTTCTCGATTCTTATCTAGTCGTAATCCAGGCTTCAGAATGGATTCAGTTGTTATCCGGTTGCATTCGGTCTTCAACTTGAATTTAGGGCACACTAATATCCGGTCGACTCCGGGCTTCTTAGTAATTGTCCATGTAAACCGTTATTTGGTCGAAATCCAAGCTTCACAGTGTATTGTACCGCTATCTGGTCGTAATCCAGTCTTCACGATGTTCCATACCATTATCTGGTAGAATCCAGGCTTCATGGTGTCATGTACTGCTATCTGGTCGTAATCCAGGCTTCACAAAACTTTACTTCTTATCTGGTCGAAATCCAGGCTTCAAAAGAACTTAAGTGGTTATTCGGTCGCATCCCGGCTTCCCTTTGACTGTTGGGCCTACTAATATCCGGTCGAATCTGTGCTTCATAGTAACTATCCGAGTAAACTGCTATTTGGTCGTAATCTAATCTTCACAGTGTCCCTCACTGTTATCTGGTCGTAACCCAGGCTTCAGTGTCTTTTACCGCTATCTGGTCGTAATCCAGGCTTCGCGACGTCTCATACCATTATCTGGTCGAAATCCAGGCTTCATGGTGTTTAGAGGAATCAAGATACTATCTGGTCGAGTCCGGGCTTCATAACTTGTACTAAAGATATACCACTATCTGGTCGTAATCCAGGCTTCATAGTATTCTTGGTTGCTATCTGGTCGTAATCCAGGCTTCACAATGTCTTCTACCATTATCTGGTCGTAATCCAGGCTTCATGGTCTTGTATTGCTATCTGGTCGTAATCCAGGCTTCACAATAACTTGTTGAGCTGTTATCCGGTTGTAATCCGGGCTTCACGGCTGGTGTTTATGATGTACCACTATCTGGTCAAATCCAGGCTTCATGGAAACTTGCTGAGCTGCTATCCGGTTGTAATTTGGGCTTCACGGCTCGCTGGGGATTAAACTATTATCTGATCGAATCCGGGCTTCATAGCTTGCTTTTAAGAGACACCACTATCTGGTCGTAATCCAGGCTTCAAGGCATTCTGATACTGTTATTCGGTCGTTCTCCGGGCTTCACAATATGCTGTAGAAATCAAGATATTATCCGGTCGTACCCGGGCTTCATAGCTTGAGTTTTGTGAGAATTTGATTGTATTTTTCCTGAAAGGTAAAGGTTAGTCGTATGTAATGCATGACATGTATCAAGCAATGATGTTCTCAAAATAAATGAGATTGTGATGTATGATGTGTATGCACATGTCATGATGTATGGACATGCAATATTTTATATGATATTCTCTAGCTGGGGAAAATAAATCTCAGATCGCTGCAGGAGAGAAGAGTCGAATTCTTCGTTTTCGCTGGGGATAGTGAATGAAGATGATTGTGAGCATAATCCTGTAGGAGAGAATAACTCTGCTGGGGAATAATCTAACGAGGAAATGACTCTGGGGAAGAGATACTCTGCTAGAGGATCTGTTGATTTGGAGAAATAAACCCAGCTGGGGATGAATTACCGTTGCTGGCGAAGATGAACTCTGTTGGGGATTGAGTTTCTGTTTGTGAAAGAAATGAACTTCGCTGGGGATAATCTTTTAGTGGCGACTTCACTGGGGATAATCTTCCAGACTCTACCGGAGATAGTCTTCTAGACTCCACTGGGGATAATTTTCCAGACTCCGCTGGGGAAAATCTTCCAGTGCTAGTGATAGATAAACTCTGCTTGGGGAGAATCTTAACGACTCATTCGCGATTGCGAACCTTAGCTGGGGAGAATCAACACCGTTGTCCTTTTCTTACTCTGCAGGGAGTGAATGTATTTTTAATCATATTCTTCAGCTAGGTCTATCCCTGTACCTGATGAATAGAGCAACTATAAGGCTTGGACATTTCTTGTTTGCCCCTGTTTCTGATATTACAAGTAATCGTCTTTTGTTTCGCATGTAAATATTTATGAGCAGCAATTATTGTCAAATGCATATATAAAAAATGAACATTGGATGTTCTTGCAAAACAAAACAGAAAAAGGAAAACAATTTGAAATTTCTTTGTGAAGATAAATTGTATTGATTTTGAAGTTTGACCTGTAAATAGGCGTTTTTGTATAAGAGGTTGGCGTCCTAGTAAGAGAACGCCGTCGAATGATAGAATTTACACAATTTGTAAAAAACAAAGAAAAACAGCTATGTGAACAATCCTACTGGGTTCCAACTCTGCTATTTCCTTTATATCCTCGAGCATCTCATCACTTTGCTACTTGGTTGAAGGTAGATCAGATTGATTAGTTTCGTCCGAGCTTGATAGTCGATACTGAAGTCTGGTTGCAAGATGATCCAATGAGACATAGTGTTACTCTTTGATCCCTAATTTTTGCCTGGACCGCCCTTTCGGGTTTTTAGTCCACCGGGATACCCTTTTTTGCCAAGCCGCCTTTTCAGGTTTTCGACTTGCCGGGTGTACAGTTTTTTCATTTTTATCCCTTATTTTTTCCCGAACCCTTTTGGTTTGCCGGGAAGCCCTTATTTTTGCCAAGGCCAGTCAACCTAGCGGGTCTTTGATTATGTGTAGTATTTTTACACTATGTCTGCATTGACGGGGTGAGGAAGGTCGTCACCATCCATGGTGGTTAGAATCATAGCTCCTCGTGAGAAAATGTTATTAACCATAAATGGCCCTTCGTACGTAGGGGTCCATTTGCCCCTGGGATCACCTTGAGGTAGTATGATGCGTTTAATGACCAGATCCCCGACTTGATACTCTTGTCATCTGACTTTCTTGTTAAATGCCTTAATCATCCGCTTTTGATACGTCTGACCATGACAAATAGCAGTAAGTCTTTATTCGTTGATTAAATTTAGCTGATCAAGTCGGGTTTGAATCCAGTCATCTTCTCTCAAACCTACATCCTTCATAATTCGAAGAGAGGGTATCTGAACTTCAATGGGCAAGACTGCCTCCATTCCATATACCAAGGAATAGGGTGTTGCCCCTGTTGATGTTCGCGCTGAGGTACGGTACCCATGAAGAGCAAACGGTAACATCTCATGCCAATATTTGTATGTCACCATCATCTTCTGCACAATCTTCTTGATGTTCTTATTAGCCGCTTCAACATCCCCATTCATCTTCGGTCGGTAGGGAGAAGAGTTGTGATGCTGTATCTTGAACTGCTTGCAGAGCTCGATGATCATCGTATTGTTTAGATTTGTACCATTGTCCGTAATGATCCTCTCTGGTACACCATATCGACAGATCAGATTGTGCCGAATGAACCGCACCACGACGTTCTTAGTCACCATAGCAAAGGAAGTTGCCTCAACCCACTTCGTGAAATAATCAATCGCTACCAGGATGAAACGATGCCCGTTAGACGCCGTAGGTCTGATCTCGCCAATCATATTGATGCCCCACATTGCAAAAGGCCAAGGAGTTGTCAAGATATTCAAAGGAACTGGAGGTATGTGCACCTTATCAGCATAGACTTGGCACTTGTGACAGGTCCGAGAATGCTGATAACAGTCGGCTTCCATAGTAGACCAATAATATCCTGCCTGTAGGATTTTCTTTGCCATGGTGTGTCCACTGGAATGAGTTCTGAAAGTACCTTCATGTAACTCTGCCATAATCCTTTCTGCCTCGTCTTTATCCACACATTGCAGTAAGGTCGAATCATGATTATGCTTGTAAAGAATACCATTACTGATGAAGAACTTCGCCGTGAATCTCCTCAGAAACTTTTTATCATTAACAGATGCACCCTCGGGGTATTCCTGAGCCTCAAGATACCTCTTTACCTCATGAAACCAGGGTTTATCTGCTACCTCATCAGTCTCGATGTCACAATAATATGCGGGTTCATCCAACCTATCGATGGTAATCCGGGGAGCCTCATTGTCCCACCTGACCTTGAACATAGAAGACATAGTAGCTAGCGCGTCCGCCAACTGGTTCTCCTCTCTGGGGAAATGTTCAAAGGTTATCTCTTTGAAGTGTGGAAGAAATGTCAATACATACTTTTTGTAAGGAATGAGATTTGGGTGTTTCGTATCCCACTCACCTTTGATCTGACTGATCACGAGAGCGGAATCTCCGAACACACTCAAGAACTTAATCCTTAGGTCAATAGTTGCTCGAAGGCCCAGGATGCACGCTTCATACTCCGCCATGTTGTTGGTGCAGTTAAAACATAATCGGGCGGTGAATGGAGTATGACAACCTTCAGGAGATATGATCACGGCGCCAATGCCATTACCCAAAGCGTTTGAAGCTCCATCAAAGTACATAGACCATCGGGGTCCTTCCTCAGGTCCTTCATCCGGTCCAGGTTCTTCACAGTCGATCACCAACATGATATTCTCATCCGGGAATTCGAAGTTCATAGACTGGTAATCATCTACAGCCTGATGCGCCAAATGATTTGTCAACACACTTCCCTTGATTTCTTTTTGGGTTGGGTATTGGATGTCATACTCAGTCAGGATCATCTTCCATCTTGCTATTCTTCCGAATAAGGCAGACTTTTCAAAGATATACTTGATTGGATCCATCTTTGATATCAATAGAGTAGTGTGAGTCAGCATATACTGTCTCAGCCGGCGAGCAGCCCATGCCAAAGCGTAACAAGTTTTCTCAAGTAGTGAGTATCGGGTCTCACAGTCGGTAAAAGTTTTGCTAAGGTAGTAAATAACATGCTCTTTTCGGCCAGGCTCGTCATGCTGCCCCAGTACGCACGCCATTGAATTATCGAGTAGTGTCAAGTATAAGATCAAGGGTCTTCTTTCAACTGGAGGCATCAGAATAGGTGGCTCTTGGAGATATTCTTTGATCCTTTCGAAAGCGGCTTGACATTCATCATTCCATCTTACCACTTGATTTTTCTTCAGCAACTTGAAGATTGGCTCACAAGTAGCAGTCAAATGTGAAATGAACTGGGCAATGTAATTCAACCGTCCAAAAAAGCCTCTAACCTCTTTTTTCGTTCGGGGAGCTGGAATCTCCTGTATAGCCTTCACCTTTGCAGGATCCACTTGAATACCTTTATCACTAATGACGAAACCCAGCAGCTTACCAGACCTCACCCTGAAGGTGCACTTGTTCGGGTTTAACCTCAGCTTGTACAACTTCAACCTGTCAAACAACTTCTGAAGATGGTCAAGGTGTTCTTCCTCAGTCTGATACCTTGCAATCATGTCGTCAACATATACCTCGATCTCATGATGAATCATGTCGTGGAACAAAGCGACCATGGCGCGCTGATACGTTGCCCCAGCATTCTTCAATCCGAAAGGCATGACTTTGTAGCAAAAGGTACCCCACTGTGTAACGAACATTGTCTTCTCCATGTCTTCGGGAGCCATCTTAATCTGATTGTAACCAGAAAAACCATCCATAAAGGAGAAGACCTTATGTTGTGTGGTGTTGTCAACCAGAACATCGATATGAGGCAGAGGGAAATCATCTTTGGGACTCGCCCTATTCAGATCCCTATAGTCCACACACATACGGACTTTACCATCTTTCTTCGGCACCGGAACCACGTTGGCAACCCACTGTGGGTAAGAAGTAACTGCTAAAAAACCGGCATCAAACTGTTTCATAACCTCAGCTTTGATTTTCTCAGACATCTCTGGGCGCATACGGCGAACCTTCTGCTTCACTGGAGGATAGTCTTCTGTGGTTAGCAAGCGGTGCACCACAATATCGGTATCCAACCCAGGCATATCCTCATAAGACCAGGCAAAGATCTCAACATATTCACGCAGCATCTGTATCAACCGTTGCCTAACACTAAACTCCAGATTTGCACCGATCTTGACCTCTTTCCTGTCTTCCTTGGTACCCAAATTTACTGATTCCACTGGCCCTTCATGAGGCTGTATGGCCCTCTCTTCCTGTAGTAACAATCTAGCAAGTTCCCCAGGCACTTCACAATCATCCTCACCTTCGTCCTCGGCTTGGTTAATCGGATTTTAGAAGTCATAATTGGCAGTAGCAGAATTGTTATCAATGGGATCCAGAGTGGATGTGGATCTGCATTATGATATGTGAGTGTGTGTAAGACAATAGCTGTTTTATAAAGTGTGAGATAGAAAGGAAAAAAACAAGGAGCGCAAAATTTGAAATGCAAGAAAACGTCCAATGCTTTATTGATGATATATGAAAATGACAAATAATAAGCCCTCACAAACAAAACCAAGGTGCCTCGGGCAAGGCATCGGGATGTAAAGTTTCAAATTGTCTGTTACAAATCTCAAAACAAAAGTCTATTACTGTGTAATAAAAGATACAGGCACGAAGTCCTTCTCCGTCCAGTTGTTCAAGCCACCGTTGGTAGTCGGGTAAATCCGACCGTCGATATCTGACTCTTCTTCATCATCTTCAATTGCATTCACTCCCGGATTACTGATGCACAGAGGAGGTCTTCCAATCCGTGCGCGCCGAACAGCCCTTTGAGCCTCTGCAGTAAAGCCTAAACCAAAATTGTCAGTTTTGTGTGCGAAGTCAGGGAGTTGTCCCAATTTGCATACCCACCTTGATTAATAACAACCATGGCATCCTTTAGGGAAGCCATCTTCATTGGAGGTTTGTCAGTAGCAACTTCAGTCGACGCCAAAGTCTGGGGAACCTCTTCAAAGTTTTGACACAGGGTTTCAATGAACTCCCCATCCATCTTCACATAGCAAAAGGAATCAAGATGGCTCACCATGTACTCCTCCTCACCTTGTACCATAACAATCTTCCCTTTTACTGGATATTTCAACATCTGATGGAGCGTAGAAGTCACTGCCCCAACCTTATGAATCCAAGGGCGACCCAAAAAGCAAGAATAAGATGGTCGGATATCCATCACATAGAAAGTAGATGCAAAAGTCTGAGAGCCAACTTTAATAGGGACATCCACCTCCCCGTGCACCATCCTTTTCGACCCATCGAAAGCTCTAACCACAATATTACTCGGCTTCATAATCAAACCTTCATAGTCCAAACGGTCTAGTGCTTTCTTTGGTAAAACATTCAATGAGGACCCAGTATCCACCAGTACATGGGCCAGAGTAGTGCCCCTGCACTCGATTGAGACGTGCAGAGCATCATTGTGATTTCTTCCTTTAGAGGTCAGATCCGCGTCTGAGAAACCCAACCCGTTGTCGGCAGTTAAACTAGCTACACAGTCCTTGAATTGGTCACTAGAAGTTTCCTGCCGCACATGCGCAATTTTGAGGAAAGCAATTAAAGCCTTTGCATGGGCTTCCGAACACAATAACAAAGATAACATGGAGATCTTTGATGGGGTCTGCCCCAGCTGGTCAACTATGTTATAGTCGCTCTTCTTGATAATTTTCAGAATTTCCTCTATCTCATGTTTAGAGGTTTCTAAAATGATCTTCTTAGGCGCCTCCATCCGGGCAGGCTCACCTGTAATCTCTTTGCCCCGAGTGTCAGATGACTCGGCGACAGGGGTGATAATTGGAGTAAGAATTGGAACAGTAGTTGACGTACTGGAAAATGGAATGGCAATAGGATTTTGAACAGTCGGGGGGGAAATCTCAAGAGAGAAGAGTCTTCCACTTCGGGTGACCTTGCTAGACCCGACAATATTGCTGATATCAGTATCATCCTCTTTAATCTTTAAGTCTTGCTTAACCCCGTGGTAATACACATCGGCCCCATAGTGCCAAGGGACAGCCTTATCCGAAGTGTATGTGTTGTACCCCAAAATTTGCCCTCCCATATTTCTCAAAATATTGCAAGAAAGATCCTCAAGTTGCTCAAGGTAGTCCAAGGGTTGGTCAGACAAACCCTCTCCTAAGGCAGTCTACTTCAAATTAGGGTTTCATGTTGCATCAAGATACTTGAGTCCAAGTGATTCCAAGTGCTCACCAATGTCCTAATATGTTCTCAATATCATCCATGTCAAGTTTCAAGCCTTGCAGAGAAAGTTTGCTCAGTCAATTGCTCAAAGGTCCAAAAATCGACTGTGCTAGGGCAAAAGTCAACTGTGACCCATATACAGTCAAACTTCAAGATTTTTGGTCAACATTCTCATTTTGAAGGATATTTCATCATTTGATCAAGGTTTTATCATGATTCATCAAGGATTGCTTATAATTCGTCAAGACTCAAAAGTTGCTAAATTAGGGTTTTGCAGGAAAAGTCAACTCAACTTTGACCAATAATAACTTTCTCATACTTTATGATATATGACCCATCCAAAGCTAATTTTTAAGAGGATGCAATTCCCTACAATCCATATTCAGCTCCCAAGTTCAAAATATGCACTCACAAGAAGTTATGAATTTGGACATTATAGGTCATTTTGAAAAGTCAACAAAAACACCTTTTTTGTTAAAGCTTCATACATGAGCATGGAATATCAAAATGTGATGAGACAAAAACTGTTGCTTATAGGACATCTTAATATTTCTAAAAAGTCCAAGAACACCTCCAAAGAGTCAAAATTGAGGGAGTTATGCATTGTTGAAGTTGACCTTTTTTGCAAAATTGTCAAAAATCAACTATCCCCAAAACTTCAAATTTTGCCAAATGGGACCAATCTTTTTCACTTATTTTGAGTTGGAAACATAACCCACGTGCTATAGCTTTTCCCACTTGTCCATGTCTTATTTTTATTAATTATTTTGATTTTTATTTGAATTAATTTGATTTAAATCAAAATAAATCAAATAAAAATCCAAAACATTGATAACCAAGGATTTTGTGATTATTTCAGGCTTCATTATACAGCTAGCATCATTCAAACTCATGCCAAGCCTTAGAGTGTACAAAAAGATTGAAAAAAGGCCAAGTTTGGAAGGTTTTCAAAAGCAAATCAAATCAATATCAAAAGCATTGAAGAAGGAAGATTTGGACACAATTTGCAACCCTAATCCCTTCACTAATACATAAGGATTGCGTGAAGATCAAAAAGAAGGTTGGAAACAGGCGCTAGAACAAGAATCAAAATTTGAAAAAACAAGCAAAAAGTGTGAGATCGAATGGTGGTTAGAGGCATCCTCAAGGCTTGTTATCGGTCCCAATCGTTTCCTGGCACTCTCAGAAACCTAAAGCAATCGAAATCAGGCGTTTTCAAGCCCTCCCACGAACTGTAAATCCGTAACGGTATCATCATATTATTGAATTCGAATAGCCTTATTCTTGCATCCATAGTGTAAATTAATGGCATATTCTTAACCTATGAAGCATTTGCAAACTTTTGGCATTACACAATTTCATTTATATGGCTTGTGCTGTAACTCACCATTGTTAGGTTTTCAAGCTTGGTTTTAGGTCTTTCAATTTCAGGAACAATTGGCCTTGGTATTGGGTATGGCTATGCTCAGAAGAAGGAGACGGTTCTAACCATGGCCTTGGTGGTCGTTTACATTGCCTGTACGTGATTTTGAGGATGGGCATGGTTATAGTGACGGACATTGTCCGTGGGTATAGGTCCCAAAATTTTTAGCCACAGTGCAGGGAAGAAGAAGCAGGCGTGTCACTCCCCCATAGGCCAATTCAAATTCCAGCGCGTTTTTTATTTTATTTTCCATTATATTTTGTTTTCTTATATTATTATTATTTTGCGATTTGATAACAATAAAAACAAAATAGCCCAGTGGTTGCCACGCAGGTTTTCAAGGCATTAGAGGCTGGAGGTCAGGGGTTGGATCCCTGCCTCCAGCATTTGTTATTTTCTCATTTATTTTCAGGAGATCCAATGCACGGTTGATCCTGACGTCCACCATACTCCTTCTTTATCAGTGCGCCAGATGGCCAAATCTGGTGGCCACCATTGCAAGCGCACCATAGGCCAAGTCAAACATGCCACACTGGATGGCAAAAGTCAGCGTGGACCTTCTCATATTGGGCCCAGGAATCTGCTTTCCACACCTCCCAAAAATGTTGTTCAGGCCCATTTTTCTTATTCCTTTTTCTTTTTACATTTTATTTAATTATTTCATTTTAATTATTTTACTAACCAAAAACAATTTTCTTTTTATCAAAAAAATCACAAACAATATTTTATGATAAATTAAATTTAGGATATTTATTTTTTAGTAAAAAAAATCAATTAATTTAATTAGGTTATTTTTTAGATAACTTTAATTTATTTTGCAAATAATTTAAAATCAATTAGAATAAATAGGATTTATACTAACTTAATTATTTTATTTTCTTCCTAAAATAACAAAAATCCAAAAAATAGGTCTTAATTATTTTTCATTAATTAATTTAATAACTAATTAATTTAGCTTTTAATTTCAAGACTTAATTTCTTTTTTTTAAAAATATTAAAAACAACAAAAAAACATTTTCTTTTAATTAGGAGGATCAAAACCCTAGTTTTCGCATTCGATCTAACTTTCTCGCGCGCTTTATTTTTGCCCAAATTATTGTATCTGCTCCCGGTTTGCAATAATTTTAATTAGAACATTTATTTACTTTTACCGCTTTAAATTTCAAAGGGTTTGTTTTTGGCTATGTAAATACCTGAAGCCTTGTAATAGTTAGTTTAAATTCCGCACTTTAATTTCTGCAAATATTCAACTGTTATATGTTTGATAATTGGGTTTGTATGACAAGAATGTATGGCTAAATTTAAAACAAGTTAGATCACCCTTAATTGTGCAAAGATAAAAATAACTGAAATCAACATATTCTCACATGCGCACTCCTAGGGTACACTCCCACTTGGTTGCCTTCGTAAACGGTTATTGAGTATAGGTTGTTTTAGAGGTCGCCCTCTTGTCTAAAAGATCATAGTTGCCTCGGAAAGGTTGCCTCGGAATTGTTGCCTCGGATAAATGATCTAAGACATTAGGGTTTCCACTAAGACGTCCTAACGTTACTTTAGTGACCATATGTCCCTCTTTCGAATTGACCCTTAAACTCCAACGACGGTGCTACCTACTCACTAATAGTGGGATAGCGTTGTCTAAAGGAAATAAATATAGAACGATTCCTTTTTCGAGTAGGTAGATTAGTTCTTAAGTACTTGCTCAAATAAAACAAAACTTTTTTCACACTTACACTTTTACGAACAAGTTTTCAAAAACACTTCATTACACTCTTGAGGACAGAAGCAAGAGTTAAATTGAAGTTAAAACAAAAACTTTTCAAAACCCACAAACACAAAGAAAACAATTTTGAAAACAATGAGCAAGTACCTAAGGGCCTGTGGATAACCACGGATAGAAAGGGTGCTAATACCTTCCCTTTCTACAATCTACCCCCCATACTCAGAAATATCTCAAAAAAGGAATTTTTCTGTGCTTTTTTCCTTTCCTTGTTGGATAAAATAAAAGTCGGTGGTGACTCTTGCTTACCGCAACATTTTGCAAAAACAAACACAAAACGCAAACCAGCATTCCAAAAAATAGTCAATTCTTCCACCGTATCACAGAACTGGCGACTCTGCTGGGGTATAAATAAGTGGGTGTACCTTAGGAATAGTTCATATTGTTTTCAATTGTTTGATCTGTTTGCTTTATCTTTGTGGGTTTGAATTGGAGTTACTATAGATCCTAACCCGAATCTGGGGAATACCTTTTAGGTAAGTAGCAATAGACTGTGAGGGAACTGTACAGCATACACCGATACGGTTGAAGCAGTAGCTACATTGGTGTGACACTTTAGTTTGTACCGATATCCCTTGTGGTGGAACAAGGAGAATATGGGGCTGCTAAGGGGTCATTAAGCACCAACTGACCTTAGAACCTATAATCGACCAACTTGGCCATAGAAAAGTAGCAGTATGCTACACTCATTGAGACCAAACTCTCGCGATGATTCCGGCCGCAAGAAAAGGTTGCTAAACTGGAATTATGACCAATCGAGGGTGGTCAGTGATATTGAGATCCTCTAGAACCCGGTTACTATTACCAGGACAGGTTGAACCAACTAAACTGAAAGAGGGTAGTACCTAAACTCCTTGCCAGCCTGAAATCTAAGGGCTAATGTGTGACTTGTTTTCTCTTACCATGTTTGCTATCTATGAATACCTGTGGTGTGTTTCTATCATGACATCATGCATCATGACATTGCATGCATATTGCATTGGACTAACCATTTCAAAGACCAATGGGATTCATCTTTGTTCTGTTTTGCAGATCATGGCATCTATGCGTAGAAACACTATTCGAATCAGCTTTGTACAGATTCCTACTCAGCTTAGAGATTTGGTTTCCAAGGTTCCTGACACTTCCTCTTTTGACAGAAGACATGGTCACCTCCTCAGTCTAGTCACTTCCAAGTTGGATGAACAGATGATGAGCGTCTTATTCCAGTTCTTTGATCCATTATACCACTGCTTTACCTTCCCGGACTATCAGTTGGTCCCTACCTTGGAGGAGTTCTCTGATCTACTCGGCATCTCTATTCTAGAGCAGACCCCATTTACAGGTTTGGAGACAGCTCCTAGGCCCGAAGATATTGCTTCAGCCCTCCATCTTACAAGGGTTGACGTGGTGTATAATTGGGAAACTCGGAGTGGGACAAAAGGCTTCTTGGCTAAGTTCTTGGTTGATCAGGCTAATCAGTTCTGGGACAGTTTAGACTTTCAGGCGTTTGAAGACATACTGGCTCTTCTCATTTATGGTCTAGTTCTATTCCCTAATTCAGATTCTTTTGTCGATGTGAATGCAGTGAAGATTTTCATGTCCCGTAATCCAGTGCCCACTCTCTTAGGTGATATCCTGCACACTCTTTATGCCTGTACTGCTCGGAAACGGGGAACCCTTATGTGTTGTGCACCATTGCTAACGAGGTGGTTTATTTCTCACCTCCCTAAATCTGTTTTGAAGAACGAGGAAGGCATGGGTTGGGCCTACCAGATTATGTCCCTTGCTCACACGGACATCATCTGGAGTACTAAAGACATGGAAGAAGTATCTATTATTGATCGCTGTGGGGAATACCCCAATGTTCCATTGCTTGGAATTCGAGGAGGGATCACCTATAATCCTTGTTTGGCCTTACGACAGTTTGGGCGAGCTAGGAGGGATGGACTTCATGAGTTGCTGCTTCCAAGCATTGTCTTTGACTTCCAGGGAGATGTTGAGGGACATCGCCGCAGATTCATACGAGCCTGGGATAAGTTCAACAGGTCTGATCTGAATGAGCTAGGCATGAAGACTTCTCTCCCAATTCCACAGTATCTCCGGTGGGTTCGAGCCCGCGCTCAAAAGCTGGGGATGTCGTATGAAGCTGTCTTGCTGGTAATTGTTGAGAGTACTGATGAAGAAGGGGTTCCTCCTACCATCCTCCATCCATACATGCCTACTGACATTGGGGAATTAAAGAGGTCTTAGATCCAGCTAAGGGAAGAACGGGATACTTACAGAGAAAAGTATCATGAGCAGGAGCGGAAGATTCTGAAGCTTACAAGGCAGCTGGAAAATGAGAAGGTCCTCAACGACTATGTCAGCACCAAAGGAAAACGACCATGGGAGCGCTGATTGTCTTTTATTGTTTTTAGCTTAGATTTGCTTTCAGTATTTCTTTTCGTAACGCCTTAAAGGCATCTGTTAAACATTTATTTCAAGTTCTTTATCTAATAAAAGTGTGTTTCATTTTGGTTTACAAATTTGAATCTCCAAAGTCTTTGAAATCATATCATACGCATTCCATTCCCATACAACTCATTACAGGTACCCTTACAGGTTTCTCATCTTCTTCGCTGTTTATTTCAGCAATCATGTCTTCTGAAACATCAACTGATCAAGCTATCAAGTCTCTGCAAGCTCAAAATGCTCAGTTCTAGGAAATGTTCATGAAATTGGCCAAGGGTCAGCAATATCTTAAGACTCTTATCTTGAAGGATAAGAAGAAGAAGAAGAAGAAGAAGACGGTCCTCCTGAATATGGGTCACAGGTTTGGGAACAGATTAAGACAGGATGTTGATTTATCTCACTCATCTGGAGGGGGAGAGAATCAGGAAGAAATGAGGGCTCCTAGCCCTGTGGCTTCTGACAATGAGACTTACTTTGATGAAGACCAGTATCCTCCTGCTGATTACAGGTATAAGCAACTTGAAGACCGGTTAAACGCAATGGAGGTCCAGAAGGTACCTGGGATGGACTTTGGAGATTTGGGTTTGGCATCTGGGGTGGTGATTCCCCACAAGTTTAAAGCACCAGTCTTTGTTAAGTACGACGGGGTCTCCTACCCAAAGCTACACCTCCACTCGTATGTTAGAAAGATTTAACCATACACTGCCGATAAGAACCTCTGGATTCATTTCTTTCAAGATAGTATTTCAGGGACTCAACTTGAATGGTTCTACCAACTGGAAGGAGCTAACGTCCGTAACTGGGAGGACCTTGCCTCTGCTTTTTACAAGCAATACCAGTACAATGTCGACCTCGCTCCCACGCGTACCCAACTTCAAGGTATGTCTATGGGTGCGAGCGAAGGTTTTAAGGACTACGCTCAGAAATGGAGGGATCTTGCAGGAAGAGTACAACCCCATCTGGCTGACAGGGAGTTAGTGGATATGTTTCTGGGGACTTTGTCTGGTCCGTATTTTAATCATCTGATTGGGAGTTCATCTTCTGGTTTCACTGAGCTAATAATGACTGGGGAAAGAGTCGAAGCCAGTATCAAGACTAGCAAGATACAGAAGGGTGCTTCGTCAAGCACATAAAAGAAGCCCTTCAAGAAGGAGTCTAGTGCCGTTTACAGCTCAAAGAGCCAAAACAGACCTGAGCGCCGCCAAGCAGTTAATGCGGTGGTTATATCAAGGCCTGTTGTTGCCCCACAACGCAATAATTAGCCAAGAGCAGAGAGGCCGCAGAGACAATTCACTCGGCTCAGTATGACCCTGTCTCAAATTCTGCCACAGTTGTTGAAGACCAACTTGGTGACTCTGAGGGAAGCCCCGAAGAATCCCAATACTATATCACTGCTGTATAATCCGAACGCCCGCTGTGCTTTTCACTCCGATAGCCCGGGGCATGATACGAATAACTGTTGGGTCTTGAAGAATAAGGTACAAGATCTGATTGAGGCTAAGGAAATCGAGTTTGAAGCGTCGAAAAAGCCTAATGTCATAACGGATCCTATGCCAAAACATGACGCGATAGTGAATGCTATTGGGTATGATGAAGAAGAGTTTGATATTGACAGCTGGATTTACCCGATTACCGACGGTGGATTGATCAATTGGACAGCAAAAGATTTTATGTCTGTCTCTTTTATTACCCAGTAATGAGACTTTTGTTTTGAGTTTGTAACAGACAATTTTAAACTTTACGGCCCGGTGTCTTACCCGAGGCACTGTGGCTTTGTTTGTGAGGGCTTTATATTTGTCATCTCCATATATCATTAATAAAAGCATTGGACGTTTTCTTGCGTTACGAATTTTGCGCTCCTTGTTTTTATTTTTCTATCTTGCAAAATAGCTATTTGTCTCACACACACTCGCATATACAGGTCTACATCCACTCTGGATCTCACTGGTAACGACTCTGCTACTGCCAGTTATGACTTCGAAAGTCCGATCAACCAAGCCGAAGACGAAGGTGAGGATGATTGTGAAGTGCCTGGTGAACTTGCTAGACTGTTACTTCAGGAAGAGAGGGCCATACAGCCGCATGAAGAGCCAATGGAAACAGTAAATCTGGGTACAGAGGTAGATAAGAAAGAGGTCAAGATCGGTGCAAATTTGGAGCCTAGTGTTAAGCAACGGTTGATTCAGATGCTGCGTGACTACGTTGAGATCTTTGCCTAGTCTTATGAAGATATGCCTAGGTTGGATACCGATATTGTGGTTCACCACCTGCCTACCAAGGAAGACTGTCCTCCAGTGAAACAGAAAGTTCGTCGAATGCACCGAGAGATGTCCGAGAAAATCAAGGTTGAAGTTATGAAACAGTTTGACGTTGGTTTTCTAGCAGTTACTTCTTACCCGCAGTGGGTTTCCAACGTGGTTACGGTGCCGAAGAAATATGGTAAGGTTCGAATGTGCGTCGACTATAGGGATCTGAACAGGGCGAGCCCCAAGGATGATTTCCCTCTACCTCATATCGATGTTTTGGTTTACAACACCGCACAGCATAGAGTCTTCTCCTTTATGGATGGTTTCTCCGGTTACAATCAGATTAAAATGGCTCCCGAAGACATGGAGAAGACAACGTTCGTCACGCAGTGGGGTACCTTTTTCTACAAAGTCATGCCTTTCAGATTGAAGAATGATGGGGCAACATATCAGCGTGCCATGGTCGCTTTATTCCACGACATGATCCATCATGAGATTGAGGTATATGTTGATGACATGATTGCGAGGTCCCAGACTGAAGAAGAATATCTTGACCACCTTCAGAAGCTATTTGATAGGTTGAAGTTGTACAAGCTGAGGTTAAACCCGAACAAGTGCACCTTCGGGGTGAGGTCCGGTAAGTTGATGGGTTTCATGGTAAGCGATAAAGGTATTCAGGTGGATCCTGCAAAGGTGAAGGCTATACAGGAAATGCCAGCTCCCCGAACAGAAAAAGAAGTCAGAGGCTTTCTGGGACGTTTGAACTATATTGCCTGATTCATCTCACACCTGACTGCTACTTGTGAGCCAATCTTCAAGCTACTGAAGAAAGATCAAGTGGTAAGATGGAATGATGAATTTCAGGCCGCTTTTGAAAGGATCAAGGAATATCTCCAAGAGCCACCCATTCTGATGCCTCCAGTTGCAGGGAGACCTTTGATCTTATACTTGACAGTACTCGACAATTCAATGGGGTGTGTGCTGGGGCAGCATGACGAGTCTGGCCGAAAAGAGCATGCTATTTATTACCTTAGCAAAAAGTTTACCGACTGCGAGACCCGATACTCGTTGCTTGAGAAAATTTGTTGCGCTTTGGCACGGGTTGCTCGCCGGATGAGACAGTATATGCTGACTCACACTACTCTATTGATATCAAAGATGGATCCAATCAAGTATATCTTCGAGAAACCTGCATTGTCCGGAAGAATAGCAAGATGGCAGATGATCTTGATTGAGTATGACATCCAATACACGACCCAAAAGGCAATTAAGGGAAGTGTGTTGGCAGATCATTTGGCACATCAGGAAGTGGATGATTACCAGTCTATGAACTTCGAGTTCCCGGATGAGAATATCATGATAGTGACCGACTGTGAAGAACCTGGACCGAATGAAGGACCTGAGGAGGGATCCCGATGGTCTATGTGCTTTGATAGAGCTTCAAACGCTTTGAGTAATGGCATTGGCACCGTGATCATATCTCCTAAAGGCTCTCATACTCCATTTACCGCCCGACTATGTTTCAACTGCACTAACAATATGGTGGAGTATGAAGCGTGCATCTTAGGTCTCCAAGCAGCAATTGACCTAAGGATTAAGTTCTTAAGTGTATTTGGAGATTTTGCTCTCGTGATCAGTCAGATCAAAGTCGAGTGGGATACGAAACACCCAAATCTTATTCCTTACAAAGAGTATGTGTTGACGTTGCTTCCACATTTCGAGGAGATAACCTTTGAACACTTCCCTAAAGAGGAGAATCAGTTGGCGGACGCGCTAGCTACGATGTCTTATATGTTCAAAGTCAATTGGGACAACGAGGCTCCCTGGATTACCATTGAAAGGTTGGATGAACCTACACATTGCTGTGACATTGAGACTGAAGAAGTAACAGATAAACCCTGGTTCCATGAGGTGAAGAGGTACCTTGAGGCTCAGGAGTACCCCGAGGGTGCATCTGTTAATGATAAGAAGTTTCTGAGGAGGTTCACGGTGAAGTTCTTCATCAGTAATGGTATCCTTTACAAGCGTAACCATGATTCAACCTTACTGCGGTGTGTGGATAAGAACGAGGTAGAAAGGATTATGGTAGAGTTACATGAAGGTACTTTCGGAACTCATTCCAGTGGACATACCATGGCAAAGAAAATCCTACGGGCAGGATATTATTGGTCCACTATGGAAGCCGACTGTTATCAGCATTCTCGGACCTGTCACAAGTGCCAAGTCTATGCTGATAAGGTGCACATACCTCCAGTTCCTCTGAACATCTTGACAGCACCTTGGCATTTTGCAATGTGGGGCATCAACATGATTGGTGAGATCAGATCTACTGCGTCCAACGGGCATCATTTCATCCTGGTAGCTATTGATTATTTTACGAAGTGGGTTGAAGCAGCTTCCTTTGCTACAGTGACCAAGAACGTCGTGGCACGGTTTATTCGGCACAATCTGATTTGTCGATATGGTGTACCAGATAGGATCATAACGGAAAATGGTACAAATCTCAACAATAAGATGATCACCGAGCTCTGCAAGCAGTTCAAGATACAGCATCACAACTCTTCTCCCTACCGGCCGAAGATGAATGGGGCTGTTGAAGCGGCTAATAAGAACATTAAGAAGATTGTGCAGAAGATGACGATGACATACAAAGACTGGCACGAGATGTTACCATTTGCTCTTCATGGGTACCGCACCTCAGCGCGAACGTCAACAGGGGCAACCCCATATTCCTTACTATATGTTATGGAGGCTGTATTGACCATTTAAGTTCAGATACCCTCTGTTGTACCCCAAAATTTGCCCTCCCATTTCCTCAACATTTTCTCATCACAAGACCCTTGGAGCTCAAGATCAAGTTAGGGTTTGCTCTGCTCAAGACTCCTCCTTGCACTGTTGACCCAAATTAGGGTTTGAATTTGCACAAAGATGTTTTGACCTAAAATGCCCAAAGTAACTTTCATGCTTCATGTTGGACTCACAAGTTTATCCATACCAAGTTTCAAGCCTTGATTCCAATCTTTGCCCAGTCAATTGGACAGTTAACCTAGAAATCAGCTGTATTGGGAAAAAAGTCAACTATGGTCAATTGACAGTCAAACCTCATGATTTTTGACCCACATCAACATTATGGACTCATATGAACCATTTGGTCAAGTTTGGATCACAATTCCATAAGAAATTTGATCAGATCACCAAAAGGGCAAAATGGTCATTTTTAGGGTTTTGACTGCACAAAGGCCATTTTTGACTGTTTGACCTAACCAATGGCAAACCAAGCTCACATATGGATTCAAGGACTCATTGACATGATCTTGACATATTCAACAAGTTCAAAAGATCCCAAATGCACAAGATTGACAGATGAATTTTCCAATCAACTGATCAAAATTTGACTGTATACTGAAAAGTCAAACTTTGACTTTTTGGTCAAAATCAAGTGTCAAGATTCATTTTTCATCAAGACATGTCAAATTATGAAACTTGTTCATCAAGAAATCAAAATTTCAAATTAGGGTTTGAAATGAAGAAATTTCATAACTTAGAAATTTTCTAAGTTATGAAACTTCCTTATTTTTTTCCTAACTTTGTCCCATCTTTTCATCAAGATACATTTGGATTCAAACAAAACTCAAAACATGAAAGTTATAGTCTATTGCAAAATCTACAACTTTTATTCACAAAGTTTTCTCAAAAGAGGCTTGTAGCTCAAGTTATGATTTTTGGAATAGGGGTGCAAAACATTCTTAACTTAGAAATTTTTTGACCTATTTTAGGCAGGATTTTTGCCTAACTTCATGGCCACTTTTCACATGCTTCCACTTGGAATTTCAACTTGCATTACAAAGATGGATTGTAGTACACATTCCAAGCTTTCCAAATTGTCCAAGAACTTCTCAAACACTCTTGTGGTTAGGGAGAATGAATTGGCAAAGTTGGGCAAAAGTCACTTTTGTTCTTGACCAAATGCATGTTCATAACACTTTGCATTTTCAAACTCAGCATGCACAAGCTAGGTTACAGGCCTCTAATCCCTTTCTTACTCAATAATTCAATGCTAAACCATTGTGCCAAGATGTTATTTCATTCATTTGGGCAATACATGTTAGATTAATCCATAATTAGAAAAAGCATTTTAGCCATTTTGATAAAGTAGCACTTTATGTCAAAACACAAATCAAAGAGGTACAAGCCAGATCTTTTAGGCACAAGTTTATGGACTAATCCCACTGATCAAGGAGAGATTATGCAGAATGCTTGAGGGACCTGCCTTGGCCTATAACCCAACTTGACAACTTTTGCTTAAAGAAGAAGAAAACTTGCATATTGAAACACATCTCTCATTCCTGTAACAACTAGCCAAAGCAAAGTTTGTAAACATTTTCCATACATCATAACAGACCTAAGGCACGACCTAACCACCTTTAATACCTCCCCAAACATCAAAACACCATTTTGCTGCACAAAACAGGGCATCCCTGCAGATTGAGTTGCACAACTCAGTTTGCTCGTACGTTTTGGCCAAAGCTTGATCATACACACTCCATAACATCCATAAAAGCTATCCCAAGCCCTAGATACAGACTGTAACACCTCTAACCAAGTTCACCATTTTCATTTTTTCAGTTGTGCAGGTTGAGTTACATATCTTGATTCAGTTAGTTTCAAAGCAAGCTAGAGGTTGGAAGAGTATCCTTGGACCTCAAGCAAGCTGTACAAGTCCTCAAACTCCATTGAAGATACCTCCATTGCTGTACACGACTCAAGCTGAAACAGGTAAAAACATGGACTTCTATCTCTCAATCTAGGAAGAGTTAGGCTTAGGTTTATGAATGAAACATGCTCTACTCATGGCCCTGAAGCTACCCATATAATTACTTTTCATTTATGTTGTGTGTACTGAGAGAATTTTGAACCTGAACATTGGAAAAAACTTAGGTCAGAAATTGGGGATAAAGAAATTCTCCCACCGTATCACACCCTCTCTTCGGATTATGAGGGATGCAGGTTTGAGCGAAGATGACTAGATCCAGACCCGGCTTGATCAGCTGAACTTAATCGACGAAAAGAGACTTTTTGCTATTTGTCATGGTCAGACGTATCAACAGCGGATGATCAAGGCATTTAACAAGAAAGTTAGACGACAAGAGTATCGAGTTGGGGATCTGGTGATCAAGCGCATCATCTTACCTCAAGGTGATCCCAGGGGCAAATGGACCCCTACGTACGAAGGGCCATTTGTGGTTAAGAACATTTTCTCAGGAGGAGCTATGATTCTAACCACCATGGATGGTGACGACCTTCCTCACCCCGTCAATGCAGACATGGTGAAAAAATACTACGCATAATCAAAGACCCGCTAGGTTGACTGGCCTACGCAAAAATAAGGGCTTCCCGGCGAACCAAAAGGGTTCAGGAAAAAATAAGGGATGAAAATAAAAAAATCTATACACCCGGCAAGTCGAAAACCTGAAAAGGAGGCTTGGGAAAAAAAAGGGTATCCCGGTGGACTGAAAACCCGAAAGGGCGGTCCAGGAAAAAATTAGGGATCAAAGCATAACACTATGTCTCATTGGATCACCTTGCAACCAGACTTCGGTATCGACTATCAAGCTCGGAAGGCACTAATCAATATGATCTACCTTCAACCAAGTAGTGAAGTGATGAGATGCTCTAGGATATAAAGGCAATAGCAGAGTTGGAACCCAGTGGGATTGTTCACATAGCTATTTTTCTTTGTTTTTCACAAACTGTATAAATTCTTTTGTTCGGCAGCGTTCTCTTACTAGGACGTCAGCCTCTTGTACAAAAATGCCTATTTACAGGCCAAATTTCAAAAGTCAATACAATTCATTTCCAAAGAAATTTCAAACTGTTTTTCCTTTTACTTTTTTGTTTTGCAAAGAACGTTCAATGTTCATTCTTGATATATGCATTTGACATTAATTACTGCTCATGAATATTTACATGCGAAACAAAAGACGATTACTTGTAACATCAGGAATTGGGGCAAATAAGAATTGTCTAGACAATTGCTCTATCCACCAGGTACAAAGGTAGATTTAGCTGAAGAATGTTGCTAAGGTACATTCACTCCCTGCAGAGTAAGAAAAACACAGTAATGTTAACTCTTCCCAGCTGAGGCTCGCAACCGCGAATGAGTCGGTATTATTCTCCCCAAGCAGAGTTTATCCATCATCAACACTAGGCAGTTATCCCCAGCGGAGTCTGGAAAATCTTCCCCAGTGGAGTTTGGAGAATCATCCCCAGTAGACTCTGGAAGATTGTTCCCAGTAGAGTCTAAAAGGTTTTCCCCAGTGAAGTCACAACTGAGAGATCATCCCCGGTGGAGTTCATTCCTTTCACAAATAGAAACTCAATCCCCAACAAGTTTCATTATCGCTAGCAACAGTAATTCATCCCCAATTGAATTTAATCAGCGGAATCCTCTACAGAGTATGTCCTCCCCACAGAGTCATTCTCTCGTCAGTTTATTCCCCAACGAAGTTATCCTCTCCTGCAGGTTTATTCTCACAAGCATCTTCATCCACTATCTTCAGCGGAAACGAAGAATTCAACTCTTTTTCTCTAACAGCTATCCGGGATTTATTTTCCCCATCTACAAACATCACATTTTCATACATCATGACACATGCATATACGCATCATACAATCACAATCTCATTTATTTTGAGAACATCATTGCCTAATACATGTCATGCATTACATACAGCTAACCTTTACCTTTCAGGAAAGATTCTCACAAAATTCAAAGCTATGAAGCTTTTACCTCAGTTGAATTACGGACGAGTTCCTAAATCTCAGCAAAGTGGTTTCCTCAGTTGAATTACGGACAAGTTCCTAAATCTCAGCAAAGGTGTTCCTCAGTTGAATTACAGACAAGTTCCTAAATCTCGATAAAGATGTTACCTCAGTTGAATTATGGACGAGTTCCTAAATCTCAGCAAAGTGGTCTCCTCAGTTGAATTACGGACGAGTTCCTAAATCTCGACGAAAGTGGTTTCCTCAGTTGAATTACGGACGAGTTCCTAAATCTCAGCAAAGTGGTTTCCTCAGTTGAATTACGGACGAGTTCCTAAATATCAGCAAAGTGGTTTCCTCAGTTGAATTACGGACGAGTTCCTAAATCTCGACAAAGATGTTCCTCAGTTGAATTATGGACGAGTTCCTAAATCTCAGCAGAGATGTTTCCTCAGTTGAATTACGGACGAGTTCCTAAATCTCAGCAGAGATGTTTTCTCAGTTGAATTACGGACGAGTTCCTAAATCTCAGCAGTGATGTTTCCTCAGTTGAATTACAGACGAGTTCCTAAATCTCAGCAAAAATATTTCCTCAGTTGAGTACGGACGATCGAAGTTCCTAAATATCAGCAGAGATGATTCCTCCGTTGAGTACGGACAATCGAAGTTCCTAAATATCAGCAGAGATGATTCCTCCGTTGAGTATGGACTATCGAAATTCCTCAATATCAACAGAGACAACTCACCAGCAGAATAACGGACGCCGAAGCTCCTAAATTTCTACTTTTCTCAGCAAAGATCAATCTTCCCCAACGGAATCTTCCTCAACAACAGGTATACAATCTCTCGCTAAGGAATCTCTTATGCAATCAACACTCCTTCAGATGGAATCTTTAAGCCCATCCCCTCGTCAGCAATCTCCATATGGCATCTGTAAGCCCATTCTCGACATCACAAGACAATTACCACTTCATGCGAGTACAAATTTCTAGGCACTCTAGTGTTCAATCATCTTCCACCTTTGGATTACGAAAGGCACGAAAGCCAATCTACACCCTCAGGTTTAAGAAGATTGAACAGGGGCAGCTGTTGTACCCCAAAATTTTCCCTCCCATATTTCTCAAAATATTGCAAGAAAGATCCTCAAGTTGCTCAAGGTAGTCTAAGGGTTGGTCAGACAAGCCCTCTCTTAAGGCAGTCTACTTCAAATTAGGGTTTCATGTTGCATCAAGATACTTGAGTCCAAGTGATTCCAAGTGCTCACCAATGTCCTAGTATCTTCTCAAGATCACCCATGTCAAGTTTCAAGCCTTTCAGAGAAAGTTTGCTCAGTCAATTGCTCAAAGGTCCAAAAATCGACTATGCTAGGGCAAAAGTCAACTGTGACCCATATACAGTCAAACTTCAATATTTTTGGTCAACATTCTCATTTTGAAGTATATTTCATCATTTGATCAAGGGTTGATCATGATTCATCAAGGATTGCTCATAATTCATCAAGACTCAAAAGTTGCTAAATTAGGGTTTTGTAGGAAAAGTCAACTCAACTTTGACCAAGCATAACTTTCTCATACTTTATGATAAATGACCCATCCAAAGCTCATTTTGAAGAGGATGCAGTTCCCTACAATCCATATGCATATCCAAAGTTCAAAATATGCACTCACAAGAAGTTATGAATTTGGACATTATAGGTCATTTTGAAAAGTCAATAAAAACACCTTTTTTGTCAAAGCTTCATACATGAGCATGGAATATCAAAATGATATGAGACCAAAAGGGTTGCTTATAGGACATCCAAAGCTTTCTAAAAAGTCATAGAACACCTCCAAAGAGTCAAAATTGAGGGAGTTATGCATTGTTGAAGTTGACCTTTTTTGCAAAATTGCCAAAAGTCAATTATCCCCAAAACTTCAAATTTTGCCAAATGGGCCCAATCTTTTTCACTTGTTTTGAGTTGGCAACATAGCCCACGTGCTCTAGATTTTTCCACCTGTCCATATCTTATTTTTATTATTTATTTTGATTTTATTTGAATTAATTGAATTTAAATCAAATAAAATCAAATAAAATCAAATAAAATCCAAAAGCATTGATAACAAGGATTTTGTGATCATTTCAAGTGTCAAATCACATTTAGCCCTCATTCAAATTCGCATCAAAGCTTGTGTGCACAAAAAGATTTAAGATAAGCCATGTTTGGAAAGATTTTCAAAGCAAATCAAATCAATATCAAAAGCATTGAAAGAAGAAGATTCGGATGCAATTTGCAACCCTAATCCCTTCACTAATACATAAGGAGTGCGTGCAGATCAAAAGCAACGTTGGAAACAGGCGCTAGAAAAAGTATCAGAATTTGAAAAAACAAGCAAAAAGTATGAGATCAAATTGGTGGTTAGAGGCATCCTCAAGGCTTGTTATCGGTCCCAATCGTTTCCTGGCACTCTCAGGAACCTAAAGCAATCGAAACCAGATGTTTTCAAGCCCTCACACGCACTGTAAGTCCGTAACGGTATCATCATCTTCTTGAATTCGAATAGCCTTATTCTTGCATCCATAGTGTAAATTAATGGCATATTCTTAACCTATGAAGCATTTGCAAACTTTTGGCATTACTCAATTTCATTTATATGGCATGTGCTGTAACTCACCATTGTTAGGTTTTCAAGCTTGGTTTTAGGGCTTTCAATTTTAGGAACAATTGGCCTTGGTAATGGGTATGGTTGTGCTCAGAAGAAGGAGACGGTTCTAACCATGGCTTTGGTGGTCGTTTACATTGCGTGTACGTGATTTTGAGGATGGGCATGGTTATAGTGACGGACATTGTCCGTGGGTATAGGTCCCAAAAAATTTAGCCACGGTGCAGGGAAGATGAAGCAGGCGTGTCACTCCCCCATAGGCCAATTCAAATTCCAACGCGTTTTTTATTTTATTTTCCATTATATTTCATTTTCTTATATTATTATTATTTTGCGCGCTAGTGGTTGCCACGCAGGTTTTCAAGGCATTAGAGGCTGGAGGTCAGGGGTTTGTTCCCTGCCTCCAGCATTTGTTATTTTCTCATTTGTTTTCAGAAGATCCAATGCACGCTTGATCCTGACGTCCACCATACTCCTTCCTTATCAGCGCGCTAGATGGCCAAATGGCCAGATCTGGTGGCCACCATTGCAAGCGCACCATAGGCCAAGTCAAACATGCCACACTGGATGGCAAAAGTCAGCGTGGACCTTCTCATATTGGGCCCAGGAATCTGCTTTCCACACCTCCCAAAAATGTTGTTTCAGGCCCATTTTTCTTATTCCTTTTTCTTTTTACATTTTATTTAATTATTTCATTTTAATTATTTTACTAACCAAAAACAATTTTCTTTTTATCAAAAAAATCACAAAAAATACTTTATGATAAATTAAATTTAGGATATTTATTTTTTAGTAAAAAAAATCAATTAATTTAATTAGGTTATTTTTTAGATAACTTTAATTTATTTTGCAAATAATTTAAAATTAATTAGAATCAATAGGTTTTTATTACTAACTTAACCATTTTATTTCTTTCCTAAAATAACAAAAAAACCAAAAATATGTCATTTTATTATTGTTCATTTATTAATTTAATAACTAATTAATTTAGCATTTAATTTTAGGACTTAATTTCTTTTCTTAAAAAATATTAAAAACAACAAAAAACATTTTGTTTTAATTAGGAGGATCAAACCCCTAGTTTTCGCATTCGATCTAATTTCTCGCGCGCTTTATTTTTGCCCAAATTATTGTATCTGCTCCCGGTTTGTAATAATTTTAATTAGGACATTTATTTACTTTTACCGCTTTAAATGTCAAAGGGTTTGTTTTTGGCTATGTAAATACCCGAAGCCTTGTAATAATTAGTTTAAATTCCGCACTTTAATTTCTGCAAATATTCAACTGTTAGATGTTTGATAATAGGGTTTGCATGACAAGAATGTATGGCTAAATTTAAAACTAGTTAGATCACCCTTAATTGTGCAAAGATAAAAATAACTGAAATCAACACATTCTCACATGCGCGCTCCTAGGGTACACTCCCACTTGGTTGCCTTCGTAAACGGTCATTGAGTATAGGTTGTTTTAGAGGTCGCCCTCTTGTCTAAAAGATCATATTTGCCTCGGAAAGGTTGTCTCGGAATTGTTGCCTCGGATAAATGATCTAAGACATTAGGGTTGCCACTAAGACGTCCTAACGTTACTTCAATGACCGTATGTCCCTCTTTCGAATTGACCCTTAAACTCCAACGACAGTGCTACCTACTCACTAATAGTGGGATAGCGTTGTCTAAAGGAAACAAACATAGAACGATTCCTTTTTCGAGTAGGTAGATTAGTTCTTAAGTACTTGCTCAAATAAAACAAAACTTTTTTTCACACTTACACTTTTACGAACAAGTTTTCAAAAACACTTCATTACACTCTTGAGGACAGAAGCAAGAGTTAAATCGAAGTTAAAATAAAAACTTTTCAAAACCCACAAACACAAAGAAAACTATTTTGAAAACAATGAGCAAGTACCTAAGAGCCCGTAGATAACTACGGATGGAAAGGGTGCTAATACCTTCCCTTTCTATAATCTACCCCCCGTACTCAGAAATATCTCAAAAAATGAATTTTTCTGTGCTTTTTTCCTTTCCTTGTTGGATAAAATAAAATTCGGTGGCGACTCTTGCTTACCGCGACATTTTGCGAAAACAAACTCAAAATGCAAACCAGCATTCCAAAAACAGTCCCGGTTCTGGCCACCGTATCACAGTATGGGATAGGACCAGGGATAGTAATGATTAACGGAGCGACTCTTGGAACAGATGTAATCCTAACAGGCTTTCTCGAGGAAGCCTTGGAAGAATTTGCGGAAATGGTTATCATGGAAACATCTTCAACAGGAATCAACGGAATCAAAGTTTTTTCGAACAAGATTTCTTTGTTATCCATCAGGCGTTGAACAACTAATTTTAATAAATGGAAACCAGCAGGTAGGATGGAACACAGGTGGCAACCTTCGCCACAACCCGGAAATAAATCGGCCAACAATAGGTTTTTCTTAATGGTTAACAACGGAGTAGAAATGACGGAAGTCACAAATGAATCGTTATCCACAGCATTCACGCCATGCTTGGGCATAGGAGCAGTCATGACATTAGGCTTTTCTGGAGCTTCAAACTCAATCTTCTTAGCTTCAATCAGATCTTGCATTTTATTCTTCAGAGCCCAGCAGTTGTTGGTATCATGCCTTGGGCTATCAGAGTGATAGGCACATCAGGCGTTCTGATTATACAGCAGAGAGGTGGTACTAGGATTCTTCGGAGCTTCCCTTAGAGTTACCAGGTTAGTCTTTAACAATTGCGGCAGAATTTGAGATAAGGTCATACTGAGCCGAGTATACTGTCTTTGCGGTCTCTCTACTCTTTGCTGATTGTTGTGTTGTGGAGCAATAATGGGTCTTGATATTACCACCGCATTCACTGGTTGGCGGCGCTCAGGTCGACTTTGGCTCCTCGAGCTGTAAACTGCACTAGATTCCTTCTTGAAAGGCTTCTTTTCTGTACTTGATGAAGCACCTTTTTGTATCTTGCCACTTCTGATACCAACCTCTACTCTCTCCCCGGTCATTATCAATTCAGTGAACCCAGATGATGAACTTCCGATCAAATGGTTGAAATATGGACCAGACAAAGTCCCAAGAAACATATCCACCAACTCCCTATCAGACAGCTAGGGTTGTACTCTTCCAGCCAGATCTCTCCACTTCTGAGCGTAGTCCTTAAAACCTTCGCTCGCACCCATAGATATACCCTGAAGTTGAGTACGCGTGGGAGCAAGGTCAGTATTATACTGGTATTGCTTGTAAAAAGCAACAACAAGGTCCTCCCAGTTGCGGACATTAGCTCCTTCCAGTTGATAGAACCAATCAAGTTGAGTCCCTGACAGACTATCTTGAAAGAAATGAACCCAAAGGTTCCTATCAGCAGTATAGGGTTGAATCTTTCTGACGTACAAATGGAGGTGTAGCTTCGGGCAGGATACCCCGTCATACTTAGCAAAGACAGGAGCCTTAAACTTGTGAGGAATAACCACCCTAGATGCTAATCCCAGATCTCCAAAATCTAAAATAGGAACCTTCTGAGTCTCCATGGCACTCAGACGGTCTTCAAGTTGTTTGTACCTATCCTCAGCAGGAGGGTACTGGTCTTCATCAAAATCAGTGTCATTGTCAGAAACCATAGGGCTAGGCCCCTTCCTTTTCTCTTGATTCTCTCCTCCTCTATATGAATGAGACAAATCAGTTTCCTGTTGCAAATTGTTCCCGAATCTGCGACCCATATTCAGCAGAACCACCTTCTTCTTCTTCTTGTCCTTTAGGATGAGAGTCTTCAAATCCTGTTGACTCTTGGCCAAGTTCAAGAACATCTCCTGGAACTGAGCATTCTGAGCTTGAAGAGCCTTGATAGCTTGATTAGTAGGTGTTTCAAAAGACATGATGTGCTGAAATAAACAGCAAAGAAGATAAGAAACCTGTAAGGGTACCTATAATGAGGTGCATGGTAATGGAATGCGTATGAAATGATTTCAAAGACTCAGGGAGATTCAAATTTGTAAAACAAAATGAAACACACTTTATTAGATTTGTAACAATGTTTAACAATGCCTTCAAGGCATTTACAAAAGAAATAACTGAAAAAGCAAATCTAAACTAGAAATAGTAAAAGACATCAGAAATCCCATGGTCGTTTTCCCTTTGTGCTGACATAATCGTTGATTATCCTCTCATTCTCAAGCTGCCTTGTGAGCTTCAATGTTTTCCGCTCCTGCTCATGATACTTCTCTCTGTAGGTATCCCGTTCTTCCATTAACTGGATCCAAGATCTCTTCAATTCCCCCAGATCAGTAGGCATATAAGGATGGAGGACTGTATAAGGAACACCTTCTTCATCAGTATGCTCCACAATCACCGGCAAAACAGCTTCATATGGCATTCCCAGCTTTTGAGCACGGGCTCGAACCCACTGGAGATACGGTTGCATCGGGAAAGAAGTCTTCATTCCTAGCTCATGTGGATCAGACCTATTCACCATGCCCCAGGCTCGTATAAATCTGCGGCGATGCCCATCAACACCCCCCTTGTAGTCAAAGACAATATCTGTAAGCAGCAGCTCATGAGGACCGTCTCTCCGAGCTCGTCCAAACTGTTGTAAAGCCAGGAAAGGATTATAGGTTATTCCCCCTCGGATACCAAGCAAAGGAACATTAGGGTATTCCCCACACCGATCAATGACATCTACGTTTTCCTTATCTTTAGAACTCCAAAGGATGTTCGTATGAGCAATAAACATGATTTTGTAAGCCCAACCTACACCTTCTTCATTCTTTAATATAGATTTGGGAAGGTGCGAAATAAACCACCTCGCCAGCAACGGTGTACAACACATGAGAGTTCTCCATCTCCTCACAGTACGGGTATAAAGAGCATGCAGAATATCACCCAAGAGAGTAGGCACTGGGTTACGAGACATGAAGATCTTGATTGCGTTCACATTGACAAAAGAATCTGGATTCGGGAACAGAACCAAGCCGTAGATGAGGAGAGCCAGGATGTCTTCAAATGCTTGAAAGTTCAAACTATCCCAAAACTGTTGAGCTTGATCGATCAAAAACTTAGCCAAGAAACCTTTAACCCCACTCTGAATCTCCCAGTTAGATACTACATCAGCCATTTTTAGATGTAGGGCTGAAGTAATATCCTCTGGCCTAGGAGCTATCTCGAAACCTGTAAAGGGTGTTTGCTCTAGAATAGATACACCCAGCAAGTCAGAAAACTCCTCCAAAGTAGGGACTAACTGATAGTCCGGGAAGGTGAAACAGTGATGCAATGGATCAAAGAACTGGAACAACACGCTCATCATTTGCTCATCCAACTTTGAAGTGACCAGGGTAAGGAGATGACCATGTCTTCTAACAAAGGAAGAAGTATCAGGAACTTTTGAAACCAACTCTCTGAGTTGAGCAGGTATCTGCACGAAGTTGACTCGAATGGTATTTCTGCGCATAGAAGCCATGATCTGCAAAACAGAACAAAGATGAATCCCCTCGGTCTTTGAAATGGTTAGTCTAATGAAATATACATGCGATGTCATGATACAGATGTCATGATACATGATGTCATGATAAAAACACACCACAGGTATTATGGTAAGGGCAAACAAGTCACACAATAGCCCTTAAATTTCAGGCTGGCATGGAGTTTAGGGAATACCCTCCTGCAGTTTAGTTGGTTCAACCTGTCCTAATAATAGTAACCGGGTTCTAAAGGTTCTCAATATCACTGACCATCCTCCATCGATCATAGTTTCACCTCACGCAATCTTTTCTTGCAGCCGGAACCATCACGAGAGTATGGTCTTAATGAGTGTAGCATCTTGCTACTTTTTATGGCCAAGTTGGTCAATTATAGGTTCTAAGGTCAGTTGATGCTTAATGACCCATATAGCAGCCACATACTCTCCTTGTTCCTCCATAAGGGATATCGGTACCAACTAATGTGCCACATCAACGTAGCTACTGCTTCAACTGTATCGGTCTACGCCGTACAGTTCCCTCACAGTCTATTGCTACTTACCTAAAAGGTATCCCCAGATCCGGGTTAGGATCTATAGTGACTCCTATACAAAGATAATCCTAAGGTACACCCCACTTATTTAATCCCCGGCAGAGTCGTCAGTTCTGTGATACGGTGGCCAGAACCAAGACTGTTTTTAGGAATGCTGGTTTGCATTTTGCGTTTGTGTTTGCAAAATGTCGCGGTAAGCAAGAGTCGCCACCGACTTTTATTTTATCCAACAAGGAAAGGAAAAAGCACAGAAAAATTCCTTTTTCGAGATATTTCTGAGTACGGGGGGTAGATTATAGGAAGGGAAGGTATTAGCACCCTTTCTATCCGTAGTTCTCTACGGGCTCTTAGGTACTTGCTCATCATTTTCAAAATTTCTTCTTTGTGTGTTTGTGGGTTTTGAAAAGTTTTTTGTTTTGACTTCGATTTAACTCTTGCTTTTGTCTTCAAGAGTGTAATGAAGTGTTTTTTGTAAACTTTGTTTGAAAAGGAGTGTAAGTGTGAAAAAAGTTTATTTTGTTTGAGCAAGTACTTAAGAGCTAATCTACCTACTCGAAAAAATAATCGTTCTATGTTCGTTTCCTTTAGACAGCACTATCCCACTATTAGTCAGTAGGTAGCACCGTCGTTGGAGTTTGAGGGTCAATTCGAAAAGGGACGTACGGTCACTAAAGAAATGTTAGGACGTGTTAGTAACAACCCTAATGTCTTAGATCAATTATCCGAGGCAACAATATCTGAGGCAACCTTTCCGAGGCAACTTTGATCTTTGGACAAAAGGACAACCACTAAAGCATCCTATACTCAATGACCGTTTACCGAAGGCAACCAAGTGGGAGTATACCCTAGGAGTGCGCATGTGCGAGTGATTCAATTTCAGATTATTATCTTTGCACATTTTAGGGTTATCTAACCGTTTTAAAGTTGATCATACATTCTTGCCATGCATCCTAATATCATACATCTAACAGTTTAATATTTTGCGGAATTTAATGTGTGGAAATTAAACTACGCTATTACAAGGCTTCGGGTATTTACATATCCAAAAACAAACCCTTAAAAAATAAAGCGAAAAATAAAAAGTCCTAATTAACTATTACAACTTGTGAACAGTTACAATAATAGGGTAAAAATAATAAAATAAAGCGCGCGCGATGAAATTTGAATCGGGAGAGAACTAGGGTTTTGATCCTTTCTAACCTAAAAAGAAAAAAAATGTTTTTTTTTGTTTTTATGAAAAGAATTAGGTTTTCTAAATTAAATACAAAAATTAATTAGTTAATTAAATTAATTAATTAATGAAAATAATTACATAGCCTATTTTTTATGTTTTTGTTATTTTTTAAGAAAAAGAAATATAATTAAATTTGGACAAAACCCTAATTTTCAAATTATTTGTTAATTTATTTGCAAAAAGAATTAAAGTTATCTAATATTAACAACCTAATTAAATTAATTTAATTTTTGATAAAAAATAAAATCTAAACCTAATTTGTGAAAAGTATTATTTTTATGATTTTTCGATAAAAAGGAAATAATAAATTTTTTTGTTAGTAAATAAAATAAATAAATAAATAAATAAATAAATAAAAAATATATAAAAGAAAATAGAAAGAGAGAATGGGCCTGAAAAGTAATTTGAGGGGTGTGTGGACAGCAATCTGGGCCCAAGAGATGGAGGTCCACGTTGACCTTCAAGATCACATGCTCTGCGTTGACTAGGCTCTATGGTGTTCCTCCATTGAATGGCCTTTGGATTTGGCCATCTGGCCATCTGGCAAGCTGGATGATGAGGGTGTATGATAGGCCTTGGACTTGTAAGCACATGAGATTACCTGAAAGGAAAAAATATGAAGAAATTGGGGGGACATGGGATTCGAACCCAGGCCCTGATGCACTATCCAACCATTCCACTACCACTGTGCCACTTGCTTTTGCTTGTACATAAAATACATAACAATGATAATATATGAAAAGTGAAAACATTGAGTCAGAAACGCGCAAAATTCAAACACGCCAATGGTTGTCCGCCACACAGTCATCTTCAACCTTGTTCTGTTGGTAAAAGTCCCATACTTTTACCTACGGACGTTTGTCCGTCACTATATCCCTGCCATTTCTCAAAATCAAGCATGAGTAAGATAAATCAAAACTAAAGCCATGAATGGCTTCGTCTGGACCTGCTGAGTTCAATGATGGCCTTTTCATGACCCAATTTTGCATGTAAACGGAAATCCTAAATTGAACCATAAAACCCTAGCTATGGTGAAATCCAATACAAGCCGTGAAAATGCAATCAAATGTTACAGGAAGCTTGCAAACATGATGGTGATCAAGAATATATCATTAATTCATGCTATCAATGTCTAAATCATGCAAACCAAATTTAAGAAATAAGCAATGTCGTGATGGACTTACAGCGCAATATAGGGCCTGGAAATGCTTGATTTTGATTGCTTTTGCTTGTTGGGGATCCCAGGAAGTGATTGGAATGGTCCAAGGGTCTTGAATTGGCCTCTAAGTAGGAATTCATGTTTGCACTTTTTCTTGATTTTTCCAAGTTTGATTCTTGATGTTGCGCCTCCTTCTAACCTTTCTTTTGGTCTGCACACGTTCTATATGTATTGAGGAGTGAATTAGGGTTGAAAACCTGACTTAATCTTCCTCCATCAATGTCTTTGATCTTAATTTGATTCAATTTGAATATCATTCCAAAAATAGCCTAATTCAATCTTTTTGACCACACCATGCCTTTACACGAATTTGATCTCATGCTAGCTAGATATTAAGACCTGAATCATGTAAAAAATCTCGAGTTTTCAATATTTTGGATTTTCTATGATTTGTTTTTATTTAAATTGATTAAATTCAAATAAAAATCAAAATAAATAATAAAAACAAGATAATGACAAGTGGAAAAGGCTAGGGCATGTGGACCATGTTGCCAACTCAAAACAAGTGCAAAAGATTGGGCCCATTTGGCAAAAATTGAATTTTAGGCATAGTTGAATTTTGACAATTTTGCAAAAAAGGTCAACTTCACCAATGCATAACTTCCTCAATTTTGATTCTTTGAAGGTGTTCTTGAACTTTTTAGAAATCTTGAGATGCCCTATAAGCAACCCTTTTGGTCTCATCTCAATTTGATATTCCATGCTCATGTATGAAGCTTTGACAAAAAAGGTGTTTTTGTTGACTTTTCAAAATGACCTATAATGTCCAAATTCATAACTTCTTGTGAGTGAATATTTTGAACTTGGGGGATGAAGATGGATTGTAGAGAATGGAATTCTCTTCAAAATTAGCTTTGGATGGGTCATTTCTCATAAAGTATGAGAAAGTTATTCTTGGTCAAAGTTGAGTTGACTTTTCCTACAAAACCCTAATTTAGCAACTTTTGGTTCTTGATGAATTATGAGCAATCCTTGATGAATCATGATCAAACCTTGATAAAATGATGAAATATACTTAAAAATGAGGATGTTGACCAAAAATCTTGAAGTTTGATTGTATGTGGGCCATAGTTGACTTTTGCCCTAACACAGTCGATTTTCAGGCCTTTGAGCAATTGACTGAACAAACTTTCTCTGCAAGGCTTGAAACTTGATATGGGTGATATTGAGAACATATTAGGACATTGGTGAGCATTTGGGATCCCTTGGAATCAAGTATCTTGATGCAACATGAAACCCTAATTTGAGGTAGACTGCCTTAGGAGAGAGTTTGTCTGGTCAACCCTTAGACTACCTTGAGCAACTTGAGAATCTTTCTTGAAATGTTTTGAGAAATATGGGAGGGCAAATTTTGGGGTACAAAACATATCAAGCATGAAAAGTACACACTTGCACACTTACACCCTTAGGATAAATCCACTTGTTTCCTTGAGAAATAAATGGTCATAATACGCATGTAAGATGTCTTAGCAAAAACAAATGAAAACACAAGATCATAGTCCCTCGATGACGCTACAAATGTTGCCTTACGAATGATCTTAGTCCCTTAAAGAAAATGCTAAGATATCTTACAATATTGTTATTCATGACTATATGATGACCCTTTCCCGTCCCTTTTACATCCAAAGATAAGGTTACTTACCAATCCATGGTAAAATAACAATGTCAAAGGAAAGAGGAAATAAACAAGAAAGACTTTTGAGTAGGTAGAATGTTCCTAGTTGCTTGCTCATTTTCAAACCAAAAGCATCCTTGCTATTTTCAAAACAAACACCAACACTTTCAAAACATCATTCAAACTTGAAACATTTTCAAATGATCAACACTTTGTATACATTCTTACGAACGAGAATTATTACAAAGTTTTCCTAAATAATGACGCCTTTTCAAAATACTTTCAAAAACCACACAAAGCATATTTTCAAACAAAAGCAAGTGATCTAGCAAGCAACTAAGAGCCCGTAGATAACTACGGATGAAAAGGGTGCTAATACCTTCCCTTTTCATAATCTACCCCCTAACTCAAGAAAACATCTCTAAAGGTCTTTCCTGTTCTTTTCAGCCTTTCCTTTTGGATAAAATAAAAGTCGGTGGCGACTCTTGCTAACTGTAACATTTGCAATCAAACGCCAAACACCCAAGTCAGTTCTCTCACCGCGTTACATACATGCTTGATCTCTTCCCGGTCAAACTTCTTCATATGTTCTCTGACCAGGTTTAAATATTCGATGAGGCTGTTGTTCTTAGCCTGGTATCCCTCTTGAACTTGAGATGCGACAAATTGGGAGTCCGTGAAAATTTATATCTCTCGGGAACCCAAATCCTCGGTTAGCCTTAATCATGAGAGCAGGGCCTCGTATTCAACCTGATTGTTCAATTTGGGAAAGAAAGGGTAAGGGAATGTTCAATCAAGACTCCTTCCTCATTCTCGAGGAGGATTCCCGCTCCACTCCTTGTCGAGCTGGAAGCTTTGTCCATAAAGATGGTCCACTTATGTTTCTTCCCTATGGGGGGGGGGGGTCGTGAGCGGTCATCTCTGCGACAAAGTTGGCCAGTGCTTGGGCTTTGAGGGCCTTCCTTCTCTCGTACTGGATGTCGAACTGCGAGAGCTCCAAGGACCATTTTAGCATTCGACCTGCCATGTATGGTCGACATAGAAGTTATCTTACGGGTTAGTCTGCTCGTACGATAATCGTGTGTGCCCGAAAGTAATGTCTAAGCCTCCTCGCCGCATTAACGAGGGCCAAGGCCACCTTCTCAATCTGTTGATACCTGACCTCGAGCCCTTGTAGCGCTTTACTCGTGAAATACACTGGCTTTTGCCCGTCTAGAGTCTCACTAACAAGGGCCATCCTTACAGCCTCGGCGGAGACGGCCAGGTACAGGAACAAGGTTCCCCATTCTCAGGTCGCGACAACATGGGCGGTTGCGAAAGGGTTTGCTTGAGATGGAGGAGGGCTTGGTTGCATTTCTCAGTCCACTCGAAGGCTTCCTCTTTGCGTAGAAGTTTAAAAAATGGAAGAGCGTGTTGTATGAATTTTGCCACGAATCGGGAGAGCAAGGCGAGCATGCCGTTTAGGACTTGTATGGATTTATTTGATCTAGGCATAGAAAGCTCGTAGAATGATCGACACTTATCGGGGTTGGATTCAATTCCTCGTTCTGGCCTTATCCCCGAAGGTGCATTTCTTAGGGTTGAATCTTATTTTGCATTGTCTCGCTTGGGCAAAGACATTCTTGAGGTAGGCAGCATGGTGGGTATTTGCTCGAGACTTGACGATCATGTCGTCCATGTATACCTCGAGCATATCACCGATCTCATCGCAGAAGACTATATTCATCATTCACTGGTACGTTGCCCCTACGTTTTTTAGGCTGAAGGGCATTATGTTGTGGTAATAATTGCCCGAGATGGTCATGAAAGTAGCGCAATGCTTGTCGCTCATCACCACTGGGATTTGGTTATAGCCCGAGTAGGCGTCCATAAACGATAAAATTTTATAGACGACCAAATTGTCGACTGGAATATCAATATTAGGTAAAGTAAAAACGCCTTTGGGACATGCCCAGTTAAGATCAGTATAGTAAACACACATTCTCCATTTTCCATTATTTTTCTTAACAAGTACAACATTTGAGAGCCAAGTTGAATACCGGGCCTCGGAAATAAAATTAGCCTCTAGGAGGTCTTTTGCAGCATTTTCAGCAGCCTCCACTTTCTCGAGAGATTGCATATGTCTATGTTTCACTACTTTCCTAGAGGCTGAGTCAATGGCCAATTGATGACAGACGACCTTGGGGTTGAGTCTGGGCATCTCTGTGGCACTCCATGCAAATAGGTCTGCATTCTTCCTCAAGCAAGCTTTGATCTGCTTCCTCGCCAAGTCAGGGATTCCGATGACGATCTTCACGCCTTTGTGAGGGTCTTCACCAAGGGGGACGAACTCGAAGTCTCCGTCTGAGATTGGTCAGAGGAGTTCCTATTCACCGTTGGGGGCTTCATCCTTGTCGAAGCGGGTGTCAAGTGAGATGGAGTCAACCTTGGGTGGAGCCCTTTGTTTTTTGTCTTAACAGGCTGTGGTTCAGGTCGAGTAATAGCAGCTCTCTTGGAAGGTCGCGCCCCGATGTCGACTGTACTCTGTCCCTTAGAAGCTGCATTGAAACATCTTCAGGAAGCTGAGATGTCCCTATGGATGGTGGCGATGCGTCCCCTCCCTGTATAAATTTCATCTTTAGATGGACAGTGGATGGTACGACAATCAATTCAGCCAGCGTTGGTCTCCCTAGGATGCAGTTGTAGAGAGACAGGCAGTCGATGACCAGAAATTGCACCTTGATCTGTCGGGATGCAGTTTCTTCCCTGAAGGTGACGAAAAGCTCAACGTACCCCCACGGTTTGAAGGTCTAGCCATTGAAGCTTTGCATGTTGGACCCCACATATGGTGGAAGGTGGGTGTCGTCGAGCTGAAAGGTTCGGAACATATGGTTGTACATAACTTCTACGGAACTCCCCTCGTCGACCAAGACGTGGTGAACGTTGAAATTAGCCATTCTTTCCCCACCAACAGAGGGATGCTCGAGTTAGGGACCCCTCTAGGCAACTCCTCGAGGTAGAAAGTAATTGGTTCTGATCTTCCCTTGACCTTTTTGAATGTCACTGATTGGGTTGGGGCTGCATCTACCAATTCATCGAGCTTTCTTTTTATGGAGTTTATGGAGATGTCGTTGAACCCCCCACCGGTTATCACCATGGCGGAGGGGAATTGAAAGTTCGGGGTGGTTCAATACTGACGATCTTCCTGAACTCTATGCCCGGGAGGAGTACTCTCTCGAGCAAATATCTCTTCACGTGATCGGTGCATAGGACTTGAATGGCCTCGCGGTTGAACTGATCGATGTACTCCCTGAGGGTTTCGTCGCTTCTTTGGACGATAGCCTCAAGGACAGCCTCAGTCATCGGGTGTCAACGAGACGCTGTAAATGAGCTGATGAACTGGCTCTTTAGGTTCCTCCGGGAGGTGATTGACCCTGGGGGAGATTCTTATACCAGTATATTTAAGTATTTCTCAAGGTCGTGGGGAACAACCAGCATTTGATCGGTCCCCGGGCGTTATGATAGTGGAGCATTGCTTCGAACCTGTCGATGTGGTCGACTGGGTTAGCAATGTCGTCATATTCCTTCAGTTAGGGAGGCTTCTCCATTGCCCTGGGAATTGGATCCTCCATGATTGCTTGTGATAAAGGACCGCGGGGGTCATCTTCATCGCTCCTATAGGGGGAGTGGGAAGGAGACCGGTTGTAGTGATGTCCTTGGCCTCGGGGAGGATCCCTTGGTCGAGGATGTGCTTCTACGTTTCCCTTTTTTCTGTTTTCATGGGATCTTTGTGTTAGAATAAAGTTTGAATCTACTACCCTATGTTTAAGTTTTGATGATAACAAAATGAAAAGATATATTATTTATATGATTCATGTATGAACTATTTTCTACCTAAAAATATTACGTTCTGCTTTGCAGAAACTCTGATAGGTATCAGCAAGAGCACACTTAATCAGCATCAGAATATTGGTTCTTGACATCAGCATCAGAAGTTGCTATATCAGAATAACAGAATCAGAAGATTAACTCACGTGTATGCTGAAGCTTGATGGACAGAACTGCGCTCAACACTCTGATAAAGAAAACAACAGTTCATCAGCAGTTAAGCAGAGTCAGAATGAGCCAAGCCAGAACATGCATTAAGTAAGCAACGGTACTGTGCATTGAAAGCAAATTATTACCAACGGCCTCATTCCAGACAAGATCTGCTTGATAAGGAAAGTTTGTTATTAGAATTGAATCAAGAATATTGCTCCAACGTTCAACAATCTCAGTGCTATATAAACAAGACTATGAAGATTGAATTGGCTAATGCTCTCCAACATTTTACACGCCTAAAAGCTAATCATAATCTTCCTTCTCTCAGCTTGTTAAACGCTACATATCTCCTTATTCAATCATTGTTTAGCAATCTAGTTTCATAAAGCTTAAGTTGTGTATACATCACAGTTGTGATACAGTTTTGTAGAAAACACTCACACACCTAGATTTATCTTCTTTGTAAAAAAGTGTTTCCTTGACAAACCGGGTTGTGGTTTGCATCAAGAAGGCTTTAGCAGTTGTTAAAGCAGTTTGTAATATTCAGTTGAATATAGTGGATTAAGACCTCGTTAGAGAGAGGCGAAATCACCTTGACGGGTGGACTGGAGTAGTTTGAGATCAAACGAACCAGGATAAAAATATCTTGTTCATTGCATTGATTTTCAGTTTTACAATTCAACCCCCCTTCTTGTGTTTTTCACTTCTTCAATTGGCATCAGAGCGCCTGGTTCTGAGCTAAAACACTTAACCGTGTCAGTACAAGATCCAGCGTCAGAAAAACACAATGGCAGGAAACTATTCTCACACCAGCAATGACAACCATGAGGACAGAGAAAGATTCAGCGGCAAACCTCCAGTCTTTGATGGAGAAAACTTTGATTACTGGAAAGACAGAATTGAAAGCTTCTTTTTGGCACATGATGCTGATCTGTGGGATATGGTGACAGATGGATACACGCACCCTGTGAATGCAAGCGGTCAGAAGATTGATAGAAAAACAATGTCTGACCAACAAAAGCGTGACTTCAAGAATCACCACAAGGCCAGAACCATCCTTCTCAGCGCCATCTCCTATACTGAATATGAAAAGATCTCCAACAGAGACACAGCAAAGAACATTTTTGACTCACTCAGAATGACGCATGAGGGCAACGTTCAGGTCAAAGAAACTAAAGCTCTGGCGCTCATTCAGAAGTATGAGGCGTTCAAAATGGAAGAATCTGAATCCATTGAAACAATGTTCTCAAGATTCCAGATTCTGGTAGCTGGTCTCAAGGTTCTGGACAAAGGATACTCTACTGCTGACCATGTCAAGAAAATCATCAGAAGTTTACCCAAGCAGTGGAGACCAATGGTTACAGCTCTGAAGCTAGCAAAAGATCTCAACAAAATCACTCTGGAGGAACTTATCAGCTCCCTCAGAAGTCATGAGATAGAGCTAGAAGCTGACGAGCCTCAGAAGCAAGGTAAGCCTTTAGCATTAAAATCTAACAAAAAATCTGAGTCTAAAGTTTTGCAGACAGTTGAAGAAACATCTGATGGATCCTCATCAGAAGAAGACGAACTCTCCCTCCTCTCCAGAAGAGTAAATTAACTGTGGAAGCAAAGACAAAGGAAGTTCAGGAATCCCAGAAGATCTGATCAGAACGAGTCCTCTTCCAGATACAGAAGGACAGAGTCTTCCTCTGGATACAGAAGATCTGAAGGCTCCTCAAGTAGCAAAAAGCCAAACACCAAGGACATCATCTGCTATGAGTGCAATGAGCAAGGACACTACAAGAGTGACTGCCCAAAGCTTCAGAGGGAAAAGCCCAAAAAGAAGTTTGGAAGAGAAAAGAAGAAAAGTCTCATGGCTACATGGGATGACTCTGACTCGTCTGAAGCTGACTCAGAATCAGATGATGAGAGGGCAAACATAGCTCTCATGGCTAACATTTCAGAAGATAGTGAAGCTTCTGAATCAGACTCTGAATCAGACACTGAAGAGGTATTTCCTAACTTTGTTGTTAATTTTACCAAGGCTGAACTTGCTGAAAGCCTTAATGAAATCCTGGAAAGGTATCAGCAAATTAGAGTTAAATTCAGAGACCTGAAAAGGAATCTTGAATCTGACTCTAATAAGACTGAGAGTCTCAAATTGGAGAATTCTGAGCTGAGAAATAAGATTTCAAAATTAGAAAACACTTTACAAAACTCTCAGAAGGAACCAATTTCTGAAACTCCCAGCAACGCTGATGAGATCATCAAGGAGTATGATCACAGTTTCCAGAAGTTCCTTGCTAAAAGCATAGATAGAAGCAAAATGGCTTCAATGATCTATGGAGTTAGCAGAAACGGCAGGAAAGGAATAGGATACCAAGGTAAGGTTCCTACACCAAAGAATGTCATGGACTTAACCATTAAACACACTCCTCTGAATTCACATTTTGTGTATGGTCACACACATGATATTAAATACACTAGCAGTAAGTACTCTGTGAAACCAAAATTCAACCAGAGTTTTGGTAAAACTAACAAATCAGGACCCAAGAAAATCTGGGTACCTAAGGATAAAATAATACATGTTGCAGATATCTTTAGCAGCAAGTCAGAAACACCAGTCATGGTACCTGGACTCTGGCTGCTCGCGACACATGACGGGAAGAAGGCATATGTTCCAAAGCCTGGAACTTAAGCTTGGAGGCCACGTTGGCTTTGGAGGCAATCAGAGGGGAAAGATAATTGGCTCTGGAACTGTAGGTAATGGAAATCTTCCCTCTATTAATAATGTTCTGCTAGTAGATGGATTAATGCATAATCTGTTATCCATAAGTCAATTAAGTGATAACGGTTATGATATAATCTTTAATCAAAAATCATGTAAAGCTGTTAGTCAGAAAGATGGGACTATCCTGTTTAATGGTAAGAGGAAAAATAACATTTACAATATCAAACTTTCTGAACTAAAAAGTCAGAATGTAAAGTGCCTTCTGTCTGTTAACAACGAGCAGTGGATATGGCACAGAAGATTGGGGCATGTTAGTATGAGAAGAATATCTCAGATTAACAAACTCAATCTGGTCAGAGGACTTCCTGATTTGAAGTTCAATTCAGATGCTCTGTGTGAAGCATGTCAGAAAGGCAAGTTTGCAAAACCTTCTTTTAAATCTAAAAATGTTGTTTCTACCTCTAAGCCATTAGAACTTCTGCACATTGACTTATTTGGACCAGTTAAAACTGCTCCAGTCAGTGGCAAGAAGTATGGGTTAGTAATCGTAGATGACTATAGCAGATGGACATGGGTAAAGTTCTTAAGACACAAGGACGAGTCACACTCTGTGTTTGTTACCTTCTGTAACCAAGTTCAGAATGAAAAGGATCTTAGAATCGTTAAAGTCAGAAGTGATCATGGTGGAGAATTTGAAAACAAAGATTTTGAGTCATTCTTTAATGACAGAGGCATTCTGCATGATTTCTCTTGTCCTAGAACTCCCCAACAAAATGGAGTTGTAGAACGAAAGAACAGAACATTGCAAGAAATGGCCAGAACCATGATCAATGAGACAAACGTTGCTAAGATCTTCTGGGCAGAGGCAATAAACACAACGTGCTACATTCAGAATAGAATCTCAATAAGACATATTCTGGAAAAGACTCCATATGAATTGTGGAAGAACAGAAAGCCCAACATTTCATATTTTCATCCATTTGGATGTACCTGTTTTATGTTAAATACAAAAAATTATTTGAACAAGTTTGACTCTAAAGCACAGAAGTGTATTATGTTAGGATACTCTGAACGCTCAAGAGGGTACAGAGTATACAATACATAAACACAGATTGTGGAAGAATCAATCAGTGTTTGTTTTGATGATAAGCTTGACTCTGAAAAGTCAAAGCAGAATGAAGTTTTTGCAGGTATGGAAATTGAATTTACAGGTTCTGAAGACAAGTCATCAGAAGCTCTCAACACAGACACTCCTTCAACGTCTGAAAGGAGCACTGCTAGCAATCCTACAACAGCTACTGATCAACCTCAGAAGAGATTACCCAGAAGCAGCTTGGATCACCCAGAAGAGACTATCTTAGGAAGAAAGGAAGATCCAATCAGAACAAGAGCAAGCTTCAGAAACTCTGAAGAAACCCTCATGGTACTTGTGTCTCTGATTGAACCTTCTTCTATTGATGAAGCACTTCTGGATAATGACTGGATTCTGGCAATGCAAGAAGAGATGAATCAATTCACCAAAAATGACGTATGGGATCTTGTTCCCAGACCAAAAGGATTCAACGTCATTGGAACAAGATGGGTCTTCAGAAACAAGCTAAATGAACAAGGTGAAGTCATCAGAAACAAGGCACGACTGGTTGCACAAGGTTATAGTCAGCAAGAGGGGATAGACTATACAGAAACCTTTGCCCCAGTCGCCAGGTTAGAATCTATCAGACTTTTAATTTCATTTGCTGTTAATAGAGGCATCACTCTGTATCAGATGGATGTCAAAAGTGCATTCTTAAATGGTTATATAGAAGAAGAGGTTTATATGCACCAACCCCCTGGTTTTGAAAATACAAAACATCCAGAACATGTTTTCAAACTAAAGAAGTCACTATATGGTCTGAAACAAGCTCCCAGAGCTTGGTATGAAAGGCTAAGTAACTTTCTGTTAGAAAATGAATTCACCAGAGGGAAGGTGGACACTACCTTATTCTGTAAATCAGTTAAGAATGACATCTTAGTCTGTCAAATTTACGTTGATGATATTATTTTTGGTTCTACTAATCCTTCTCTTGGAAGAAAATTTGCTAAGTGTATGCAGGCAGAATTTGAGATGAGCCTCATGGGGGAACTGAAATTCTTTCTAGGAATTCAGATCAATCAAACTCCAGAGGGAACTTACATTCATCAGAGAAAATACATCAGAGATCTTCTGAAGAAATTTGACCTATCAGAATGTAAGCCATCAAAGATTCCAATGCATCCCACGTGCATTCTGGAAAGAGAAGAGGTAAGTAAAAATGTAGAACAGAAAGTCTACAGAGGTATGATTGGTTCTCTCCTTTATCTGACTGCTTCAAGACCTGATATATTATTCAGCGTTTGTATTTGTGCTAGATTCTAATCAGATCCTAGAGAATCTCACTTAACAGCTGTTAAGCGAATTTTCAAGTATCTGAAAGGTACTACTAATCTGGGTTTGTTTTATAGAAAATCTAGTGATTACAGTTTAGTAGGCTACTGCGATGCTGACTTTGTTGGAGACAGAGTGGAGCGTAAAAGTACTTCTGGAAGCTGCCAGTTTCTGGGAGAAAATCTGATCTCTTGGTCCAGTAAAAGGCAATCAACAATTGCGCTATCAATAGCAGAAGCTGAGTACATAGCAGCAGCAGGATGTAGCACACAAATGCTCTGGATGAAAAGTCCGCTTGAAGACTTCCAGATTTTTGAGAGTAACATTCCTATACTCTGTGATAATACTTCTGCTATTTGCTTAAGTAAGAATCCTATTTTACATTCTAGAGCTAAGCATATAGAAATAAAACATCACTTCATTAGGGACTATATTCAGAAAGGAATTTTGAATTTAAAATTTATAGATACAGACCATCAATGGGATGATATCTTCACTAAACCCCTTTCTGAAGATAGGTTCAATTTCATTCTGAAACATCTCAGCATGAAAATCTGCCCAGAGTGAAAATGTTTTAAATTCCATATATTTATCTTCAGAATGTATTTGTTTTACTGTGAACTTCTGATCAATCTCTTTTCAGAAAGATAGAACATGCAGATTGTATCAGATGCAAGTCTAAAGATCTGAGAGTCTAAGCTCAAAGACAGACGTGCTGATCACTACATCAAACAAGTGTCATCCAATCATCAGCAAATCTCTGAAGCAGAACGCATGCACGCTTCTGAGAAGGCAAAACGCTGATTGGGTGCATTGAGACACATGTCTGGTAACCGTTTTTAAGTATCTTTCTCAAATCCCCCAAAATCAGCAAGCATTAAATGAAAGTAATCATGTTTTTAAAACGTAATCATGATTTTATTCCTCTTTATTGAAAACGTTTACTCTTTCAAAATATTCTGAACCCTATTTAAGCACGTTAACCTCTCACTTTAATCTTTTACAGTTTCTCATTATTTCTCAAGCATTCTCTGCATTTTTCTGTGTTCATCTCTCTCAAACCCTTTTTCTCAGTTTTTCTCAAAATCCCTAAGTGTGAACATGGCAACCTCCAGCAGTGCTTCTGCAGGTTCTCAGAAGAAAGCATCATCTGAACAGTATCAAGTGCCATTCAGAACACTCCTCACTCCTGTGAAGAATCTTGAAGTGTTATCTGAATTGATCATTGATTTTGGAAGCCTAAAGGAAAACGGTTTTGATTTAACAGAAGAAGTTAGGGCACAGAAATGGGAAAGGTATTTTGACAGGTTGGTTGGATCAACATTTCCAATGTTAGTCAAGGAGTTCTGGATTCATGCAACGGCTTCAACGCATCAAGTCATCTCCTACATTATGGGGAAGAAGATTGTGATCACTGAGGATCACATAGCAAGGTTAATTGGTTATAGTGGTGGTGGCGTCCGCTGTATTGATATGGCTGAGAGATGTGCTGACGTGGGCGTTATAGCAGAAAGGATTTTCACCCATGGGGTGCCCAGCAGCAAAATCAAAGATCTGAAGGATCATCACAGAGTTTGGGCGAAGATAATTCTGGGGTGCTTTTACCATAGGAAGCCAACTAGTTCCCCTGATTACATAAATGTAGATCAGCAGTTTCTGATCTACTTTATCAATCAGAAGGTAAAAAACAACTTGGCTCATCTTCTGTTTAATCACCTCAGAACAAGCGTGAAGGAAACCAGGGAAGAAGAAAGAACAAAGAGGGATTGGATACCCTTTGGAAGGTTGATATCAGATATTCTGACTGAGAATAGGCTGATAGAGCATCTGATAGAAGCTCAAGAGTTAAGCACCATTGAACCAACGGTTGGGAAGCCTCTGAACACGAAGAACTTGAAGAAAATGAAGTTGATAGAGAATATCAAAAAGGAACCCAGCGCTACTCCTGTTGCTGATATCACCAGCAGAAGAGTCCCACTGAGTGACTTTCCTTTATTTTCTGAGATAGAATCCAAGCCAGTGGTAGTTCTCAGATATCTGGACGCGTGCAAAGCTAATGGTACAGATCCCAATCTGAAGATCAAAGATCTGCACCAACCTCAACCAGAAGTGACACTGAAGAAGACGAAGAAAAGGAAGGCACCTTCAGAAGGATCGTCCCAGCAGACACCCAAGAAAAGAGGTAATTTATCTGCTGCTTCTGTTTTAAATTCTTCTACTATTCCAGCATCAATTCCACCTCCAACCTCTCATAGAATCTCAATCCCCATCCCAACAATAGATGAAACTGAACCAGAAGATGGCCCTTCTGAGGCATTACAACTCAGAAGACCCCGAACTAAACATCCCAAATCAACAATATCAACAACATCAGCAATTGACAAAGTGCTATCTGACATTGATCAACACACTTCTGATCACTCCTCCATCAATCCAAACTCTGAACCACAAATTGTCCCTTCTCCACAACCAGAACAACAGCAAGCTGCTGAAGAACCAGAACAACAACAACCTCTCTCATCCATTCCAGAAGAACCTCTTATCCCTGAACAACTAGAAATTCCAACAACTTCTCCACAACCAGCAATTTCGTCTCCCTCTCCTCAACCAGAAATTCATCCACCATCACCTCAACCTGAGTTTCATCACTCTGAAACTCCAACTCCTCCACCTTCTGAACCTCATTCACCTCAACCATTACCTCTAGCAATCCAGATGCCATACAATGGCCCAGTTGCCATCCTCACCAGAATCTACACCACCAAATACTCCCAAAACCCCAAACAGTCCAATCATTATCTCTGATTCTCCCACTCCATCTCCAAAACAAACAGCTCCCAAGCAAACCACCGAAAACCCCAGCAGAACCTTCATAGACTTAACAATCCTTGACCGTCTTGCTGATCTGAAAAATAAAATAGCCATCCCAAAACCAAAACAACCAGATGTTGGCTCTAGTATTATGAATTTTGAAACAGGTTTGCAGCAGTGGATTGCTTCTCTGAAGCAAGTCTGTCCTGGAATGATTGACCCAGCTGCCTCTGACCAGCTCTGGTCACAATTCAGAATTTGGGTACGTACTGAAGCCCTCAAGTTGCAGGATATCAACTATGAGCAGGCACAACAGAACTTCAGCAAGCTGCTGAAGGAAGTTGAAAGTCAATTGCCACAGGAAGATGTGCTCCCTCTGGATAGTGAGCCATGGTCTGAGAAACAGCCAGCTTCAAAGGTGCAACCAGAAGAAGACAAGACTATTCAAGCTGAAGCAAGTCAAGCAGAAGATGGTGCAGAAAGCTCTTAGAAGCTCTCTGCTTCTGATGTTTCTCAAGCTGCCTTGGACAGGCAGACTCTGGAAGAGCTGAAGCTGAATGACATGCGTCTGCAGCAAAGAATAGATGAAAATGACCAGAAGATGAAAGAAAGGATGGATGTGCAGGATAGCAAGATAGACACAGTTGTCAGCATGGTACACAAGCAGAATGAGACTGCTGATCAGATCAAAGCCATGCTGGAGAACCTGTTCACACGCCTTCCTCCCCAACCTTAGTTTTTCATTCATATCATTTTCATGTTTTCTTTGATTATCTGTTGTACTGTTTTGTTTGATTCTGAACCTTTTAATATGACAAGTTTTTATGCCTTAAATGTTTTAGCACATCACTTACACTTTTTGATTGCTGACAAAAAGGGGGAGAACAAGAATGATATTTTAAATAATAACAGATTACTAAGACAGAAATTCTCGAACATTCTAACTCTGATATACTTGAATATGTTTTCTGTTTTGCTTAAGTCTACAGGTACAAGAAAGCTCCATGATACTCTGAAGACTAAAGCTCTGATACTCTGACCCAAAGCAAAGCTCTGACAAGAAAAGCTTTGATACGTTGATCTGAAGCTCTGCTCTGATATGCTGATCTAAAGCTTCTGATAGTCAAAACTCTGAGAATCTGATGTTCAAAGAAAGGCAATAAAAAATCTGATCCTGAAGAACTCTTGGAATTAAAAAGGGAAGCAATAAATTCAGGGGGAGTATCTCTCAACTCTGATATCTCTTTATCCCTTATCTTTGATAACCTCTCACTCTGATACATCTTATCATTTAGTTACCTCTGATACTTTTTCACGTTATTTTCAATTAAAAATATCTAGTTTTTGTCATCACCAAAAAGGGGGAGATTGTTAGAACAAAGTTTGAATCTACTACCCTATGTTTAAGTTTTGATGATAACAAAATGAAAAGATATATTATTTATATGATTCATGTATGAACTATTTGCTACCTAAAAATATTACGTTCTGCTTTGCAGAAACTCTGATAGGTATCAGCAAGAGCACACTTAATCAGCATCAGAATATTGGTTCTTGACATCAGCATCAGAAGTTGCTATATCAGAATACCAGAATCAGAAGATTAACTCACGTGTATGTTGAAGCTTGATGAACAGAACTGCGCTCAACACTCTGATAAAGAAAACAACAGTTCATCAGCAGTTAAGCAGAGTCAGAATGAGCCAAGCCAGAACATGCATTAAGTAAGCAACGATACTGTGCATTGAAAGCAAATTATTACCAACGGCCTCATTCCACACAAGATCTGCTTGATAAGGAAAGTTTGTTATTAGCATTGAATCAAGAATATTGCTCCAACGTTCAACAATCTTAGTGCTATATAAACAAGACTATGAAGATTGAATTGGCTAATGCTCTCCAACATTTTACACGCCTAAAAGCTAATCATAATATTCCTTCTCTCAGCTTGCTAAACGCTACATATCTCCTTATTCAATCATTGTTTAGCAATCTAGTTTCATAAAGCTTAAGTTGTGTATACATCACAGTTGTGATACAGTTTTGTAGAAAACACTCACACACCTAGATTTATCTTCTTTGTAAGAAAGTGTTTCCTTGACAAACCGGGTTGTGGTTTGCATCAAGAAGGCTTTAGCAGTTATTAAAGCAGTTTGTAATATTCAGTTGAATATAGTGGATTAAGACCTCGTTGGAGAGAGGCGAAATCACCTTGACGGGTGGACTGGAGTAGTTTGAGATCAAACGAACCAGGATAAAAATATCTTGTTCATTGCATTGATTTTAAGTTTTACAATTCAACCCCCCTTCTTGTGTTTTTCACTTCTTCACTTTGTTCCTTGCGCGCGGGGGGTGGGGGGGGGGGGGGGGGGGGTGAGGTCGTATCTCCCAGTAGCCTCGGGCATTGTTCTTTCCATCGCGGGGCATCGCCCAGTCCGTCGGGGACAGAGGCTTCGTGACCTGTCTCGTCTGTGTCTCTTTGGGGGAGATTGACGATGGTCTTCATTGTGACGAGGAGGTGGATTGTCAGGTCTTCTGTGTCTTTTACGGGCTCAACGAGAGTCCTCGAGCACCCTTAGTTTCTCACCTTGTGAGAAGACTAAGTAATTTGTTTGGTTAAGGGACGCGAACAGAGCCCTGGTCGTGGCATCAACGCCCGCAGGGACGGGGACCTCCTGGAAATCGTTCGGCTCATAGTTATGGGGCGGATGGGCACCCTCCTGTGGCCGAGAGCGGGATGATGAATATGCGGTCATGTCGTCTTTGTAATTCTGTACGAGATTGGCCATGTCGACATTGTTCCCATTGTTGTTATTTCCCATGTTATCGACGACGTTGTTGTTAGGGTCGGCGAGATGGGCGTCTAGGTTGTTGTTGGCAGATGGGTCGACCATGACAATTAAAAGAGTTTTGAGAATTTCTTTAGTCTTATGTAAATGAAATACGGGGAAGCTTGTTTCCCACAGATGGTGCCACTGATCATACCAGACCAGAATGGATCGTCAAAGCCTACGAGTTGTGAGTTGAGCAACAACTGGAATGAGTTGGGGGATGGGGTACCTGCAGAGCACCCCGATGCCAAAGTAAGGTTCAGGGAAAGTACTAGTAAGTATGAGAGTGAGTATGAAAGAATGAATACCTGACCCTCTCAAGTGAGAGGGTATTTATAGTCCCCAGCGCCGAGCCAAGGTCCTCAATGTTGGGCCACGAAGAGGCCCAACAATGAATATTGTCGGGGCTTACGTGTGTATGGAGTCCAGCACGTGGACTCCCCCTTGGTCAACTTCTCTGAGAGAACAAGTGCTTTACTCGTGATTCCTGGAGGGAAGTTATGATGGTGATGATACAAACACATGGGTCACGTTCCCCAACGGACATGTGGAGAGTTGCCCAACAATCCCCAACTTTACTGCTTGTCTTTGGGCCTTATGCAAGGGTGTTGGATTTGGCCTCCCCAATAGTGGGGCAAGTGTCGGCCCAATCCAAATCAGAACCTATGTCTTGGAGTCTTTAGAACTTTTCACATAGAACCTTGTTCTTTAAAGTGTTCAACACTTGGTTGTAAGAATTTCCTTTTCTTCAGATCATCAGAACTTGTTCAGCAGAACCTTGTTCTTCATAATCTTCGGAACTTATAACACAAAAGTAAAGCTTCAGAAGGCCTCCAAAGCTAAACCATAAAGCCACGATCAGAACTTCTTGTACTAACATTCCTAAGACACGTTGCATAAGATCAATTCAGAACCTTGACTTTACCGAAACATGTTGTGATACAGTGGGAGAACTGACTTGGGTGTTTTTCGTTTTATCGCAGATGTTGCAGTTAGCAAGAGTTACCACCAACTTTTCTTTTATCCAAAAGGAAAGCCTGAAAAGAACAGGAAAGACCTTTGAGATGTTTTCTTGAGTTCGGGGGGTAGATTATGAAAAGGGAAGGTATTAACACCCTTTTCATCCATGGTTTTCCATAGGCTCTTAGTTACTTGCTAGATCACTTGCTTTTGTTTGAAAATATGCTTTGTGTGGTTTTTGAAAGTATTTTGAAAAGGCGCCATCATTTAGGCAAACTTTGTGATGATTCTCGTTCGTAAGAATGTATACAAAGTGTTGATCTTTTGAAAATGTTTTCAAGTTTGAAAGGTGTTTTGAAAGTGTTGGTGTTTGTTTTGAAAATAACAAGGATGTTTTTGGTTTGAAATTGAGCAAGCAACTATGAACAATCTACCTACTTAAAATTCTTTCATGTTCATCTCCTCTTTCCTTTGACATTGTTATCTTACCATTGATTTGGTAAGTAACCCTATCTTTGGATGTAAAAGGGACGGGCGTGGCTCATCGCATCACCATGATTAGCAATGTTGTAAGATATATTAGCATTTTCTTTAAGGGACTAATATCATTTTGAAAGGCAACATTGATAGCATCATTGAGGGACTATGATCTTGTATTTTTGATTGCTTTTAGCTAAGATATCCCACATGCATAACATGGCCATTTTTGTAAGGCAACAAAGTAGAGTTAACCCTAGGGGCGCAAGTGTGCAAGTGTGTTTGATTTACATGCATTTCTTATCTTGAATTAGGGTTCTCTAAACATTAACTTTATCTTTCCATACAAAACCTAATTTACTAGCATTGGTATGTAAGCGATAAATTACGGAAAGTAAAGTTACTATGCTATTACATCATTATGGGGATGGGGTATACAAATTTACAAATGGGGATTGCAAGAAAATTAAACCCTAATTACTATTACAAGGCTTTGACAATTACATAATTTATAATGCAAAAATAATAAAATATGCAAGAAGATGTAAAGTGAGAGAAATTGCTTTTTAGGGTTTTTTTTCATACAAAAAGGTTTTGTAATTAATTTCTTTGAAGAAAAACCTAAGTCTAAGTTAATTGTTTAGAAAAGTGTTTTTGAGGTTTCATTTGAACAAAAAGGTTTTTAAAAAGTTAGGTCATTTCCAAGCAATACAATATGTCCAAAATAACCTAAAAAATCTCCAAAATCAAGAAATTTGGTGCCCGAGCTGACACGGGCCGTGTCAGTGGACATGGGCACCCGTGTCAGTGGACACGGGCACCCATGTCAAGACCTGTCCATGACTTTTCTGCATTCTTTTTTATTCCATCCAATCTGACACGGGCTCTCGTGTCAGCCCATGTCCATCTTTTTTTGCTCGTGTATGCACCAGTAACATTGACACGGGCCGTGTCGTGTGACACGGGCACCCGTGTCAGCCTTTGGTCTGGCTTTTTGTTAGTTTTTTCTCTTTGATTTGTCTTGTTATATCTTTTGAGCGCAAAAGAAAATGATGTATGAGTAATAATATCATAGTTTGAGAAAGTTTACCTCTAGAAGCGGAAGCTTTAGAACACGTATGGATGTTTTCGGGTGCAAAGTAGTGATTGATCGAGCTCCTTTGAACCTTCTTGAAGTAGCTCCAACCTTCTTATTATGCTGAAAATGGTTGAACTGCTCCAACCGAGTCAAGTTGCAATGTATATTTTTTTAGTTTAGAAGATGGTGGTTATGATGTTACAAAAGTTATTCTTATGTTTGAACAACTTCTATATGGTGTATATTAAGTGTTTGGATGGTTTGTTTGGAGAAAACTTACAAGGTATGAGATTCAAAGATTTGGACTTCAAAGCTTAAAAATGGAGGTTTGTGTACAAATCTGGTTTTTGACAGCAAAATGATTTTGAGTGTTAGTTCCCCTCCTATTTTTATGGCCCCTTTCTCTTGTGATTGGCCTCTCTATTTATAGAGAAGGTTTGAGACTTGAACAAACTCAGATTTTGGATCACATGTTATGGCTAGGTTAGATTGTACATGAAGCAAGCTTGAAGTTAATAGTTCCAATGCTTTGTACTTTATTGCATAGAGTTGTTGGACACTTTAAGCATGCATTTATGATTTTGTATGTTGAGTGTGTGTAGAAGGGATAAGTTAGAGGCTCAAGGAGGGTTGACTTTGTGATTAAAGCTACTTTGCAACTATGGCAATGTCAACTTTGTGCCAAAAATGGAAAGATCACTTGGACAATGCTTAAACCAAATGGACCATAGCTCAAAATTTTGTGTAAGCATTAAATTATGGTAAGATTTGCAAGTCACAAGGCCTGCAAAGTAATATTATGTAGCACATCATGACAATTAGATTATGTGTTCTTCAACAAAATTGGCTTGTAATTCAAGAATGAATGCCCAACTTCAGGCCCTTGAATCTCCTAGCTCAAATATGATAAATTCAAGCTCTTGAATGTTTTGAAAAGCTTGAAACACCCTCTATAACATGTTGTCCATTTTGACAAAATCATCTTGTAACTATGTGAAAAAATGCCAAGAAGTTGGGATAAAATCCTGACCAAAACTGCTGAAAATTTCTCTAAGTGTTTATTCAAAAATGTCATGGCTTCATGAATTTATAACTTAAAATCCAAGAATTTATAGGAGAAGTTGTGCAAAGAAATATTGTATATCCCATGTAGATCTACAACTTTCATGTTGAAAGTTTCTTTTGAATCATCTTGCATCATGGTGAAAAATTGGATCAAAGTTGTAAAAAAACATGAAGTTTTCAACACTTAGAAAAATTTCTAAGTTTGAAAACTTTGACTTTTCAAAATGAAATCTTGGATTTTTTATTTCTTGATGAAGAAGTTTCATATTTTGACATGTTTTGATGAATTATGACTTTTGACACTTGATTTTGACCAAAAAGTCAAAGTTTGACTTTTCAGTGTATAGTTGACTTTTGATCAGTTGACTGAAAATCCACTATCAATCCAATTGATCTTGAGCAATATTTTGAGTCATGCCATTAAGTAAAAATGGTGCAATTGAACTTTTGAGATCATGCTTCAAACCAATTGGCCAATTTCTAAGTCAAAAATCAAAAATTGCCCTTTCTCAATCAAAACCCTAATTTTGACCATTTTGCCCTTTTGATGATTTGATCAAATTTCTTGAGGAATTATGGTCCAAACTTGATTAAATGATACATATGAGTTTATAATATTGATGTGGATAAAAAATTATGAAGTTTGACTGTAAATTGGCCATAGTTGACTTTTTTCCCCAATACAGTTGGTTTTTAGGTCAACTGCTCAATTAACTGAGCAAAAATATGATCCAAGGCTTGAAACTTGACATGAGTAATTTTGGGGGTCCATAATGATCCATGAAATTCATATTAAGCATTAAGAGTCCAATTATCCTTGTGCAATCTCAAACCCTAATTTGGGTCATCAGTGCTTAAGGAGGTGTCTTGAGCTGATCAACCCTAGTGCAGTCTTGAACCAAGAGAGATCTTTGTGAGAAAATATTTGATAAATGAGAGGGAAAATTTTGGGGTACAACAGCTGCCCCTGTTCAATCTTCTTAAACTTGAAGAGTTAGATTGGGGGATCCGTCATTCGTGACTTGAAGGTGAAAGATGATTGAACACTAGAGTGCCCAGAAATTTGCACTTGAAGATGGATGGTGAATGGGCTTATAGATGCCATTTGGAGGAATATTGGTAAACACTGGAAGAAGTATCAGCACAAATCTCTTGTTGATTTATACTAAAACTTGATGTTTTACTTGTGAGGAAAAGAGTTAGTAAAATGCAGATTCCTGGATGATGTTCACCAGATGTGGTATTATGTTAAATGCATATGGTATGTACATGTTATGATGTATGAATGTGAGATGTATGTTTATGTCTGGGAAAATAAATCCCTGACTGCTACTGAGGAAATTCTGGGGGGTTGAATCCCTGATTGCCGTTGGGGATGAAGAATATGCATATCTTCAAACTTTGTCGAATGGATGCTTTCACTGGAGAATATCTCTTGAATGTCAGTTGTTATCTGGTTGGATCCAGGCTTCACAATTTTCCGAGGAGGAAGTAGTCAACTTCTATCTGGTCGGATCCAGGCTTCACAACAACTTACTGGGAAAAGAGACGAATTATCTGTTATTTGGTCGGATTCCAGGCTTTGCAGAAAATTTTCTTGAGATTGAATAGTTATTTGGTCGGATCTAGGCTTCACAATAACTTGCTAGGGATACGGAAGTTAACTGTTATTTGGTCGGATCCAGACTTTGCAGTAACTTGAAGTGGTAACTACTATCTGGTCGGGTCCAGGTTTCATGGTTTTTGGAAAGTTGTACTATTATCTGGTCGAGTCCAGACTTCAAAGTCTCTCTCTGAGGATCATAGTTAATTGTTATCTTGTCGGGATCCAGGTTTCATAATAAACTATTTGAAAAACTATCATCTGGTCGGGTCCAGGCTTTGCAGATTTCTGAGGTTGATGAGGTCAATTGTTATCTGGTCGGGTCCAGGTTTCACAATAAACTGTTTGGGGATTTAGTTGTTATTTGGTCGGTTTCCAGGTTTCACAACGAATCTCCGAGGGTAATTGTTATCTGGTCAGATCCAGGCTTCACAATAACTTGTTGGGGTAGAGGCAAACTCTACTGGGAAAAAGAAATTTAACCTTGGTCAAATTGAGTTCAGGTTCTTCTATATATTTGAAGAGTTAGACTATTATCTGGTCGGGTCTAGGACCTATAGCATCTTGAAATTGAGACCAACTATTATCTGGTCGGATCCATATTTCAGGTATTCAAATATGTTATCTGGTCGGGTCCAGGTTTCAGTAATTACTTAAAAATTATGCTAATATTTGGTCGGGTCCAGGCTTCATAGTATCTTTTTTTTGGAAGTAGTAAAGGCTTTGCTGACGGCTTTACTGGGGATCAGGGGTTGTGGCCCTATGATTTACAATAATCTGAAATAAAATTCAAACCGGAGAGTGTAGACTCAGTCGGGTAGGACAGACTCAACTTGGGGAGGATACACTCAATTGGGGAAGATAAACTCCGTTTGGGGATAATAGCCTTGGTTGGGGAAGATATGCTCAACTGGGGATGATATGCTCAGCTGAGGAACTTCGTGGTGTCTTGATTGTTGTATGTTGGGGAAATTTGAACTCGGCTGGGGAGTTTTTGTGGTTCCTCGATTATTATTTGGGAAGTAAAACATGTTGGGGAAAGGTTTATTGCAGTCGTCCTCATGGGGATAATGATAATGAGATAACTCTGTGGGGATATTTCATATACATTAAAGAGATGCTTACTGCTGCTTAGCCGGACACATGTGCCAAATAGTTTTAATTATGTTCATATGCATATGTTCATTCAATTTTAGTCATTGGACAAATTTGCATTCAAAACAAAGACAAAAATTTTGCACTTCAAAGTGTATTTGTATTGATATTTTGCCCATGAATAAGCGTTTTTGTACAGAGAGACGGAGATCCTAGTAAGAGGAAATCGTCGAAAGGGAAACAAAATTGAGAATGGAAACAAATAGCCATGTGAAATTATCTCATTTCCTTCGAACTCTACTATTGCCCCAATGTCTTCGAATGTCCCTTGCCATTTGATAGAAGTTGATTGGATTGATCTTGTACTGTTTGAACTTGGACCTTGGTGATAAAATTGACTGCGTTGATTCCACGGGACATAGTCATACGCTTTTAATCCTTAACTTTTTCCTGGACTGCCCTTTCGGGTTTTCAACCCACCAGGATACCCTTTTTTCCCAAGTTGCCCTTTCGGGTTTTCAACTTTTTGGGTGTACAATATTTTGCATATATCCCTAATTTTTGCCTAAACCTTTTGGTTTGTCGGGATGCCCTTATTTTTCTTAGGTGTGTCAACCTAACGGGTCTCTTATGCCTAGTATTGTTTAACTATGTCCACGTTTATGGGATGTGGGAAATCCTCCCCATCCATGGTAGTCAGCATCATGGCACCGCCAGAGAAAACTCTCTTGACAACAAATGTCCCTTCATAGGCAGGAGTCTATTTGCCTCTGGGGTCTCCTTGTGGTAAAATGATGCGTTTTATCACCAAGTCACCAACTTGATATACTCGAGGCTTGACCTTTTTGTTGAAAGCCTTGATCATCCGTTTTTGATACGTCTGACCATGGCAAACAGCAGCTAATCTTTTTTCGTCAATCAAGTTCAGCTGATCCAATCTCATTTGAATCCACTCGTCTTCGCCTAGGCCTGCCTCAATCATAATCCTCAGCAAGGGAATTTGAACTTCCACTGGAAAAATAACTTCCATGCCATAGACTAGAGAAAAGGGAGTTGCCCCAGTTGATGTTCTAGTTGAAGTACGGTAGCCATGTAGAGAAAATGACAACATCTCATGCCAATCCTTATAGGTTACTACCATTTTCTGCACAATCTTCTTGATATTTTTGTTGGCCGCTTCGATTGCGCCATTCATTTTTGGTCTATACGGAGAAGAATTGTGATGCTTGATCTTAAACTGAGTGCAAAGCTCCGTGATCATAGCATTGTTGAGGTTAGTCCTGTTATCGGTGATAATCCTTTCGGGGATACCATAATGGCAAATGAGATTGTGTCGGATGAATCTGGCTACCACATTCTTGGTGACTGAGGCAAACAAGGCGGCTTCGACCCATTTGGTAAAATAGTCGATAACAACAAGAATGAAGTGATGTCTGTTGGAAGTTGTGGGCTTGATCTCTCCAATCATGTCAATGCCCCACATTGCAAATGGCCACGGAGCGGTCATGACATTCAAAGGGATAGGAGGCATGTGGACCTTGTCTGCATAGATTTGGCATTTGTGATAGGTTCTTGAATGTTGATGTCAATCAGTATCCATCGTTGACCAATAGTAACCTGCTCTTAATATTTTCTTAGCCATCGTATGCCCACTTGAGTGAGTACCGAAGAGACCATCGTGCATGTCTTCCATAATCTCCTCTACCTCCTTGTCCACACATCGGAGTAGAGTTGAATCAGGGTTGCCCTTGTACAATATCCCGTTACTTAGGAAGAATTTGGCTGCAAATCTCTGCAAGAACTTTCTGTCATTGATAGATGCCCCCTCTGGATACTCTTGTGCTTCAAGGTATCTCATCACCTCATGGTACCATGGTTTTTCTGCATCAGTGTCAAGCTCATAGCAATGTGCAGGTTCATCGAATCTTTCAATTATTATCATAGGGGCTTCATTTTCCCATCTAACCTTGAACATTGAAGACATGGTTGCCAAAGCGTCAGCCAACTGGTTTTCTTCCCTGGGGAAGTGCTCGAAAGTAATCTCTTTGAAGTAAGGAATCAGGGATAGCACAAGTTCCTTGTAAGGGATAAGATTAGGGTGTTTAGTGTCCCAAATTCCTTTTACTTGGCTGATCACTAGGGCGGAATCCCCAAACACATTCAAATGCTTGATCCTTAAGTTAATAGCAGCTTTCAGACCTAAGATGCATGCTTCATACTCGGCCATATTGTTTGTGCAATCGAAGCATAGTCTGGCAGTGAAAGGAGTGTGGAAACCATCAAGAGAGATGATCACACACCAATTCCGTTACCTAAGGCGTTGGAAGCCCCATCGAATATCATAGTCTATCGGGATCCTTGTTCAAGTCCGTCATACGGTCCAGATTTCGCACAGTCGGTTACCAGCATGATGTTCTCATCAGAGAAGTCGAAGTTCATTGACTAATAATCATCCATAGCTTGATGGGCCAAATGATCTGCTAGTACACTCCCTTTGATGGCTTTTTGAGTCATGTATTGAATGTCATACTCAGTCAAGATCATTTTCCATCCGGATATCCGTCCGGAAAGGGAAGGTTTCTCGAAGATGTACTTGATTGGATCCATCTTAGAAATCAACAGAGTGGTATGAGTCAACATATAATGTCTTAGCTGGTGAGCAGCCCATGCCAGAGCGCAGCAAGTTTTCTCGAGCAGTGAATATCTGGTTTCACAGTCGGTAAACTTTTTGCTCAGGTAATAAATAGCATGCTCTTTTCGGCCAGACTCGTCATGTTGGCCCAAAACACACCCCATAGAATTCTCTAGTACTCTCAAGTACATGATCAAGGGTCTTCCTTCAACTGGAGGCATGAGAATAAGAGTTTCTTGTAGGTATTCTTTGATTTTGTCAAAGGCAATCTGGCATTCATTGTTCCACCTGACTACCTGATCTTTCTTCAAGAGTTTGAAGAGTGGCTCACAAGTAGCAGTTAAGTGTGATATGAACCGGGCAATGTAATTGAGACGACCCAAGAATCCTCTGACTTCTTTTTCAGAATGAGGGACTGGAATTTTTTGGATGGCCTTTACCTTGGCAAGATCAACTTCAATGCCTTTATTGCTGACAACAAAACCTAGAAGCTTTCCAGAGCATACTCCAAACGTGCACTTGTTAGGGTTTAACCTCAGATTGTACTTCTTCAGCCTCTCGAATAATTTGTACAGGTGATCGAGATGTTCTTCCTTGGTTTGTGATCTGGAAATCATATCATCCACATATACCTCTATCTCATGATGAATCATATCATGAAACAAAGCTACCATAACTCTTTGATATGTTGCCCCTGCATTTTTTAGTCCTAACGGCATGACCTTGTAGAAGAAGGTTCCCCATTGCGTAACGAAAGTAGTCTTCTACATGTCTTCAGGAGCCATCCTTATTTGATTATAGCCTGAGAAGCCATCCATGAAAGAGAATACTTTATGTTGAGCAGTATTATCAACTAAGACGTTAATGTGCGGTAGAGGGAAGTCATCCTTGGGGCTTGCCCTATTCAGATCCATATAGTCTACGCACATGCGAAATTTCCCGTCTTTCTTTGGCACTGGCACCACATTGGCAACCCATTGAGGATAGGATGTCACAGCTAGGAACCCTACATTGAACTGTTTCATCACTTCATCTTTGATCTTTTCGGACATATCAGGCCTCATGCGATGAACCTTTTGCTTGACAGGCAGACAATCTTCTTTTGTTGGCAGACGATGAACTACGATGTCGGTATCCAACCCAGGCATATCTTCATAAGACCAAGCAAAAACCTCCACATAATCATGCAACATATGAACCAAACTGCTCTTGACGCCACTTTCCAAGTTAGCGTTGATCCCAATTTCCTTCTTATCTGACTCAGTACCCAAGTTGATAACTTCAACTGACTCTTCGTGTGATTGAATAGATTTTTCCTCTTGTAAAAGAAGTCTGGATAGCTCTCCTGGTATGTCACAATCTTCCTCGCCTTCGTCTTTGGCTTGGTTGATAGGACATTCAAAGTCATAGTCGGTAATAGTAGAGTCATTGGTAATAGGATCCAGAGTGGATGTTGATCTGCAAGAGTGTGTGTGTGCATGTAAGATACATGGCTATTTTTTTAAAATGTATTTGAAATAAAGGAAAGACAATTAACACAAATATTTGAATGCAAAAGAGTCCAATGTACTGAATGATCATATTATTAGATGAATATAAATAAAACCCTTGACAAATGGACCAAAGTGCCTTGGGCCAGGCACATGGCTTAAAAAGTCATTGTTTGAATATTACAGTAAACAAGTTCTTGAATTGAAAGAAAAGCAATAACAAGTAGATTACTCCTCAATGAAGAAGACTGGTACAAAGTTCTTTGTATGCCAATTCTTCAGCTCCGTGGTGGTTGGATACACCCACTCCTCAAATGTAGTCTCTTCTTCAGAATCACCCACGACGTTGACTCAATGGCTTCCAATGCGGAGAGGTGGATTTCTAGCACGAGCACACCTCACTTCCTTCTGAGCTTGGACGGTGAAGTCCAAACCAAATTTGTCTGCCTTAAAAGGGATATCGAGGAGTTTCCCCCAAGTATCGCAGTTTCCTTCTTCCATTTCCGCACGGGCATCCTTGACTGAAACCGTCTTTGGTGTGGCCTTGACGGCTTTGGACTCATCAGAAGAACATTTAGTAGCAGAAATCATCGGCGGTACAACCTCAAAGGCTTGACATAGGGTTTCAATGAATTCTCCGTCCATCTCTAAGTACTTGAAAAAGTTAAGGTGGCTCACCATAAACTCTTCTTCCCCACAGACGGTAACTATCCTGCCTTTGACTGGGTATTTGAGTTTCTGATGGAGGGTTAAGGTCACTGCCCCAGCCTTATAAATCCACGGGCGACCTAATAGACAAGAATAGGCCTGACGAATATCCATAATATAGAAGGTGGAGTTGAAGGTTTGGGAACCCACTTTGATTGGAAGATCTACCTCCCCATGAACAGTCCTCTTTGATCCATCAAACGCCCTTACGATGATATCACTTGGCTTCAAGATTAAATCCTCACAGTCGAGACGGTCTAACGCCCCCTTGGGTAATACATTCAGAGAAGAACCAGTGTCGACTAGCACATGTGCTAAGGTGGTCCCTTTGCACTCGATTGATACATGTAATGCTTTATTGTGATTTTTCCCGAGAGGTGTTAATTCAGCATCTGAAAATCCTAAGCCATTATCAGCTGTTAGGCTAGCCACGCAATTCTCAAATTGATTTGTTGTTGTCTCATGGGGGACATGAGCTTTTTTCAGGAACTTGATTAATGTCCGAGCATGGGCATCAGAGAAAAGAAGCAATGACAACATTGAAATCTTAGAGGGTGTTTGCCCCAATTGTTATACAATTTTGAAGTCGCTTCTTTTTATGATCTTTAAAATCTGGTCCATTTCACGGGCGGAGGGTTCTTCATCAGCTACGTCTTTGGAGGGTACCTCAATCACATCCGGCTCAACAACCTTCCCTTTCCCTCTAGTATCGGCATTTGGCTTGGCAGCAGTAATGTGAATGGGCGTCTTTGTGACCACTGGAGGTGAGATATTGGGTGAGAATATTCTCCCAGTTCTAGTTACTTTGTTTGAGCCAGCTATGTTGCCAACATCGTCATCTTTTCCTTCTTTTATCCAAGCATCTTGTTTAACCCCATGATAGAACACTTCAGCATCGTAATTCCATGGTACCTCTTTATTTGAAGAGTAAGGAATTGGTCCGAGATTAGTAATTATTAAGGGAGTAATAATGGGTTCATTTGAAATCCTAATAGGACCTTTAGAGGTTGTGATACGGTGGAAAAACAGACTGTTTTGAAATGCTGGTTCGCGTTTTGCGTTTGTTTTCGCAAAATGTCGCGGTAAGCAAGAGTCGCCATCGACTTTTATTTTATCCAACAGGGAAAGGGAAAAAGCACAAAAAAATTCCTTTTTTTGAGATATTTCTAAGTACAAGGGGTAGATTATAGAAAGGGAAGGTATTAGCACCCTTTCTATCCGTGGTTATCCACGGGCTCTTAGGTACTTGCTCATTGTTTTCAAAATTGTTTTCTTTGTGTTTGTGGGTTTTGAAAAGTTTTTGTTTTAACTTCGATTTAACTCTTGCTTCTGTCCTCAAGAGTGTAATGAAGTGTTTTTGAAAACTTGTTTGTAAAAGTGTAAGTGTGAAAGGGTTTTGTTTTGAATGAGCAAGTACTTAAGAACTAATCTACCTACTCGAAAAAGGAATCATTCTATGTTTGTTTCCTTTAGACAGTGTTATCCCACTATTAGTGAGTAGGTAGCACCATCGTTGGAGTTTGAGGGTCAATTCGAAAGAGGGACATACGGTCACTAAAGCAATATTAGGACGTCTTAGCGGTAACCCTAATGTCTTAGATCATTTGTTCGAGGCAACAATATCCGAGGCAACCATTTCGAGGAAACTTATGATCTTTTAGACAAGAGGATGACCTATAAAACAACCTATACTCAATGACCGTTTACAAAGGCAACCAAGTGGGTTGTATCCTAGGAGTGCGCATGTGCGAGTGTGTTGATTTCAGTTATTTTTATCTTTGCACATGTTTAGGGTGATCTAACCGTTTTAAGATTAAACATTCATTCTTGTCATGCAAACCCTATTACCAAACATCTAGCAGTTGTATAATTTGCAGAATTAAAGGTGCGGAAGTTAAACTAAATTATTACAAGGCGTCGGGTATTTACATCGCCAAAAACAACCCTTTAAAAGTAAAAGCGGTAAAAGTAAATGTCCTAATTAAATATTACAAACCGGTAGCAGATACAATAAATGAATAAAGGAAAAATAAAGTGCGCGAGACAATTGGATCGAAGGCGAAACTAGGGTTTTGACCCTCCTAATTAAAAGAAAAATGTTTTTGTTGTTTTTATTTTTGGAAAGAAATTAATTCCTAAAAATTAAATGCTAAATTAATTATTAAATAAATTAATTAATGAAAAATATTAAATGACATATTTTTGGAGTTTTGTTAATTTAGGAAAGAAATTAAATAATTAAATTAATGATAAAAACCTATTGATTTCTAATTAATTTTAAATATTTGCAAAACAAATGAAAGTTATCTAATTAATCAACCTAATTAATTAATTAATATTTATTAATGAAAAAATAAAATTCTGAAATTTAATTGGGTAAAAATATTTTTTTGGTGATTTTGATAAAAAAGAAAATTGTTTATTGGTTAGTATTTAATAAAATAAAATAAAATAATTAAGTGACATAAACAAAATATAAAAAAAGAGTGAGATGGGCCTGATTTTTGAGGGTGTGCATAGCAATTATTCTGGCCCATTTGTGAGGTCCATTTGACTTTTCTGATTCCATGTGTTTGCGTTGACTTGGTCCTTTGGTGCACCTTCAATGATGGCCACCAGATCTGGCCATCTGGCCATCTGACGTGTTGATGAGGAAGGTGCATGGTGGATCTCCAGCTTAGGCGTGCATATGATTACCTAAAAACAAATATCATAGAGAAAATAGGGGGACCTGGGATTCGAACCCAGGTCCTGAGGGGAATTCCATGCCACGCTTGCCACTACGCCATTTGCTTCTTGTTGTTAATATAATATAAACAAAATATAATATAAGAAAACAAGTGTTAATGGAAAATAAAAAGAAAAAGGCGTGCTTGTTCAAACAAGCCAATGGAATCCAGCCACGTCTTCGTCCCTGTCATGGCACCGTCGCTAAAAGTCTAAATACATATACCTACAGATAGAGTCTGTTGCTACAGGTCTGTCCACTCTCAAAATCTCGTACAGGCCATGTAAATGAATTCTAACACCATGGTTAGACTCGTCTCCTTCTTCTGATCACAACCATGCCCATTATTAGGGCCAATTATTCCAGAAAAGAAAAACCCCAAAAACAAATCTGAAACCCTAACAATGGTGGATTTTGTTACAGGTCAAATAAATGCAATTGAGTAATTCCAAAAGCTTGCAAATAATTTGTAGATTAAGAATATGCCATCAATTCATGTCAACAATGCCTAAATTTCAAAATACAAATTCAAGAACAGGGCGAGTTCGTGAGTGACTTACAGCGTATTCTGGGATTGGAATGGACCGGTTCTGAGTTATGTTAGCTTCTAGAGAATGCCAGGAAGCGATTGAGACAAGTAACACGCCTTGAGGATATCTCTAACCTCTGTTTTGAACTCACACTTTCTTTGATATTTTTCAGATTTTGTTTGTTCTCTCACGCCTATCTCCAACCTTCTTTTTGATATGCCTTCGTTCTTATATATTGCACAATGCATTAGGGTTGATTGCCCTGTCCAAATCTTCTTCTTTCAATGATTTTGATATGGATTTGATTTGCTTTGAACAACTTTCCAAAATTTCCTTTTCTCAATCTTTGTGTGCACTCTAAGGCTTGGCACAAATTTGAATGGTGCTAGCTGTATAATGAAGCCTGAAATAATCAAAAGATCCTTTGTTATCAATGCTTTGGATTTTTATTTGATTTATTTTGATTTAAATCAAATTAATTCAAATAAAAATCAAAATAATTAATAAAAATATTATATGGACAAGTGGCAAGGGTTAGAGCACGTGGGCTATAATGCCAACTCAAAACAAGTGAAAAAGAATGGGCCCATTTGGCAAAATTTGAAGTTTTGGGGATAGTTGACTTTTGGCAATTTTGCAAAAAGGGTCAACTTCAACAATGTATAACTTCCTCAATTTTGAATCTTTGGAGGTGATCTTGGACTTTTTAGAAAGATTGAGATGTCCTCTAATCAACCCTTTTGGTCTCATATAATTTTGATATTCCATTCTCATGTATGAAGCTTTGACAAAAAAGGTGTTTTTGTTGACTTTCAAAAATGACCTATAATGTCCAAATTCATAACTTCTTGTGAGTGCATATTTTGAACTTGGGAGATGAGGATGTATTGTATGGAATTGCATCCTCTTAAAAATGAGCTTTTGATGGGTCATTTCTCATAAAGTATGAGAAAGTTATGCTTGGTCAAAGTTGAGTTGACTTTTCCTTCAAAACCCTAATTTAGCGACTTTTGAGTCTTGATGAATTATGAGCAATCCTTGATGAATCATGATCAAACCTTGATCAAATGATGAAATATCCTTCAAAATGAGAATGTTGACTAAAAATCTTGAAGTTTGATTGTATGTGAGCCACAATTGACTTTTGCCCTAGCATAGTGGATTTTTGGACCTTTGAGCAATTGACTGAGCAAACTTCCTCTGCAAGGCTTGAAACTTGACATGGATGATCTTGAGAACATATTAGGACATTGGTGAGCACTTGGGGTCACTTGGACTCAAGGATCTTGATGCAACATGAAACCCTAATTTGGGGTAGACTGCCTTAGGAGAGAGCTTGTCTGGCCAACCCTTGGACTACCTTGAGCAACTTGAGGATCTTTCTTGAAATGTTTTTGAGAAATATGGGAGGGAAAATTTTGGGGTACAACATCTGCCCCTGTTCAATCTTCTTAAACCTGAGGATATAGATTGGCTTTCGTGCCTTTCGTAATCAGAAGGTGGAAGATGATTGAACACTAGAGTGCCCAGAAATTTGCACTCGCATGAAGTGGTAATTGTCTTGTGATGTCGAGAATGGGCTTACAGATGCCATTTGGAGATTGCTGGCGAGCGGATGGGCTTAAGGATGCCATCTGAAGGAGTGTAGATCGCATAAGAGATTCCTTAGGGAGAGCTTGTATACCTGTTGTTGAGGAAGATTCCGCTGGGGAAGTCTGTTCTTTGTTGAGAGAAGTAGAAGTTTAGGAGCTTCGTCGTCCGTTATTCTGCTGGTGAGTCGTCTCTGTTGATATTTAGGAACTTCAATCGTTCGTACTCAACTGAGGAATCATTTTTGCTAAGATTTAGGAGCTTGTCCGTAGTTCAACTGAGGTGTCGAGATTTAGGAACTTGTCCGTAATTCAACTGAGGTGTCGAGATTTAGGAACTCGTCCATAATTCAACTGAGGTGTTGAGATTTAGGAACCCGTCCGTAATTCAACTGAGGTGGCGAGATTTAGGAACTCGTCCGTAATTCAACTGAGGTGTCGAGATTTAGGAACTTGTCCGTAATTCGACTGAGGTGTCGAGATTTAGGAACTCGTCTGTAATTCAACTGAGGTTTTAAGATTTAGGAACTTGTCCGTAATTCAACTACTTTGCTGAGATTTAGGAACTTGTATGTAATTCAACTACTTTGCTGAGATTTAGGAACTCGTTCGTAATTCAACTGCTTTGCTGAGATTTAGGAACCTGTCCATAATTCAACTATTTTGCTGAGATTTAGGAACTTGTCTATAATTCAACTACTTTGCTGTGATTTAGGAACTCATCCGTAATTCAACTGAGGTGTCGAGATTTAGGAACTTGTCCGTAATTCGATTGAGGTGTCGAGATTTAGGAACTTGTCCGTGATTCAACTACTTTGTTGAGATTTAGGAACTCGTCTGTAATTCAACTGCTTTGCTGAGATTTAGGAACCTGTCCGTAATTCAACTATTTTGTTGAGATTTAGGAAGATTTAGGAACTTGCCCGTAATTCAACTACTTTGCTGAGATTTAGGAACTCACCCGTAATTCAAGTACTTTTCTGAGATTTAGGAACTTGCCTGTAATTCAACTACTTTGCTGAGATTTAGGAACTCGTCCGTAATTCAACTATTTTGTTGAGATTTAGGAACTTGTCCGTAATTTAACTACTTTGCTGAGATTTAGGAACTCGTTCGTAATTCAACTGAGGTGTCGAGATTTAGGAACTTGTCTGTATATCAACTGAGGTGTCGAGATTTAGGAACTCGTCCATAATTCAACTGAGGTGTCGAGATTTAGGAACTTGTTCGTAATTCAACTGAGGTGTCGAGATTTAGGAACTCGTCCGTAATTCAACGGAGGTGTTGAGATTTAGGAACTTGTCCGTAATTCGACTGAGGTGTCGAGATTTAGGAACTTGTCCGTAATTCAACTGAGAAAACATCTCTGTTGAGATTTAGGAACTCGCCTGTAATTCAACATCTTCGTCGAGATTTAGGAACTTGCCCATAATTCAACTGAGAAAACATCTCTGCTGAGATTTAGGAACTCGTCCTTAATTCAACATCTTCGTCGAGATTTAGGAACTTGCCCGTAATTCAACTGAGAAAACATCTCTGCTGAGATTTAGGAACTTGTCCGTAGTTCAACTGAAGTAAAAGCTTCATAGCTTTGAATTTTGTGAGAGTCTGATTTTATCCTTCCTGAAAGGTAAAGGTTAGTTGTATGTAATGCATGATATGTATCAAGCAATGATGTTCTCAAAATAAATGAGATTGTGTTGTATGATGCGTATATGCATGTGTCATGATGTATGAAAATGTGATGTTTGTAGCTGGGGAAAATAAATCCCGGATAGATGCTGGAGAAAAGAATTGGATTCTTCGTTTCTGCTGGGGATAGCGAATGAATATGATTGTGAGAATAAACCTGCAGGAGAGGATAACTTCATTGGGGAATAAACTAATGAGGAGATTACTCTATGGGGAAGAGATGCTCTGTAAAGGATTCCGTTGATAAATTCAGCTGGGGATGAATTACCGTCGCTGGTGATATTGAATCCTATTGGGGATTTGAGTTCCTGTTTGTGAAAGGAATGAACTTTGCTGGGGATGATCTTTCACCTGAAGACTTCACTGGGGATAACCTTTTAGGCTCTACTGGGGACAACCTTCCAGAGTCTACTGGGGATGATCCTCCAAACTCCACTAGGGAAGATTTTCCAGACTCCACCGGTGATATATATTTTTTATACTCCACTGGGGATAATTGTCTAGTGCTGATGACGGATAAATTCTGCTTGGGGAGAATATTGCCGACTCATTCGCGGTTGCGAGCCTCAGCTGGGAAGAGTTAACATTACTGTCTCTTTCTTACTCTGCGGGGAATGAATGTTACTGGGACGTATGCCGAGGATATGCTTAATGACTTTGCATCAAGACTTTTCTGCCCCTGTATCTGCGGGAGAAGGTGCCTGCGGAGGCCTTGTGGATCGAGTATTATCCCAACCTATGAGGTGCTTGGTAATTGCTGAGTGAAAGGATAAATCTTCTTCTGGTAGGCAAGTGACGAGATGACGGGACATAGTCGTACGCTTTAATCCCTAACTTTGCCTGGACCGCCCTTTCGGGTTTTCAGTCCACTGGGATACCCTTTTTTGCCCAAGCCGCCTTTTCAGGTTTTCGACTTGCCAGGTGTATAGATTTTTTAATTTTCATCCCTTATTTTTGCCCGAACCCTTTTGGTTCGCCGGGAAGCCCTTATTTTTGCCTAGGCCAGTCAACCTAGCGGGTCTTTATTCATGCGCGGTATTTTCTGACTATGTCTACGCTCTCAAGGTGTAGGGAGTTGTCACTGTCAGTAGTCTTGTGTTGCCACGATACCAGAAGATGTTTGTCTGATCGTGCAAGATTCATTGCTGGAATTCATGTCCAATGCCCTAAGCGATTCAGATGGAGATTTGCCCCTGGCTATTTGGAATCTTTGAGAGATTCCTTGAATCTTGACTTAACTGCTCTAGATGATGGACAATGATCATGTTTGTCCCTTGGTTGGAAGTGCTTTTTTCCACTTGAGGTGATCCTTTTTTATTGAGAAGGTTTTTGTTCACTAGATATTCGTCGTGCGAATTTCTCTGCTGTTGAACAAATAGTCATATGCAAACAATGTTATTTTAAGAATGCAAAGCTTATGTATGTCTTGAAAAAAAATTTTGAAAATGCATTTTTCAGTAAAACAGGCAAATTTTGTAATATGTGATGTCAACTCAGGATTTACAACAAGCCCTACAGGAGTCAGGATACCTTTCATAACAGTATGCTTTTGAACTAACCCATGCTTCAGCTAGGACTTTTAAGGGTTATAATGTGGCCTGGTTCGCGGTTCAAGAAACAAAGGATAAAGGCTCAAAATGTATTTGTACCCACCCGTTCTTCGTGATGTTCTTCAATCCTAAACTCAGCTAATCGTGCATTAGATCCCATTTGAGTCTTTGCTCTGATATTCCAGTGATGGTTCGGATACTGACAATTTATTTTGAACAGGCAGTCATTTTTGTTGAGAGTTTGTAGGATCTCTTTTTGATTTTATTATCCTTGTCTTTTGCCTGAACTGTTTCTTTTTGTGATTACAGTCAGCGGGATGCCCCAATTTTATTAAGTTTCCTTCATAGGTTTTGACTTAATGGGCTTTTATTTTGAAAGATAATGACTGCATGTCCTTACGATTATACGGAACCATCACTGTCTCTTGTTTTAGAAGGACGTCTTTGATAGCCATTCATTGTGCACCTGAATTAACTGAGAAAAACTACCCTTCCCCAGGTTGTGATTAAGGTTTTTTTTTAATTTATGTGAAAAGAAAAACTCCAACTTCTTTGGCTTAAAGGGGTTAACTAGGGATTATCTTCCTTATAACTCCACTGTTTAGGATTTGAAACAATGCATGTACATCGTCAACGGGGTCTGTTTAAAAGCATATTGTAGAGATTTTGGTTCATTTTCGTCATCCTCCCTCTAAAGGCTTTGAGTCTTTTAATCGAGAGTTGAACATCATATAAAATGAAAGCAATTTGAATATAGTGAATACGAATGGACTGATTCAAAACAGACATATGCAATGCATTGATAAAGTAACAAAGTTTGACATGAATAAATGTTTGAACAATCAAAAGAAAATTACAAATTGAAAATTCTAATGAACAAAAGTCTTCTCGTCTCAGGACTTGTCACTTCAAATGGTGAGCCTTGGAGGGATGGTAGAAGAACTCAGCCTGACCATCTTCTGTGAATTCCAATGCTCCTTCATCAATCAGGTTTTGAATTTTGTACTTCAACTTCCAACAGTCGTCAGTATCATGCCCTGGGCTGTTAGAATTGTATGAACACCTTGCATCAGGATTGTAGTTGGGTGAAGAAGTCTTAGGATTCGGATGAGGTCTGTGATCGGTGGAAATAGAACTGACTGTTTTAGAATGTTGGTTCGCGAAATGTCGCGGTAAGCAAGAGTCGCCATCGTCTTTTATTTTCTCCAACCAGGAAAGGACAAAAGCACAGCAAAATTCCTTTTCGAGATGTTTCTCGGTTCGGGAGGTAGATTATAGAAAGGGAAGGTGTTAGCACCCTTTCTATCCGTGGTTATCCACGGGCTCTTAGGTACTTGCTGACTATGTTTTCAAAAATGTTTTGCTTTTCTTGTGTTTGTGGGTTTTGAAAAAGTTTATTTGAAAACTTCTACTTAACTCTTGTATCTGTCCTCAAGAGTGTATGAAGTGTTGTTTGAAAACTTTTAGTCAGAAAAGTGTAAGTGCGAAAAGTATTTTTTTGTTTTGAAAGAGCAAGTACCTGAGAAACTCTACCTACTCAAAAGAAATTAAGCTGTGTAAATGTCCTTTAGACAGTACTATTCCACTATTGAGAAGTAGGTAGCACCGTCGTTGGAGTTATTTGGGTCAATTCGATTATAGGGACATGTGGTCACCAAAGCAATAGTAGGACGCCTTAGCGGTAACCCTAATGTCCTAGATCCTTTTTATCCGAGGCAACCGTTTCGAGGCAACTTGGATCTTTTAGACAGGAGGGCGACCTCTAAAACACCCTATACTCAATGACCACGTCGAGGCAACCAAGTGAGGTGTACCCTAAGAGTGGCATGTGCGAGTGTGTCAGGTTTCATGTTAAGTTATCTTTGTACATGTTGTGGTGAGCTACGAGTTGGTTTTATTTTCATACAAGTCTTGCCATGCATAGCCTAATTAACATACATCTAACAGTTAATAGTTTACGGAAAGTAAATTGCGAAAAGTAAATCTAAGCTATTACAAGGCGTTGGGTATTTACATCGCCAAAAGCAATCCTTGGAAAGTAAATGCGAGAAAATAAAGAAAGCGATAAAAAGTCCTAATTAACGTTATTACATCCTCGGAGCAATTACATAAATATGATCAAAAATAATATGCGCGAAAAGAAATTAAATCGGAGAAGTCCTTAGGGTTTTGACCCTTTTTGAGAAAGAATGAAGTTTTGGTTATTTTGCATTAAATTAAACCTAAAACTAATTAATTAATTAATTAAAAGAAATATTTTTTGAGTTTTTTAATGTTTTAATGAAATAAAAGAAAAGAAATTAAAATTGTCAAGAAAACCCTAATTCTAATTTATTTTTATTTGTTATGAAAATAATTAAAGTTAACCTAATTAAAACAACTAAATTAATTAATTATATTTATTTACAAAAATAATAACGTGAAATTAATTTTGATTAAGAAAAATATTATTTTTAGTTTTACTGACTTTTTATGAAAAATAATTAATTATGTTAAATAATAATAATAATAATAATAATAATAAGAATTAATAAAAAAATAAAAAGGAAAAGAAATTAAAAGAAGAATAAACCAAGGGGGGGTGCTGGCCCAATTAGGAGGTATGCTAGCAATTTTCTGAAGCCCATTGACAATTCAAGCCTGCTTTGACCCTTGAGATCATCCACGCGTGCTTTGACTAGGGAGTACAATGATCATCATCTCATGGCCATTAGATTTGTGACTGTGGCCACTTGGCGTCTGGGACTTGAAAGTGTATGGTGGACATCTTTTGGGAAGGCTGCACAAGAACATGTTAAGGAAAAGAACAAACAATTATTTTGGGGGACCTGGGATTCGAACCCAGGTCCCAATGATTCCAATCCAATGCCTTAACCACTCCAACTGCACGCTTTAGTCGTTAATAAAATAAAAGGCAATTAATATATTGAGAAACTAAACACTATGCTGTACAAAAGAAAAACGCGCGCTCCTTTTTTGAATGGTCCAATGATGTATCACCACATCATCATCTTCTTCATATTTCCTGCAAAAAACACAAACAGATAGCGGGGGTTTTTAACCCCCACAATATGACACGAGGAATAATAGCGACTAGAGCCCTAGTGTATATAAATATTTTGCGAGGGTTGCATCGTGTTCGTCTGGATTCAACGATTCCAACCATGGGTCTTAAGGGTTCTAATTTTGTCTGGATTGCAAAGCCCCAAATTCATAGCATAAGAACCCTAGAATTCGTCCATGGCAACTTTTGATTCTGTGCATTATAATCCAATTAACTTATACCATTAGCTTCATATGGATTCAAGCAATGCAAAACAAACAATAAATCATGTTAAATGCGCATGAAATAGCCAATACGATTCTGAAAATAAGAAGCAAATCGTGGTTTTGTTCTTAGTGATTCATTGAGCTTCAACGCTTGGTTTTGATTGCAAAACGTCCCTGAGAACTCCTGCAATAGATTAGAATCAACAAAAGTCTTTAAATCGCCCTGGAATATAGAAACCAGTTTTGCAATTTTCTTGGATTTTTTCAATATGGTTATGGTTTTTTCTGCAGAGATTTCACGTGTGCATGATCAGGGTTAGCTTGCATATTTATAGAGGAATGGAATTCGGTCAGAATCTTGCACAAAAATCCATTGGAATGATGATTGAATATTTGATTGAAAATCAAATCTTTTTGCATTTTCATGATTGAAGAAAGTTGTCAAACTTGGAGATTTTTGCATATTTGATTTGTACACGAAATTGCCAGCATATCTTGACCACATTTGCTTCACAAAAAGATTGAAAAATCAAATCTTTGTATTTTCCTACAATTTAAATTAATTAAATGAATTAATATTGATTAAAAATCCAATTAATTAATAAAAATAAGAAAATAAATTCAATTAAGCTTGATGGGTCGTGCATAGGCCATGGATAAAGTTTCAAGAAGAAATTTGAGGCCCATTAGCAAAAATGAGGTGTTTTGAGCAAAGTTGACTTTTGCAAATTCACAAAAATTTCCCAACTTCTCCAATGCATATCTTGCTCAATTTTGATCATATGACCATGTTATTGGACATTTTGGAAAGGTCTTGAAGTCCTCTAACCAATTACTTTGGTCCCATGTCATTTTGATTTACCAATCTCAAGTTATGGCCTTTGACTCAAAAGGTACTTTTGTTGACTTTTGAAATTGACCTATAATGTAGAAATTAATAACTTCTTGTGAGAGCATTTCTTGGACTTGGAATGTGAAGATGGATTGTAGGAAATGTCATCCTATTCAAAATGAGCATTTGATGGGATTTTTCTAATGAACCATGAAAAAGTTATGCCCTGGTCAAGATACAGTTGACTTTTCTGCTGTCCAAAAATAGTAACTTTTTGCATCTTGATGATTTTTGAGCTATCCTTGTGGAATCATGATCAAGACTTGATCAAATGATGATTATGAACTCAAAATAAGATGTTGACCAAAAAATTTGACTTTTGACTGCAAAATGACCATTTTGCCCCTGTAGCTGACTGTGGGTCAAATGAGGCTTTTGACTGTACAAATTGGCACTGTGAGTCTTGAAACTTGGCATGTAGGTGCTTGAGAATGTATATAGGCTTATGAGACTTGATTGAACCATTGGAAACCTCAAATTCCTTGAAAGAACCAAAACCCTAATTTTAGCTGGCTTAGGAGGTATTTTGACTGTCCAACTCTTGAGCCATCTTGAACAACTTGGAGATGATTCTTTGACAAATCTTGAAGAATATGGGAGGGAAAATTTTGGGGTACAACAAGGTCCTACCAACGTCACCAGATTCAATCTCAACAGGTGTTGCAAAGCTTGGGACAGCGGCATGTTGAGCTTGGTAAACTGCCTCTGATTAACCCGTTGTTTATGGCAAGGTTGTTGTTGGACCCTTGAGGTAGTAGCAACTTGGAGAGGTCCATTCTTTACCAAACCAAATCTTTGTCTTCTTGGAGGCTGATCCATGAGTTGGTCCCCGGCCTCGACTGTTTGCTTCATGCTGTTGTATTTGTCTTGATGAAGCTGGCTGATAATGGTTCTCAACTCTTCTTGTTCCCGGGCTAAGCCTTGGATAAGAGCCATCTGCCCCAGCATTTGGGTTTTCATGGCACCTAACTCTGCTTGCAGTTGTCCCAGCCATTCGTCCATATTGTCTTCAGGACTTTTCTTGACCAAGTTCCCAACGAGGAGTGTTTTCAACTCTTCCTGCCCCTTGGATAGGTTTAGGAATACGTCCTTGAACTGAGCTTCTTGAGTTTGAAGATCTTGGTTGTCTTGTTGGAAAGCCATTGCTGAAATAAACAGCGAGAACATGAGAGACCTCTATTGGGAGACCTGTTATGCAATTATATGTATGTATGCAATGTTTTCAAGAATCTCATGGGATAAACAAGAAACTGTTAGAATTTGGTTGCAGATTGATTGAAGAAACTTCGTGTCATTAAGAATTCTTCTTCAAGAGTTAGGCTCACCATATCGAGTGGGTCATAGCCACCGACTCAAGTCATCGTGTTTTGATCTCTAGACGACATTGGCTAGAGGAAAATAAATCCCCTTTTGCCCCTGGCTAGATGTCTGATTTACCATAACCTGCATCACAAACCCTTGAGATCCTCGAAACGGTTAAGGAAATGTTAAGGCATGATGTTATGATGTGTATGTTATGCGTTTAAGCCAACAGTGTGAGGTGATGTAAGTGAACCCTGCAATAAATCCAAATTATTGGATAAGGACTGTAAACAAAACCTGCAAGGAATTCATATTATCATATAACAAGAATGTGCAAGTAGCTCAAGTTTGAAAGGCACACAAGTCACACAAACAGCCTTAAGTTTAGGCTTGCATGGGGTCTAGGTATTACCCTCTTGAAGTTCAGTTGGTTCAACCTGTCCTAGTAATAGTAACCGGGTTCTAGAGATTCTCAATATCACTGACCATCCTCGATCGGTCATAATTCCAGTTTAGCAACCTTTTCTTGCGGCCGGAATCATCGTGAGAGTTTGGTCTCAATGAGTGCAGCATACTGCTACTTTTCTATGGACAAGTTGGTCAATTATAGGTTCTAAGGTCAGTTGGTGCTTAATGACCCCTCAGCAGCCCCATATTCTCCTTGTTCCGCCACAAGGGATATCGGTACAAACTAAAGTGTCACACCAACGTAGCTACTGCTTCAACTGTATCGGTCTACACCGTACAGTTCCCTCACAGTCTATTGCTACTTACCTAAAAGGTATCTCCAGATCCGAGTTAGGATCTATAGTAACTCTGATTCAAACCCACAAAAATAAAGCAAACAGATCAAACAATTGAAAACAATATGAACTAATCCTAAGGTACACCCCACTTATTAATATCCCCAGCAGAGTCGTCAGTTCTGTGATACGGTGGAAGAACTGACTGTTTTGAAATATTGGTTCGCGTTTTGCGTTTGTTTTTGCAAAATGTCGCAGTAAGAAAGAGTCACCACCGACTTTTATTTTATCCAACAGGGAAAGGAAAAAAGCATAGAAAAATTCATTTTTTGAGATATTTCTGAGTACGGGGGGTAGATTATAGAAAGGGAAGGTATTAACACCTTTTCTATCTGTGGTTATCCACGGGCTCTTTGGTACTTGCTCATTGTTTTCAAAATTGTTTTCTTTGTGTTTGTGGGTTTTGAAAAGTTTTTGTTTTAACTTCGATTTAACTCTTGCTTCTGTCCTCAAGAGTGTAATGAAGTTTTTTTGAAAACTTGTTTGTAAAAGTGTAAGTGTGAAAGAGTTTTGTTTTGAATGAGCAAGTACTTAAGAACTACTCTACCTACTCGAAAAAGGAATCGTTCTATGTTTGTTTCCTTGAGACAGTGCTATCCCACTATTAGTGAGTAGGTAGCACCATCGTTGGAGTTTGAGGGTCAATTCGAAAGAGGGACATGCGGTCACTAAAGTGCGCAAGACAATTGGATCGAAGGCGAAACTAGGGTTTTGACCCTCCTAATTAAAAGAAAAATGTTTTTGTTGTTTTTATTTTTTAAGGAAAGAAATTAATTCCTAAAAATTAAATGCTAAATTAATTATTAAATTAATTAATTAATGAAAAATATTAAATGACATATTTTTGGAGTTTTGTTAATTTAGGAAAGAAATTAAATAATTAAATTAATGATAAAAACCTATTGATTTCTAATTAATTTTAAATATTTTCAAAATAAATGAAAGTTATCTAATTAATCAACCTAATTAATTAATTAATATTTATTAATGAAAAAATAAAATTCTGAAATTTAATTGGGTAAAAATATTTTTTTGGTGATTTTGATAAAAAAGAAAATTGTTTATTGGTTAGTATTTAATTAAATAAAATAAAATAATTAAGTGAAATAAACAAAATATAAAAAAAGAGTGAGATGGGCCTGATTTTTAAGGGTGTGCGTAGCAATTATTCTGGCCCATTTGTGAGGTCCATTTGACTTTTTTGATCCCATGTGTTTGCGTTGACTTGGTCCTTTGGTGCACCTTCAATGATGGCCACCAGATCTGGCCATCTGGCGTGTTGATGAGGAAGGTGCACGGTGGATCTCCAGCTTAGGCGTGCATATGATTACCTGAAAACAAATATCATAGAGAAAATAGGGGGACCTGGGATTCGAACCCAGGTCCTGAGGGGAATTACATGCCATGCTTGCCACTACGCCACTTGTTTCTTGTTGTTAACATAATATAAACTAAATATAATATAAGAAAACAAGTGTTAATTGAAAATAAAAATAAAAAGGTGCGCTCGTTCAAACAAGCCAATGGAATCCGGCCATATCTTCGTCCTTGTCATGGCACTGTCGCTAAAAGTCCAAATACCTATACCTACGGACAGATTCTGTTGCTACAGGTCTGTCCGCTCTCAAAATCTCGTGCAGGCCATGTAAATGAATTCTAACACCATGGTTAGACTCATCTCCTTCTTCTGATCACAACCATGCCCATTATTAGGGCCAATTATTCCTGAAAAGAAAAACCCAAAAAACAAATCTGAAACCCTAACAATGGTGGATTTCGTTACAAGTCATATAAATGTAATTGAGTAATGCCAAAAGCTTGCAAATGATTTGTAGATTAAGAATATAACAGCAATTCATGTCAACAATGCCTAAATTTCAAAATATGAATTCAAGAACGGGGCAAGTTCGTGAGTGACTTACAGCGTATTCTGGGATTGGAATGGACCGGTTCTGAGTTGCATTAGCTTCTAGAGAATGCCAAGAAGCGATTGAGACAAGTAACAGGCCTTGAGGATGCCTCTAACCTCTGTTTCGATCTCACACTTTCTTTGATATTTTTCAGATTTTGTTTGTTCTCTCACGCCTATCTCCAACCTTCTTTTTGATATGCCTCTGTCCTTATGTATTGCACAATACATTAGGGTTGATTGCCTTGTCCAAATCTTCTTCTTTCAATGATTTTGATATGGATTTGATTTACTTTGAACAACTTTCCAAAATTGCCTTTTCTCAATCTTTTTGTGCACTCTAAGGCTTGGCACGAATTTGAATGGTGCTAGCTGTATAATGAAGCCTGAAATAATCAAAAGATCCTTTGTTATCAATGCTTTGGATTTTTATTTAATTTATTTTGATTTAAATCAAATTAATTCATATAAAAATCAAAATAATTAATAAAAATATGATATGGACAAGTGGAAAGGGTTAGATCACGTGGGCTATAATGCCAACTCAAAACAAGTGAAAAAGAATGGGCCCATTTGACAAAATTTGAAGTTTTGGGGATAGTTGACTTTTGGCAATTTTGCAAAAAAGGTCAACTTCAACAATGCATAACTTCCTCAATTTTGAATCTTTGGAGGTGTTCTTGGACTTTTTAGAAAGCATGAGATGTCCTATAATCAACCCTTTTGGTATCATATCATTTTGATATTCCATTCTCGTGTATGAAGCTTTGACAAAAAAGGTGTTTTTGTTGACTTTCAAAAATGACCTATAATGTCCAAATTCATAACTTCTTGTGAGTGCATATTTTGAACTTGGGAGATGAAGATGGATTGTAGGGAATTGCATCCTACTCAAAATTAGCTTTGGATGGGTCATTTCTCATAAAGTATGGGAAAGTTATGCTTGGTCAAAGTTGAGTTGACTTTTCCTACAAAACCCTAATTTAGCAACTTTTGAGTCTTGATGAATTATGAGCAATCCTTGATGAATCATGATCAACCCTTGATCAAATAATGAAATATCCTTCAAAATGAGAATGTTGACTAAAAATCTTAAAGTTTGACTGTATGTGAGCCACAATTGACTTTTGCCCTAGCAGAGTCGATTTTTGGACCTTTGAGCAATTGACTGAGCAAACTTCCTCTGCAGGGCTTAAAACTTGACATGGATGATATTGAGAACATATTAGGACATTGGTGAGCACTTGGGGTCACTTGGACTCAAGGATCTTGATGCAACATGAAACCCTAATTTGGGGTAGATTGCCTTAGGAGAGAGCTTGTCTGGCCAACCCTTGGACTACCTTGAGCAACTTGAGGATCTTTCTTGAAATGTTTTGAGAAATATGGGAGGGCAAATTTTGGGGTACAACAGAGGTGATCCTAATAGGCTTGTTAGAGACGGTAATAAAGGAGAGGTCTTCACATTTGTTAACCAAACTCTTGGCAGGCAGAGTCTTTTCAAATAGAATTTTGTGACTATCCATCAGGCGTTGTATTCCCTTTTTTAGCCATTCACATCCATTGGGTTGTCTTGTACAACACACACAGTCTTCTTCACAGCCAGGGAAGATCCCGACTTTCAACAGATTGTTCTTGATTATATTCAGCGGAGTAGTCAATTCTTCAACAAAGGCAATAAAAATTGTATCTTCGACAGCATTAACACCTTTGTCATGCTTCGGCATTGGAGCAGTAATTACATTCGGTGTTGGAGGAGGATTAAACTCAATAGTTTTGTTATCAATTAAATCCTGGATTTTGTTCTTCAAGGCCCAGCATTGGTCAGTTTCATGCCCGGGACAACTTGAATGGTAAGCACACTTAGCGTTCAGATTATACTTTGGTGACCAGGTGTCAGGGTTGGCGAGAGGATCGCGCAACGTCACTAAGTTAGCCTTGAGAAAATGTTGAAGGGCTTGAGACAATGACATGCCTAACCTTGTAAATTGTCTTCTTGGAGTTTCGAAATATTGATGATTTGCAGATGGTCTTGGAGTAGGAGTTGGATTTGAGATTCGGACAGCGTTGACAGACGGATGATCATTCTTCTTGGTATGGGCCCTTGCCCCATACACAACACTAACTTCCTTCTTTGCAGCAAAAGGTTTCTTGATAGGATTGGCGGTGGAGGTAGATGCCACAAATATCTTCCCACTTTTGATTCCACTCTCAACTCTTTCACCGGTTAAGATTAATTCGGTGAAACCAGAAGAAGAGCAGCCTACCAACAGATTAAAGAAAGGACCAGATAAGGTTCCCATGAACATGTTAATGTGTTCCCTATCATTCAAGGGAGGTTGGACCCTACTAGCAAGGTCTATCCACTTTTGCGCATATTCCTTAAATCCTTCATTCTTTCCCATGATCATATCTTGCAATTGAACCCTCGTTGGCGCCAAGTCGGTGTTGTATTGATACTGATGGTAGAAGGAAGTAGCTAGATCCTCCCAAGTATTGATACGAGAACCATCTAACTGATAAAACCATTCAATTTGTGTTTCAGCCAAGCTTTCTTGGAAAAAGTGAACCCATAGCTTCTTATCGGCAGTGTGTGGCTGTATCTTGTGCACATAAGACTTCAAATGGAGTTTTGGACAAGAAACCCCATCGTACTTTGCAAAGGCTGGTATTTTGAATTTATGGGGAATGACTACCCCAGAGATCAAACCCAAATCATCAAAATCTAAGCCGGGAACGACTTGGATTTCAACAGCTTTCAATTTGTCTTCTAACTGCTTGTATTTGATATCAGCGGGTGGGTACTGCTCGTTGAAATAATCGATGTCGGATACTTGATCATTGATAGAGTCATCCTGAGTACTCTTGACCTCACCAATCTAGTTCTCGTCCTCTTCGGATGAATCTTCTTCTACTGGGATTTGACGGATTGTCTCTTTGAACCTTTTACCCATGTTGAGTAGAGCTTTTTTCTTTGGCTTCTTCTTAACGGCCAGCAAAGCCATCATATCTTGCTGCCCCTTAGCTAGGTCTAGTAGAGTTTCCTGAAACTGAGAATTTTGGGCTTGGAGATCCTTCACCGTTTGCTCTAGATCCATCTTGCTGAAATAAACAACAGAAAGATAAGGAAACCTGTTATGCAAAAATCTGTCATGTTATGATGCATGAATATGTATATGCAAAAGATTTAAAGGATTAATGAAATTTAAATTTGTATATACAAAAGAATGAACAAACGTTAACTTTCATTATTCAAAACAAGAAAGATTACATTATGCCCCTTGGGCTTACAAAATAGCTTTCTAAGATAAAAAGACCAAACACATCCTCTTTGGGGTGAGATAAGTGTTCACATTTTTCTCTTCTTGTAGCTGTTTCGTAAGCTCCAAGACCCTCTTCTCACTAGCATAGAACTGAGCCTCGAAAGTATCTCGTTCTTCCTTCAGCTGGATCCAACCCTTTTGTAAGTCTTCGAGAGAGGTAGGCATATCGGGATGGAGGATAGTGTATGGAACATCTCCTTCGACCACAGGCTCCACGATGACTGGTAAAATGGAAGGATAGGGCATCACAAGTGTCTGAGCACGAGCCCGTACCCATTTAAGGTAAGGCTCGAGGGGAATGGAATTCTTGTGTCCTAGTGTCTTGCTATCCACCTTATTCAACATCCTCCAAGCTCGGACAAACCTCTGGCGGTAATCTTGATCGTCATTCTCGTAGTCAAATATCATTCCTTGGATGAGCATCTCATGGGGACCATCCCTCCGAGCGTGACCAAACTGTCGTAGGGCTAAGCAAGGGTTGTAAGTGAAACCTCCTCTAATGCCAAGCAAAGGGACATTAGGGAACTCTCCACAATGGTCGATGATAGTAACTGTTGTACCCTAAAACTTGCCCTCTCATTTCTCAAAGGATCATCCTGGACTCTCAGGTTTGCTTCTATCAAGTTCCAAGTCTTGAATTACCACTTTTCAAGAAAATCATCCACAAGGGGAAAAATGGTCAAAAGCACACTGAAAAGTCAAACTTTTACTTTTTGATCAAAAATCAAGTTTCAACAATTTTATTTCATTAAGACATGAAATTGTTTCATAAAAAAATCAAGAGTCAGAAATTACTTTGAAAAAAAATCAAATTTCTAAACATTTAGAAAATTTTCTAAGTCTTAAGAATATATGATGCTTCAGAACTTCTGAACCAGCTTCCACGCAAGTGCAGTCAGAAGTTGCAAACATGGTTCAAAACATAGTTCTTCAATCAGAACATGACACTTCAGCGCGTGGAGGTTACATTTTTGATATTCTGCAATCAGAACATCACCAAATCCCAAGACCTCGTTTAAGCAACCTGCTGCCCTGCTACATCATAGTCCTGCAATCAGCTGTTGACCCAGTCCATGCCTGCACTTTCTCAAACCTCATATTTGCATCAAATTAGCATACGAAAACTGTGATTAAAAAGCAATGGAATAGTATACCAAAAAGGTTTGAATCCCATTTGTTTTCCCCCCAAAACTATAGCAAACCCATCTATAAATAATATGCTCCATCAGACGTTTAGGGGGCTGGCTTTTGGAGAGAGAGAATTGTCAAAAGAGAGAAAAGAAAGCTGTGAAACCTTCATAAAAAATCCAGAATTCCAAAACAGAAAACCAAAAACTTTGTTCTTCCCTTGAAGTAAAAGAACTTGGCATTTTCTCTTCTGCTACTTTTGCTGACTCCAGAACATTTGAAGGCAGCAGTTCAAGCTTCAAGCACACGCTCTAGATTCAAGGTAAGTCTTTCTGACTTCACATCTTTCATTCAGAACATCATTAAACATGTAAATATTATAGTATTGATGTTGTTCATATCATTTCATAAGTAGAAAAGCTGTGGATCAGAACTTCTTGATTAAGGCTAGGCTCAGGATCAGGATTAGAACTTCTATAAACCGTTGTGCTTTTATCCTTCTGATTTGCTGTTTGTTGAAAACTGAATAAGTTATCGGTGTGCTAATTAATATGAGAAAAGAGCTGAAATGTAACACAGAACTTCTGTTTCTCACTCACCATTTTAACACCCAGAACTTCTTTGATTTTCTCACTGTTTAAGCATGCAGAACATCCGAGTTCTCTTCATTGTTTTAACACACAGAACTTCTATGATTTGTCTCACTGTTAACACACACTGAACTTATGATTCTTACATGCTGATAACGCATTGAACTGCTGATGTTCACTCACTGGTTTCGCATAATAGAGAACTTCTGATGTTTCCACTCACTGTTTTAACATGCACAAAATTTCTAAGAATTTCTCACTGTTCTAACACTCAGAAGTTCAACACATAGCAACCCAGAATTTCTATATATGTCCTCTAACATTTCTTGCAGGACCTCAGAGTGTATCAACTCATAACTTCTAATTTCCTCTGATGTTTCATGTTGAATCACAGCGCGCCGGACATCAGAACTTCTAATCCCCTTTGTTTTTCTTTCAGCAGCATGTTAACTCTATCTCTCATTATTCCTCTTCTTATCATTTTCAATACTAATACCCTTTTACTAACATAAAAAGGACATAAAAATATTTTATTTTTTATTAATTCATTAAGACAAAAAACCATTTTTCTAAACAAGTCATTTTTATTTCTCGTACATTCTTATCCATTCAATATGGTTGTAATAGTAACTTAGGATTTAATTTGCAATCCCTATTTGTAAATCTGTACACCCCATCCCCTAATGATTGTAATAGCGTAGGATATTTACTTTCTGTACTTTTTATTGCTTTCATATATTTCTAGTAATTAGGGTGTGTATGACAAGATATGAAATCGACAAATAGATCACCTTAATCATGACTAAAATGCATGCAATCAAACACACTTGCACACTGGCACCTTTAGGGTAGTCCCACTTTGTGGCCTATCGGAAAAAATAGTCATGTCCCTCGAACACGTGCATTTTAGTAAAGACCCTCGATAAAAGATCGTAGTCCCTCAATGGCCCTCAATGTTGCCTTCGGTAAACGATCTAGTCCCTAAAAAACGACATTGCTAAAATGTTCCATAGGTTGCCTTCTATGACTATACAAACGTCTCACACTCGTCCCTTCAAATCCAACGATGGGGCTTCTTACCAAATCAATGGTAAGATAGAAACATCTAAAGGAGGAGGAAAAGAACATCTAAGACCTTTGAGTAGGTAGATTCTCTCCTAGTTGCTCGCTTGCTCACAACAAAAACATTTTATACACCAACACTCTCATTTCGAAACATTTTCGAAAGACAACACTTTGTACGTGTTCTTATAGAGACGAGAACCATTACAAAGACACCTTTTCAAAATCACTTTCAAAAACACATTCCACAAACACATCTTTGAACTATTTTCTAAAACAAACACTTTGTATGCGTTCTTATAGAGACGAGAACCATTATAAAGACGTTTTTTTCAGAAAAAAATACTTTCAAAACCCACACCACAAGCACATTTTAAAACAAAAGCAAGTGATCTATCAAGTAACTAAGATCCCATGGAAAACCATGAATGAAAGGGGTGCTAATACCTTCCCTTTTCATAATCTACCCCCCGAACTCAAGAAAATATCTCTAAAGGTCTTTCCTGTGCTTTTTCACCTTTCCTTTTGGATAAAAGAAAAATCGGTGGAGACTCTTGCTAAACCGCAACATTTGTGAATACAAATGCAAAACAAAAGTCAGTTTTCCCACCGTATCACAGAACTGGCGACTCTGCTGGGGAGTTAACTTAAAAGTGGGGTTACCTTAGAGCTAGATCACCTATATAATACTTTCTTTTGACTTGCTTGCTTTACATTTTTGAGTCACTGCTTGGGTTTTGTTTTGATCCTCCACCCAGATCTGGGACACCTTTTTAGGTAAGTAGCAATAGATTGTGGAAACTGTACGGCGTAAACCGATATGGTTGAAACAATGGCTACGTTAGTGTGACGCATTTATTGGTACCGGTATCCCTCGTGGTGAATCGAGGAGAATATGGGGCCGCTGAGTGGCGTCATAAAGCACTAATTGACTTTAGAATCCTAATTGAACAAACTTGGCCATTAAGACGTAGTGAGATAACCGGTTTCGGTGTAGAGCTGAAAATTGGTTGATACTCGATACTACACTCATTGAGGCTGGACTTTTGGGATATCTCGGCCGCAAGAAAAGATTGATTATGCTGAGACAATGCCTAAGAGAAAGATCGGTGATATTGAGATCCTTTATAACCCGATCATTATTACTAGGACAGGTTGAGCCACCTAAACTTCAAGAGGGTACTTACCTATAAAACCCCATGTAAGCCTAAAACGTAGGAACTTGTTTGTTGTGTGTGTGTATATTTACTTGTACATAACATCATAAACATCATAAGCATCATACGCATACTCACTAACCATTTCAAGGATTTAGAAATTTATCTTTGTTTTTGTTTTGTAGATCATGAATTTCTTCCGAAGCAACACCATCCGAATCAGCTTTGTAAAGGCACACCCTCAGCTTCAAGAGTTAGCCTCAAGAGTGCCCGAGGATTCTCCTTTTACCAAGAAATATGGTCGAATCCTTAGTTTGGCTACACCCAGTTTCCAAGAAGAGATGATGTGTGTGTTGTTCCAATTCTTTGATCTCGTACATCATTATTTCACTTTCCCGGAATATCAGTTGGTACCTACACTAGAAGAGTTCTCTCTACTCTTAGGGGTTCATGTGCTTGATCAGATACCATTCATCGGTCTAGAGGGGATTCCAAAACCTGAAGTCATCGCCGAAGCTTTGCATCTGAAAATAGCTGACATCATAGCCAATTGGGAGACAAGAAGCGGGGTTAAAGGTTTCCTAGCCAAGTTTCTATTGGAGAAGGCTCGTTCATTCTGGGACGACATGGATTTCCAAGCTTTCGAAGACCCCCTGTCTCTTCTCATTTATGGTTTGGTTCTGTTCCTCAACTCAGACCAATTCATAGATATTAACGCCATCAAAGTCTTTCTCTCTCGCAATCCTGTACCTACCTTACTGGGAGACATTTTGCATTACCTTCATACCCGCACCATGAAGAAAAGAGGTACTCTTTTGTGTTGTATTCCCCTACTAGCTAAGTGGTTCAATTCACACCTACCTCAATCAGTATTGAAGAACGGACAAAGACTGACATGGTATCAAAGGATGATGTCCCTCACCCACTCTGATATCCATTAGCGTTCGAGATCCTTGGAAGATGTCTCTATCATTGAACATTGTGGAGAATTCCCTAACATCCCTCTGCTTGGTATTAGGGGAGGTATCACCTACAACTCCTGCTTAGCTCTTCGACAATTTGGGTATGCCCGAAGAGACGGTCCTCGCGAGATGCTCATCCAAGGTATGGTGTTCGACTATGACAAAGAAGACCTAGGTTATCGCCAAAGGTTTATACGAGCTTGGAGAATGGTGAACAAGGTGGACAGTAGAACTCTGGGACACAAAAACTTTATCCCACTTGAGCCTTACCTTAGATGGGTACGGGCTCGTGCTCAAAGTCTCTTAATGCCTTATCCTTATCTCCTCTCTGTTATCATAAAGCCTATTGTTGAAGGAGACGCCCCATACACTGTCCTTCATCCTGACATGCCTAGCTCTCTCGAAGACTTACAGAAAGCTTGGGTTCATTTGAAGGAAGAGCGAGACACCTTTGAAGCCCAATTTTACGCCATTGAGAAGAAAGTTCTGGAACTCACCAAGCAGCTTTATGAAGAGAAGAATATGAATGCCTACATCGTGCCAAAGGGGATGCGTTCAACCTTTTTGTCTTAAGAGTTTTACTGTATTTTTGTTTTTCTCATTGTAAGCCCAAAGAGGCATGACTTACCCAAACTTGGATTTTTTAATATGACGTGTGTTCACTTTTTGGTCTGAACAAATTTAAATTTCTAATTTCCTTGAAATCATTGCATACGCATACCATCCATGACATTGCATAAACAGGTTCTGTTACAGGTTTCTCATCTCCTCCGCTGTTTATTTCAAGCAGATATGTCTTCTGAACAAAGCATCAAAGATCTTCAGGCACAAAATGCCCAATTTCAATAGATGTTCATAACTCTGGCAAAAGGGCAGGAGGATCTGAAGGCCCTCATCCCGAAAGAGAAAGAGAAGAAGAAGAAGAAGAAGAAGAAGAAGAAGTGCGTCGTTACCCTCAATATGGGCAGAAGATTCAGGGGGGCCACTAAAGCAATCAGTTGATGTGACTTCCTCATACAAAGAGGGGGAAATTAAGAGGGGCAGACAAGGGAAGAGGACCCCAGTCCTGAAGTCTCTTACAATGATACCGACTACAGTGATGAGCAGTATCCTCCCACTAAGGATAGGTACAAGCAGTTAGAGGATCGGTTAAGTGCTATGGAGGTCTAGAGAATACCAGGGCTGGATTTTGAAGAACTGGGTTTGGTGTCCGGGGTGGTCATCCCACGAAAATTTAAGGCTCCAGTTTTCGTAAAGTGTTATGGGGTGTCTTGCCCAAAGCTCCATCTCTGTTCCTATGTGAGGAAGATCCATCCCCATATCGCTGATAGAAACTTGTGGGTTCATTTCTTTCAAGACAACCTGTCAGGGACTCAGATTGAATGGTTCTACCAATTGGAGGGAACCAATGTCCGGAACTGGGAGGGTTTGGCTGCTGCTTTTTACAAGCAGTATTATGATACGGTGGCAGAATGGACTGTTTAATACTGGTTTGCGTTTTGCATTTTGTGTTTGGAAAATGTCGCAGTAAGCAAGAGTCACCACCGACTTTTATTTCATCTAATCATGGAAAAGGAAAAAGAACAAAAAAAACCTTTTTTTGAGATATTTCTGAGTACGGGGGGTAGATTATAGAAAGGGAAGGTGTTAGCACCCTTTCTATCCACGGTTTTCAATGGGCTCTTAGGTACTTGCTCATATTCTTAAAATTGCTTGTGTGTGTGCTTGCTTTGAAAATGTTTTACTTCGTGATAACCCTTGTATCAGTCCTCAAGTGTGTGACGAAGTTGTTTTGAAATCTATTTTTGAAAAGTGTTTGTGTGAAATTTTTTATTTTGAGCAAGTACCTACTAGCATCTACCTACTCGAAAAAAGATCGTTTTTGTTCTATTTCCTTTAGACAGCGCTAACCCACTATTAAGGAGTAGGTAGCACCGTCGTTGGAGTTTGTAAGGGACATTCGAAAGGGACAAATACAATCACTAAAGCAATAGTTAGAAAACTTTAGTAGTAACCCTAGAGTCTTAAGATCTTTTCGAGGTAACATTTCTGAGGCAACATTTCCGAGGCAACATTCGAATGGGACACTTTGATCTCTTTAGACTGGAGGGCAACCACTAAAATCTCATATGCTTAATGATTGTTTATCGAAGGCAACCGAAGTGAGGTAAACCCTAGGAGTGAATATGTGCATATGATTTGTTTCAGTTATTTAATATTTGCACATTAGGGTTTTCTAACAGTTTTAATTATCCATGCATTCTTGCCATACAATCCTATTAATTCATCTAACAATTAATAATTTGCTGAAAGTAAAAGCGGAAATAAACCTAACTATTACATGGCTTTGACAGTTACATAATTGCCTCGACGGGAAATAAAAATGCGGAATTTAAAACCCTAATTAAAACTATTACAACCTTGAAACAGTTACAATAATAATAAGAAGGAAAATTAAAATAAAACGCGAGGTAAATTAAATGCGAGAAGAATTAAGGTTTTAACCCTTGACTAAACCTACTTGCAATTGATTAAAGAAAAATCATTTTTGGTCATTTTTTATTTAGGAAAATAAAGAATAATTAAATTGCAAAGAAAATCCTAAGTTCTAATTAATGTTAATTATGAAAAAAAAGAATTTGAATTAATCTAATTAAGCTAATTAATTAATTTCAATTAAATATTTTTATGAAAAAAAACTAAAATCTAATTTTTAGTGATTTTCTGATTTTATGATTAAAAAAATGATTTTTGTTGTGAAAATAATTAAAAATAACCAATAAAAAAGAATTAAAAAAGAGAGAGAAAGATTTGGGCCTGGAATGATGAAGCAAACTGGGGGTGTATGTTGAACTTCTGAGACCCAGAAGGATGGCCCAGAGTCTGGCGCCTGATCCAATGAGACCATCTTTTGGGGACTCATGGTGGACCTGCGTATGCGGGCGTTGGATTTGGCTGGAGATGGATCCAGAGGATGAGATCAGAGGGCGCGTGATGATCCTCAGAAGGTGAGGTGTGCTGGATCTGGCTGGAGATGGATCCAGAGGATGAGATCAGAGGGCGCGTGATGATCCTCAAAAGGTGAGGTGTGCTGGATCTGATGAAAATAATGGAGAAAATGCCAAAAGCTCACGCCTGGGATCGAACCCAGGACATGAGCTTCATACTTCCTTCCTCTAACCAACTGCGCTGGATATCTTAATTGTTAATATAATAATGAACATATAATATATTAGAAAACAAGTTAGTGGCCATAAAACGCGCGCCAAATTTGAATTGGCCAACCATGCTTTGACACGCATCATCTTCTTCCTTGGACTGTTGTTTTAGGTAAAATACTTTTACCTACGGAGGTTTTACCATGGCTATAACCCTGTCTCATTCAAAAATCATGTACACGCATGATAAATGGCATCTAATTATATAGATCAACTCGTCTTGATCTTGTGAACACCATGGTACCCCTTTTGCTGGCCAATTTAACCTGTGGACAAAACCCCTAAAATGCACATACAAACCCTAACAATGGTAAAGGCATGTACAGGCTCCAAAAATGCAATTAAATCATCCAGTTAGCTTGCAAACATAATGAGGATCATAAATATGTAACTTAAACATGCTAAAGATGCAAGAATTACAGTAATCGAATTTGAATTAAAGGGTAAACCGTGGGACTTCTAGAGGGCGATTCTGGATGTGTAAAGTCGTGCAACCGATTGGGTTAGCTTTTGGGAAGGTTCAGGAATCGTTTGGAAATGCTAGAATGGATTGAATTTGCCTCCAAGCTTGAAACCGAGTCACAACTTTTATCAACTTTTTGGAGTTTTATTCTTCTTGTTCACGCATCCAATCCTTGTTTTTTTGATCTGGAATTGTTATGTCCTTATAGTAGACTGAATTAGGTCAACAAATTTGGACTGAATCTTTACAATTATCAGAGATTTGATTTAATTTTCAAGCTTATGTAAACTTGCTATTTTGAGCCAAATCTTACCTTTCTTGTACCAATCAGCCTTGATTCGAATTGATCATGATATCCTTTCATTATTTGATTGAAATCCTGTCCAAAAATCAGATCATAACATATCTTTTCCATTATTCATCAATTATTTGATTTAATTGAAATTTTAATTAACAAAAAATCAAAATAAATTGAAAAGTGAAGAAAATAACATGAGGTTGTATATTTGGGTCGTGGATTAAATTATAAGTGAGGTGCAAGCATAAAAAGTTAGGCCCATTTGGCAAAAAATGCAATTTTGAACTTATTTGACTTTTGGCAATTTTGCAAATAAGGTCAACTTTGACAAGGCATGTCTCCTCTAATTTTAACCCTAGAGAGGTGTTCTTTGACTTTTTAGAAAGCTTAGTGTGTCCCCTAATCAACTCTTTTGGTCTCATCTCAATTGAATCTTCCATGTTCATGTAAGAAGCTTTGACCCAAAAGGTATTTTTGTTGACTTTTCAAGAGGACCCATAATGTAGAAATTCATATATTTTTGTGAGTGCATATTTTAAACTTGTAAGCTGGAGATGAATTGTAGGGGATTGCATCCTCTTCAAAATGAGCTTTGGATGGAAAATTTATGATAAAGCATGTGGAAGTTATGCTTGGTCAAAGTTGGGTTGACTTTTCCTGCAAAACCCTAATTTGGCAACTTTTGGGTTTTGATGAATTTGGAGAATCCCTGAAGAATCATGATCAACCCTTGATCAAATGATGAATATAACTTCCAAATGTTGATGTTGACCAAAAATCTTGAAGTTTGACTGTATGTGGGCCATAGTTGACTTTTGACCTAGTATAGTTGATTTTCAGGCATTTAAGCAATTGACTGAACAAACTTCTTCTGCAAGGCATGAAACTTGACATGGATGATATTGAGAACATATTAGGACAATGGTCGGAATTTTGGATCCTTTGGACTCAATCATCTTAATGAAAAATGAAACCCTAATTTGAGGCATACTGCCTTAGGAGAGAGTTGGTCTAGTCAACTCTTGGACTTCCTTGAGCAACTTGGGGACCTCAATTGACATGTATTGAGTAAAATGAGAGGGAAAATTTTGGGGTACAATAGCTTCCCCTGTTCAATATTCTTAAACCTGAGGATGTAGATTGGTTGCTCTGCCTTTCGTGATCTGAAGGTGGAAGATGATTGAACACTAGAGTGCCCAGAAATTTACACTCGTAGGAAGTGGCACTTAATTTGTGATATCAGGAATGGGCTTACAGATGCCATTTGGAGGTCGAGGATTGAAGATTGTCAGAGATGGGCTTAAAGATGCCATCCTGGATGCGACGGAGAATTGCAAGAGATAGGCTTAAAGATTCCATCTAGGGGATGTTGATTTCATGTCTTGAGAGAACTAGAGTTTTAGGAGCTTCAGTTGTCTGTTACTCTACTGGGGAATAACTCCTGTATGAGGAAGCGGAAGTGTACTGCGTATCTGGTCAGGGTACAAGTTGCACCGTGATTTACTGAGGAAATGCGAAACTAATCGTGTTTGATCAGGTTCTAGTCTTACAGTGTTATGGACCGCTGTTTGGGGATAAGAGAGGAGGAACCTGGATAGTAAGGTTATGAGAAGGAACCTGGATAGTAGGGTTACTTCGATATGAAAGCCTGGATAGTATGGTTGTGAGAAGGAATCTGGATAGTAGGGTTACTTCGATGTGAAATCCTGGATAGTAGGGATGTGAGAAGGAACCTTGATAGTAGGGTTACTTCGATATGAAAGCCTGGATAGTAGGGTCGTGAGAAGGAACCTGGATAGTAGGGTTACTTCGATGTGAAAGCCTAGATAGTAGGGCTGTGAGAAGGAACTTAGATAGTAGGGTTACTTCGATATGAAATCCTGGATAGTAGGGTTGTAAGAAGGAACCTGGATAGTATGGTTACTTCGATATGAAAGCCTGGATAGTAGGGCTGTGAGTAGGAACCTGGATAGTAGGGTTACTTCGATATGAAAGCCTGGATATTAGGGCTGTGAGAAGGAACCTGGATAGTAGGGTTACTTCGATATGAAAGCCTGGATAGTAGGGCTGTGAGAAGGAACCTTGATAGTAGGGTTACTTCGATATGAAAGCCTGGATAGTAGGTCTATGAGAAGGAACCTGGATAGTAGGGTTACTTCAATATAAAAGCCTGGATAGTAGGGCTGTGAGAAGGAACTTGGATAGTAGGGTTACTTCGATATGAAAGCCTGGATAGTAGGGCTGTAAGAAGGAACTTGGATAGTAGGGTTACTTCGATATGAAAGCCTGGATAGTAGGGTTGTGAGAAGGAACCTGGGTAGTAGGGTTACTTCGAGATGAAAGCCTGGATAGTAGGGTTGTGAGAAGGAACCTGGATAGTAGGGTTACTTTGATATGAAAGCTTGGATAGTAGGGCTGTGAGAAGGAACCTGGGTAGTAGGGTTACTTTGATATGAAAGCCTGGATAGTAGGGTTACTTCGAGATGAATCCCGGATAGTAGGGTGTGAGAAGGAACCTAGATAGTAGGGTTACTTCGATATGAAATCCTAGATAGTAGGGTTGTGAGAAGGAACCTGTATAGTAGGTTTACTTCAATATGAAAGCCTGGATAGTAGGACAGTGAGAAGGAACCTGGATAGTAGGGTTACTTTGATATGAAAGCCTTGATAGTAGGGCTATGAGAAGGAACCTGGATAGTAGGGTTACTTCGATATGAAATCCTAGATAGTAGGGTTGTGAGAAGGAACCTGGATAGTAGGGTTACTTCGATATGAAAGCCTGGATAGTAGGGTTGTAAGAAGGAACTTGGATAATAGGGTTACTTCGTTATGAAAGCCTAGATAATAGGGTTGTGAGAAGGAACCTGGGTAGTAGGGTTACTTCGAGATGAAAGCCTGGATAGTAGGGCTGTGAGAAGGAACCTGGATAGTAGGGTTACTTCGATATGAAAGCCTGGATAGTAGGGCTATGAGAAGGAACATGGATAGTATGGTTACTCAAAGTGATAGTGTAGATTAGTTGGCCCATTTGATTTTGAGAACTGAGCTTCCATTAGTCGTCTGTAAATATGATCTGTGTGACTGCTGGATTCGTTGAAGTTACTCGTCTTTTCCTGAACGGATATCAGGGTTAGTTATATGTGATACATGAAATGCATGGTGAGATGATGTTCTCAAAATAAATGAGATTATGTTGTATATGTCATGTATGCTGTGATACGGTGGCAGAACCGACTGTTTTGAAAAATGTTGGTTTGCGTTTTGCGTTTTGTATTCACAAAATGTCGTGGTAAGCAAGAGTCGCCACCGACTTTTATTTTATCCAACAAGGAAAGGAAAAAAGCACATAAAAATTCCTTTTTCGAGGTTTTGAGTACGGGGGTAGATTATAGAAAGGGAAGGTGTTAGCACCCTTTCTCTCCATGGTTTTCCATGGGCTCTTAGGTACTTTCTCATCTTTTAAAATTGCTTGTGTTTATTTTGAAAAAGTTTTTTTTGTTTTACTTCGTTTTAACCCTTGCTTCTGTCTTCAAGAGTGTTACGAAGTGTTTTTGAAAACTTGTTCGAAAATTGTAAGTGTGAAAAGTTTGTTTTGATCAAGTACCTACTAGCATCTACCTACTCGAAAAAAGATTGTTTTTGTTCTTGTTTCCTTTAGACAATGTTATCCTATTATTGAGAAATAGGTATCACCGTCGTTGGAGTTATAAGGGTCAATTCGAAAGGGACGTACGATCACTAAAGCAATGTTAGGACGTCTTAGTAATAACCCTAGAGTCTTAAGATCATATTCGAGGCAACATTTCTGAACGGGACTTTTGATCTTTGTTAGACAAGAGGGCAACCACTAAGACACCTTATACTTAATGATCGTTTACCGAAGGCAACCGAAGTGAAAGTATACCCTAGGAGTGCGCATGTGTGAGTGATTTGATTTCAAGTTATTATCTTTGCACATTAGGGTTTTCTAACCATTTTAAATTATCATGCAATCTTGTCATACAATTCTATTAACATACATCTAACAATTAATATTTGCGAGAATTAAAATGCGAGAAATAAAAACTACGCTATTACAAGGCTTCGGGGTAGGGATTAATTACATAGCCAAAAAAAACCGTAAAAACAATAAATAAAGAGAATCCTAATTAAGCTATTACATACTGTAAGCACTTACATTAATATTGCAAAAATAGTAATCGCGCGCGATGAATCTAGAACAAGAAATTTAGGGTTTTGACCCCAACTACCTAATTGTAAGTTACAAGAAGAAAATCATTTTTGTCGTTTTTGATATTTTTAGAAAATAAGGTTTAATTGAATAAATAAAAACCCTAATTACTAATTAATTTTATTTAAGAAAAATAATTAAATTAACCTATTTTTGTATTTTTATATTTTTGAGAAAAGAAATAAAAATTAAATCACAAGTCTAACCCTAATTTTTCTAATTGATTTTAATTACAAAAAAGGTTAGAATTACCCTAAATTAAATTTAAACTAATATTAAATTGAATTTGATAAAATAAAAACCTAATTCTAAATTTTGTGAAAACTTGATTTTATGATTTTTTTTTATGAAAGAAGAAATTAATTGTGTTAGAGAATAATTAAACAAATTAATTTAAATAAAAGAAAGAGAATGGGCCTGGTTTCTTAGCAAGAAGGGGGGTGTTGTTTGCACTTTTGGGCCCAATAACTTCTGGCCTTTGTTGACTTTGCTGAATCCCATGTGCTTTCTTGACTGGGCGTATGGTGGACCCTCAGGGATAAGGCGTTGGATCTGGCCTGTTGGTGGTTTGGATGACCAGATTTGGAGAGTGCATGATGGACTCATGGGGTACCAGCACACCTAAATATGTGAGAAAAAATAACATGAAGCGAAGTTGGGACCTGGGGATCGAACCCAGGTCCTTGAGCCTTATCACCCTGCACGCTTGCCAACTGAGCTGGCATGTTTAGTTGTATAAGTAATATCAAACAAGCATTATATGGTAAAAACACAATATTAATTCTTAAACGCGCGAAATTTGAATGGGCAAGTCAAGGAATGTCATGTTACTTTCTTCTTCCTCCCACCGTCATATTAGCCCTGTAAACTTTTACCTACGGTTATCTGAGTGTAGGTACAACCATGTGCTTCTCCAAAATTATGTGCAAGCATGATAAATCACAACCAATGGTACCAATCAACTCGTTGCAACCTCACGAGCATCATGGTACCATTTTAATGGCTAATTGTTCCTGTATGAAAAACCCCTAAAAACGGAGCACGAACCCTAGCCATGGCATCTTGGTATACAGTCAATAAAAATGCAATTAAATATAACCATTAGCTTGCAAACATCACAAGGATTAAGAATATGTCAATTATTCATGCTAAAGATACCAGAATTAATGGATTCGAAATCAAGAAAACATGGACATCGTGTGACTCTTATAGAGTGATTCTGAGCGTGAGGAAGCTTGCTAGCGATTGCAATAAGATCCTTGGATGTCCAGCAAACGACTGGGATGCTTAGAATTGCTTGAGAAGGCCTGAAACCTGGAAATTGATTTACAAATTTTCTTAAATTTTTGTAACTTTGTTTTCTGTTTTGCACGCCTCCAACCTCTTTGTTTTTTATCTGCAATTGTTCCTTATGTACCCAAGAATGAATTAGGGTTGCCACTTTGTTTCAAATCTTCTCCAATTATGATTATTGATTCATGATTTGATCCTTGTGCAAATCTTTCCAAATCAAGCAAAATGCAATCTTTTTGTATCCATATGAGCCTTGCATGATTTGATTTTGCTTCCAGCTGTGTAATGATCCTAAACATGCACAAAATCTCAATATTTGATTAGCTTTTGATATTTTTACTATTTTATTTTGATTTTATTTTATTTAAATGAAATAAAATCAAAATAAATGAAAAAATAAAATAATGACAAGTGGAAGGGCTCATGGGTCGTGGGTTACATTACAAACTCAGTGCAAGCATAAAAAGTTGGGCCCATTTGACAAAAAATGCAATTTTGGCCACATTTAATTTTTGCCAATTTTGCAAAAAGGGTCAACTTGGCCAATGCATTACACTCTCAATTTTGACCCTAGATAGGTTTTATTGGACTTTTTAGAAATCTCAAGATGTCCTCTAAGCAACCCTTTTGGTCTCATCTCAATTGAGTCTTCCATGTTCATGTATGAAGCTTTGACATAAAAGGTGTTTTTGTTGACTTTCCAAGATGACCTATAATGTCCAAATTCATATCTTCTTGTGAGTACACATTTTGAACTTTGGAGATGAATATGAATTGTATGTAATTGCATCCTCTTCAAAATGAGATTTGGATGGGTCATTTCTGATAAAGCATGAGAAAGTTATGCTTGGTCAAAGTTGAGTTGACTTTTCCTACAAAACCCTAATTTAGCAACTTTTGGGTTTTGGTGAATTGTGACCAATCCTTGAGGAACCATGATCAACCCTTGATCAAATGATGAATAATACTTCAAAATGAGGATGTTTATCAAAAATCTTGAAGTTTGACTGTATGTGGGCCACAGTTGACTTTTGCCCTAGCACAGTCGATTTTCAGGCCTTTGAGCAATTGACTGAGCAAACTTCCTCTGCAAGGATTGAAACTTGACATGGATGATCTAGAGAACATATTAGGGAAATGGTGAGCATTTGGGATCCTTTGGACTCAAACATCTTGATGCATGATGGAACCCTAATTTGGGGTAGACTGCCTTAGGAGAGAGTTTGTTTGGTCAACTCTTGGACTTCCTTAAGCAATTTGAGGACCTCACTTGAAATGTTTTTCCAAATATGGGAGGTCAAATTTTGGGGTACAACAGCTTCCCATGTTCAATCTTCTTAAACCTGGGGATGTAGATTGGCTTGTCTGCCTTTTGTGATCCGAAGGTGGAAGATGATTGAACACTAGAGTGCCCAGAAATTTGCACTCGCATGAAGTGGTACTGGTCTTGCAATATCGGGAATGGGCTTATAGATTCCATTTGTAGGTTGATGTCAGAGGATGGGCTTAAAGATGCCATCAGAAGAAGTGTCGATCGCATAAGAGATTCCTTTGCGAGAGCCCGTATACCTGTTGTTGAGGAGGACTTCGCTGGGGAATGCTGGTCTCTGTCTTGAGAGAAGTAGAATTTTAGGAGCTTCAGTTATTCGTTACTCTACTGGGGAATCATCTCTTAGTCGAGGAGGTGAAAATGAACTGCTATCTGGTCGTGCTCCAGGCTTTACAGTGATTTGTTGAGGAAAATAAAACCGACTGTTATTCGGTCGTGCTCCAGGTTTTACAGCGACTTACTAGGGAGATAAGATTAGGCTTGCTATCTGGTCATCTTCCAGGCTTCGCAATTTCTTAATTCTTATCTGGTCGTGCTCCAGGCTTCAGAAGGAGTTAGGTGGTTATCTGATCGCATCCGGGCTTCAAATTAAATTTAAGGTATACTAATATTCGGTCGATTTTCAGGCTTCATAGTAATTGGCCAAGTGAACTGCTATTTGGTCGAATTCCAAGCTTCGCAGTACCTTATACTTTTATCTGGTCGTGTCCCAGGTTTCAGTGTCATTTGCTGCTATTTGGTCGTGATCCAGTCTTCACAGCATCTTATACTGTTATCTGGTCGATTCCAGGCTTCATGGTATCTTGTATTGCTATTTGGTCGATTTCCAGGCTTCACAATAACTTGTTGAGGGTTAAGCTGTTTTCCGGTCGATTTACGGGCTTCATAGCTTGTATTTAAGATATACCACTATCTGGTCGATTCAGGCTTCGTAGTATTTTGGAGAAATCAAGATATTATCCGGTCGATTTTCGGGCTTCATAGCTTGAACTGGAATAGAAATCTTAGTATTGATTTGACTGAACCAGAGAAAACTTACGAGAACTTGATGGTATCTTTCCCTGAAAGGTAAAGAGTTAGTCGTATGTAATTTCATGATGTATGAAATGTATTGAGTAATGATGTTCTCAAAATAAATGAGATTGTGTTGTATGATGCATATGCGTATGCCATGATGTATGGATATGCAATGTTCTCGTGATATTCTCCGGCTAGGGAGAATAAATCTTGGACTGCTGTTGGAGAGTTGTTAGCTGGAAATTTCGAATAAAGAATAATTGGATATCAAAACAATATTTCGAATAAGCATATAAGGATATTTATATCAATGATGAATATTGGTGGGAAATATAGAACCATTTTTCTAAAGGACTCTTCGATTTCCAGTGATAGATGATGGATTTCGATTTGGGATTTTTAGTGTTTAAAATATAAAGAGTTCCTTTGTGCAAATGTGCCAGAATTGGAAGCGGTCCAGGCAAATGGTTTAATTCGAATCGAAGAAAATTAGCAAAATACTTCGCTGGCACAGGGTTCAAATTTCAAATAAGAGCGCCATTCTTAGAAGACGCGTGGAAGTCAGTAAACGTAAGAAGCCTGCATGCTTCGAACGTGGCATGATTTTAGAGTAGGACCGTTAGGGTCAGGATACTATAAATAGGTGTTTTATGTTAGAATTGAGGTGTTCATTTCGTGTACTAAAAAGTCTCAAACACTCAAAATTACCGTGACTTAAGGGAAACGAGTTAGAAGACAAAATGTACGTATTGAACATCATGATTCTTTATAATTTCAATACAAGTCTTTTTATATTTCTTTCACTTTTACAGTACTTTTGCTCTTAAATCTTTCGATTTCCTTTTATTTCCTTGTTTTACTTGCTTTCAAACACATTTATCTCTTTAGAAACTTCACTTTTACTTTATCATTTTGTTCAAACACTTCATATTTCCAGAAACTGTTATATTCTTAGAAACTCCTTATCTTTACATTCAAGTATTAAATCTTAAGTCTAATTCGAAGCCTTTCCTTTGTACATTCAGTCAGTTTATTCCTATAGACAATCTTAGAGATATTTCTTAAGAATCTCACATTCGACATTAACATACAATATAAGTTTATCAAGATAATGGGTATGAACATAGAAATGAGTTATGACACATGTGTCCTAGGATCAATCTAGTCGATCCTGCAAGTAACCAATAATAATCAATAAATTGGAAGACTAGCGGTTGTTTACTAGAAATCAGGGTAAACAAATTGGCACGCCCAGTGGGACAGTGTCATAACAAAAAGTTTTATCAAACCTATTAGAGAATTTTAGGATCTTCTGAGTTTGGAGCGCGTTTCAGTACATGAACCTTCGAAGCGGCAAAATAAAGAATAATAATCCACATATACCCAGAAGACAACCTACCAAAACAATGGTTAACACAACCAACCAAGATAGGGGATAAAATCCCCCACAGGGGGCTGCAACAATCGTTTCAAGTTCGATTGATGCCTCCAATACCATCCCTGTTGGCAGTTCGAAAACGGTCCCAGTAAGTACATTAGAAATGCCATCAAACGTGTCCTCAATGCAAACTGTGCCACACGTATGGAATCAATAGTATTCAACCCCCACTAGGCCTCCAGGTGTCAAAAACATAGACCAAAGTTACTGTATGACAGAAATCAACAACATGGACATAAGAAACTTCGATCGAAATATGGCCAACATAGGGCCATGTCACCCGCCTGAGGAATATTTCGAGCCCAATGAGAACGCTTACTATTCTTTAACCCTTCGTCCCAATGGATTCCAATGGGATAGGGAAATCATGTGGGACGGGCAGGAGATTGAGGAAGATGGAGAGACTTCGACGATACGTCCAACTGGCTAGGGAAGCGAAGATCATTATGACCGAGTCAAGTTACCACCAAAAGATTTCGGCCTATCTGGCTGAGAACAAACGAAAAATGACTCTCGAAGCCGAAATACAAAACATGGTTGTCGAAGCCATAGATAAAAAAGAAAAAACAAAAAAAGAAATAGCAAATCCTGAGGGAAACCACTCACCCCCACCCTGTGATGGACATACTTCCGAACTAGTGGATCAACGGCTAGATGCCATTTATGATCAAGAGCCCTTGGGGTTCGAGAAGGATCTAGAGTCAACAAGCGCTAAGATGCTGGCGCAAGATCCTTTGGAGGAAGTTGATATTGGGGATGGCGTCGAAAAAAGAGTTACGTACATCAGTGTGAAACTCAGTCCCAGTCTAAAAGGCAAGGTGGTCTAAGTGCTCAAACAAAATAGAGATTACTTCGCCTGGGACTACGACGAAATGCCTGGTTTAAAGAGGGAACTGGTGGAACATAGGCTTCCAATCAAGGATGGCAAGAAGCCCATCAAGCAGATGCCTAGACGATTCTCCCCAGCAATCCTCTCAAAAATAAAGGCAGAGGTGGAACGGCTCCTTCGATGCAAGTTTATCAGGACCACAAGGTACGTAGAATGGCTTGCTAATATTGTACCCGTTATTAAGAAAAATGGCTCTTTACGAATTTTCATAGATTTTAGGGATTTAAATACCGCCACCCCAAAAGATGAATATTCCATGCCTATAGCAGAAATGCTGATTGATTCTGCTGTGAGTTTCGAATACTTGAGTATGTTAGATGGATACTCTGGGTATAATCAGATTTTTATTGCTGAGGATGATGTTCCCAAAACTGCGTTCAGATGTCCAGGCGCCTTAGGCACTTATGAATGGGTAGTTATACCCTTTGGACTAAAAAATGTTTGGGCAACATATCAGAGGGAAATGAACACCATTTTCCATGATTTCATTGAATCATTTATGCAGATTTATATAGATGACATAGTAGTCAAATCTGTTTCTGATGAGGATCATTTGACTCACCTTTGCCAGTCATTCGAAAGAATGAGAAAACATGGCTTAAAAATGAATCCTCTTAAATGTGCTTTCTTTGTGCAGGCTGGAGATTTCCTAGGCTTTGTGGTCCACAAGAAGGGGATCGAAATTAACTTGAATAAGACGAAGGCTATTATGGAGACGAAACCTCCATCAACAAAGAAAGAGTTGTAATCTTTATTAGGTAAAATCAACTTTTTTAATAGATTCATATCTAATTTGAGTGGGAGAACTCAGGCTTTCTCTCCACTCCTCCGTCTCAACCAATGGAATTTCGAATGGACGGTGCAGCATTAGGAGGCATTCGAGAAAATCAAGGCCTATTTGATGCATCCTCCTATACTTGCACCCCCTTCTAAAGATAAGCCAATGAGACTGTATATCTCTGCCTCCAATGTAACTATAGGTAGTATGTTGGTCCAAGAAAATGATGATGGCGTCGTAAGATCCATCTACTATATTAGTAGAGTCCTAAATAAAGCAGATACTAGGTATAGTAGCATTGAAAAACTATGTCTCTGTCTGTATTTCTCTTGTACAAAACGTAAATATTATATTAAACCATTTGATGTCTATGTTTCATCTCACTTTGATGTTATTAAACATATTCTTTCAAAACCAATCATGCACAGCAGGATTGGCAAATGGGCTTTAGCGCTCACTGAGTATAATTTGGCCTTCAAGCCTTTAAAGGCTATGAAAGGACAAGTAGTTTCATATTTCATAGTGGATCACTCTGTGAGTGAGGACTTCGCGTTAGATTATGTTGAGATTCACCCATGGAAATTATCCTTCGATGGATCAACACATAAAAACGGAAGTGGGGTTGGAGTACTCATAATTTCTCCTGAAGGAATTCCAACAAAATTCAAGTACAAGTTAGAAGGGCCTCCCTGTTCGAACAACGAAGATGGGTATGAAGCATTGATTGCTGGACTTGAAGCTTTGTTGGAATTGGAGGCAACCAGAGTCGAAATTAGTGGAGACTCAGAGCTGGTCATCAAACAGATAACCAAAGAATACAAATGTATCAAAGAAAATTTGATCATGTACTTTGTTATTGCTAACAAATTACTCAAGAAGTTTGAATATGTGGATATAAAACATATTCCCAGAATTAATAATCAGGAGGCAAATGACTTGGCTCAAATAGCCTCAGGATATAAGACATCCAAAGAAAAACTCCAATACCTCATAGAAACAAGAGGCAGAATAATGGCTACCAAATTATCACCATTAGACTTAGAAAATTTGAAACTTGGTTATGCAAATCAGAAAGAATTCGAAGTGCTAAATATTGATACTTTGGCAGATACAAATTGGAGAAGTCCTATAATAAATTACTTGAAAGAACCTTCAGTAAGTACAGAGAAGAAGATCAAATATAGGGCATTGTCTTATGTGCTAATAGGGAATGAACTTTTTAAGAAAACACCAGAAGGAATCTTACTCAAATGTTTAGGAGAAAACGAAACATATTTAGCATTGTCCAGTGTGTACAGTGGGGCATGTGGGGCACATCAAGAAGGTCACCAAATGAAATGGTTGTTGTTTCGATATGGAATGTATTGGCCCACTATGCTCAAAGACTGCATAGAATTTGCTAAAGGATGCGAAGAATGCCAAATTCATGCAGGCATTCAACATGCTCCTGCAAGTGAGTTACATTCAATTGTTAAGCCTTGTCCTTTTAGAGGATGGGCATTAGATCTAATTGGTGAAATACGACCAACATCATCCAAAGGACAGAAATATATCCTTGTGGGTATAGATTATTTTACAAAATGGGTCGAAGCAATTCCTCTAGTGAATGTTGATCAAGAGGCTATTATGGAATTTGTCCAGAAGCAAATAATTTACAGGTTCGGAATACCAGAAAGTGTCACAACAGATCAAGGTTCAGTTTTCACAGGGCGAAAAATGCAAGAGTTTGCAAAAGAAATGGGATTTAAGTTACTCACGTCAACCCCTTATTATGCTCAAGCTAATGGAGAAGTGGAAGCAGCCAATAAAGTCATAATAGGGTTGATAAAGAAACATGTAGGGCGAAAGCCAAAGAATTGGCACAAAAATTTGGACCAAGCTTTATGGGCATGTCGAACATCTCCTAAAGAAGCAACAAATACTACTCCGTTTTGACTTACATTTAGACACGACGCAGTGCTGCCAGTCGAAATACATTTACAGTCAGTGAGAATCCAAAGATAAAATGAGATACCAGCTGATCAATATTGGGAAATGATGATGAATTAATTAGTGGACGTGGATGAAGATAGGCTACATGCTTTAGAAGTTATGAGGAGACAGAAAGAAAGAGTAGCCAGAGCATACAACAAAAGAGTTAAAAGTAAATTGTTCTCAACCTATGAGCTGGTATGGAAAGTTATATTACCTATGGATAAAAAGAATAGATTTTTAGGTAAATGGTCACCCCATTGGGAGGGACCCTTTCGTGTTTTGAAAACATTTTCGAATAATGCTTATGAAATAGAGGAATTAGCAGAAGATAGAAGAATCTTGAAGGTAAATGGGAAATACTTAAAAAGGTATAAGCCATGCTTGCAAGAGGTTCGAATCACTACAGGATAATTAAAAATAAAACAAATAATAAAGCCAAAATGGTATTATATAAATGCCAAAATGGTTGTGGCTAATTATTAGCTATAACTGTTGTGATTGCACGTTTAGTTATGATGATTGGACGTTTTGCAGAAAGTTGGACACTTACTCTGCCATCGTGTGCAGTCTTGTCATCATGAGTTTTGATACTCTCGAAATTGCATGGATAATTCAAAAACAAGTATTTCTTTATATCTATCGAAATACATATTCTTGAGGGGCAATTTGTTAGCTGGCAATTTCGAATAAAGAATAATTGGATATCAAAACAATATTTCGAATAAGCATATAAGGAGATTGATATCAATGATGAATATTGGTGGGAAATATAGAACCATTATTCTAAAGGACTCTTCGATTTCCAGTGATAGATGATGGATTTCGATTTAGGATTTTTAGTGTTTAAAATATAAAGAGTTCCTTTGTGCAAATGTGCCAGAATTGGAAGCGGTCCAGGCAAATGGTTTAATTCGAATCGAAGAAAATTAGCAAAATACTTCGCTGGCACAGGGTTCAAATTTCAAATAAGAGCGCCATTCTTAGAAGACGCGTGGAAGTCATTAAACGTAAGAAGCCTGCATGCTTCGAACGTGGCATGATTTTAGAGTAGGACCGTTAGGGTCAGGATACTATAAATAGGTGTTTTTATGTTAGAATTGAGGTGTTCATTTCGTGTACTAAAAAGTCTCAAACACTCAAATTATCGTGACTTAAGGGAAACGAGTTAGAAGACAAAATGTACGTATTGAACATCATGATTCTTTATAATTTCAATATAAGTCTTTTTATATTTCTTTCACTTTTACAGTACTTTTGCTCTTAAATCTTTCGATTTCCTTTTATTTCCTTGTTTTACTTGCTTTCAAACACATTTATCTCTTTAGAAACTTCACTTTTACTTTATCCTTTTGTTCAAACACTTCATATTTTCAGAAACTGTAATATTCTCAGAAACTCCTTATCTTTACATTCAAGTATTAAATCTTAAGTCTAATTCAAAGCCTTTCCTTTGTACATTCAGTCAGTTTATTTCTATAGACAATCTTAGAGATATTTCTTAAGAATCTCACATTCGACATTAACATACAATATAAGTTTATCAAGATAATGGGTATGAACATAGAAATGAGTTATGACACATGTGTCCTAGGATCAATCTAGTCGATCCTGCAAGTAACCAATAATAATCAATAAATTGGAAGACTAGCGGTTGTTTACTAGAAATCACGGTAAACAAGAGTATAAGGAGTTGAGTTCTTCGTTCTTGCTGGGGATAGTGACCGAAGATGATTAGCTGGAGACTTGCGTCTATTATGCTTGAGAACATTCCTCTGGGAGAACCTCTGTTTGAGAATAACCTTGTGGGAGACTGACTCTGCAGGGAAGAGAGATACTTTGTTGGATGATCTGCCGATTTGGAGAAACCACTCCGCTAGGGATGAATTACCGTTGCTGGTGATAATGAACTCTGTCGGGGATTGAATTTCTGCCTGTGGGAGAAATAAACTCAGCAAATGGTAATATTCTATTGCTGGTGATAGATAAACTCTGCTTGGGGAGAATTTTGTCGACTCATTCGCGATTATGAACCTCGTCTAGGTAGAGTTGACACCACTGTCTTCGGATATATCCTACTCTGCAGGGAGTGTATGTATCTTTAGTTATATTCTCAAGCTGGTTCTATCCCTGTACCTGGTGGATAGAGCAACTGTAAGGTTTGGACATTTCTTGTTTGCCCCTGTTCCTGGAATTACGAGTAATTGTCTTTTGTTTCTTGTGTAAGTATTTATAAGCAGCAATCATTCTCAAATGCATATATTAAAAATGTATCATTGGACGTTCTTGCAAAACAAAACAGAAAAAGAAAAACAATTTGGAATTTCTCATGGAAATGAATTGTATTGATTTTTTGAAGTTGGCCCGTAATAGGCGTTTTATACAAAGAGGATGACGTCCTAGTAAGAGAACGCCGCCAAAGAATAGAAATTATACAATTTGTGTAAAAGAAATAAAAACAGCTATGTGAAACAATCCCATCGGGTTCCAACTCTGCTATTGCCTTTATATCTTTGAGCGTTTCATCACTTTTTTACTTGGTCGAAGGTGGATTAGATTGATTGGCGTCGTCCGAGCTTGATATTCGATACCGAAGTCTGGTTGCAAGATGATCCAATGAGACATAGTGTTATGCTTCAATCCCTAATTTTTTCCTGGACCGCCCTTTCGGGTTTTCAGTCCACCGGGATACCCTTTTTTGCCCAAGCCGCCTTATCAGGTTTTTGACTTGCCGGGTGTATAGTTTTTTCATTTTCATCCCTTACTTTTGCCTGAACCCTTTTGGTTCGCCGGGAAGCCCTTATTTTTACCTAGGACAGTCAACCTAGCGGGTCTTTGATTAGGCGTAGTATTTTTTCACTATGTCTGCATTGACGGGGTGAGGAAGGTCGTCACCGTTCATGGTGGTTAGAATCATAGCTCCTCCCGAAAAAATGCTCTTAACCACTGTTGTACCCCAAAATTTTCCCTCCCATATTCTTCAAGATTTGCAAAGAGCAAGCTTCAAAATCTTCCCAAGGGTTGCACAGTTCAAGGGCCTCCTAACAGTCAAAAACTAGGGTTTTGGTTCTGAAAAAGAAAATGAAGTTTCCAAGGGTCCAATCAAGTCCCATATGCCTACAAACATGGTCAAGCATCCTCATGTCAAGCTTCAAGGATTACAGCACAAAATTGCACAGTCAAACACCCTAATTGCCCTACAGTCAATTGTAGGGGCAAAATGGTCATTTGACAGTCAAAAGTCCAAATTTTTGGTCAACATCTAATTTTGAAGCCACAAACATCATTTGATCAATTCTTGATCATGATTCTCAAGGCATGGCTCAAAAAGTCTCAAGATGCAAAAGTTTCCATATTTGGACAGTTGAAAAAGTCAACTGTAACTTGACCAAGGCATAACTTCCACATGGTTTATTAGAAAAATTCCATCCAAAGCTCATTTTGAAGAGAAAGACATTTCCTACAACTCCTCTTCACACTTCAAGTCCAAGAAATGCTCTCACAAAAAGTTATCAATTTCAACATTATAGGTCATTTTCAAAAGTCAACAAAAAGGGACTTTAAGTCAAAGGCCATAACTTGAGATTGGTAAATCAAATTGACATGGGACCAAAGTAATTGGTTAGAGGACTTCAAGACCTTTCCAAAATGTCCAAGAACATGATCAAATCTTAAAAATTGAGCAAGATATGCCTTGTGGAAGTTGGGAAATTTTTGGGAATTTTGAAAAGTCAACTTTACTTCAAATGCTTCAAATTTGCTAATGGGCCACATTTTCTTCCAAAATTCATCATCCAAAGCATATGCACGACCATTTGGCCCAAAGGGGATTTATTTCATCATTTTTATTATTTATTTGAATTTTTAATTACAATTAATTCATTTAATTAATTAAAATATGGAAAAAATACTAAACAAATGTATGTGAATGTTTTTATGCAGTATAATCACTCATGATTCACTCAAGATTCGTGCACAACTCAAATTGGGAAGATTGTCTATGATTGGAATCAAATATTCATGGAAAAGATTGAAAAAATATACCATTTAAATCCAATATTTGATCCATGATTACAAGGATTTGTGGACTCAAATTTTAACCCTAATCTGATCCTATACATATACTGATGCAAACCCTAAAGCTCAAGACCTCTAAGCTGCGCCTCATCTCATAAACAACTTTGCACTTTTTCAAGCAAATTCCAAAACTGAAAACTCGATTCTAAGGCGTTTCAAGGCAAGATACCTATTCCATTGCACTCCTGAGACATCAAGGAACGTTTCTGGATCAAAACCATTGTTTCTAACGCAAGGAATTGGTAGAACGACCGTGTCCTGTTCATGATTTTTTTCATATTCATGTATCACGATTCATGCATTATTTTTAAGTTTTAATGTTTGGTTTGTATTCAGTTAATCATTCTAAAGTTAACCGTGCCCTTTAATTGGATTTTCGTGCCCTATATGCAAAATCACCATTAAAGCTCTCTAGGTTTTCAGAAACCTTGAATTGGGGGTTTTGGCTTATGGTAAAATCAGAACACGAGGCTTGCACCATTGAATTCGTGACGTTCCAAGGGATCTAGAACAACCATCGCGCCCTTTTTATATTTTGTTAATTCCTATTCGCTATTTTTCTGCATTTCAGATTGTGGGGGTTTAAAACCCCCGCTATTTAGCTTGTTTTTTCAGGTAAAAACGCAGATGAGTGGAGAAGAAGATCATGTGGCATGATATGATTGGGCAATTTGAATTCAGCGCGCGTTTTTTTATTTCTAGGCCACTAACGCTAATTTTCTCTTATATGATTTATTCTTTGTTTTATATACAATGCGTTTGAGCAGCACAGATGGTGGAAAGCAACGCTGGAAAACCTTGGGACCTGGGTTCGAATCCCAGGTCCCCCCATATTCTTAATATATTTTGTTTCAATGTAATCCCATGCAGCTTCAACCCCAGGGTTCATTATACACCCATAATCTAAACGTGCCACATGGCCACTGAATGCAATCCAAAGGTCAAGATTTGAAGAGCACCATGGGCACCAGTCAATGCATATACACGCGCCCAGAAAAGTCAAACAAAGCCTTGAAACATTGGGCCTAATTGCTGGGACAGAACCTCCAGTTTGGGGACAACACCCCCTTTGGTTTGCTCTCTTCCACTTTTTTTTCTATTTTTATTTGTTTTGTAATTTTAATTTAATTCTTCAAATTAATATTTTCATAAAACATAAAAAATATAAAAAAATCAGAAAAGACAAAAACAAAAATATATTTTATTCAATATTTTTTTTGTAAATAAATGTTATCAATTAATTTAGTTTTCTAGGATTAATTTTAATATTTTCTTAATAAACTTAAAAAATATAGAACTAGGGTTTTAATTACTTTTATCTTTTTTCCTTTTCTTTTATCATCACTAATAATTAATTATTTATTTTTGTAAATAAAATTGTATTAAATAATTAGGTTAATTCTAGGTAACTTTAACATGTTTTTTTTAATAAATTAAAAATAGCTAGAATTAGGTTTTAAATTCCATTAATTCTTATTAAAAATCCATAAATACCAAAAAACCTCAAAAAAATGATTCCTTTTCTCATTTAATTTAATTAATTTCATAATTATAATTTAATTTCTTTAAAAGGGTCCAACGCCCTCGCATTCCCGACTTTACCTCTTCGCGCATTTTATTCTTATTTCTTTCTTTGTAAATATTCATGTAATTCTCCCAAAGCCATGTAATAGTTTAATAGGACATTTATCTTTTTCGCATCTTTATTTTATTTTCAAATCGGGTCCTGGATTAAATTTGGCGATGTGGACCCGCGCCTTTGTAATAGCGTAGGACCTTTATATTTCTCGCAACTTTTAAATTGCTAATTAAACTGCATGAAAGAATGAATGTTAAAATAAAAACAAAAGCGTAGATCACCAATACATGACAAGACAAAATATCTGAAAACGACACACAAATCACACACCACCCCTAGGGTACGCCTCACTGTTGCCTTGCCCCTCGAAAGGTGATCGTCGAGTAGAGGATGTTTTAGTAAGTCCTCATGATCCGGGAACCTGGCATGAGGGTAGCTTCTAAGGTGTCTTCCTATTGCTCCGGTGATCACCATGTCCCGAACCTTCGAATTGACCCGAATACCTCCAACGGTGGTGCTACCTACCTCTCAATGGTGGGATGGCACTACTTTAAGGACATTTACACAGACGAATTCCTTAGGGTAGGTAGACGACTCTAGATACTTGCTCTAATTTCAAAACAAATCAAAAAATACTTTTCACACCGACACCATTTCAAAAAGCTTTCGAAAGCAACTTTTCAAACACTCTTGAGGACCGATACAAGAGTCGGACTGAAATTTTCAAAGAAACTTTTTTAAAAACCCACAGTTGAAAAGCAAACAAACCATTTTGAAAACACAATGAGCAAGTATCTAAGAGTCCATGGATAACCATGGATAGAAAGGGTGCTAACACATTCCCTTTCTATAATCTACCTCCCGAACCGAGAGCAATCTCTTTAAGGAATTTTTTTGTGCTTTTGTCCTTTCCATTTGGAGAAAATAAAAGACGGTGGCGACTCTTGCTTCCGCGACATTTCGCGAACCAGCGTTAAACAGTCAGTTCCAGATCCACCGATCACAGAACTGGCGACTTTACTGGGGACTCTTTATAAAATGAGGTGTACCTTAGGACTAAGATCACTGTGTTTTCAATTGCTTTGACTTGTGTGCTTTAAATTGTGGGGTACTGTCTTGGGAGTTCTATAGATCCTAACCCGAATCTGGGGATACCTTCTTAGAAAGTAGCAACAAGGCTGTGAGGGAACTGTGCGGGGTATACCGACATGGTTGAAATAGTCTGCTACGTTGATATGGCACTTTGGTGTGTACCGGTAACCCTTGAGTTCAGTCAAGGAGAGTACGGGGCCTCTGCGTGGTGTCGTGAAGCATCAACAGACCTTAGGAACCTTAATTGAACTATCTTGGCCTCTTTAGGGTAGTGAGATAACTGACTTTGGTGCAGTCCGAGGTTGGTTGATACTCGATACTACACTCAATTGAGGGTTGCTTTCCTGGAATATTTCGGTCGCCAGTTCAGTGGCTAAATCGAAACGATGAACAATGAAAGCAGTCCAGTGATATTGGGACCCTTAGAACCCGGTTACTTCTAATAGGACAGGTTGAGCCCACCAACTTCAAGAGGGTAGTACCCCAAACTTCATGCTGGCCTAAACTCTAAGGGCTCTTTGTGTGACTTGTGTGCCTTCCAACTTGACTACTTGCATGCTTGTTATCTGACACTTGAGTTTCTTGCAGGTTTTGTTTATAGTCCTTAACCAGGACTCATAACAGGGTTCACTAAATTTCTTGCAGGTTTTGGTTTATAGTCCTTAATTAGGACTCATAACAGGGTTTACTGAATTTCTTGCAAGTTTTATTTACAGTCCTTAATTAGGACCCATAACAGGGTTACTTATATTACCCCATGCATACCATAACATCATACCATTGCATACATCCTAACCCATTTCAAGGATCTCAAGGGCTTGTGATGCAGGTCATGATGAGCCAGTTATCTAGCAAGGGGCAAAGAGGATTTATTTTCCTCTAGCCAAGGTTGTCAGAGGCTATGACCCACTTGATATGGTGAGCTTTGACTCTTGAAGAAGGTTTCCTCTAGCCAAGGTTGTCAGGGGCTATGACCCACTCGATATGGTGAGCCTTGACTCTTGAAGAAGGACTCCCAACAATATGCAGTTCCTTCAATCAAGCCACCGGATTCAAATTCTAACAAGCTTCTTTGTTTATCCCGCGAGGTCCTTGAAAACATTGCATGCATATCATACATATCATTGCATTACAGGTACCCTTGTTACAGGTCACTTACCTTCTCCGCTGTTTACTTCAGCAATGGCTTCCCAACAAGATAACCAGGACTTTCTTGCTCAAGAGACTCGGTTCAGGGAAATCCTCCTGAATCTATCCAAGGGGCAGGAGGAGCTAAGGACACTTCTCATGGAGACTCTGGTCAGGAACAGCGTTGAGGACGAACGGCTGAAACATCTGCAAGCTGAAGTGGATACAATGAAAGCCCAAATGCTGGGGCAGGTGACTATCATCCAAGACTTAGCTCAAAGACAAGATGAGCTCGGCGTTCTCGTCAACCAACTGCTTCGGGGTAACCAACTGGGGCAAACATCTAAGGTTGAAGGGCCAGTCATCATTCAATCATCTTTGAGACAAGGAGGTAGGGGGAGAGCTCCTCAAATGGCTCCAGTGTCACAAATTCAGCATCAACCTCACCAGCTTCAGCCAGACAAGCCCAGGAGGCAATTCACCCAGCTCAACATGTCGCTGTTTCAAGCTTTACAACGCCTGTTGAGATTGAATCTGATCACATTAAGGGCTCATCCCCGGAACCCCAACACAACATCTCCTATCTATGATCCCAATAAAAGGTGTGCCTACCACTCTGCCAGTCCAGGACATGATACAAATGAGTGTTGGTCTCTGAAGAACAAGATCCAGGACCTAATTAATGAAGGAGCATTGGATTTCACACAAGATGGTCAGGCTGAATTTTTCTACCATCCCTCCAAGGCTCACCATTTGAAGTGACAAGCCCTGAGATGAAAAGACTTTTGTTCATTAGGATTTTCAAGTTGTAATTTTCTTTTGTTCAAACATTTACTCATGTCAAACTTTGTTATTTCATTAATGCATCGCATATGTCTGTTTTGAACCAATATATTCGCATTCGCTATATGCAAACTGTTTTCATATTTTTGTGATGGTCAACTCTCGATTGAAAATTCTAAGCCTCTTGAGGGAGGATGACGAAAACGATACCATGATATACAGTATGCTTTTGAACAGACCCCGCTGATGAGGTACATGCATTGTTTCAATCCCTAAACACTGGAGTTATAAGGAAGATAATCCCTCGTCAACCCCTCTGAGCCAAAGAAGTAGGAGTTTTTCTTTTTGAAAATTAAAACCCTTAATCATAACCTGGGGCAGGGTAGTCTCTCAGTTGATCCAAGTGCATAACGAATGACACCAAAGAAGTCCTTCCGAGACAAAAGACAGTGGTGGTTCAGAATAATCATAATGACAGGTAGTCATTATCAAAAAATAATAATAAAAACCCATAAGTCAAAACCTATGAAGGAGACTTACAAAACTGGGGCATTCCGCTGACTGTAATCACAAAAGAGACAGTTCAGGCAAAAAAATAGGGATAACAAAATCAAAAAGAAAAAAGGTCATACAAACCCTCGACAAAAAATGACTGCCTATTCAAAAAAAGTTATCAACATCCGAATCATCACCGGAAAATCAGAGCAAAGACTCAAACAAGGTCTAACGTATGATCAACTGAGTTTAGGTTTGGAGAACATCACGAAGAGCGGGTGGGTACAAATAAAATTTGAGCCTTTTCCCTTTGTTTCTTAAACCGTGAACCAGGCCACGTTATAACCCTTGAAAGTCCTAGCTGAAGCATGGGCCAGTTCGAAAGCATACTATTACGAAAGGTATCCTGACTCCTTAAGGCTTACGGTAAAATAACGAGTTGACATCACATTTTACAAAATTCACTTGTTTTACTAAAAAAATGCATTTCCAAAAACTTCAAGACAGACATAAGCTTTGCATTCCTGATATAACATTGCTTGCATATGACTATTTGTTTGAACAACATAGAAGTTCGCACGAAGAATGTCTGATGAACAAAAGTACCTCCAATCAAGGGGCATGGCATGATCATTATCCGTCATCTGGGGCAATCCAATCAAGATTCGGAGAATCTCTCAAAGGCCAAATAGCCTGGGGCAAATATCCGCCTGAGTCACTTGGGGCATTCCAACAACGAATCTTGCCTGATCAAACGCCTTCTGGTGGCGTGACAAAACACTTCTAACAGGGGCAACTCCCTACATTCTGAAAGCACGGACATAGTCGAAAAATACTATGCAAAATCAAAGACCCGCTAGGTTGACACACCTAGGCAAAAATAAGGGCTTCCCGGTGAACCAAAAGGGTTCGGGCAAAATGAAGGGATGAAATGAAAAAAATCTGTACACCCGGCAAGTTGAAAACCTGAAAAGGCGGCTTGGGCAAAAATGGGTATCTCGGTGGACTGAAAACCCGAAAGGGCGGTCCAGGAAAAAGTTAGGGATCAAAGCGTACGACTATGTCTTGTCATCTTGTCACCTGCCTATCAGAAGAAGGTTTGTCCATCAACGACTATTAGCACCTCACAGGTCTTCCTCTCTCACATCAGAAACAGGGGCAATGATGGGTGGTCTAAGCGATCTAATGACTCTATCCACCAAAGTACCAAAGTGAGTTCAGCTGAAGAACATAACCAGTATACCTCAATTCCTCAGAAAGTGAACCAGCCAGTCAGTGCACTCTCCCCAAGCAAAACTATACAATCAGCCTTAAGGAAGTCGGGTATCCTCCAGCAGATCTCAACATTCCCCAGCATAATATACGGATATTCTTAACAAGCATCCCCGGCGATCTTGACCTAAAGATTGTTCCCCGGTGATATATCAAACATTCAATGGAGTTACTTCCCTGATACAGTTCAAAAACTTCCCCAGGAGAGTCCAATCCAGTTTCCCCAGGAAAGTTGGAATCCATCTTCCCAAGCAGTAAGCTTATCCCCAGTAGATTCTGGAAGCTTATCCCCGTAGAGCACGAACGCGTCTCCCGGCCTTATTCAAAGAGTTATTTCCCTACCAGGATATAACTGGGTTATCCTCAGCCAAAAGCCACGGAAAGATCGTCCTCGGCAAAGTCTCTTTATCCCCAGCGAAGTCTATTAATACTTCCAACATAACAATGGTATCCCCAGCAAAGTTACCATCCACATTTCAGCAAAGTACCTCTTTCCCCACAGAGTATTGTTCCCCAGCAAGATCGTTAGAGTACTTTTCTCCCTGCAGAGTAATCCATTCGCCAAGTTCATTCCCCAACGAAGTCATCTTCTCCTACCGGTATTCTTGCAACTATCATCCCCAGCGGAAGCAAAGAGCTATTCTTCAACATCAACCCAGGATTTAACTTCCCGGCATCCGTCAAGGATTTATTTTCCTAGACAAAAAACATATATTCATAAACATCACACTTCCATACATTATAGCATGCATATATGCATCATATCTTACAAATCTCATTTATGTTGAGAACATCATTGCTTGATCCATATCATGCATTGCATATGACTGACCTTTACCTTTCAGGAAAGATCCAGTTAAATTCTCAACTATATTTCAAGACCTTGACCGGTTCAGTTAAATCGACCCTAAGATTTTTCTGTTTCTTATCCAGTCAAAGGCCTTCTCTGGTTCAGTCAGATCGACCCTAAGATCTCCCTGTTTCTTATCCAGTTGAAGATTTCAAGACCTAGACCGGTTCAGTTAAATCGACCCTAAGATTTTTCTGTTTCTTATCCAGTCAAAGGCCTTCTCTGGTTCAGTCAGATCGACCCTAAGATCTCCCTGTTTCTTATCCAGTTGAAGATTTCAAGACCTAGAGCGGTTCAGTTAAATCGACCCTAAGATTTTTCTGTTTCTTATCCAGTCAAAGGCCTTCTTTGGTTCAGTCAGATCGACCCTAAGATCTCCCTGTTTCTTATCCAGTTGAAGATTTCAAGACCTAGACCGGTTCAGTTAAATCGACCCTAAGATTTTTCTGTTTCTTATCCAGTCAAAGGCCTTCTCTGGTTCAGTCAGATCGACCCTAAGATCTCCCTGTTTCTTATCCAGTTGAAGATTTCAAGACCTTGACCGGTTCAGTTAAATCGACCCTAAGATTTTCCTGTTTCTTATCCAGTCAAAGGCCTTCTCTAGTCCAGTTAAGTCGACCCCTAAAAGATTTCCCTGATGAAGACTCAGTAGAAGATATCCAAGGTTCTCTCCCTGTTACTGTGGAGGTAGTAATCGTCCCAAGATTCCCTCAGCGTTACTGTTGAGGTTGAAGTCGCCCAAGATTCTCTCAGCGTTACTATTGAGGTTGAAGTCGCCCAAGATTCTCTCAGCGTTACTGTTGAGGTAGAAATCGCCCCAAGGTTCTCTCAGCGTTCCTGTTGAGGTAGTAATCATCCAAGGTTCTCTCACCGTTCTTGTTGAGGTAGTAACCATCCCTGGTTCATTCATCACCTTTTGAAGCTCCAGATCCAGCTCCTGTAACCAGTCAGGACACATCTATACAAAGAGTTTGAAGACCAGCTCCGGTAACATGCCAGGTACTCATTTTTCTTTTGCAGATACGCAAGTTCTCGCTAAAGAATCTCTTACGCGATCGACATCCAGATGGCATCGATAAGCCCATCCACCTATCCATCACCTCTCAGCATGGCATCTATAAGCCCATCATCCTATCTCCAAATGGCATCTATAAGCCCATTCCCACCATCACACTACTATGTGAGCGCAAATTTCTGGGCACTCTAGTGTTCAATCATCTTCCACCCTCGGATCACGAAAGGCACGTCAACCAATCTACATCCTCAGGTCTAAGAAGATTGAACAGGGGCAACTGTTGTACCCCAAAATTTGCCCTCCCATATTCTTCAAGATTTGCAAAGAGCAAGCTTCAAAATCTTCCCAAGGGTTGCACAGTTCAAGGGCCTCCTAACAGTCAAAAACTAGGGTTTTGGTTCTGACAAAGAGAATGAAGTTTCCAAGGGTCCAATCAAGTCCCATATGCCTACAAACATGGTCAAGCATCCTCATGTCAAGTTTCAAGGCTTACAGCACAAAATTGCACAGTCAAACACCCTAATTGCCCTACAGTCAACTGCAGGGGCAAAATGGTCATTTGACAGTCAAAAGTCCAAATTTTTGGTCAACATCTCATTTTGAAGCCACAAACATCATTTGATCAATTCTTGATCATGATTCTCAAGGCATGGCTCAAAAAGTCTCAAGATGCAAAAGTTTCCATATTTGGACAGTTGAAAAAGTCAACTGTAACTTGACCAAGGCATAACTTCCACATGGTTTATTAGAAAAATTCCATCCAAAGCTCATTTTGAAGAGAAAGACATTTCCTACAACTCCTCTTCACACTTAAAGTCCAAGAAATGCTCTCACAAAAAGTTATCAATTTCAACATTATAGGTCATTTTCAAAAGTCAACAAAAAGGGACTTTAAGTCAAAGGCCATAACTTGAGATTGGTAAATCAAATTGACATGGGACCAAAGGCATTGGTTAGAGGACTTCAAGAAATTTCCAAAATGTCCAAGAACATGATCAAATCTTAAAAATTGAGCAAGATATGCCTTGTGGAAGTTGGGAAATTTTTGGGAATTTTGAAAAGTCAACTTTACTTCAAATGCTTCAAATTTGCTAATGGGCCACATTTTCTTCCAAAATTCATCACCCAAAGCATATGCACGACCATTTGGCCCAAAGGGGATTTATTTCATCATTTTTATTATTTATTTGAATTTTTAATTACAATTAATTCATTTAATTAATTAAAATATGGAAAAAATACTAAACAAATGTATGTGAATCTTTTTATGCAGTATAATCACTCATGATTCACTCAAGATTCGTGCACAACTCAAATTGGGAAGATTGTCTATGATTGGAATCAAATATTCATGGAAAATATTGAAAAAATATACCATTTAAATCCAATATTTGATCCATGATTTCAAGGATTTGTGGACTCAAATTTTAACCCTAATCTGATCCTATACATATACTGATGCAAACCCTAAAGCTCAAGATCTCTAAGCTGCGCCTCATCTCATAAACAACTTTGCACTTTTTCAAGCAAATTCCAAAACTGAAAACTCGATTCTAAGGCGTTTCAAGGCAAGATACCTATTCCATTGCACTCCTGAGACATCAAGGAACGTTTCTGGATCAAAACCATTGTTTCTAACGCAAGGAATTGGTAGAACGACCGTGTCCTGTTCATGATTTTTTTCATATTCATGTATCACGATTCATGCATTATTTTTAAATTTTAATGTTTGGTTTGTATTCAGTTAATCATTCTAAAGCTAACCGTGCCCTTTAATTGGATTTCCGTGCCCTATATGCAAAATCACCATTAAAGCTCTCTAGGTTTTCAGAAACCTTGAATTGGGGGTTTTGGCTTATGGTAAAATCAGAACACGAGGCTTGCACCATTGAATTCGTGACGTTCCAAGGGATCTAGAACAACCATCGCGCCCTTTTTATATTTTGTTAATTCCTATTCGCTATTTTTCTGCATTTCAGATTGTGGGGGTTTAAAACCCCCGCTATTTAGCTTGTTTTTTCAGGTAAAAACGCAGATGAGTGGAGAAGAAGATCATGTGGCATGATATGATTGGGCAACTTGAATTCAGCGCGTGTTTTTTTGTTTCTAGGCCACTAACGCTAATTTTCTCTTATATGATTTATTCTTTGTTTTATATACAATGCGTTTGAGCAGCACAGATGGTGGAAAGCAACGCTGGCAAACCTTGGGACCTGGGTTCGAATCCCAGGTCCCCCCATATTCTTAATATATTTTGTTTCAATGTAATCCCATGCAGCTTCAACCCCAGGGTTCATTATACACCCATAATCTAAACGTGCCACATGGCCACTGAATGCAATCCAAAGGTCAAGATTTGAAGAGCACCATGGGAACCAGTCAATGCATATACACGCGCCCAGAAAAGTCAAACAAAGCCTTGAAACATTGGGCCTAATTGCTGGGACAGAACCTCCAGTTTGGGGACAACACCCCCTTTGGTTTGCTCTCTTCCACTTTTTTTTCTATTTTTATTTGTTTTGTAATTTTAATTTAATTCTTCAAATTAATATTTTCATAAAACATAAAAAATATAAAAAAATCAGAAAAGACAAAAACAAAAATATATTTTATTCAATATTTTTTTTGTAAATAAATGTTATCAATTAATTTAGTTTTCTAGGATTAATTTTAATATTTTCTTAATAAACTTAAAAAATATAGAACTAGGGTTTTAATTACTTTTATCTTTTTTCCTTTTCTTTTATCATCACTAATAATTAATTATTTATTTTTGTAAATAAAATTGTATTAAATAATTAGGTTAATTCTAGGTAACTTTAACATGTTTTTTTTAATAAATTAAAAATAGCTAGAATTAGGTTTTAAATTCCATTAATTCTTATTAAAAATCCATAAATACCAAAAAACCTCAAAAAAATGATTCCTTTTCTCATTTAATTTAATTAATTTCATAATTATAATTTAATTTCCTTAAAAGGGTCCAACGCCCTCGCATTCCCGACTTTACCTCTTCGCGCATTTTATTCTTATTTCTTTCTTTGTAAATATTCATGTAATTCTCCCAAAGCCATGTAATAGTTTAATAGGACATTTATCTTTTTCGCATCTTTATTTTATTTTCAAATCGGGTCCTGGATTAAATTTGGCGATGTGGACCCGCGCCTTTGTAATAGCGTAGGACCTTTATATTTCTCGTAACTTTTAAATTGCTAATTAAACTGCATGAAAGAATGAATGTTAAAATAAAAACAAAAGCGTAGATCACCAATACATGACAAGACAAAATATCTGAAAACGACACACAAATCACACACCACCCCTAGGGTACGCCTCACTGTTGCCTTGCCCCTCGAAAGGTGATCGTCGAGTAGAGGATGTTTTAGTAAGTCCTCATGATCCGGGAACCTGGCATGAGGGTAGCTTCTAAGGTGTCTTCCTATTGCTCCGGTGATCACCATGTCTCGAACCTTCGAATTGACCCGAATACCTCCAACGGTGGTGCTACCTACCTCTCAATGGTGGGATGGCACTACTTTAAGGACATTTACACAGACGAATTCCTTAGGGTAGGTAGACGACTCTAGATACTTGCTCTAATTTCAAAACAAATCAAAAAATACTTTTCACACCGACACCTTTTCAAAAAGCTTTCAAAAGCAACTTTTCAAACACTCTTGAGGACCGATACAAGAGTCGAACTGAAATTTTCAAAGAAACTTTTTTAAAAACCCACAGCTGAAAAGCAAACAAACCATTTTGAAAACACAATGAGCAAGTATCTAAGAGCCCATGGATAACCATGGATAGAAAGGGTGCTAACACCTTCCCTTTCTATAATCTACCTCCCGAACCGAGAGCAATCTCTTTAAGGAATTTTTCTGTGCTTTTTTCCTTTCCATTTGGAGAAAATAAAAGACGGTGGCGACTCTTGCTTTCGCGACTCTATGCTGATAACAATCGGCTTCCATAGTGGACCAATAATATCCAGCCCGTAGGATTTTCTTTGCCATGGTATGTGTTGTACCCCAAAATTTTCCCTCTCATTTTATCAAGATTTCCCCTCACAAGACTCTTTGAACTCAAGATCAGATTAGAGTTTGCTCAGCCCAAGACATCTCCTTGAACTGATGACCTGAAATTAGGGTTTGAGTTTGCACAAGGATTTTTGGACTTTCAATGCTCAATGTGACTTTCATGCTTCATGTTGGACCTCTAAGATTGCTCATACCAAGTTTCAAACTTTGAATCAAATTTTTGCCCAGTCAACTAGACAGTTGACCTAAAAATCAGCTGTATTGGGGAAAAAGTCAATTGTGGCCAATTTAAAGTCAAACCTCATAATTTTTTATCCACATCAACATTATAGACTCATATGAACCATTTGATCAAGTTTGGACCACAACTCCTCAAGAAATTTGATCAGATCATCAAAAGGGCAAAATGGTCATTTTTAGGGTTTTGACTGTAGAAGGGCAATTTTTGATTTTTGACCTAGCCAATGGCAAATTGGGTTCAAGCATGGATTCAAGGACTAAATGGCATAATTTTGACCTAATCACAAGGTTCAAAAGATCTCAAATGCATTGGATTGACAAATGAATTTTCTAGTCAACTGATCAAAAATCAACTGTACACTGAAAAGTCAAACTTTGACTTTTTGGCCAAAATCAAGTGCCAAGGGTTATTTTTCATCAAGATGTGTCAAAACATGAAACTTGTTCACCAAGAAACCTAATTTTGAAAATTAGGGTTTAAAATGGAAAATTTTCATAACTTAGAAATTTTCTAAGTTATGAAAATTTCTTATTTTTTCCCAACTTTTTCACCCTGATGCAATTGGATTCAAAGAAAACTCCCAACATGAAATTTGTAGTCCTCCACTAAATCTACAACTTTGATTCACAAAGTTTTTCCAAAAGATGCTTGGATCTCAAGTTATGATTTTGTGAATAGCGGTCCAAAAACTTTCTAACTTAGTGAAATTTTGCCCTAGTTTAGGCAGGATTTTGACCTATCTTCATGAAAATTTTTCACCTAGTTCCAATTGGAATATCAAAATTCATTTCAAATATGGATTGTATAGCATGTTACAAGATTTCCAAAATGTCCAAGAACTCTCCAAGATCATTTGTGGTTAGGGAGAATCGAAGGATTGAAAATGGGAAATCATCACTTTTGTCCAAGGCATTTTGCACCATGTTACAACTTGCAATTCTGTCCAAAGCATGCTTGTACTTGGTTTACAGGTTCTAATCTCTTCTACACTCATAAATTAAATGCAAACACATTGGATTAAGGCTTTGTTCTGATCTATGAAGCATTATACAAAGGTTTAATCCATTTTTGGCAAAAAGACAACAATACCATTTCCATAAAGCACAACTTTTGCAATTTTGTTTGTCTTGAGCCATGGACATGATTTCTTTATGCAAACAAAGTTCACTAATATCAGGAAAGGTGTACCAACTATGGGCATGCTTTGAGCTAGCAAGTACAGCCCTTAAGCTTTGTCATTTCAACTTTTGCTTCAAAAATAAGTCAACTTGCAAAAGCTCCACAACTTTGTAATCTGATAAGAGCAAGTGTGGTATTCATTTCAAACAAGTTTTTCACATTGCCTAAGGTCAAAAACACGAGCTAACAAGTTCTCAAACCCTCCAAAACACCAAAACCCAAGTTCTTGTCAAAACAGGGCAGGTTCTGCAGATTCACTTCCAAAACAAAATCCACTCGTGCGTTTTATCCCAAACCACTTCAAACACATTCTAAATAATACACCTAAGTTATCCCAATCATTCTCAAGCAACTGTAACTTCATTTTCAAGCTTCACCATTTTCAAATTCTGAGTTTGCAGGTTGAGTTCTATAGAGAGATTCAAGCCATTTCAAAGCAAGCTAAGCATTGGGAAAGGTCAAGGGAACATCAAGCAAGCTCAAAAGAAACTCAGGCCTCACTGAAAGTTACTGCATTGCCATACTCGAGCTTGACTGAAACAGGTAAATTTCAAACTTCTATCTCCTTATTTAGGAATCATTAGGCTTAGGTTTGTGAAGCAAAAATGTAGTCCTCATTGTCCTTGAACTGTACACATGCTTAAAATTCATTTATGTTAACTGAGCCAGGAGAATTTGAATGTTGAAGTTTCTGAAAAAACTAGGTCAGAAATTGGGGGTGATAAAATTCTCCCTGGTTTCTTAGAGTTAGATCAAGTTTTTTATATGGTTAGAATCGTGTGATGATGAGCTATAACTTTCATGTTGCAAGTTTTTGTTTTTAAGCACAAATACAGGAGATACAAGTTTGAACACAGGGCGCGCGTTTTTTGTTTCTGGAGGTTAGGGATGAAGTGAGTTGGGTTGGGCCTGGCTTGTTTGTATTTTTGACACCCCCTTGCTTGCTTTCTGCACCCCTTGGCCCATTTGATTTATTTTTGTATTTCTTTTACATTTCTGACTTTTTATTTATTTTTCTAAATATTTAAAATCATAAAAAATATTCTCTTATTTTTTCACATTTTATTTTATTATTTTTTGGACATAGAAATAGTTTATTAATAATAATATAACTTATTTTCTTAAATAAAATTGTAAATAATACAAAAATATCATATATTTTTATTTTTATTATTTATACACTTAAATAATATTTTCTCACACATTTTAATTTTTTTAACACTTTTATATATATTTTTATTGATTTTCTTGTACATAAATAAATAATATAATATATATATTTTCTTAAAACAAAAACTAGGGTTTCCACCCTTTCCAAAAATAATCATTAATATTTTTTCTTATTTTTGAGACATTAAATAACTTATTTTTACATACATAAAAATAAATGCAAAAAACATCTTTTGCATAAAAATAAATACAAAAAACATCTTTTGCATATTTATATGTGTTTGTACATTTAAATATTTGTCCATTTATTTATCTTGTGCAATATTTCAATTTGGTTGTAATAATAGTTTTAGGGTTTTATTTTCTTGCAAATATCCCCTTATTCAAACTTGTATCCCCCTCCCCATAATAATGTTGTAATAGTCTTAGATTTACTTTTACGCATTTTATCGCTTTCAAATGCATGATTAGTAAATTAGGGTTTGTATGCAAAAGACCAAATCAAAACAAATAGCATGACTAAACACAAGACGAAATGCATGAAAAATGACAACACCATGCACACAAGCACCCCTAGGGTTTCATCCACTTGTTGCCTTAAAAACATGGCCATGGTATGCATGCTAGGTATCTTGGCAAATCAAAAACAAAACAAAAAGATCATAGTCCCTCGATGACGCTATCTTGGTTGCCTATACAAAAATGATATAGTCCCTCAAAAACTTGCTAAGATACTTGGCAATATTGTTATCATGGCCATACGATGACCCACGCCCGTCCCGTTTAACATCCAAATACAAGGTTGTTAACCAAATACAATGGTAAAACAACAATGTCAAAGGGTTAAAAATGTGTAGGAAAGATCTTTGAGTTAGGGTAGACAACTCCTAGTTACTTGATCAAACTTGCAAACATCCTTGCTATTTTCAAAAACACACAACACAATTTCAAAACATTTCCCAAAAACAAACTTTCAAACATCGAAACATTTTTCAAAAGACAAACACCTTTGTATATATTCAAACAAGAATCATTACAAAGGTTGCCTAGACAAAGGCCTCTTTTCAAAATATTTTCAAAACCACACACAAAAGCACCATTTCAAACAATTGAAAAGCAAAAGCAAGTGATCTAAACAAGTAACTAAGAGCCCATGGATAACCATGGATGAAAAGGGTGCTAGCACCTTCCCTTTTCATAATCTACCCCCCGAACCCAAGAAAACATCTCAAAGGTCTTTCTTGTGCTTTTTGACCTTTCCTTTGGATAAAATAAAAAGTCAGTGGCGACTCTTGCTAAACCGAAACATTTGCGAACACAAACGCAAAACCTCAAGTCAGTTCTCCCATTGTATCATATTATGTCCACTGGAATGAGTTCCGAAGGTACCTTTATGTAACTCTGCCATGATCCTTTCCGCCTCACTTTTGTCCATACATCGTAGTAAGGTTGAATCATGGTTACGCTTGTAAAGGATACCATTAATGATGAAAAACTTTGTAGCGAACCTCCTTAAGAACTTCTTATCATTAACAGATGCACCCTCAGGTTATTCTTGAGCCTTAAGATATCTCTTTACCTCGTGAAACCAGGGTTTATCCGCTACCTCTTCAGTCTCAATGTCACAGCAATGTGCGGGTTCGTCCAACCTCTCGATGGTAATCTGGGGAGCTTCATTGTCCCACCTGACTTTGAACATAGAAGACATGGTAGCTAGCGCATCCGCTAACTGGTTCTCTTCTCTCGAGAAGTGTTCAAAGGTTATCTCCTCAAAATGTGGGAGCAATGTCAGTACATTCTCTTTGTAAGGAATAAGATTTGGGTGCTTCGTATCCCACTCGCCTTTGATCTGACTGATCACTAGAGCAAAATCTCCAAATACACTCAAGAACTTAATCCTCGGGTCAATAGCAGCTCGAAGACCCAGGATACATGCTTCATACTCCGCCATATTGTTGGTGCAGTTAAAATATAATCGGGTGGTGAACGGAGTATGACAGCCCTCAGGAGATATGATCACAACGCCAATGTCGTTACCCAACGCGTTTGATGCTCCATTAAAATACATAGACCATCGGGATCCTTCCTCGGGTCCTTCATCCGATCCAGGTTCTTCATATTCGGTCACCAAAATGATGTTCTCATCCGGGAACTCGAAATTCATGGACTGGTAGTCATCCACAGCCTGATGCACCAAATGATCCACCAATACACTCCCCTTGATTGCTTTTTTGGTTGTGTATTGGATGTCATACTCGGTTAAGATCATCTGCCATCTTGCTATTCTTCCGGATAAGGCAGGATTTTCGAAGATATACTTGATTGGATCCATCTTTGATATCAATAAGGTGGTGTGAGTCAGCATATACTGTCTCAGCCGACGAGCAGCCCATGCCAAAGCGCATCAAGTTTTCTCGAGCAATGAGTATCGGGTCTCACAGTCGGTAAACTTTTTGCTAAGGTAGTAAATAGCATGCTCTTTTCGGCCAGACTCGTCATGCTGCCCCAGCACACACCCCATTGAATTATCCAGTACTGTCAAGTATAAGATCAAATGTCTTCCTTCAACTGGAGGCATCAGAATAGATGGCTCTTGGAGGTATTCCTTGATTCTCTCGAAAGCAGTCTGGCATTCATTATTCCATTCTACCACTTGATCTTTCTTCAGCAACTTGAAGATTGGCTCACAAGTAGCGGTCAGATGTGAAATGAATCTGGAAATGTAATTTAGACGTCCCAAAAAGCCTCTAACTTCCTTTTCCGTGTGGGGAGCCGGCATCTCCTATATGGCTTTTACCTTGGCAGGGTCCACCTGAATACCCTTATCACTGAAGACGAAACCCAACAGCTTACCAGACCTTACCCCGAAGGTGCACTTGTTCGGGTTCAACCTCAGCTTTTACGTCTTCAATCTGTCGAACAGTTTCTGGAGATAGTCAAGGTGTTCTTCCTCAGTTTGGGACCTTGCAATCATGTCATCAACATAAACCTCAATCTCATGGTGAATTATATCGTGGAACAAAGCGACCATGGCGCGCTGATAAGTTGCTCCAGCATTCTTCAACCCAAAAGGCATTACCTTGTAACAGAAGGTTCCCCACTGTGTAACGAAGGTTGTCTTCTCCATGTCCTCGGGAGCCATCTTGATCTGATTGTAACCAAAAAAACCATCCATGAAGGAGAAGATCTTATGTTACGTGGTGTTGTCGACCAAAACATCGATGTGGGGAAGTGGGAATTCATCTTTGGGGCTCACCCTGTTCAGATCTCTATAGTCCACACACATATGTACCTTACCATCCTTCTTAGGTACTGGAACAACGTTGGCAACCCACTGCGGATAAGAAGTGACAACTAAAAATCCCGCGTCGAACTGTTCCATGACCTCAACTTTGATTTTTTCAGACATCTCAGGGCGCATACGGTGAGCCTTCTGCTTTACCGGAGGACAATCTTCTTTAGTTGGCAGGCGGTGTACCACAATATCGGTGTCCAAACCAGGCATATCTTCGTAGGACCAAACGAAGATCTCAACATAGTCGTGTAGCATTTATATCAACCTCTGCTTGATACTAGGCTCCATATTCGCACTTATCTTAACCTCTTTCTTGTCTTCCTCTGTACCCAAATTCACTGATTCAACTGGTTCTTCATTAGGTTGTATGGCCCTTTCTTCCTGCAGTAACAGTCTAGCAAGCTCTCCAGGAACCTCACAATCATCCTCACCTTCGTCCTCATCTTGGTTGATCGGATTTTCAAAGTCATAACTGGAAGTAGCAGAGTTGTTATCAATGGGATCCAGAGTGGATATGGATCTGCATTATGATACGTGAGTGTGTGTAAGAGAATAGTTGTTTTAATAGAGTGAGAGACAGGAAAGAAAAACAAGGAGCGCAAAATTTGTAATGCAAGAAATGTCTAATGTTTTATTAATGATATATGAAAATGACGAATAATAAGCCCTCACAAGTAAGGCCAAGGTGCCTCGGGCAAGGCACCAGGCCGTAAAGTTTCAAACTGTTTATTACAACTCTTAAAACAAAAGTCAATTACCGTGGAATAAAAGAAACAAGTGTGAAGTCCTTCGCCGTCCAGTTGTTCAATCCACCATTGGTTGTTGGGTAGATCCAGCTGTCGATATCTGAATCTTCTTCACCATCACATCTTCTGTGGCGGAGACAACCTCAATAGCATTGATTCCCGAGTCATGCTTGGGCATGGGTGTAGTTATGACGTTGGGCTTCTCCGAAGCGTCAAACTCAATCTCTTTGGCTTCGATCAGGTCTTGCACTTTATTTTTCAAGGCCCAATAGTTGTTTGTATCATGACCTAGACTTTCAGAGTGATAGGCGCAACGGGCATTCGGGTTATAGTGGGGAGAAGTGGTGTTGGGGTTTTTCGTGGCTTCCCTCAGAGTTACCAGATTGGTCTTCAATAATTATGGTAGAATTTGAGACAAGGTCATATTGAGTCGAGTGTACTGCCTTTATGGTCTTTCCACCCTTTGTTGATTGTTGCATTGTAGAGCAACTGTGGGTCTTGATATCACTACTGCATTTACTGCTTGACGGTGTTCAGGTCTGCTTTGGCCCCTCGGGTCGTAGACTGCACTAGCTTCTTTCTTACCGGTGAAAGGATTCTTCACCGCACTTGATGAAGTATCCTTCTGTATCTTACCACTTCGGATACCAACTTTTATTCTCTCTCCAGTCAAAATTAACTCAGTAAACCCAGATGACGAACTGCCGATCAGATGATTGAAAAATGGACCAGATAGCGTCCCCAGAAACATGTCAACCAACTCCCTATCAGACAAAGGGGGTTGGACTCTTCCAGCCAAGTCTCTCCACTTTTGAGCATAGTCCTTAAAACCTTCACTTGCACCCATAGACATGCCCTGGAGCTGAGTACGAGTGGGAGCAAGGTCGGCGTTATACTGATACTGCCTGTAAAAAGCAGCAGCAAGGTCTTCCCAGTTTCGGACATTGGCTCCTTCCAATTGATAAAACCATTCAAGTTGAGTCCCTGATAGACTATCTTGAAAGAAATGCACCCATAAATTTCTATCAGCAGTGTGGGGTTGGATTTTCCTGACATACGAGCGGAGATGGAGTTTTGGACAGGATACTCCATCGTACTTTGTAAAAACCAGAGCTTTGAACTTATGAGGGATCACCACTCCTGATACCAGTACCGGTTCTCCAAATTCCAAACCAGGGATCTTCTGAATCTCTATAGCACTCAGACGGTCTTCTAGCTGCTTGTACCTATCCTCGGCGGGAGGATATTGCTCATCATCAAAATCAGTATCATTATCAGAGATTGCAGGACTGGGGCCCTTTTCTTCTTCTTGGTTCTCCCCTTCCCTGGATGAAGAGGACAGATCAGCTTGCTGTTTCAACCTATCCCTAAACCTTTTTCCCATACTCATAAGAATGACCTTCTTCTTCTTCTTCATCTTCTCCTTCAGAATGAGAGTCTTCAAATCCTCTTGCCCTTTAGCCAAGCTCAATAACATATCTTGGAATTGGGCGTTCTGTGCCTGAAGATCTTTGATGGCTTGATCAAAATACATTTCTGCTGAAATAAACAGTGAAGGAGATGAGAAACCTGTAATGGTACCTGTAATGATGTGCATGATAATGGGATGCGTATGTAATGATTTCAAAGACTTTGGGAGATTTAAATTTGCAAACCAAAAAGTGAACAAACTTTATTAGATTAACTTGTAAAATGTTCAACAATTCCTTTGAGGCGTTATAAATGAAAAACAAATCTAAAACTAGAAAAGCAAAAAGCAAAAATCCCATGGACGCTTCCTCTTTGTGCTGACGTAGTCATTGATCACTCTTTCTTCCTAGAGCTGCCTGGTGAGCTTAAAAATCTTCCTTTCTTGCTCATGGTACTTTTCCCGGTAAGTTTCCCTCTCCTCTTTCAGCTGAATCCAAGACCTTTGCAATGCCTCAGGATCAGTGGGCATGTAAGGATAAAGAACTGTGTAAGGAAGGCCTTCTTCATTAGTGGGCTCCACAATCACTGGCAACACGGCTTCATAAGGCATCCCAAGCTTCTGGGCACGAGCTCGGACCCATTGGAGGTAAGGCTGCATAGGAAGGGAAGTCCTTGGTCCCAACTCTTGGGGGTCATATCTGTTCACCATGCCCCAAGCTCGTATAAACCTCCGGATGTGCTCCTCAATGTCCTCCTTGTAGTCAAATGCAATATTCTCAAGAGGTAGCTCATGGGGACCATCTCTCTGAGCACGACCAAATTATCACAAAGTTAAACAAGGATTGTAGGTTATACCCCCCTCTGATTCCAAGACAAGGGACATTAGGGTATCCCCCACAACGATCAATGACAGCAGTGTCTTCCATAGCCCGGGAACACCAAAAAATGTCTGTATGGGCAAGTGACATTATTATGTAGGACCAACCCAAACCTCCTTCGTTCTTCAACACAGACTTAAGGAGGTGCGAAATAAACCACCTCGACAGCAATGGCATGTAACACATAAGAGTCCCTCTTCTTCGCACAGTACGAGTGTAGAGGGCATGCAAGATATCACCCAGTAGAGTAGGAAAAGGATTGCGAGAAAGGAAAATCTTGACAGCGTGCACATCTACAGAGGAATCCGGATTCGGGAAGAGAACCAAACCATAGATAAGGAGAGCCAAGACATCTTCAAAAGCCTGAAAATCCAAATTATCCCAGAATAGCTGAGCCTGGTCTATCAGAAATTTGGATAAGAACCCTTCGACCCCGCTTAGTGTTTCCCAATTGGACACCACATCAGCCCATTTCAGATGCAGAGCTGAGACAATATCTTCCGGTCTAGGAACCTCTTTCATACCTGTGAAAGGTACCTGCTCAAGGATGTATATTCCTAATAAGTGAGAAAACTCTTCCAAAGTGGGAACCAACTGGTAATCCGGAAAGGTAAAGCAATGATGCACAAGATCGAAGAACTGGAAAATTACACTCATCATCTGCTCATTAAACTTTGAGGTGACCAGGCTAAGAAGCTGACCATGTCTCTTAATGAACATAGAAGTCTCAGAAACTCTTGAGGCTAACTCTTTAAGTTGAGCAGGTATTTGCACAAAGTTAACTCGAATGGTATTTCTGCGCACGAAAGCCATAATCTGCAAAACAGAACAAAGATAAATCCCATTGGTCTTTGAAATGGTTAGTGTAATGAAGTATGCATGCTATGTTATGATGCATGATGTCATGATAAAAACAACATGTATAGCAGATAACAGGCATGGCAAAGTCAAACAAGTCACACAAAAGCCCTTAAGTTTAAGGCTTGCATGGAGTCAAAGGTATTACCCTCTTGAAGTTCAGTTGGTTTCAACCTGTCCTAGCAAAACTAACTGGGTTCTAGAGGTTTTCAATATCACTGACCATCCTCCATCGGTCATGGTTTCAGCTCACGCAATCTTTTCTTGCGGCCGGATAGTAGGGTTACTTCTAGATGAAAGCTTGGATAGTAGGGCTGTGAGAAGGAACCTGGATAGTAGGGTTACTTCAATATGAAAGCCTGAATAGTAGAGCTATGAGAAGGAACCTGGATAGTAAGGTTACTCAAAGCGATAGTGTAGATTAGTTGGCCCGTTTGATTTCGAGAACCGAGCTTCCATTAGTCGTATGTAAATATGATATGTGTGACTGCTAGATTCGTTGAAGTTGCTCGTCTTTTCCTGAAAGGATATCAGGGTTAGTTATATGCGATGCATGAAATGCAGGGTGAGATGATGCTCTCAAAATAAATGAGATTATGTTGTATATGTCATGTATGCTGTGATACGGTGGCAGAACCGACTGTTTTGAAAAATGCTGGTTTGCATTTTGCGTTTTGTATTCGCAAAATGTCGCGGTAAGCAAGAGTCGCCACAGACTTTTATTTTATCCAACAAGGAAAGGAAAAAAGCACAGAAAAATTCCTTTTTCGAGGTTTTGAGTACGGGGGGTAGATTATAGAAAGGGAAGGTGTTAGCACCCTTTCTATCCATGGTTTTCCATGGGCTCTTAGGTACTTGCTCGTCTTTTAAAATTGCTTGTGTTTGTTTTGAAAAAGTTTTTTTTGTTTTACTTCGTTTTAACCCTTGCTTCTGTCTTCAAGAGTGTTACGAAGTGTTTTTAAAAACTTGTTCGAAAAGTGTAAGTGTGAAAAGTTTGTTTTGAGCAAGTATCTATTAGAATCTACCTACTCGAAAAAAGATTGTTTTTGTTCTTGTTTCCTTTAGACAACGCTATCCTATTATTGAGAAATAGGTAGCACCGTCGTTGGAGTTGTAAGGGTCAATTCGAAAGGGACGTACGATCACTAAAGCAATGTTAGGACGTCTTAGTAATAACCCTAGAGTCTTAAGATCATATTCGAGGCAACATTTCCGAACGGGACTTTTGATCTTTGTTAGACAAGAGGGCAACCACTAAGACACCCTATACTTAATGATCATTTACCGAAGCCAACCGAAGTGAAAGTATACCCTAGGAGTGTGCATGTGCGAGTGATTTGATTTCAAGTTATTATCTTTGCACATTAGGGTTTTCTAACCGTTTTAAATTATCATACAATCTTGTCATACAATCTGTTGTACCCCAAAATTTTCCCTCCCATTTCATCAATATTTTCTCACCACAAGACCCTGGGAGCTCAAGATCAAGTTAGGGTTTGCTCTGCTCAAGACTCCTCCTTGCACTGTTGACCCAAATTAGGGTTTGAGTTTGCACAAAGATGTTTTGACCTAAAATGCCCAAGATGACTTTCATGCTTCATGTTGGACTCACAAGTTTATCCATACCAAGTTTCAAGCCTTGATTCCAATCTTTGCCCAGTCAATTGGACAATTGACCTAGAAATCAGCTGTATTGGGGAAAAAGTCAATTGTGGTCAATTGACAGTCAAACCTCATGATTTTTGACCCACATCAACATTATGAACTCATATGGACCATTTGATCAAGTTTGGATCACAATTCCACAAGAAATTTAATCAGATCATCAAAAGGGCAAAATGGTCATTTTTTAGGGTTTTGACAGCACAAAGGCAATTTTTGACTGTTTGACCTAGCCAATGGCAAACCAAGCTCACATATGGACTCAAGGACTCAATGACATGGTCTTGACATATTCAACAAGTTCAAAAGATCCCAAATGCACAAGATTGACAGATGAATTTTCCAGTCAACTGATCAAATTTGACTGTATACTGAAAAGTCAAACTTTGACTTTTTGGTCAAAATCAAGTGCCAAGATTCATTTTTCATTAAAACATGTCAATTTTTGAAACTTGTTCATCAAGAAACCAAAAATTACAAATTAGGGTTTGAAATGAAGAAATTTCATAACTTAGAAATTTTCTAAGTTATGAAATTTCCTAATTTTTTCCTAACTTTGTCCCATCTTTTCATCAAGATACATTTGGATTCAAACAAAACTCAAAACATGAAAGTTGTATTCTATTGCAAAATCTACAACTTTGATTCACAAAGTTTCCTCAAAAGAAGCTTGTAGCTCAAGTTACAATTTTTGGAATATGGGTGCAAAACATTCTTAACTTAGAAATTTTTTGACCTATTTTAGGCAGGATTTTTGCCTAACTTCATGGTCACTTTTCACATGCTTCCACTTGGAATTTCAACTTGAATTACAAAGATGGATTGTAGTACACATTCCAAGCTTTCCAAATTGTCCAAGAACTTCTCAAACACCCTTGTGGTTAGGGAGAATCGAATTTGTGAAGTTGGGCAAAAGTCACTTTTGTTCTTGGCCAAGGCATGTTCATACACTATGCATTTTTGAAATCAGCTTGTACAAGCTAGATTACAGGCCTTTTATCTCATTTACACTCAATAATTAAATGCCAATCCATTGTGTTCTAGCATTATTTTGTGCATTTGGACAATACACACAAAATCAAGCCATATTTGGAAAAAGTAACTTATTTATTCTTGTAAAGATCAACTTTATGTCAAACACAAATCTAAGAAGTACCAAGGCAGATCTTTTGGGCACAAGTTCAGGAACCAATTCCACTGATCAAGAGTGATTTGTGCAGCATGCTTGAGGGGCCTGTATGAGCCTATAACCCAACTTGACAAACTTTGCTTATGATAGAAGAAACTTGGCATATTGAAACACAACTTACATTCCTGTCAACACAAGCCAAAACAAACTTCTTGAACACATTCCAAACATCAAACCTGGCCTGAAACACGAGCCAACCACCTTCAATACCTCCCCAAACACAAACACCATTTTGCTGCACAAAACAGGGCATCCCTGCAGATTGAGTTGCACAACTCAGTTTGCTCGTGCGTTTTGGCCAAAGCTTGTTCAAACACACTCCCTACCATCCATTGAAGCTATCCCAAGCCCTAGCTCCAGACTGTAACATCTCTAACCAAGTTCACCATTTTCATTTTTTCAGTTGTGCAGGTTGAGTTACATAGCTCGATTCAGTCAGTTTCAAAGCAAGCTAGAGGTTGGAGAAGCATCCCTGAACTTCAAGCAAGTTATACAAGTCCTCACATTGCATTGAAAGCACCTCCATTGTTGCACACGACTCAAGCTGAAACAGGTAAAAACATGGACTTCTATCTCTCAATCTAGGAAGAGTTAGGCTTAGGTTTATGAATGAAACATGCTCTACTCATGGCCCTGAAGCTACCTATATCCTCACTTTTCATTTATATTGTGTGTGTTAAGAGAATTTGGAACCTGAACATTAGAAAAAACTTAGGTCAGAAATTGGGGATGAAGAAATTCTCCCTCGTTTCTTAGAGTTAAGTCAAGTTTTTTATATGTCTGGATTCGTCTCTTGATGCTCTACATTTTTGGTGTTATGAGTTTTGCTTGAAAGTCCAGGAATCAGGAGTTAGGAAACGCGCGTTTTTGGTTGTTCAAACAAGTCTGGAGGTTGAAGATGACTGGCTTGGGCTGGGCCTGAGTCAGTCCTACTTTTTGCACCCTTTTTTTCAATTTGCACCCCCCTGGCCCATTGTATGATATATTTGTCATTTTTGACTTTTTCTTTTTTATTCTGATTTGTTATTTTTTGTTAAAATGTAAAAAACATAAAAAATATTTTTTTCACCTTTTTTTTGTATTTATTAGGCATTTATTTGTTTTATTTGATATATGCATGTAAATAAATATATATATATACTTTTTTTTTATTTAAACCCTAAAAAATAATACAAATACATTTTGTTTTCTAATTTTATTTTATTTTATCTTTTGAAAACATTTTCTAAAAATATACCTTTTTTTTTGTAAATGATAAATATCTTTATTTTTGTACATATTTAATATATTTAATAAATAATATAAATACTTATATATTTATTAGAATATTTAGGGAAAAAATACAAAAATAATACATTTTTATTTTTATTAATATTTGACCTCAAAAATCACTTTTTTTACAATATACTTCCTTTTTATTTATTTTTTGTGTATAATAAATAAATATTGTATATATTAAATAATAAATGCCTTTTTATTTACAAAATTAGGGTTTTGCCCTAAACATGAAAATACCCAAAAATTACCCTTTTTATTTTGTTTATATTTCACATGAAAAATACTTTTTACATGCATATAAAAATCATTTTTTGCATCTTGCATATTTATTGTATTTTTATTCAATTATTGCATAATTAAAATAACTTGTATATTCAATTTGGATGTAATAATTTAGATTTAAATTTCTTGCTAAAATATCCCCATTTGAACATTTGTACCCCCCATCCCATAATTATGTTGTAATAATTTAGGATTTTATTTTCCGCATTTTAAAAGCTTTCTAAATATGCCATGATAGATTTAGGGTTTGTATGCAAAAATCAACCAAACAAATAGCTTGACCTAATTCAAGATAAACAAGCATGAAAATGGAAAACACCAATCACACTTGCACCCCTAGGGTTACTCCACTTGTTGCCTTCAATAATGGGCCATGTTGCATGTTGAGTGTCTTTGGCAAAACAAAAACAAATCAAATGATCATAGTCCCTCGATGACGCTATCTCAAGTTGCCTAAAAATGATCAAGTCCCTTGAAGGAAAAATTGCCAAAAGACACTTGGCACTATTGCATTCATGGTCTAAACGATGACCCGCGCTCGTCCCGTTAACATCCTAATGCAAGATTGTCCACCAAATACAATGGTGGAACAAAATTGTTAAAAGGGTTAAAACATAGGAAAAATCTTTGAGAAATTTAGGGTAGATAGCTCTTGGTTACTTGACCAATCTTGCAAAACAATCCTTGCCATTTGTCAAAACACACATCACAACACACTTTCAAAACAACTTTCAAAAACATTGAAAACTTTTCAAAAAGATACACACCTTTGTATACATCCAAACATGGGTCATTACAAAGGTTGCCACCACATTGGCCTCTTTTCAAAACATTTTCAAACCCACACACAAAGCACCATTTCAAACAATTGAAAACACAAGGCAAGTGATCTAAGCAAGTAACTAAGAGCCCATGGATAACCATGGATAGAAAGGGTGCTAATACCTTCCCTTTCTATAATCTACTCCCCGAACCCAAGAAAACATCTCAAAGATTTTTGTTGTGCTTTTTAACCTTTCCTTAGGATAAAATAAAAAGTCGATGGCGACTCTTGCTCAACCGAAACATTTGCGAAAACAAACGCAAAACTCAAGTCAGTTCTCCCACCGTATCACAGAACTGGCGACTCTGCTGGGGAGAATTTTAAAGTGGAGTAACCTTAGGGCTTAGATCACCCTCTTGCATGACTAATTGTTTGCTTTGATTGCTTTATATCTTGGATCTCTTGTTTGGGTTTGAAATCCTACACCCGGATTTGGGGAAACATTCATAGATAGCAATACGTTGTGGAGACTGTGCGTGGTATACCGACACGGTTGAAGCAATAGCTATATTAGTGCGACATATTTGTGAGTACCGGTAACCCTTGAGTTCAATCAAGGAGAGTACGGGGCCGCTGAGTGATGTCACTAAGCACTAATGACCTAGAACCTTACTTGACCATCTTGGCCTTTCATTAGGGGTAGTGAGATGACCGGCTTTGGTGCAGTCCGAAGTTGGTAGATACTCGATACTACACTCATTGAGGGTTGTTTTCTTGGAATATTTTGGTCGCTAGTTAAGTGGCTAAACCAAAACAATGAACATGGAAAACAATTCAGTGATATTGAGCTCCTTAGAACCCGGTTACTATTTATAGGACAGGTTTTTAAGCCAACTTCACTCAAGAGGGTACTTACCTATGAAACCCCATGCAAGCCTGAAACTAGGGTTTTGTGTGAATTGCTTGTACATATGTTTGTGCATACATCATAAGCATCATGAAACATCATATGCATTCACTAACCATTTCAAGGGTTTAGATCTTCATCTTTGTTCTTGTTTTGTAGGTCATGAAAATTCTTCGCAGGAAAACTATCCAAGTCAACCTTGTGAGAATCTCTCCTCAACTCAAGGAGCTCACATCCAGAATTCTGGAAAGCTCTCCCTTCAGTGAAAGACATGGTAGACTGCTCAGCCTAGTCAACACCAGCATTGTAGAGGACATGGTAAAGGTGTTGTTCCAGTTCTTTGACCCCCTTCACCACTGTTTCACATTCCCTGACTACCAATTGGTGCCCACTTTGGAGGAATTTTCTCAACTCCTGAGAATTCCTATTCTTAATCAACTACCCTACAACGGTACGGAGAAAGAACCAAAGCCTGAAGATGTTGCTCAAGCACTACACTTGCAACCATCTGACATCAAGGAGCATTGGGAAACTAGAAGCGGTGTCAAAGGCTTCTTAGCAAAATTCTTGTTTGAGAAAGCACAAGAGTGTTGGAATTCATTGGACCTACAAGCCTTTGAAGAAATTGTGGCACTCCTCATTTACGGGTTGGTCCTGTTCCCAAATCCTGACCAGCTTGTAGATGTCAACGCCGTCAAGATTTTCCTATCCCGGAATCCAATACCAACATTGCTTGGGGACATTCTTCACTCATTTTACACACGAACAATGAGAAAGAGGGGTGTTCTCATGTGCTGTACTCCTCTCCTTGCAAGGTGGTTTATTCCGCACCTTCCACAATCTGTCTTGAAGAATGACCAAGGCTTAAGGTGGTCACAACGGTTGATGACCCTCACTCACTCTGATGTACATTGGTATTCTCGGTCCAGAGAAAATGTCATCATCGTCGATCATTGTGGAGAGTTCCCTAATGTTCCATTGCTTGGCATTAGAGGGGGCATTACCTACAACCCTTGTCTAGCTTTGAGACAATTTGGATATGCACGGAGGGACGGCCCTCACGACATGTTGATTCCTGACCTAGTTTTTGACTTCGACAATGATGCGCAAGGACTTCGCCAAAGATTCATCAGAGCTTGGAGGATGCCTAACAAGGTAGACAGCAAGACACTGGGGCACAAGAACTCCATCCCTCTTGAGCCTTATCTCAAGTGGGTACGAACCCGAGCCCAGAGTCTGATGATGCCATACCCTCATGTTCTCCCTGTGATTAAAGAGCCTGTTAAGGAAGGAGAGGTTCCCTACACCATCCAATATCCTGACATGCCTACATCATGGGAGGAGATGCAGAAGAGCTGGATCCAACTCAAGGAGGAACATAACACTTTTGAAGCCAGCTTCTACGCCAGTGAGAAGAAGGTTTTGGAGCTTATCCGCCGACTCCATGAGGAAGAGACCCTCAACACCTACATCGCACCAAAGAGGATGCGCAACGTCTTTTTACCTTGAGGAGTTTTTGTAATATTTGGCCCATGGGGCATTTATGTACTGGCAAATTTCTTCTTATTAATATGACGTGCGTTCTTTTTGTCTGCAACAATTTTGAATTTCCTAAATCCTTGAATGCATTGCATACATAAGCATATCATTCATCATGTGCATAAGCAGGTCTCCACACCAGGTTTCCTTATCTTTCTGCTATTTATTTCAGTAAGATGGATCTCGAACAGACGTTCAAGGACTTGCAGTCTCAAAACTCACAGTTTCAACATCTCCTGATGACCTTGGCAAAGGGTCAGGAGGATCTAAAGGCCCTACTTGGGAACAAAGAGCAAGTGAAAAATAAGAAGAAAAGAGTCGGGGTGGCTACCCTAGGAAGAAGGTTTGAGGGTGAAGCCAGAAGAGTCCTTGAATTTCCCCCTACGTCTGAAGAGGGGACCAGTAAAGGAAAAGGGGTTGCGGTACCTTCCGAATCCGAAGTTGAAGAAGAAGAGGTTGAAGAAGACGAAGACTACTCAGAGCAACAATACCCGCCCGCCGATGATAAGTACAAGAGCTTGGAAGACAGGTTGGCAGCTATGGAGCTGCAGAGAGTTCCCGGCTTAGATTTCGAAGATTTGGGATTAGTTGCTGGAATTGTGATCCCCCCGAAGTTCAAAGTGCCAATCTTTGCAAGATATGACGGGCTGTCCTGCCCGAAGATGCATCTCAGATCATATGTAAGGAAGATCCAACCTTACACTGCAGACAAGAACCTTTGGATCCATTTCTTTCAGGATAGCCTTTCAGGGGCTCAACTCTAATGGTTCTATCAGCTGGATGGAGCCAGTATTCGAAACTGGGAGGACTTGGCTACTGCATTTTATAAATAGTATCAGTACAATTCCGACCTCGCTCCCACGCGTACCCAACTCCAAGGTATGTCACTAGGGACGGGTGAAGGATTCAAGGATTATGCGCAAAAGTGGAGGGACCTGGCTGGCAGGGTGCAGCCACCGCTGACTGACCGTGAACTTGTTGACATATTCCTGGGGACCCTGTCTGGTCCGTTCTTCAATCATCTGATTGGTAATTCTTCTGATGGGTTTACAGATTTGATCTTGACTGGTGAGAGGATAGAAGCTGGTATCAAGTCGGGGAAGATACAGAAAGGTGCCTCCGCGAGTATTGAAAAGAAGCCCTTTAAGAAGGAAGCCAGTGCTGTTTATGGTCCCAGAAGACAAATTAAACCGGAACGCCGCCAAGTTGTCAATGCATTGGTAATTTCAAAGCCTGTTGCTGATCCTCAGCAATATAACCAACCAAGGGGTGAGAGACCCAAAAGGCAGTACACTCGACTCAGCATGACCCTGTCTCAGATTTTGCCGCAACTACTGTCAACCAATCTGGTAACTGTCAAAGAAGCTCTGAAGGTAGTGAACACAGCTTCTCCAAAGTACAACCCCAACGCCCGTTGCGCTTATCACTCTGATAGCCCGGGGCATACTACGGACGATTGCTGGGTTCTGAGGAATAAGGTTCAGGACCTTATTGATGCTAAAGAAATACAGTTTGAGGCGCCCGAAAGGCCCAATGTTGTGACTGCTCCCATGCCCCAGCATGGAGTGAATGTTGTGGAAGAAGGCCGGTATGTAGCCTCCGTGGAAGAGATTTTTACTCCTTTATTGACCGTCAAAAGGAACATGTTGCTAGCCGGTTTATTTCTAGGATGTGGTAAAGGTTGCCTTCTATGTGCTGTTTCACCTGTTGGTTGTCCTTTGCTGAAATCGGGTATCCAAAGCCTGATGGATAGCAAAGAGATCTTGTTCGAGAAGATTATTGTTCCTGCTGTCCCTGCTGAAGAAGTGTCTATTGTTACTATTTTCAACAAGCCTCCTAAGGCTCTCTCAAAGAAGCCTGTCAAAATCATGTCCACTCAGAAGATTGCTCATATCATCATCACTGTTCCGGGGCCTCTCCCTTATATATCCGACAAAGCTGTCCCATGGCACTATGGGGCAGATGTTTATGTTCTTGGAGTAAAGCAAGAGTTTGATACTAGTACCGGCGTCAGTAACATCACCGGGCCTGCAAAAATTACTCGCAGTGGTAGGCTGTTCTCACCAGATATTGCGCCACCAGCTATTCAGAAACCTCTTGTCATCACACCTGCAAGTGTGCCTGCTTCCCTTCCTGATCAAGTTCCTTTTTCTACCCCTGCTGCCGAGTCATCTGACGCTCGGGGCAAAGGGATTGCTACTGATTTGCCTGCCCTGACAGAGGCACCAAAGACAACCACTGTTGAAGCTTCCCAGCAAGAGATGGAAGAGATTCTCAAGATCATTAAGAAGAGTGATTTCAACGTAGTTGAGCAGCTGGGGCACACCCCATCAAAGATTTCTATGCTATCACTGTTGCTGTGTTCAGAGGCCCATGCCAAGGCCCTGATTTCCTTCCTGAAGACGGCCCATGTGCCACAAGAAACGTCTGCTGATCAATTTACCGATTGTATGGCCAACTTGACTGCTGATAATGGGTTGGGTTTCTCTGACGCCGATCTGACTGCAAAAGGAAAGAACCATAACGACGCCCTGCATGTCTCCATTGAATGCAGGGGCACTACTCTTGCCCATGTGTTGGTAGACACCGGTTCTTCATTGAACGTATTACCCAAGAAGGCCCTAGACAGGTTGGATTGTGAGGGTTTAGAGCTCAAGCCTAGTAACATTGTTGTCCGAGCCTTTGACGGTTCGAAAAGGATGGTACATGGGGAAGTTGACATTCCAATCGGGGTTGGTTCTCAAGTTTTTGATTCTACTTTCTATGTGATGGATATCCGACCATCCTATTCTTGTTTGCTGGGTCGTCCATGGATCCACAAGGCTGGAGCTGTGACCTCCACACTACATCAGAAGCTTAAGTACCCGGTCAGAGGGAAGATTGTTACAGTTCAGGGGGAGGAAGAGTATATGGTCAGCCACCTCAACTCGTTCCGGTACATAGAAATGGATGGGGAATTCATTGAGACTCCATTCCAGCACTTTGAAGAGGTGCCTCAGACACTGGCATCAGCTGAAACTGCGATTGAAGACCCTCCTTTGAAGATGGCTTCCTTAAAGGATGCCCGGGCTGTTATTGAGAAGGGTGAGTGCGCAAACTGGGGCCGACTTCCTGACTTCACTCCAAAGACCGACAAGTTTGGTTTGGGCTTCACTGCAGAGGCTCAGAGGGTTGTTCGTAAGGCAAGGATTGGAAAACCTCCTGTGTTCATCACCAACCCGGGAGTGAATGCTATTAAAGACGACGTGGAGGAATCTGAATTCGACAGCTGGATCTACCTAACAACCGACGGTGGACCAAGCAACTGGACTGCCAAAGACTTCACACCTATTAATTTTGTTACTCAGTAATGAACTCTTTTGTTTTGAATTTGTAACAAACAATATTTTGAAACTTTTATGACTCGGTGTCTTACCCGGGGCACCGTGGCTTCATTTGTGAGGGCTTTTGTGTGTCATTTTCATATATCATCAATAAAAACATTGGACGTTTATTGCATTTCAAAATCTTGCGCTCCTTTTCTTTCTTTATTATATATTGCAAAACAACTATATTTACACACACTCACCTATACAGGTTCCAATCCACTCTGGATCTCACTGGTAACGACTCTGCTACTGCCAGTTATGACTTCGAAAGTCCGATCAACTTAGCCGAAGACGAAGGTGAAGATGATTGCGAAGTGCCTGGTGAGCTTGCAAGACTGTTACTCCAGGAAGAGAGGGCCATTCAGCCACATGAAGATCCAGTGGAAACGGTAAATTTGGGTACTGAGACAGACAGAAAGGAAGTCAAGATGGGTGCCAATCTAGAGCTCGGTGTGAAACGACGTTTGATTTAGATGTTGCATGACTATGTGGAAATCTTTGCTTGGTCTTACGAAGACATGCCTAGGTTGGATAACGACATTGTGGTTCATCACCTGCCTACCAAGGAAGACTGCCCTCCGGTAAAACAGAAGGTCCGCCGTATGCGTCCAGAAATGTCCGAGAAAATCAAAGCTGAGGTTATGAAACAATTTGATGTCGGGTTTCTAGCAGTGACTTCTTACCCTCAGTGGGTTGCCAACGTGGTTCCAGTGCCGAAGAAGGATGGTAAGGTCCGAATGTGTGTTGATTACAAGGATTTGAACCGGGCAAGCCCCGAGGATGACTTCCATCTGCCTCATATCGACGTTCTGGTTGACAACACTGCTCAGCATAAGGTATTCTCCTTCATGGACGGCTTCTCCGGTTATAATCAGATCAAGATGGCTCCTGAAGACATGGAGAAAACCACTTTTGTTACTCAGTGGGGCACTTTTTGCTACAAGGTCATGCCTTTTGGGTTGAAAAATGCTGGGGCAACCTACCAACGTGCCATGGTTGCTTTATTTCATGACATGATTCACCATGAAATCGAAGTATACGTCGACGATATGATTGCAAGGTCTCAAACTGAGGAGGAACACCTTCACCATCTACGGAAGCTGTTTGACCGTCTGAAGTTGTACAAGCTGAGGTTGAACCCAAACAAATGCACCTTTGGGTGAGATCTGGAAAATTGCTAGGCTTCGTCGTAAGCGACAAAGGCATTCAAGTGGACCCTGCCAAAGTGAAAGCCATACAAGAGATGCCAACTCCCAAGACAGAGAAAGAGGTCAGAGGCTTTCTAGGACGGTTGAACTACATTGCCCGATTCATCTCACATCTAACTGCTACCTGTGAACCAATCTTCAAGCTGCTGAAGAAAGATCAAGTAGTACGTTGGAACGATAAATGTCAGGCCGCTTTCGAAAAGATCAAAGAGTATCTCCAAGAACCACCCATTCTTATGCCGCTGGTTGAAGGGAGACCTCTAATCTTATACTTGACAGTACTGGACAACTCAATGGGGTGTGTGCTGGGGCAGCATGACGAGTCTGGCCGAAAAGAACACGCCATTTATTACCTTAGCAAAACGTTTACCGACTGTGAGACCCGGTACTCACTGCTCGAGAAAACTTGTTGCGCTTTGGTATGGGCTGCTCGCCGGCTGAGACAGTATATGTTGACTCACACTACTCTGTTGATTTCAAAAATGGATCCAATCAAGTACATATTCGAAAAGCCTGCCTTGTCCGGAAGAATAGTAAGATGGCAAATGATCTTGACGGAATATGACATCCAGTACACGACTCAAAAAGCAATCAAAGGAAGTGTATTGGCAGACCATTTGGCACATCAGGCAGTGGACGATTACCAGTCGATGAACTTTGAATTTCCAGATGAGGATATCATGGTAGTGACTGATTGTGAAGTACCTGGACCGGATGAAGGACCTGAGAAAGGATCCTGATGGTCTATGCACTTTGACGGAGCCTCGAACGCTTTGGGTAATGGTATCGGCGCTGTGATCATATCCCCTAAAGGCACTCATACTCCACTCACCGCCCGACTATGTTTCAACTGCACCAACAACATGGCGGAGTATGAAGCATGTATCATGGGTCTTCAAGCTGCAATCGACTTAAGGATCAAGTTTCTGAGTGTCTTCGGAGATTCTGCTCTCGTGATCAATCAAATCAAAGGCGAGTGGGATATGAAACACCCGAATCTTATTCCTTACAAGGAGTATGTGCTGACATTGCTTCCCCACTTCGAAGAGATAACTTTTGAACACTTCCCAAGAGAGGAGAATCAGTTAGCGGATGCACTAGCTACAATGTCTTCCATGTTCAAAGTCAAATGGGATAACGAGGCTCCTCGGATCATTATCTGGAAATTGGATGAACCTGCACATTGCTGCGATCTCGAGACCGAAGAGGTAACAGAAAAACCTTGGTATCATGAAGTGAAGAGGTACTTAGAAGCTCAAGAATACCCCGAAGGCGCATCGGTTAATGACAAGAAGTTCCTAAGAAGGTTTGCGGCAAAGTTCTTCCTCAGCAACGGCATTCACTACAAGCAAAACCATGATTCAACCTTACTGCGTTGTGTGGATAAGACTGAAGCAGAAAGGATCACGGCAGAGCTACACGAAGGTACCTTCGGAACACATTCCAGTGGACATACCATGGCAAATAAAATCCTTCGGGCAGGATATTTTTGGTCCACAATGGAAGCCGACTGTTATCAGCATTCTCGAACTTGTCATAAATGCCAGATTTATGCTGATAAGGTGCACATTCCTCCGGTTCCTCTGAACGTCTTGACAGCACCTTGGCCTTTTGCAATGTGGGGCATTGATATGATCGGAGAAATCAGACCTACGGCATCCAACGGGCATCGCTTCATCTTAGTAGCAATTGATTACTTCACAAAGTGGGTTGAAGCAGCCTCCTACGCTACCGTAACCAAGAACGTCGTGGCACGGTTCATTCGGCACAACTTGATCTATCGATACGGTGTACCTGAGAGGATCATTACGAACAATGGTACCAATCTTAACAACAAGATGATCACTGAGCTCTGCGAGCAATTCAAGATACAGCACCACAACTCTTCTCCCTACCGGCCGAAGATGAATGGGGCTGTAGAAGTAGCAAATAAGAATATCAAGAAGATTGTGCAGAAGATGACAGTGACCTACAAAGATTGGCATGAAATGTTGCCGTTTGCTCTTCATGGGTACCGTACCTCAGCACGGACGTCAACAGGGGCAACTCCTTTTTCCTTGGTCTATGGCATGGAGGCAGTCTTGCCTATTGAAGTCCAGATACCCTCTCTCCGGATAATGAAGGATGCAGGTTTGAGCGAAGATGACTGGATCCAGACTCGGCTTGATCAATTAAACCTAATTGACGAAAAGAGACTCACTGCTATTTGTCATGGTCAAACGTACCAAAAACGGATGATCAAGGCATTTAACAAGAAGGTCAGACGACAAGAGTATCAAGTCGGAGACCTGGTAATCAAGCGCGTCATTCTTCCTCAAGGTGATCCCAGGGGCAAATGGACCCCTACGTACGAAGGGCCATTTGTGGTTAAACATATCTTCTCAGGAGGAGCTATGATTTTAACCACCATGGATGATGACGACCTTCCTCACCCCGCCAATGCAGACATAGTAAAAAGATACTACGCATGAATTAAAGACCCGCTAGGTTGACACACCTAGGAAAAAATAAGGGCTTCCCGGCGAACCAAAAGGGTTTGGGCAAAAATAAGGGACGAAATGAAAAAAATCTGTACACCCGGCAAGTCGAAAACCTGAAAAGGTGGCTTGGGCAAAAATGGGTATCCCGGTGGACTGAAAACCCGAAAGGGCGGTCCAGGCAAAAGTTAGGGATAAAGCGTAATACTATGTCTCATTGGATCACCTTGCATACAGAATTCGGCATCAACTATCGGGCTCAAATGACTCCAATCAATCAGCTTCATCTTCAACTAAGCAGCAAGGTGATGAGACGCTTGAAGACATAAAGGCGATAGCAGAGTTGGAACCCAGTGGGATTATTTTTCACATAGCTGTTTTGTTTCCTTTTCACAAAATTGTATAAACTCTATTTTGCTCAGCGGCGTCCTCTTACTAGGACGTCAGCCTCTTGTACAAAACGCCTATTTACAGGCAAATTTCAAATCAATACAAGTTCAATTTTTCAGACAAATTGCCCATCGTTTTTCCTTTTTCTGTTTTTGTTTTGCAAATAACGTCCAATGTTCATTTTTTATATATGCATTTGACACTAATTGCTAATCATAAATATTTGCATGCGAAACAAAGGATTAATTACAGGTGACATCAGAAACAGGGGCAATAAAGAATTGTCTAAGCGATCTAGTTGCTCTGTCCGCCAATGTACCAAGGTAGGTTCGGCTGAAGAACGTAACCAAGTTACCTCAACTCCCCACAGAGTAAGACCAGACTTCAGCAAAACTCTCCCCAGGCAAAGTTGGTCTCCCATCAGCCCCGAAAAGGCACAATGTTCCCCTAGCAAGTCAGCGGTACTCTCCCCAAGCAGAGTTAGTCTACGGTCAGCCTTAAGAAAGTTGGGTATCCCCAGAAGATCTCAACATTCCCCAGCGGAGTATAGACATTCCTCAGCAAGCATCCTCAGCAAGCCATCCCCCAGTACAGTCTGAAAGGTTTCCCCAGGAAGGTTGAATCCATATCCCCAGTAGATTCTGAAGCTTATCCCCAGTAGATTCTGGAAGCTTATCACTTGCAGAGTACATACGTCTCTCCCCGACTTTATTCAAAGGTTATTTCCCCACCAGGGTATAACTGGGTTATCCTCAGCTGATTACCACGGAAAGATCGTCCTCGGCGAAGTTCTTCCTATCCCCAGCGGAGTTCATCAAATTCCCCAACATAACATATCAGTGGAATCCCCAGCGGAGCTCTTATCAAAACCTCAGCGAAGTATCTCTTCCCACAGAGTAATTCCCCGCAGAGTAATCTCTCCAACAAGTTTATTCCCCAACAGAGTCATCTTATCCTACCGGTTTATTCTTGCGACCATCATCCCCAGCGGAGACGAAGAACTCTACTCTTCAAAACATCAGCCAAGGATTCAACAAACTCCCGGCAGTCGTCAAGAATTTATTTTCCTAGACAAAAATACATTCATAAACATTTCACATTTTATACATCCTGCTTACATACATGATAAAGTGCATACAACACTATCTCATTTTGAGCATCATGACGTCATGCACTTCATACATCATAACATTGCATACAACTAATGTTTTGCCTTTTCAGGAAAAGGTCAATCCAAAGATGATTACTATCAACTATCGCAATTCCAGATTCGATTCCTGTATCCAGCCAGGGCATATCTGTGAGTATTTGATTGTGGATTCGACACCTGTATCCAGCCAGGACATATCTGCATGAAGAGTTTAGAGATTCGATACCTGTATCCAGCCAGGGTACGTCTGTAAGCAACCTTTTGAAGTTCCAGATTCGATACCTGTATCCAGTCAGGGCATATCTGTAGACGACAAATTCCAGATTCGATTCCTGTATCTAGCCAGGGCATATCTGTGAGCGATTGATTGTAGATTCGACACTTGTATCCATCCAGGACATATCTGCATGAAGAGTTTAGAGATTCGATACCTGTATCTAGCCAGGGCACGTCTGTAAGCAACCTTTTGAAATTCCAGATTCGATACCTGTATCCAGCCAGGGCATATCTGTAGACGACAAAATTCCAGATTCGATACCTGTATCCAGCCAGGGCACATTTGTAGACGACAAAATTCCAGATTCGATACCTGTATCCAGCCAGGGCATATCTGTAGACGACAAATTCCAGATTCAATTCCTGTATCTAGCCAGGGCATATCTGTGAGCGATTGATTGTAGATTCGACACCTGTATCTAGCCAGGACGTATCTGCATGAAGAGTTTAGAGATTCGATACCTGTATCCAGCCAGGGCACGTCTGTAAGCAACCTTTTGAAGTTCCAGATTCGATACCTGTATCCAGCCAGGGCATATATGTAGACGACAAATTCCAGATTCGATTCCTGTATCTAGCCAGGGCACATCTGTGAGCAACTGATTGTAGATTCGATACCTGTACCTAGCCAGGGCATATCTGCATGAAGAGTTTGAAGATCAACACCTGTAACAGGCCAGGAAACCATCTTCCTTTTTCAAAGTACACAAGTTCTCGCTAAGGAATCTCTTACGCGATCAACACTTCCAAATGGCATCTATAAGCCCATTCCCGACAAGGTTCTGTCACGTCTCCAGATGGCATCTATAAGCCCATCCTCCTATCCACCATCTCTCCAAATGGCATCTATAATCCCATTCCCGACATCACATTGCTGATACTCCAGCATGCGAGTGCAAATTTCTGGGCACTCTAGTGTTCAATCATCTTCCACCTTCGGATCACGAAAGGCACGCAAGCCAATATACATCCTCAGGTCTAAGAATATTGAACAGGGGCAACTGTTATACCCCAAAATTTGCCCTCCCATTTCATCAATATTTTCTCACCACAAGACCCTTGGAGCTTAAGATCAAGTTAGGGTTTGCTCTGCTCAAGACTCCTCCTTGCACTGTTGACCCAAATTAGGGTTTGAGTTTGCACAAAGATGTTTTGACCTAAAATGCCCAAGATGACTTTCATGCTTCATGTTGGACTCACAAGTTTATCCATACCAAGTTTCAAGCCTTGATTCCAATCTTTGCCCAGTTAATTGGACAGTTGACCTAGAAATCAACTGTATTGGGGAAAAAGTCAATTGTGGTCAATTGACAGTCAAACCTCATGATTTTTGACCCACATCAACATTATGAACTCATATGGACCATTTGATCAAGTTTGGATCACAATTCCACAAGAAATTTGATCAGATCATCAAAAGGGCAAAATGGTCATTTTTAGGGTTTTGACTGCACAAAGGCAATTTTTGACTGTTTGACCTAGCCAATGGCAAACCAAGCTCACATATGGACTCAAGGACTCAATGACATGGTCTTGACATATTCAACAAGTTCAAAAGATCCCAAATGCACAAGATTGACAGATGAATTTTCCAGTCAACTGATCAAATTTGACTGTATACTGAAAAGTCAAACTTTGACTTTTTGGTCAAAATCAAGTGCCAAGATTCATTTTTCATTAAAACATGTCAATTTGTGAAACTTGTTCATCAAGAAACCAAAAATTACAAATTAGGGTTTGAAATGAAGAAATTTCATAACTTAGAAATTTTCTAAGTTATGAAATTTCCTAATTTTTTCCTAACTTTGTCCCATCTTTTCATCAAGATACATTTGGATTCAAACAAAACTCAAAACATGAAAGTTGTAGTCTATTGAAAAATATACAACTTTGATTCACAAAGTTTCCTCAAAAGAAGCTTGTAGCTCAAGTTACAATAATTGGAATAGGGGTGCAAAACATTCTTAACTTAGAAATTTTTTGACCTATTTTAGGCAGGATTTTTGCCTAACTTCATGGCCACTTTTCACATGCTTCCACTTGGAATTTCAACTTGCATTACAAATATGGATTGTAGTACACATTCCAAGCTTTCCAAATTGTCCAAGAACTTCTCAAACACCCTTGTGGTTAGGGAGAATCGAATTTGTGAAGTTGGGCAAAAGTCACTTTTGTTCTTGGCCAAGGCATGTTCATACACTATGCATTTTTGAAATCAGCTTGTACAAGCTAGATTACAAGCCTTTTATCTCATTTACACTCAATAATTAAATGTCAATCCATTGTGTTCTAGCATTATTTTGTGCATTTGGATAATACACACAAAATCAAGCCATATTTGGAAAAAGTAACTTATTTATTCTTGTAAAGATCAACTTTATGTCAAACACAAATCTAAGAAGTACCAAGGCAGATCTTTTGGGCACAAGTTCAGGAACCAATTCCACTGATCAAGAGTGATTTGTGCAGCATGCTTGAGGGGCCTGTATGAGCCTATAACCCAACTTGACAAACTTTGCTTATGATAGAAGAAACTTGGCATATTGAAACACAACTTACATTCTTGTCAACACAAGCCAAAACAAACTTCTTGAACACATTCCAAACATCAAACCTGACTTGAAACACGAGCCAACCACCTTCAATACCTCCCCAAACACAGAAACACCATTTTGCTGCACAAAACAGGGCATCCCTGCAGATTGAGTTGCACAACTCAGTTTGCTCGTGCGTTTTGGCCAAAGCTGGTTCAAACACACTCCCTACCATCCATTGAAGCTATCCCAAGCCCTAGCTCCAGACTGTAACATCTCTAACCAAGTTCACCATTTTCATTTTTTCAGTTGTGAAGGTTGAGTTACATAGCTCGATTCAGTCAGTTTCAAAGCAAGCTAGAGGTTGGAGAAGCATCCCTGAACTTCAAGCAAGCTATATAAGTCCTCACATTGCATTGAAAGCACCTCCATTGTTGCACACGACTCAAGCTGAAACAGGTAAAAACATGGACTTCTATCTCTCAATCTAGGAAGAGTTAGGCTTAGGTTTATGAATGAAACATGCTCTACTCATGGCCCTGAAGCTACATATATCCTCACTTTTCATTTATATTGTGTGTGTTAAGAGAATTTGGAACCTGAACATTAGAAAAAACTTAGGTCAGAAATTGGGGATGAAGAAATTCTCCCTCGTTTCTTAGAGTTAAGTCAAGTTTTTTATATGTCTGGATTCGTCTCTTGATGCTCTACATTTTTGGTGTTATGAGTTTTGCTTGAAAGTCCAGGAATCAGGAGTTAGGAAACGCGCATTTTTGGTTGTTCAAACAAGTCTAGAGGTTGAAGATGACTGGCTTGGACTGGGCCTGAGTCAGTCCTACTTTTTGCACCTTTTTTTTCAATTTGCACCCCCCTGGCCCATTGTATGATATATTTGTCATTTTTGACTTTTTCTTTTTTATTTTGATTTGTTATTTTTTGTTAAAATATAAAAAACATAAAAAATATTTTTTCACCTTTTTTTTGTATTTATTAGGCATTTATTTGTTTTATTTGATATATGCATGTAAATAAATATATATATATATATACTTTTTTTTATTTAAACCCTAAAAAATAATACAAATACATTTTGTTTTCTAATTTTATTTTATTTTATCTTTTGAAAACATTTTCTAAAAATATACCTTTTTTTTTGTAAATAATAAATATCTTTATTTTTGTACATATTTAATATATTTAATAAATAATATAAATACTTATATATTTATTAGAATATTTAGGGGAAAAATACAAAAATAATACACTTTTATTTTTATTAATATTTGACCTCAAAAATCACTTTTTTTACAATATACTTCCTTTTTATTTATTTTTTGTGTATAATAAATAAATATTGTATATATTAAATAATAAATGCCTTTTTATTTACAAAATTAGGGTTTTGCCCTAAACATGAAAATACCCAAAAATTACCCTTTTTATTTTGTTTATATTTCACATGAAAAATACTTTTTACATGCATATAAAAATCATTTTTTGCATCTTGCATATTTATTGTATTTTTATTCAATTATTGCATAATTAAAATAACTTGTATATTCAATTTGGATGTAATAATTTAGATTTAAATTTCTTGCTAAAATATCCCCATTTGAACATTTGTACCCCCCATCCCATAATTATGTTGTAATAATTTAGGATTTTATTTTCCGCATTTTAAAAGCTTTCTAAATATGCCATGATAGATTTAGGGTTTGTATGCAAAAATCAACCAAACAAATAGCTTGACCTAATTCAAGATAAACAAGCATGAAAATGGACAACACCAATCACACTTGCACCCCTAGGATTACTCCACTTGTTGCCTTCAATAATGGGCCATGTTGCATGTTGAGTGTCTTTGGCAAAACAAAAACAAATCAAATGATCATAGTCCCTCGATGACGCTATCTCAAGTTGCCTAAAAATGATCAAGTCCCTTGAAGGAAAAATTGCCAAAAGACACTTGGCACTATTGCATTCATGGTCTAAACGATGACCCGCGCTCGTCCCGTTAACATCCTAATGCAAGATTGTCCACCAAATACAATGGTGGAACAAAATTGTTAAAAGGGTTAAAACATAGAAAAAATCTTTGAGAAATTTAGGGTAGATAGCTCTTGGTTACTTGACCAATCTTGCAAAACAATCCTTGCCATTTTTCAAAACACACATCACAACACACTTTCAAAACAACTTTCAAAAACATTGAAAACTTTTCAAAAAGATACACACCTTTGTATACATCCAAACATGGGTCATTACAAAGGTTGCCACCACATTGGCCTCTTTTCAAAACATTTTCAAACCCACACACAAAGCACCATTTCAAACAATTGAAAACATAAGGCAAGTGATCTAAGCAAGTAACTAAAAGCCCATGGATAACCATGGATAGAAAGGGTGCTAATACCTTCCCTTTCTATAATCTACTCCCCGAACCCAAGAAAACATCTCAAAGGTTTTTGCTGTGCTTTTTAACCTTTCCTTAGGATAAAATAAAAAGTCGGTGGCGACTCTTGCTCAACCGAAACATTTGCGAAAACAAACGCAAAACCCAAGTCAGTTCTCCCACCGTATCACACAATCCTATTAACATACATCTAACAGTTACTATTTGCGAGAATTAAAATGCAAGAAATAAAAACTACGCTATTACAAGGCTTCGGGATAGGGATTAATTACAAACCCAAAAAAACTCGTAAAAACAATAAATAAAGAGAATCATAATTAAGCTATTACATACCGTAAGCACTTACATTAATATTGCAAAAATAGTAATCGCGCGCGATGAATCTAGAACAAGAAATTTAGGGTTTTGACCCCAACTACCTAATTGTAAGTTACAAGAAGAAAATCATTTTTTGTCGTTTTTGATATTTTGAGAAAATAAGGTTTAATTGAATAAATAAAAACCCTAATTACTAATTAATTTTATTTAAGAAAAATAATTAAATTAACCTATTTTTGTATTTTTTATATTTTTGAGAAAAGAAATAAAAATTAAATCACAAGTCTAACCCTAATTTTTCTAATTGATTTTAATTACAAAAAAAGGTTAGAATTACCCTAAATTAAATTTAAACTAATATTAAATTGAATTTGATAAAATAAAAACTTAATTCTAAATTTTGTGAAAACTTGATTTTATGATTTTTTTTTTGTGAAAGAAGAAATTAATTGTGTTAGAGAATAATTAAACAAATTAATTTAAATAAAAGAAAGAAATAAAAAGAAAGAGAATGGGCTTGGTTTCTTAGCAAGAAGGGGTGTTGTTTGCACTTTTGGGCCCAATAACTTATGGCCTTTGTTGACTTTGTCGGATCCTATGTGCTTGCTTGACTGGGCGTATGGTGGACCCTCAGGGATAAGGCGTTGGATCTGGCCTGTTGGTGGTTTGGATGACCGGATTTGGAGAGTGCATGATGGACTCATGGGGTACCAGCACACCTGAATATGTGAGAAAAAATAACATGAAGTGAAGTTGGGACCTGGGGATCAAACCCAGGTCCTTGAGCCTTATCACCCTGCACGCTTGCCAACTGAGTTGGCATGTTTAGTTGTACAAGTAATATCAAACAAGCATTATATGGTAAAAACACAATATTAATTCTTAAACGCGCGAAATTTGAATGGGCAAGTCTGGGAATGCCACATTACTTTCTTCTTCCTCCCACCGTCGTATTAGCCCTGTAAACTTTTACCTACAGTTATCTGAGTGTAGGTACAACCTTGTGCTTCACCAAAATTTTATGCAAGCATGATAAATCACAACCAATGGTACCAATCAACTCGTTACAACCTCACGAGCATCATGGTACCATTATTAATGGCCAATTGTTCCTGTATGAAAAACCCCTAAAAACGGAGCATAAACCCTAGCCATGGCATCTTGGTATACAGTCAATAAAAACGCAATTAAATATAACCATTAGCTTGCAAACATCACAAGGATTAAGAATATGTCAATTATTCATGCTAAAGATGCCAGAATTAATGGATTCGAAATCAAGAAAACATGGATACCGTGCGACTCTTACAGTGTGATTCTGAGCGTGAGGAAGCTTGCTAGCGATTGCAATAAGATCCTTGGATGTCCAGTAAACGATTGGGATGGTTAGAATTGCTTGAGAAGGCCTGAAACCTAGAAATTGATTTACAACTTTTCTTGAATTTTTGCAACTTTGTTTTCTGTTTTGCACGCCTCCAACCTCTTTGTTTTTTATCTGCAAGTGTTCCTTATGTACCCAAGAATGAATTAGGGTTGCCATTTTGTTTCAAATCTTCTCCAATTATGATTATTGATTCATGATTTGATCCTTGTGCAAATCTTTCCAAATCAAGCAAAATGCAATCTTTTTGTATCCATATGAGCCTTGCACGATTTGATTTTTCTTCCAGCTGTGTAATGATCCTAAACATGCACAAAATCTCAAGATTTGATTAGCTTTTGATATTTTTACTATTTTATTTTGATTTTATTTGATTTAAATGAAATAAAATCAAAATAAATGAAATAAATAAAATAATGACAAGTGTAAGGGCTCATGGGTCGTGGGTCACATTACAAACTCAGTTCAAGCATAAAAAGTTTGGCCCATTTGACAAAAAATGCAATTTTGGCCACATTTGATTTTTGGCAATTTTGCAAAAAGAGTCAACTTGGCCAATGCATAACTCTCTCAATTTTGATCCTAGAGAGGTGTTCTTGGACTTTTTAGAAAGATCAAGATGTCCTCTAAGCAAACCTTTTGGTCTAATCTCAATTGAGTCTTCCATGTTCATGTATTAAGCTTTGACATAAAAGGTGTTTTTGTTGACTTTCCAAAATGACCTATAATGTCCAAATTCATATCTTCTTGTGAGTGCACATTTTGAACTTGGGAGATGAGGATGAATTGTATAGAATTGAATCCTCTTAAAAATGAGCTTTGGATGGATCATTTCTGATAAAGTATGATAAAGTTATGCTTGGTCAAAGTTGAGTTGACTTTTCCTACAAAACCCTAATTTAGCAACTTTTGGGTTTTGGTGAATTGTGACAAATCCTTGAGGAACCATGATAAATCCTTGATCAAATGATGAATAATACTTAAAAATGAGGATTTTGATAAAAAATATTAAAGTTTGACTGTATGTGGGCCACAGTTGACTTTTGCCCTAGCATAGTCGATTTTCAGGCATTTGAGCAATTGACTGAGCAAACTTCTTCTGCAAGGCTTGAAACTTGACATGGATGATCTGGAGAACATATTAGGACAATGGTGATCATTTTGTATCCTTTGGACTCAAACATCTTGATGCAAAATGAAACCCTAATTTGGGGTAGACTGCCTTAGGAGAGAGTTTGTCTCGTCAACTCTTGGACTTCCTTGAGCAATTTGAGGACCTCACTTGAAATGTTTTGCCAAATATGGGAGGGAAAATTTTGGGGTACAACATATGCGTATGTAATGATGTATGTTTATGAAATTCTATCGGGGTATGCTCATGTCTGGGAAAATAAATCCCTGATTATTGCTGGAGAGTTATGAATATTCTGTCGGGAAGAAGATGCTGGAGAATAAACTCTGTGGGGACCAAACTTTGAGGGAAGAGATACTCTGTTAGTAGACCTGCTGACTTGGAGGAACAAAATTTAGCTGAGGATGAAATTAAGTTGTTAGAGGTGATGATCTCTGTTGGAGATTGAGCTTTTGTATCTTATAGAAATAAACTCTGCTTGGAGGAAAACTTTACGAACCGCTTGCGATTATGAAATTTGGTCGGGGAATATAGATGTCAATTCTATGAAGGAACTTGGCTGGGGAAAGTAACTCCTGTTTGGGGAGGCAGAGATCAAAACTATGTTTGCCTCTACTCTGGGGAGTGTAGATGTTACTGGGACGCACGTTGAGGATACGACAATGACTTCGTATCAAGACTTTTCTGCCCCTGTACCTGCTGGAGAAAGTGCCTGCGAAGGCCTTGTGGATTGAGTGTTATCCTAACTTATGAGGTTCTTGGTAAATTCCGATCAAAATGATAAGTCTTATACTAATAGGCAAGTGACGAAATGACGGGACATAGTCGTACTCTTTAATCCCTAACTTTTGCCTGGACTGTCTTTTCAGATTTTTAGTCCACCGGGATACCCTTTTTTGCCCAAGCTACCTTTTCATGTTTTTGGCTTGCCAGGTGTACATATCTTTTTTGCCTAGGCCAGTCAACCTAGCGGGTCTTTGTTCATGCGGAGTATTTTCTTACTATGTCCACGCTCTCAGGGTGTAGGGAGTTGTCACTGTCGGTAGTGTTGTTTTGCCACACTACCAGAAAATGTTTGTTTGATCGTACATGATTCGTTGCTAGGATTCATGCCCAATGCCCCCAAGTGATTCAGATGGAGATCTGCCCCTGGCTATTTGAAATCTTTGAGAGATTCCTTGAATCTTGACTTGACTTCCCCAGATGATGGACAGTGATTATGCCGTGCCCCTTGGTTGGAAGTGTTTTTCCACTTGAGGTGATCCTTTTTATTGAGAAGGTTTTTGTTCACTAGATATTCGTCATGCGAATTTCTCTGTTGTTGAACAAATAGTCATATGCAAACAATGTTATTTTAAGAATGCAAAGCTTACGTCTGTCTTGAAGATTTGAAAATGCAGTTTTTTTTAAAGAAAAAATAGAATTTTGCAAAGATGTGATATCAACTCAGGATTTGTAACGGACCTTCAGGAGTCAGGATACCTTTTGTAACAGTATGCTTTCAAACTAACCCATGCTTCATCTAGGACTTTTAAGGGTTATAACGTGGCCTGGTTCACGGTTTAAGAAACAAAGGATAAAGGCTCAAATTTTATTTGTATCCACCCGTTCTTCGTGATGTTCTTCGATCCTAAACTCATCTAATTGTGCATTTAGATCCCGATTGAGTTTAGAATCTTTGCTCTGATACTTGGTGATGATTCAGAAATTGAACCTTTGTTTTGAAAAGGCAGTCATTTTTGAAATCTTCTTTTTTTCGAGGATTTGTAGTAACCTCTTCTTTTTTTTTCGTTATCCCTGTCTTTTGCCTAAACTGTTTCTTTTGTGATTACAGTCAGCGGGATGCCCTAGTTTTTTTTCTTACGTCTCCTTCATAGGTTTTGACTTAGCGGGCTTTTATTTTGAGAGATAATGACTGACTGTCTTGACGATTATGCGGAACCATCACCGTCTTTTGATTTGGAAGGATGTCTTTGATGCCATTCATTGTGTACGAAGCGGAAGATTGTGACTGAATACGCCTTTGAATTAACTGAGAAAACTACCCTGCCCTAGGTTATGATTAAGGGTTTTAATTAGTGTGAAAAGAAAAAATACTACTTCTTTGGCTCAAAGGGGTTGACTAGGGATTATCTTCCTTATACCTCCACTGTTTGGGATTTGAAACAACGCTTGTACATTGTCAGCGGGGTCTGTTCAAAAGCATAATGTAGAGGTTGTGGTATCATTTTCGTCATCCTCCCTCTAAAGGCTTACAGCTTTTTAGTCGAGAGTTGAATATCACAAAAGGAAATAAGAACGCATTTTTGAAATAGTGAAAACGAATGGATTGATTCAAAACAGACATATACAATGCATTAATGAAATAATAAAGTTTTGACATGACTAAATGTTCGAACAATCAAAAGAAAATTACAAATTGAAAATTCTAATGAACGAAAAGTTTTCTTGTGAGAACTTGTCACTTTAGATGGTATGCCTTGGAGGGATGGCAGAAGAACTCAACCTAACCGTCTTGTGCAAATTCTAGCGCTCCTTCATCAATCAGGTCTTGAATTTTGTATTTCAACCTCCAACAGTCGTCAGTATCATGCCCCATACTGTTGGAGTGATATGCACACCTTGCATCAGGATTGTAGTTAGGCAAAGAAGTCTTGGGATTCGAATGAGGTCCTATCAACGTAACCATATTCATCCTCAACATGTGTTGTAAAGCTTGAGACAGCGGCATGTTGAGTTTGGTAAACTGCCTCTTGGGTGTATCTGGCTTACTCTTATTAACCCGTTGTTTTGGCGAGGTTGTTGTTGGACCCGTAAGGTAGTAGAAATTTGGAAAGGTCCACTCTTCACCAAACCAAACTCTTGTCTTCTTGGAGGTTGATCAATGACTTGGTCCCCGGCCTCGACTGTTTGCTTCATACTGTTGTATCCGTCTTGATGAAGTTGGTTGATGATGGCTTTCAGCTCTTTTTGCCTTCGGGCTAGGCCTTGGATAAGAGACATCTTCCCCAGCATTTGGGTTCTCATTGTACCTACCTCAGCTTGCAGTTGTTCCAACCGTTCGTCCTTATTGTCTTCAGGACTTTTCTTGACCAAGTTCCCAACGAGGAGTGTTTTCAACTCTTCCTACCCCTTGGATAGGTTTAGGAATATGTCCCTGAACTGAGCTTCTTGAGTTTGAAGATCTATGTTGTCTTGTTTGAGAGCCATTGCTGAAATAAACAGCGAGAACATGAGAGACCTGTACTGGAAGACCTGTTATGCAATGATATGTATGATATATGTATGCAATGTTTTCAAGGATCTCGCAGGGGTAAACAAGAAACTGTTAGAATTTGGTTGCAGCTTGATTGAAGAAGCTTTGTGTCCTTGAGAGTCCTTCTATGAGAGTCAAGCTCACCATATCAAGTGGGTCATAGCCCCTGACTCAAATTGTTGAGTTTTGATCTTTAGACGACATTGGCTAGAGGAAAATAAATCCCCTTGCCCCTTGCTAGACGTCTGATTTACCATAAACTGCATCACAAACCCTTGAGATCCTTGAAATGGTTAAGGAAATGTTAGGGCATGATGTTATGATGTGTATGCTATGCGTTTAAGCAAAAGTGCAAGGTGATGTAAGCAAGTAAACCCGGCAAGAAATCCAAGTTATTGGATAAGGACTGTAAACAAAACCTGCAAGGAGCTCATGTTATCAGATAATAAAACTGTGCAAGTAGTTTAAGTTGAAAGCACACAAGTCACATAAACAGCCTTAGGTTTAGGCTTGCATGGGTTTTAAGGTAGTACCCTCTTGAATTTTAGTTGGTTCAACCTGTCTTAAAAAGTAACTGGGTTCTAAAGGATCTCAATATCACTGACCATCCTTTATCGGCATTGTCTCAGCTCACACAATATTTTCTTGCAACCGAAATATCCCGAAAGTCTGATCTCAATAAGTGTAGCATCGAGTATCAACCAGTTCTCAGCTCAACACCGAGGCTGGCTATCTCACTACTTTCTAATGGCCAAGTTGTAAAATTAAAGGTTTTAAGGTCAGTTGATGCTTCACGACACCATGCGGCGACCCCGTACTCTCCCTGATTGACTCAAGGGTTACCGGTACCAACCAAAGTGCCACATCAACATAGCTACTGCTTCAATCGTGCCAGTATACCCCAGCATAGTTCCCTCACAGTTTATTGCTACTTACCTAAAAGGTGTTCCCAAAATCCGGGTGTAGGATCTAATAACCCAAACAATTCCCATAAATATAAAGCAAGCAAGACAATCAAGAGAAAGCAATTATATATGACCTAGATCCTAAGGTTTACCCCACTTTATATTTCCCCAGCAGAGTCGCCAATTCTGTGATACAGTGGCAGAACCGACTGTTTAATACTGGTTTGCGTTTTGCATTTTGTGTTCGCAAAATGTCGCGATAAGCAAGAGTCGCCACCGACTTTTATTTCATCCAATCATGGAAAAGAAAAAAGAACAGAAAAAACCTTTTTTCAAGATATTTCTGAATACGGGGGGTAGATTGTAGAAAGGGAAGGTGTTAGCACCCTTTCTATCCATGGTTTTCCATGGGATCTTAGGTACTTGCTCATATTCTTAAAATTGCTTGTGTGTGTGCTTGCTTTGAAAATGTTTTACTTCATGATAACCCTTGTATCAGTCCTCAAGGGTGTGACGAAGTTGTTTTGGAAAATGTTTTTGAAAAGTGTTTGTGTGAAAAGTTTTATTTTGAACAAGTACCTACTAGCATCTAACTACTCAAAAAAAGATCGTTTTTGTTCTATTTCCTTTAGACAGCGATATCCCACTATTAAGGAGTAGGTAACACCGTCGTTGGAGTTTGTAAGGGACATTCGAAAGGGACAAATACAATCACTAAAGCAATAGTTATAAAACTTTAGTAGTAACCCTAGAGTCTTAAGATCTTTTCGAGGCAACATTTCCGAGGCAACATTCGAATGGGACACTTTGATCTCTTTAGACTGAAGGGAAACCACTAAAATCTCCTATGCTTAATGATTGTTTACCAAAGGCAACCGAAGTAAGGTAAACCTATGAGTGAATATGTGCATATGATTTGTTTCAGTTATTTAATCTTTGCACATTAGGGTTTTCTAACTGTTTTAAATTTTCATGCATTCTTGCCATACAATCCTATTAATTCATCTAACAATTAATAATTTGCTGAAAGTAAAAGCGGAAATAAACCTAACTATTACATGGCTTTGACAGTTACATAATTGCCTCGACGGGAAAAAATGCGGAATTTAAAACCCTAATTAAAACTATTACAACCTTGAAATAGTTATGTGATACAGTGGGAGAACTGACTTGAGGTTTTGCGTTTGTGTTCGCAAATGTTTCGGTTTAGCAAGAGTCACCACCGACTTTTTATTTTATCCAAAGGAAAGGTCAAAAAGCACAGGAAAGACCTTTGAGATGTTTTCTTGGGTTCGGGGGGTAGATTATGAAAAGGGAAGGTGCTATCACCCTTTTCATCCATGGTTTTCCATGGGCTCTTAGTTACTTGTTTAGATCAGTTGCTTTGCTTTTTCAATTGTTTGAAATGGTGCTTTGTATGGTTTTGAAAGTATTTTGAAAAGAGGCCGTCGTTTTGGCAATCTTTGTAATGATTCTTGTTTGAAGAATGTATACAAAGATGTATGTCTTCTGAAAAATGTTTCAATGTTTGAAAGTTTGTTTTGAAATTGTTTTGAAATTGTGTGTATTCGTTTAAAAATATCAAGGATTTTTGCAAAATGATCAAGTAACTAGGAGTTGCCTACCCTAATCAAAAGTCTTTCTTGTGCATTTTTAACCCTTTGACATTGTTGTTTTACCATTGTATTTGGTAAACAACCTTGTCTTTGGATGTTAAACGGGACGGGCGCGGGTCATCATATGACCATGATAACAATATTGCCAAGTATCTTTAGCAAGTTTTTTTAGGGACTTAAGATCACTTTGTGTAGGCAACCAAGATAGCGTCATCGAGGGATTATGATCTTTTGTTTTGTTTTGTTTTGCCAAGATACCTAGCATGTATACCATGGCCATTTTAAGGCAACAAAGTGGATGAAACCCTAGGGGTGCTTGTGTGCAAGGTGTTGTCATTTTTCATGCATTTTTGTCTTGTGTTAGTCATGTTATTTGTTTGATTTTTTGGATCTTTGCATACAAAACCCTAATCTTACTATCATGCATATAATACGATAAATTGCGTAAAAGTAAATCTAAGACTATTACAACAATATTATGGGAAGGGGGGTACAAGTTTGAATAGGGGGATATTGCTCAAAAATAAAACCCTAAAACTATTACAACCATATTGAATTTGTTTGTACAAATAAATAAATAAGCAAATACTTAAATATACAATAAAATGTAAATATGCACAACTGTTTTTTGTATTTATTTTATGTATGTAAAATAAATTTATTTATGTCCTAAAAAATAAGAAAATAAAATTGATTATTTTTGAAAGGGTGAAAACCCTAATTTTTGGTTTAAAAGAAAATATATTATATTACTTATTTATTCATTTTTTGTTTAAGAAAAAATAATAATAATATATACAAAAATGTTGAAAAATTAAATATTGTATGAAAATATTAATTTGAGTGTATAAATAATAAAAATAAAAATATATAATGTTTTTGTATTATTTACAAATTTATTCAAGAAAATAAATTATATTTAACCTAATAAACTAATTTTATGCCCAAAAATAAAATAAAAAAATATGAAAAATACAAAAAAAAAATAAAGAAAATATTTTTATGATTTTTAATGTTTAGGAAAAAATAAATAAAAGTCAGAAATGTGAAATATGCAAGAAAATATGAAAAATAAAAGAAATGGGCCAAGGGGGTGCAAATAACAAAATGGAGGGTGTGAATAACAGAAATGCCAAGCCCATGCCCAATCTCCTTCGTCCCTGTCCTCCAGAAACAGAAAACGCGCGCGCCCTACAACTTCAAATTTGTTCTTGCTATTCTTTGCATGAAATCAAAAACTCACAACATGAAAGTTATAGCTCATCATCACACGATTCTAATGATATAAAAAACTTGATCTAACTCTCAAAGACCAGAGAGAATTTCATTGGCCCTAAATTCTAACCTAACTTTTTCAGCATGTTCAACATCTAAATTCTCCTAGCTCAGTTAATATAAATACAAGCTATGCATATGTACAGCTCAAGCAACTTAAGGACTACATTTTTGCTTCACAAACCTAAGCCTAAGGATGTCTAAATAAGGAGATAGAAAGTTGGAAATTACCTTGTTCAGTTAAGTTTGGTTATGGAAATGTAGCAACTTTGAGTGAGGCCTGAAGGTCTTTTGAGCTTGCTTGATGTTCCCTTGACCTTTCCCAATACTCAGCTTGCTTTGAAATGGCTTGAATCTCCTTGTAGAAGTCAACCTACAAACTCAGAAATTGAAAATGGTGAAGCACGAAACAGGGGTTACAGTTGCTTAAGAAGGGCTTGGATAGTTCAGATGGGATGTATGGAATGTGTCTGAAGTGGTTCAAGATAAAACGCACGAGGCAATTTGGTTTTGGCTTGAGTTCTGCAGAGCTTGCCCTGTTTTGGGCAGAAATGGAGTTTTTGGTGTATTGGGTATTTTGAAGCTTGGAAAATCGTGTATTCTGGCTTGGTACAATATGCTGAACTTGTTTGAAAATGTTACAAGACTTGGTTTTATCAGATGGAAGAGTTGTGGACTTTTTGCATAATTGCTTGTTTTTGAAGAAAAGGTAGGAAGTGACAATGCTAAAGCCTGTACAGGCTAGTTCAAGGCCTGAGGAGAGTTGGTAAACCTTTTCTGATGTTTATGGATCTTGTTTGCACAAAGAGATAAGGTTCAATGCTCAAGATAAACAAAATTGCAAAAGGTGTGCTTTATGGAAATGGTATTGTCACCTTTATGCCATTTTTGAAATAATTCCTTGTACAATACTCTATAACTCAGAACAATGCCTTTGTCCAATATATTTGAATTTAATTAAGAAGTGTGGAAAGGATTAATACCTTTAAAACAAGTACAAGCATGATCCAAACTGATTTGCAACTTGTGCCAATGTGAAAAATGCCATGGACAAAAGTGAGAAATGGCCATTTTCAAACTTTCGATTCTCCCAAACCACAAATGATCTTGGAGAGTTCTTGGAAACTTTGGAAATCTTGTAAAATGCTCTACAATCCATCTTTAAAATGAATTTTGAGATTCCACTTGGAACTAGGTGAAAAGTTGCCATGAAGATAGGTCAAAATCCTGCCTAAACTAGGGCAAAATTTCACGAAGTTAAAAGTTTCATGGACCCCTATTCACAAAATCATAACTTGAGATCCAAGCATCTTTTTGGAAAACTTTGTGAATCAAATTTGTATATTTTGTGTAGGACTATAACTTTCATGTTGGAAGTTTTCTTTTAATACAATTGCATCATGGTGAAAAAGTTGGGAAAATTTGGGGGAAAATAAGAAATTTTCATAACTTAGAAAATTTCTAAGTTATGAAAATTTCCAATCTTAAACCCTAATTTCCAAAATTAGGTTTCTTGGTGAACAAGTTTCATGTTTTGACACATCTTGATGAAAAATGACCCTTGGCACTTGATTTTTACCAAAAAGTCAAAGTTTGACTTTTCAGTGTACAGTTGATTTTTGATTAGTTGATTGGAAAATTCATCTGTCAATCCAATGCATTTGAGATCTTTTGATCCTTTTGATTAGGTCAAGATGATGCCATTGAGTCCTTGAAACCATGCTTGAACCCAATTTTCCATTGGCTAGGTGAAAAATTAGAAATTGCCCTTCTACAGTCAAAACCCTAAAAATGACCATTTTGCCCTTTTGATGATCTGATCAAATTTCTTGAGGAGTTGTGGTCCAAACTTGATCAAATGGTTCATATGAGCCTATAATGTTGATGTGGATAAAAAATTATGAGGTTTGACTATAAATTGGCCACAGTTGACTTTTTCCCTAATACAACTAATTTTTAGGTCAATTGTCCAATTGACTGGGCAAAAATTTGATTCAAGGCTTGAAACTTGGTATGAGCAATCTTATAGGTCCAACATGAAGTACGAAAGTCACATGAGGCATTGGAAGTCCAAAAATCCTTGTGCAAACTCAAACCCTAATTTCAGGTCATCAGTGCAAGGAGATGTCTTGAGCTGAGCAAACCCTAATCTGATCTTGAGTCCAAGAAATATTGTGAGGAGAATATTGATAAAATGAGAGGGCAAATTTTGGGGTACAACAGCTTCCCCTGTTCAATATTCTTGTACCTGAAGAGTTAGATTGGCGAGTTTATCGTTCGTGACTCGAGGGTAAAAGATGATTGGACACTAGAGTGCCCGTAAATTTGCACTCGTCAAATTGTAGTTAAGGGAATGGGCTTAAAGATGCCATTTGGAGAGGTGAGAGAATCTTGTCGGAGATGGGCTTAAAGATGCCATCCAAGAATGTTTGTTGAAAATCAAGAGAATGAACATCAGAATTGTATTCGTATCTGGAACGTATCTGAGTTGTATCTGGAGATTAGATCTGTAGGAGCAAGGGAATAGCATCCGTGTCTGGAGCGTATCCGAGTTGTAACTGTATTTAAACTTGAATAACAGAATGACTTCCGTGTCTGGAGTGTATCCGTATTGCATCTGAATCTTGAAATTTGAATAAGCGACAGAATAACATCCGTGTCTGGAGCATCTCTGGGCTGGGGAAAAAGTCAGAATAAGTGGCAGAATGGCTACTGTGTCTGGAGCGTATCTGGACTATATCTTGAATAGGCGACAGAATAACTTCTGTTTCTGGAGTGCATCTGAGCTGGGGAAACTTTTGAATGAGTGACAGAAGGGTAACCGTGTCTGGAGCGTATCTGGACTGTATCTGAAGTTGAGATCTGTATGAGTAGCAGAGTGACTTTCGTGTATGGAGTGTATCTGAACTGTAACTGGGATCTAAATAAGTGACATAATGACTTTTGTGTCTGGAGTGTATTTGAACTTAAAGTTGATAGTTGAATTTGAATGAGAAATAGAATGGCTTTTGTGTCTGGAGCGTATCTAATCTGTATCTGATTGTTGAAGTCTGAATGAGTGACAGAATGGCAACCGTGTCTGGAGCGTATCTGTACTGTATCTCAACTTTGAATTCTGAATGAGTAATAGAATGACTTCTGTGTCTGGAGTGTATCCGTACTGTATCTGAATAAGAGATCTGAATGAGTAGCAGAATGACTTCTGTGTCTGGAGTGTATATGTACTGTATCTGAAATATTTGAATATTTGTTAAAGATAGCTTTTAATCTTATCCTAAAAAGGGTAAAATGTTAGCTGAAACACAAAGTTATGTTGCATGTAATGTATGATGCAATAAGATGTGTTTTATCAATGTTTATGAATGTAATGTATGCGCATGTAAGCTGATTAGCTGTATTGCTGAGGAAGATAAATCCTTGATAGCTAGGGATAATGAAATCCTTGACTGCTCCTGGGGAAAATAAATCCTTGACTGCTGCTGGAGATTCAAAATCTTTGATTGTTGAGGATGAGAAATCCTTGCTGACTGCTTGGGGATTTAAAGATCCTTGACAACTTCTGTGGGGATGTGAGAATCCTTCATGACTTTCCTAGGGATAGGGATCTTTCAAGTCTTTGGAGTTGGAGTATTGACAAAAATTCTGCTTGGGGAAGTAATGCCATGTGTTGTTTGAGAAACCTGCTTGGGGAATCCCGAGAACTTTGATGACTATGGTTGGGGATTAAACAATGGGAATCCTTACTCGGCTGGGGACTAAGGAAAACTATGGCGATCTCTATTGGGGATCAAACAAAGGAAAACATTGATCTGCTGGAGAATAAGGAAAGCTCTGACGACTTCTGCGGGGAACTGAGAATGAGAATCTTCATTCTGCTTAGGGGAATTTGAATCCTTGGGGACTTCATGCTAGGGAGTCAAGAATGAGAATCTTCGATCTGCATGGGATTAAAAATTCTGATAAATTCATGTTGGGGAGTAAAGAAAGCTATGGCAACTTTACTGGGGAATCGAGAATGAGAATCTTCATTCTGTTGGGGATGAAAAACTCTGTGGGGAGTAGCTATACTGCTGGAGAGTAGCTATCCTGCTTGAGAGTAAGTTCAGGACTCTGAGGGAAAAGCTTATTCCTGTTTGGAAAAAAGTTCAGGAGTTTGGGTTGTATGTCAATCTACTGGGGAGTCAAGAATGAGAATCTTCAATCTATTGGGGATATCAGGAGTTTGGGTTGTATGCCAATCTACTGGGGAGTTATCTTAGGTTGGGGATAAAACAAAAGTTATTGTTATCTAGTTGATTCTCATATTTTAAGACAACTTGCTGGGGGAATCTGGGGAAAACTGAATGGTTTCCATTGTGGATTGATAGTTAGAAATTTGACTCGACTGGGGAAGAAGGTTTCATCTCTGCTGAGGGTCTGTAGTTCAAAGTTTTGACTCCGCTGAGGATTGGGAGTTTGAAGTTTTAACTCTGATTGGGATTTTGAAATTTAGCTCCGTTGGGGATATGTATTTCAAGGTTTTAGCTCCGCTAGGGATATGGATGATGTACTGCAGGGGATTTCTCTTGGAATAGCCTAAAGACGTTTTCCTATACTTTCAACCTGTCAGTAATTATTCTTTCCCATTTCGTTTATTTGTAAACAGTGATTATATTCAAATGCATATGCTCATTAATAAATCACTAGAAGTTTTCAAATAAAACACAAGTGTAAAAAGAAGAAAAGGCAAATAGTTTTTTGCACTTTGAAGTATCTTTGTATTAACTTTGTGTAAGTATTTTGTACAAAGGAGACAGACATCCTAGTAAGAGAATGTTGTCATAAAAAATGAGAAAAATTTATACAAAGAAAAGATGGCTATATGTAAAAATTCCATGGGGTTCCCATTTTGCTATAGCCTTCGTAACTCTGAATATCTTGTCCATTTGTTGCCTCGTCCGAAGATGATTGAGTTGATCAGAAGCCTGGAGCTTGTCCGTGAAGAGATTGTCCTTAAAGTGATCCGACGAGACATAGTCATACGCTTTATTTCCCTAACTTTTGCCTGGACCGCCCTTTTGGGTTTTTGATCCACCGGGAAACCCTTTTTTCCCAAGTCGCCCTTTCGGGTTTTCAACTTGCCAGGTGTACAGATTTTTTTATTTATCCCTAATTTTTGCATGAACCGCCCTTTCGGGTTTTCGATTCACCGGGATGCCCTTTTTTTTCCTAGGTGTGTCGACCTAGTGGGTCATTTATGCGTAGTATCTTTTGACTATGTCTGCGTTTGCAGGGTGTGGCATGTCATCACCGTCCATGGTGGTTAATATCATTGCCCCACCAGAAAAGATGTTCTTGATCACAAATGGTCCTTCGTAAGTAGGAGTCCATTTTCCCCTGGGATCACTTTGCGGCAAGATGATCCGCTTGATTACCAGATCCCCGACTTGATATGTTTGGCGCCTGACTTTCTTATTGAAAGCCTTGATCATCCGTTTTTGATACGTCTGACCATGGCAAACAGCAGTAAGTCGCTTTTCATCAATCAAGTTAAGTTGATCAAACCGGGTCTGAATCCAATCGTCTTCACTCAAACCAGCATCCTTCATGATTCTCAAGGAGGGAATCTGAACCTCGATAGGTAAAACAGCCTACATGCCATATACCAAAGAATAGGGTGTTTCCCCAATTGATGTATGTGCCGTGGTACGGTACCCGTGGAGAGCAAACGGTAACATCTCATGCCAGTCCTTGTAGGTGACTGTCATCTTTTATATGATCTTCTTGATATTTTTGTTCGCAGCTTCGACAACACCGTTCATCTTTGGCCGATAGGGAGATGAATTGTGATGTTGAATCTGGAACTGCTCGCACAAAGCGGTGATCATAGTGTTGTTAAGGTTTGTACCGTTGTCAGTGATGATCCTTTCGGGGATACCATACCGGCAAATGAGGTTCTGCTTGATGAAGCGGGCAACCACATTCTTTGTAACGAATGCAAAGGAAGCTGCTTCGACCCACTTGGTAAAGTAATCAATGGCTACCAGGATGAAGCGGTGTCCATTGGATGTTGTAGGCTTGATCTCTCCAATCATGTCGATTCCCCACATTGTAAACGGCCAAGGCGCTGTTAAGACATTGAGAGGAACTAGAGGTATATGTACCTTGTTCGCATAGATTTGACATTTGTGACAAGTACGAGAATGTTGATGGCAGTCAGCTTCCATGGTAGACCAGTAATAGCCTGCCCGTAGAATCTTCTTAGCCATCGTATGCCCGCTAGAATGGATGCCAAAGGTACCATTGTACAGTTCAGCCATGATTTGCTCAGCTTCAATCTTGTCCACACAGTGGAGCAGAATGCAATCATGATTGCGCTTATACAGGATACCATTGCTCAGGAAGAACTTAGCTGAGAATCTCCTTAAGAACTTTTTGTCGTTGAATGAAGCTCCTTCAGGGTATTCTTGGGCCTCGAGATACCTTTTGACTTCATGAAACCAAGGTCGGTCCACTACTTCTTCGGTATTAATCTCGTGACAATGTGCAGGTTCGTCCATCCGCTCGATGGTGATTTGGGGAGCCTCATTATCCCAGTTAAGTTTAAACATGGATGACATTGTAGCTAGAGCATCTGCTAGATGATTTTCTTCTCGCGGGAAGTGCTCGAAGGTAATCTGCTCGAAATGAGGTAGCAATGTGAAGACATGTTCTCTGTAATGGATCAGGTTGGGATGTTTAGTGTCCCACTCTCCTTTGATCTGACTGATGACCAAAGCTGAGTCTCCAAATACAATCAAAGATTTGATTCCCAAGTTTATTGCAGCCTTGAGACCAAAGATGCAAGCTTCATACTCGGCCATATTGTTGGTACAGTTGAAGCAAAGTCTGGTGGTAAAAGGTGTATGGCAACCTTCTAGAGAGATGAGCACAGCTCCGATACCGTTGCCAAGTGCATTGGAGGCACCATCAAAGTACAGGGTCCATCGGGATCCTTGTTCAGGTCTGTCATATGGTCTGAAGTCTTCAATGTTGTCCAATGTCATAATGTCTTTGTTGGGGAAGTCGAACTTCATGGATTGGTAATCTTCGACAGCCTGATGAGCTAGATGGTCAGCTAGTACACTTCCCTTTATAGCTTGTGGGTCGTGTACTATATATCGTATTCAGTCAGAATCATCTGCCATCTAGCTATCCTTCCAAATAAAGCCGATTTCTCAAAGATGTACTTGATCGGATCCATCTTAGATATCAGCATAGTGGTATGAGTCAACATATAATGCCTTAGCCGGCGAGCAGCCCATACCAAAGTGCAGCAAGTTTTCTCGAGCAGTGAGTATCGAGTCTCACAGTCGGTAAACTTTTTGCTAAGGTAATAAATGGCATGCTCTTTTCGGCCAGACTCGTCATGTTGGCCCAGTACGCACCCCATTGAATTATCCAAAACAATCAGATACATGATTAGCGGTCTTCCTTTGACGGGTGGCATCAAGATAGGAGGTTCTAGCAAATACTCCTTGATTTTATCGAAAGCAACTTGACAACCATCATTCCATTTAACCACCTGATCTTTCTTCAACATCTTTAAGATTGGCTCACAGGTAGATGTTAGGTGCGAAATGAACCTAGCAATGTAGTTTAGGCGTCCCAAGAAACCTTTGACCTCCTTCTCAGTGCGAGGAGCAGGTATTTCTTGTATAGCTTTGACTTTGGCACGATCAACCTTGATGCTTTTGTTGCTGACAATGAAACCTAAGAGTTTACTGTACCTGACTCCGAAAGTGCACTTGTTAGGGTTCAGTCTGAGCTTGTACTCCTTCAACCTGACAAACAGCTTTTGCAAGTGGTCGAGGTGTTCTTCTTCCGTCTGCGATCAGGCTATCATGTCGTCGACGTAGACCTCTATCTCATGATGTATCATATCATGAAACAAAGCTACCATGGCGCGTTGATAGGTTGCCCCGGCATTCTTCAGTCTGAATGGCATCACTTTATAGTAGAACGTACCCCACTGTGTAATAAAAGTAGTTTTCTCCATGTCTTCAGGTGCCATTTTGATCTGGTTGTAACTTGAAAATCCATCCATGAAAGAAAATACCTTGTGTTAAGCTGTATTGTCAACCAAGATGTCAATGTGCAGAAGCGGAAAGTCATCTTTAGGGCTAGCCCTGTTTAAGTCTCTATAATCCATGCACATTCTGACTTTGCCGTCCTTTTTAGGCACGGGCACAATGTTAGCAACCCATTATGGATAGGAAGTAACAGCAAGAAAACCGGTATTGAACTGCTTCATAACTTCTGCTTTGATCTTTTCAGACATGTCGGGCCTCATTCGGCGGACTTTCTGTTTAACTGGTGGACAGACTTCTCTTGTAGGGAAATGGTGAACCACAATATCTGTATCGAGTCCCGGCATGTCTTTGTAAGACCAGGCGAAGATCTCAACATATTCATTCAACAGCTGAACTAGGCGCTCTCTGACACTTGGCTCTAGGTTGGAAACCACTCTAACTTCTTTTCTGTCTTCATCAGTACCCAAGTTGATTGTCTCTAACAGCTCCTCATGAGGTAGAATTGCTCTTTCTTCCTGTTGCAACAGTCTAGCAAATTCTCCTGGCACTTCACAGTCTTCATCACCTTCGTATTCGGTGTGGTAGACCAAATCTTCAGAGTCACTGAAGGCCATAGCAGAATTGTTACCCATGGAATCCGGAATGGAAGGGTACCTGCATTTGTGAGTGTGGGTGTGTGTAAGGGATAGCCACCTTTAAACAAATAAAATGTAAAAAGAAAGACAATGAACATAAAAGTTTATATGTGAAAACGTCCACGATTCATTAAAATTGCATATGAAGATGAAAAATCAAACCCTTAAAAATGGACCTATGTACCTCGGGTAAGGCACAAGGTTAAAAGTGTACGAATTGTTTGGGAATTATTACAAACCAACAAAAATGTTTGAAAGATAAATTATTGCGGTATGAAAGTAATCGGAACAAAGTCTTTTGCTTCCCAATTGCACAGTCCTCCGTCAACAGTAGGGAAAATCCAGTCTTCCAGGTTGCTCTCCTCTTCACTATCCTCCAAAGAATTGACTCCATGATGGGTGATCTTCACTGGTGGCCCTCCAGCACGGGCGCGACGGACAGCCTTTTGAGCAGAAGCAGTGAACCCCAAGCCGAATTTATCTGATTTGTAAGGAAAATCTGGAAGTTGCCCCCAGATTGTACTTCCTCCTTCTTCAATCATAGCCTTTGCATCTTTGAGAGACGACATCCGAGGCACAGGTTTGGTAACCAAGGGTACAGAAGCCACTGTCTTGGTTGCTGCAACTTCAGAAGAAACCTCCTCAAAGTGTTGGAAATGGGTCTCGATGAATTCACCATCCAATTCTACATAGCGAAAAGAATTTAGATGGCTTATCATATATTCCTCTTTGCCATGAACAGTTATAATTTTCCCCTGGACAGGGTACTTGAGAATTTGGTGCAGAGAAGAAGTGACGGCTCCAGCATTATGAATCCAGGGTCTTCCCAACAAGCAAGAATAGGAAGGACGGATGTCCATCACATAGAATGTGGAGTTGAAGGTTTCAGTTCCCACTTTAATCGGGATGTCCACCTCTCCATGAACCATCCTTTTAGAACCATCAAAGGCTCTGACAATTATATTGTTGGGCTTCAGGGTTAGGCCTTCATAGTCCAATTTGTCCAAGGCTTTCTTCGGCAATACATTTAAAGACGACCCAGTATCTACCAGAACGTGAGCTAGGGTAGTCCCTCTGCATTCCACCGAGACATGCAAAGCGTCATTATGCTTTCTCCCTTTAGATGTTAAATCGGAATCGGAGAATCCTAGACCATTGTCAGCTGTTAAGCTGGCTACACATTCCTGGAACTGATCCGCAGAGGTTTCCTGTGGCACGTGGGCCGTCTTCAAGAATCTGATCAGAGCTTTAGCATGAGCGTCGGAACAAAGCAGCAGGGCCAACATAGAGATCTTTGAGGGGGTTTGCCCCAGTTATTCCACAACATCATAATCACTTTTCTTGATTATTTTTAAAATCTCTTCCATTTATTTTTTAGAGGTCTCAGGGATGACCAATGGCTGAGACCTCATCCTGACGGGCACTTCTTGGATCCCTTTCCCTCTATCATCAGCAGCAGCAGAGGGGACAACCACAGGAGTTACAAATTCTTCAATAATTGGGGTTCTCGCAGATATGTTAACCGGCACAGGGGTAACCTTAGGAGCATTCGAGGGTCCGAAGATTACCTTTGGAGGAGCAATCTCCGGAGAGAAAATTCTTCTGTTGCGGGTGATTTTACTCATTCCAGCAATGTTTCCAATGTCAGAAGTCTCTTCATCAGAACTCTCTTCAATTGATTCAATTTGTTTAATACCGTGATAGTAGATCTCTCCACCATAGTTCCACGGTATTGATTTGTTGGACTTGTACGGGATGGGCCCCGACATAGTTATCTTCAAAGGTACAATCTTCGGATCGGGTGTAATCTTAACAGGTCTTTTGGAGACCTTGGAAAGATTGGCGGATATGGTAATTATTGAAATATCATTGACAGGAGTCGGTGTAACAGGAGTCTTCTCAAAAAGGATTTCTTGGTTATCCATTAGGCGTTGGATGCCTAACTTCAACAATGGACAGTCGATTGGTAAGGATGAACAAAGGCAGCAATCTTTTTCACAACCTGGGAAAATCCCAGCCTTTAGCAGATTCAACTTGATTATCGGTAGCGGAGTTATCAAATTATCAACAGTAGCAACAAAAAGATCCTCTTCAACAGCATGGGCATTGTGGCCATGCCTTGGCATTGGAGCAGAGATTACATTCGGCTTTTCAGGGGCGTCGAATTCTACTTCTTTAGCATCTATTAAATCCTGAATCTTATTCTTCAGGGCCCAACAATTGTTGGTGTCATGCCCTATGCTCCCTGAATGATAAGCATACTTGGCGTTCGAATGGTAGTAAGGAGAAGTTGTATTCGGATTCTTCGGGGCCTCTTTCAGACTGGCAAGGTTTAACTTCAAGAGATAGGGCAGAACCTGAGCAGGAGTCATGTTTATCTGGGTGAATTGCCGTATAGGCCTTTCCACCCTTGTTTGGTTGGTTCTTTGTTGATTGTTTCTGGGCTGATAAGCTGCAGACTTCTGAATCATTACGGCCCCCACCGCTGGCCGGCGCTCAACTCTTCCTTGACCTCTTTGGGAGTAGACAGTTGAGACTTCTTTCTTTGCTGGAAAAGGCTTTTTGATGGCAGTGGAAGCAGATGCATCTTTTTGAATTTTACCACTCTTGATTCCGGCTTCAACTCTCTCACCAGTTAGAATTAACTCGGTGAACCCCGCAGATGAACTTCCTATCAGGTGATTAAAGAAAGGACCTGACAGAGTCTCCAAGAACATGTCTACTAGCTCTCTCTCAGATAGAGGTGGTTGTAATCGTCCCGCCAAGTCTCTCCATTTCTGGGCATACTCTTTAAAGCCTTCATTTGAGACCATGCCCATACTCTGTAATTGAGTACGGGTTGGTGCTAAGTCCGCATTGTATTGATACTACTTGTAGAAAGCAGCAGCCAAACCCTCCAAATTATGCACGTCAGACCTTTCTAGCTGGTAGAACCAATCCAATTGTGTCCCCGACAAACTGTCTTGGAAGAAATGGACCCACAGGTCTTTGTCAGAAGAATGTGGTTGAATTTTCATGACATAAGACCGTAGGTGCATCTTTGGGCAAGACACCCCATCGTACTTAGAAAACTGAGGTACTTTAAACTTGGGAGGAATAACAATTCCAGATACCAACCCTAACTCTTCAAAGTCCAACCCAGGCACTCTCTGAATCTCCATGGCTGCTAGACGTTCTTCCAGATTCTTGTATTTTTCATCTACAAGAGGATACTGTTGTTCTGAGTAATCCTCATCTTCCTCTTCTTCAGCTTCAGAATCAGAAGGCACTGCAACTCCTTTACCCTTTCCTTCACCCTCTTCAGATGTTGATGGGAAATCCAGGACCCTTCTAGCTTGACCTTCAAATCTTCTGCCCAAGGTAGCCACACCAACTCTCTTCTTCTTCTTTCTCTCCTTTTCCTTCTCTAACAGAGCTTTGAGCTCCTCCTGACCCTTAGCCAAGGTCATGAGTAGCTGTTGGAATTGTGAATTCTGCACTTGCAAGTCTTTGACCATTTGTTCAATATCCATCTTTGCTGAAATAAACAACAGAGAGATGAGGAAACTTGGTGTGAAGACCTGTTTATGCATATGATGAATGATATGTATTCATGTAATGCATTCAAGGATTCAGAAAATTCAAATTTGTTTTAAACAAAAAAGAAACACACGTCATATTAATAAGATAGAATTGTTAGTACATCAATGCCCCATGGGAAAAATAATACAAAATTATAAGGTAAAAAGACGTTGCGCATCCTCTTTGGTGCAATGTAGGTGTTGAGAGTCTGCTCTTCGTGAAGTTAACGAGTAAGTTCTAAAACCTTTTTCTCGCTAGCGTAGAATTGGGCTTCAAAAGTATCGCGTTCTCCCTTGAGCTGTATCCAACTCCTTTGCAAATCTTTGAGTGATGTCGGCATGTCAGGATGTAGGAGGGTGTATGGAACCTCTCCTTCCTTAACAGGCTCTTTAATCACAGGGAGAATGTAGGGGTAAGGCATCATAAGACTTTGGGCGCGGGTTCGTACCCACTTGAGGTAAGGCTCAAGGGGGATGAAATTCTTGTGTCCCAAGGTCTTACTGTCTACCTTGTTGGCCATCCTCCAAGCTCGGATAAACCTTTGTCGAATTCCTTGAGCGTCATTGTCAAAGTCAAAAACCAAGTCTGGAATCAGCATGTCATGTGGGCCATCCCTTCGGGCGTACCCAAACTGTCTCAAAGCCAAGCAGGGGTTGTAGGTGATGCCTCCCCTAATGCCAAGTAGAGGGACATTGGGGAATTCTCCCAAACCATAAATGATCTTGGAGAGTTCTTGGATACTTTGGAAAGCTTGTAACATGCTCTATAATCCATCTTTAAAATGCATTTTGAGATTCCACTTGGAACTAGGTGAAAAGTTGCCATGAAGATAGGTCAAAATCCTGCCTAAACTAGGGCAAAATTTCACTAAGTTAAAAGTTTCATGGACCCTTATTCACAAAATCATAACTTGAGATCCAAGCATATTTTGGGAAAACTTTGTGAATAAAAGTTGTAGATTTTGTGGAGGACTACAACTTTCATGTTGGAAGTTTTCTTTGAATCCAATTGCATCATGGTGAAAAAGTTGGGAAAAAATAAGAAATTTTAATAACTTAGAAAATTTCTAAGTTATAAAAATTTTCAATCTTAAACCCTAATTTCCAAAATTAGGTTTCTTGGTGAACAAGTTTCATGTTTTGACACATCTTGATGAAAAATGACCCTTGGCACTTGATTTTGACCAAAAAGTCAAAGTTTGACTTTTCAGTGTACAGTTGATTTTTGATTAGTTGATTGGAAAATTCATCTGTCAATCCAATGCATTTGAGATCTTTTGATCCTTGTGATTAGATCAAGATGATTCCATTGAGTCCTTGAAACCATGCTTGAACCGAATTTGCCATTGGCTAGGTGAAAAATCAGAAATTGCCCTTCTACAGTCAAAACCCTAAAAATGACCATTTTGCCCTTTTGATGATCTAATCAAATTTCTTGAGGAGTTATGGTCCAAACTTGACCAAATGGTTCATATGAGCCTATAATTTTGATGTGGATCAAAAATTATGAGGTTTGACTATAAATTGGCCACAGTTGACTTTTTCCCTAATACAACTAATTTTTAGGTCAACTGTCCAATTGACTGGGCAAAAATTTGATTCAAGGTTTGAAACTTGGTACGAACAGTCTTATAGGTCCAACATGAAGTATGAAAGTCACATGATGCATTGGAAGTCCAAAAATCCTTGTGCAAACTCAAACCCTAATTTCAGGTCATCAGTGCAAGGAGATGTTTTGAGCTGAGCAAACCCTAATCTGATCTTGAGTCCAAGAAGTCTTGTAAGGAGAATCTTGATAAAATGAGAGGGCAAATTTTGGGGTACAACAAGTTACAATAATAATAAGAAGGAAAATTATATAAAAAACGTGCGGTAAATTAAATGCGAGAATAATTAGGGTTTTGACCCTTGACTAAACCTACTTGCAATTGATTAAAGAAAAATCATTTTTGGTCATTTTATATTTAGGAAAATAAAGAATAAGTAAATTGCAAAGAAAATCCTAAGTTCTAATTAATGTTAATTATGAAAAAAAAAAGAATTTGAATTAATCTAATTAAGCTAATTAATTAATTCCAATTAAATATTTTTATGAAAAAAAACTAAAATCTAATTTTTAGTATTTTCTGATTTTATGATTATAAAAATGATTTTTGTTGTGAAAATAATTAAAAATAACCAATAAAAAAGAATTGAAAAAAAAAAGAGAAAGATTTGGGCCTGGAGTGATGAAGCAAACTGGGGGTGTATGTTGAACTTCTGGAACCCAGAAGGATGGCCCAGAGTCTGGTGCCTGATCCAATGAGACCATCTTCTGGGGACTCATGGTGGACCTGCGTATGCTGGCGTTGGATCTGGCTGGAGATGGATCTAGAGGATGAGATCAGAGGGCGCGTGATGATCTTCAAAAGGTGAGGTGTGTTGGATCTGGCTGGAGATGGATCCAGAGGATGAGATCAGAGGGCGCGTGATGATCCTCAGAAGGTGAGGTGTGCTGGATCTGGTGAAAATAATGGAGAAAATGCCAAAAGCTCACGCTTGGGATCGAACCCAGGACATGAGCTTCATACTTCCTTCCTCTGACCAACTGTGTTGGATGTCTCAATTGTTAATATAATAATGAACATATAATATATTGGAAAATAAGTTAGTGGCCAGAAAATGCGCGCCAAATTTGAATTGGCCAACCATGCTTTGACACGCACCATCTTCTTCCTTGGACCGTTGTTTTAGGTAAAATACTTTTACCTACGAACATTTTGCCATGGCTATAACCCTGTCTCATTCAAAAATCATGTACACGCATGATAAATGGCATCTAATTATATAGGTAAACTCGTCTTGATCTTGTGAACACCATGGTACCCCTTTTGCTGGCCAATTTAACCTGTGGACAAAACCCCTAAACTGCACATACAAACCCTAACAATGGTAAATGCATGTACAAGCTCCAAAAACGTAATTAAATCATCCAGTTAGCTTGCAAACACAACGAGGATCACAAATATGTAACTTAAACATGCTAAAGATGCAAGAATTACATTAATCGAATTTGAATTAAAGGGCAAATCGTGGGACTTCTAGAGGGCGATTTTGGACGTGTAGAGGCGTGCAACCGATTGGGTTAGCTTCTGGGAAGGTCTAGGAATCGTTTGGAAATGCTAGAATGGCTTGAATTGGCCTCCAAGCTTGAAACTGAGTCACAACTTTTGTAAACTTTTTGGAGTTTTGTTCTTCTTGTTCACGCCTCCAATCCTTGTTTTTTTGATCTGGAATTGTTATGTCCTTATAGTAAACTGAATTAGGTCAACAAATTTGGACTGAATCTTTGCAATTATCAGATATTTGATTTAATTTTCAAGCTTATGTAAACTTTATATTTTGAGCCAAATCTTCCCTTTCTTGTACCAATAAGCCTTGATTCAAATTGATCATGATATCCTTGCATTATTTGATTGAAATCCTGTCCAAAAATCAGATCATAACATATCTTTTCCATTATTCATCAATTATTTGATTTAATTGAAATTTTAATTAACAAAAAATAAAAATAAATTGAAAAGTGAAGCAAATAACATGAGGTTGTATATTTGGGTCATGGATTAAATTATAAGTGAGGTGCAAGCATAAAAAGTTAGGCCCATTTGGCAAAAAATGCAATTTTGAACTTATTTGACTTTTGACAATTTTGCAAAAAAGGTCAACTTGGACAAGGCATATATCCTCAAATTTTAACCCTAGATATGTGTTCTTGGACTTTTTAGAAATCTTAGGGTGTCCCCTAAGCAACCCTTTTGGTCTCATCTCAATTGAGTCTTCCATGTTCATGTAAGAAACTTTGACCCAAAAGGTGTTTTTGTTGACTTTTCAAGAGGACCCATAATGTAGAAATTCATATCTTTTTGTGAGTGCATATTTTGAACTTGTAAGCTGAAGATGAATTGTAGGGGATTGCATCCTCTTCAAAATGAGCTTTGGATAGAAAATTTCTGATAAAGCATGTGGAAGTTATGCTTGGTCAAAGTTAGGTTGACTTTTCCTACAAAACCCTAATTTGGCAACTTTTGCGTTTTGATGAATTTGGAGCATCCCTTGAAGAATCATGATCAACCCTTGATCAAATTATAAATATAACTTCCAAATGTTGATTTTGACCAAAAATCTTGAAGTTTGACTGTATGTGGGCCACAGTTGACTTTTGACCTATTATAGTTGATTTTCAGACATTTGAGCAATTGACTAAGCAAACTTCTTCTGCAAGGCATGAAACTTGACATGGATGATCTTGAGAACATATTAGGACAATGGTGGGCATTTGGGATCCTTTAGACTCAAGCATATTGATGAAAAATGAAACCCTAATTTGAGGTATACTGCCTTAGGAGAGAGTTGGTCTAGTCAACTCTTGGACTTCCTTGAGCAACTTGGGGACCTCAATTGACATGTATTGAGTAAAATGAGAGGGCAAATTTTGGGGTACAACAAGTATCAATACAATGCCGACTTGACCCCTACTCGTACTCAACTCTAGAGTATATCCATGGGTGCAGGTGAAGGCTTTAAGGAATACGCGCGGAAGTGGAGAGACCTGGCTGGAAGAGTTCAACCCTCATTATCTGACAGGGAGTTGGTTGACATGTTTCTTGGGACGCTGTCTGGTCCATTATTCAACCATTTGATTGGTAGCTCATCGGCTGGTTTTACTGAGCTGATATTAACTGGAGATAGGGTAGAAGTTGGGATTCGGAGCGGTAAAATACAGGAAGATACCTCCTCGAATTCAGTAAAGAAGCCCTTCACAACTAAGAAGGAGGTCAGTGCCATTTATAGCCCAAGAAGTCAAAGCCGAACTAACTACCATTCGATAGTAAGTGCTGTGATGATACCGAGGCCGGCAGCTACCCCACAATGAAACAACCAGCAAAGTGTGGAAAGACCACAAAGGCAGTTCACCCGGATTAACATGACATTGACAGAGGTTTTACCCCATTTGTTGAGATCTAACTTGGCAAATTTAAAAGAGGCTCCCAAGAATCCTAACACCTCTTCTCCTTGATACAATCCGAACGCTCGATGCGCCTGTCATTCTGGGAATCCCGGTCATGACACAAATGACTACTGGGCTCTAAGAAATAAGGTACATGATTTGATCGAAGCCAAGGAGATTGAGTTCGACGCTCCGGAAAAGCCCAATGTCGTAACTGCTCCCATGCCTAAACACAACCATGGAGTTAACATCGTTGATACCGATCTGTTCGTGACCTCAGTTGATGAAATTTATACTCCTCTTATGACTATTAAGAAGAATCTGTTGTTGGCTGGTTTATTTCCAGGTTGCGATGAAGATTTCCACATATGTTCACCCATGTCTCCTGATTGTTATTTGCTAAAAATAGGCGTCCAACGCCTGATGGACAACAGAGAAATTTTGTTCGAAAAGACTTTAATTCCAACTGTTCCGTGTGAAGATATTGCTATTATAAGCATTTTCTCCAGTCCTTCCAAGGCCTCCTCGAGAATACCTGTTAGGATTACACCCGCTACGAGAATCGCTCCGTTGATAATCACATGTCCTAGTCTTGTCCCGTACACCTCGGACAAAGTCGTCCCTTGGTGTTATGGCACCGATGTTTACTATCATGGCGTTAAACAAGACTGTAAGACCGAAGAAGCTGATCCTGATGTCGGTAACATTGTTGGGACCAGCAAGATTACTAGGAGTGGAAAAGTTTTCTATCCTGAGATCTCCCTGAAGGCTGTCACTAATCCTGTCATTATTTCATCTTCTGCTCCCGCTAGTACTTCAGTTACTATTCCTGTTCTTACTCCAGCAGTTACCCCTGCCGATAAGTCATCTGGGACTCGAGGCAAAGAAGTTGTAGGTGATCCTGTCCGGACAGAGGCCCCTAGAAAGGTTGTTGTGGAACCCTCTAAGTAAGAGATAGAGGAAATATTGAAAATAATCAAAAAGAGTGACTACAATATGGTCGAGCAGCTAGGGTAGACCCCCTCAAAGATATCCATGTTATCCCTGCTGTTGTGCTCCGAGGCCCATGCGAAGGCTTTGATTGCATTCCTCAAAACTGCGCATGTGCTGCAAGAGACGTCAGTTGAACAATTTAAAGATTGCATGGCTAGCCTGACTGCTGACAATGGGCTGGGTTTTTCATATGCAGACTTGACACCGAAGGGAAGGAAGCATAATGATGCTCTGTATGTCTAGATTGAATGCAGGGGCACCACTATGGCTCATGTGTTGGTAGATACTGGGTCTTCGCTGAATGTTCTGCCCAAGAAGGCGTTGGACTGGTTGGACTGCGAGGGTTTGACCTTAAAGCCCAGTAAAATCGTGGCAAGGGCTTTTGACGGGTCGAAAAGAATGGTGCATGGGGAAGTGGACATCCCTGTCAAGGTAAGTGTGATACGGTGGTAGAACCGACTGTTTGATGCTGGTTTGCGTTTTGCATTTTTTTGTTTGCAAAATGTCGCGGTAAGCAAGAGTTGCCACCGACTTTTATTTCATCCAACCGGAAAGGAAAAAAGTACTGAAAAAATCCTTTTTCGAGATATTCTGAGTACGGGGGGTAAATTATAGAAAGGGAAGGTGTTAGCACCCTTTCTATCCATGGTTTTCCATGGGCTCTTAAGTACTTGCTCATCTTTTTAAAATTGCTTGTGTGTCTGCTTTGTTTTTGAAAATGTTTTACTTTGTGATAACCCTTGTATCAGTCCTCAAGGATATGATGAAGTTGTTTTGAAAATTTATTTTACAATGTGTAAGTGTGAAAAGGTTTTGATTTGAGCAAGTACCTGCTAGCATCTACTTACTCGAAAAAAGATAATTTCTATTCTTGTTTCATTTAGACAGCGCTATCCCACTATTGAGAAATAGGTAGCACCGTCATTGGAGTTTGTAAGGGTCAATTCGAAAGGGACGTACGATCACTAAAGCAATGTTAGGACACCTTAGTGATAACCCTAGAGTCTTAAGATCTTTTTAAGGCAACATTTTTTAGGCAACATTTCCGAGGCAACATTCGAATGGGACATTAGATCTTTTTAGACAAAAGGGTAACCACTAAAGTATCCCATACTTAATGATCGTTTACCAAAGGCAACCGAAGTGAGAGTATACCTTAAGAGTGATATGTGCGAGTGATTTGTTTTTAGTTATTTATCTTTGCACATTAGGGTTTTCTAACCGTATTGATTTGTCATGCATTCTTGTCATACAATCCTATTAGCATACATCTAAACAGTTAAATATTTGTGGGAATAAAAAATGCGAGAAAGTAAATCTACGCTATTACAAGGCTTCGGAGAGGGGGATTAATTACATAGCCAAAAACCCGGGGAAAAGCGATAAGTAAAAGCTCTAAATTAAACTATTACAAACCATGAACAGTTACAAAAATATTGTTAAAATAAATAATAAGCGCGCGATGAATCAAATACGAAACGACTAGGGTTTTGACCCTTGACTAAACCTATTGACGATTGATTAAAAAAATGTTTTTTTGTCATGTTTTAAGAAAATAACGAAATAGTTAAATTAAAAAGAAAATCCTACGTTCTAATTAATTCTAAATTAAGAAAAATAAATTAATTCGATCTAAAAACCTATTTTTTTTGTATTTTATGTATTTGGGAAAAAGAGAAAAAATAAATCAAGAGTTAACCTAATTTTCTAATTTAATTTTAATTGTGAAAATAAATTAAAGTTTCCCTAAGTTAAACTAAATTAAATTAAATTTGATAATAGTAAAAAAAACTAATTTTAATTTTTTGTGAATTATTGATTTTATGATTTTATGGAAAAAAAATTAATTTGTGAATTAAGAATAAATAAAATAAACATTAAAAGAATTAAATAAAATAAAAGAAATAAGAAAAGAATGATGGGCCTGTGCTAGCAATTATGGGGGTATATTGTTGAAATTTTGAGCCCAAATGATCCAAGCCCGTTTGACTTTGCTAGATCTGATGCACATGTTGACTTGAGGTGCATGATGGACCTTCAATGGAAAGACATTGGATATTGGCTGAAGATGCATTTGATGGTTGGATCTTGAGTTGCATGGTGGATGCTTGGACATGTGGTGTACCTAATTATGTGAAGCAAAATTATATGAAACAAATATTGGGACCTGGGGATCGAACCCAGACCCTCACGCTCGCTCCCAGTACCTGCTTGCCATATGTGCTACTTTGCTCATTTATACATATAATGGAAACAATTAATAAAAGAAAATCATGGGACATATTCAGAAAAATACGCTAAAATTCAAACCAACCAATCCAAGGTTGCCACGCCTCATCTTCTTCCTCGAACCGTCGTTTTAGGTAACAGAACTTTTACCTACGGTTGCTTTGATGTAGCTACAAACCTATGCCATTCAAAAATTATATACAAGCAATATAAATTAAATTCAAAGGTACCAATCAACTCATCTCATCCTCACGAGTATCATGGTACCAGAATCCAAGCCTAATTTAGCCTATACTGCAAAGCCCTAAAACAAGCCAAGAAACCCTAACAATGGCATATCATGATTCCTGTGCTAAAAACACAATTAAACAATACCAAAAGCTTGCAAACTCAATGATAAACAAGAATATATGAATCAAACGTGCCAATGATGAGTAAATCAATGAAATCGAAATCAAATTTGGAGGCAAATCGTGTGACTGCTACGCGCGGATTCTAGACCTGAGGCGGCTTGCAATTGATTGGGATACGTTCCTGGGATGTCCAGCAATCTGTTGGCAATGTTAAAATGGCTTGGATTGGCCTCTAGGATGGAAATTGAATCATCACTTTTCTTTGAAAATTTGAAGTTTTGTTCTTGTCTATGCACGACTGTTAACCCTCGTTCTTGCCTTGGACACGTTCAATATATATCATAGAATGCATTAGGGTTGTAAAAACTGATCACATCTTTGGAAATTTTCAAGATTTGATTTGATTTTCATGGAATATGTAAACTTGCTATATTGAGCCAAATTATGCCTTTCTTGTCCCAATCAGCCTTGATTCGAATTGATCATGATATCCTTGTATTATTTGATTGAGATCCTGTCCAAAAATCATATCACAACATATCTTTTCCATTATTCATCAATTATTTGATTTAATTGAAATTTTAATCAACAAAAAATCAAAGTAAATTGAAAAGTGAAGCAAATAACATGAGATTGTATATTTGGGTCGTGTATCATATTATAAGTGAGGTGCAAGCATAAAAAGTTAGGCCCATTTGGCAAAAAATGCAAATTTGAGCACATTTGACTTTTGGCAATTTTGCAAAAATGGTCAACTTGGCCAATGAATAACTCTCTCAATATTGACCCTAGAGAGGTGTTCTTGGACTTTTTAGAAATCTTAGGATGTTCTCTAAGCAACCCTTTTGGTCTCATCTCAATTGAGTCTTCCATGTTCATGTATGAAGCTTTGACCCAAAAGGTGTTTTTGTTGACTTTTCAAAATGACCTATAATGTCAAAATTCATATCTTTTTATGAGTGCATATTTTGAACTTGGGAGATGAATATTAATTGTAGGTAATTGCATCCTCTTCAAAATGAGATTTGGATGGGTCATTTCTGATGAAGTATGAGAAAGTTATGCTTGATCAAAGTTGGGTTGACTTTTCCTACAAAACCCTAATTTAGCAACTTTTGTGTTTTGATGAACTGTGAGAAATCCTTGATGAATCATGATCAACCCTTGATAAAATGATGAATGATACTTCAAAATGAGGATGTTTACCAAAAATCTTGAAGTTTGACTGTATGTGGGCCACAATTGACTTTTGACCTAGCATAGTCGATTTCCAGGCCTTTGAGCAATTGACTAAGCAAACTTCTTCTGCAAGGCTTGAAACTTGACATGGATGATCTTGAGAACATATTAGGACAATGGTGAGCATTTGAGTCCTTTGTGGTTCATATATCCTGATGAAAAATGAAACCCTAATTTGAGGTAGACTGCCTTAGGAGAGAGTTTGTCTGGTCAACTCTTGACTTTCCGTGAACAATTTGGGCACCTCACTTGCCATGTGTTGAGAAATATGGGAGGGAAAATTTTGGGGTACAACAGCTGCCCCTATTCAATCTTCTTAAACCTGAGGATGTAGATTGGCTTGTCTGCCTTTCGTGATCTGAAGGTAGAAGATGATTGAACACTAGAGTGCCCCGAAATTTGCACTCGCATGAAGTGATATTTGATTTGTGATATCAGGAATGGGCTTATAGATTCCATTTGGTAGCTGCTAGAGAATTGTCGAAGATGGCCTTAAAGATGCCATCCGAAGAGATGTCGATTGCATAAGAGATTCCTTTGCGAGAACCCGTATACCTGTTGTTGAGGAGGACATCGCTGGGGAATGTTGGTCTCTGTCTTGAGAAAAAATGGAGTTTTAGGAGCTTCAGTTGTCCGTTACTCTTCTGGGGAGTAACTCCGGTTTGGGGAGCGGAAGTGAACTGCATGTCTGGTCGGGGTATATGCTGCATCACGACTTACTGGGAGAATGTGAAACCAATTGTGTTTGATCGGGTCCCGGTCTTACAATGTTGTGGACTGTTATCTGGGGATCAAAGAAGCAGAACCCGGATAGTAGGGTTACTTCGGTATGAAAGCCTGGATAGTAGGGTTGTGAGAAGGAACCTGGATAGTAGGGTTACTTCGAGATGAAAGCCTAGATAGTAGAGTTGTGAGAAGGAACCTGGATAGTAGGGTTACTTCAGTATGAAAGCCTGGATAGTAGGGTTGTGAGAAGGAACCTGGATAGTAGGGTTACTTCGAGATGAAAGCCTGGATAGTAGGGCTGTAAGAAGGAACCTGGATAGTAGGGTTACTTCGGTATGAAAGCCTGGATGGTAGGGCTGTGAGAAGGATCCTGGATAGTAGGGTTACTTCGACATGAAATCATGGATAGTAGGGTTGTGAGAAGGAACCTGGATAGTAGGGTTACTTCGACATGAAAGCCTAGATGGTAGGGCTGTAAGAAGGAACCTAGATAGTAGGGTTACTTCGATATGAAAGCCTGGATAGTAGGGCTGTGAGAAGGAACCTGGATAGTAGGGTTACTTCGGTATGAAAGCCTGGATAGTAGGGCTGTGAGAAGGAACCTAGATAGTAGGGCTGTGAGAAGGAACCTGGATAGTAGGGTTACCTCGGTATGAAAGCCTGGATAGTAGGGTTGTGAGAAGGAACCTGGATAGTAGGGTTACTTCGGTATGAAAGCCTGGATAGTAGGGCTATGAGAAGGAACCTGGATAGTAGGGTTACTTCGAGATGAAAGCCTGGATAGTAGGGTTGTGAGAAGGAACCTGGATAGTAGGGTTACTTCGGTATGAAAGCCCAGATAGTAGGGTTGTGAGAAGGAACCTGGATAGTAGGGTTACTTCGACATGAAAGCCTTGATAGTAGGGCTATGAAAAGGAACATGGATAGTAGGGTTACTTCGATATGAAAGCCTGGATAGTAGGGTTGTGAGAAGGAACCTGGATAGTAGGGTTACCTCGGTATGAAAGCCTGGATAGTAGGGCTGTGAGAAGGAACCTGGATAGTAGGGTTACTTTGATATGAAAGCCTGGATAGTAGGGATGTGAGAAGGAACCTGGGTAAGGTTGTTTCGTGACGAGTTTGGGTAAAACTGCATCTGAACCGAGAAGGAACCTGGGTAAGGTTGCTTTGTGAGGAGTTTGGGTAAAACTGCATCTGAACTGAGAAGGAACTTGGGTAAGGTTTCTCGTGATGAGTTTGTGTAGGGCTTTAGGAGGAACCTGGGTAGGGTTACTTCGGGATAAGTCCGTGTAAAACTTTGGCAGGAACATGGGTAAGGTTACTTTGGGCTAAGTTTGTGTAAAACTTCAAGAGGAACCTGGGTAAGGTTACTTTGGGATAAATTCGTGTAAAACTTCAGTAGGAACCTGGGTAAGGTTACTTCGGGATAAGTTCGTGTAAAATTTCAGAAGGAACCTGGGTAAGGTCACCTTGGGATAAGTTCGTGTAAAACTTCATTCAGAAATATATGAGAAAGGACCCGTGTAAGATTTTCCAGGATAAACCCGTGTGAAGCTACATTTACGAGAAACCCGTGTAAGATTGCTTCGTGACGAACCCGTGTAAAGCTGTATTTGGTCGCGCAGATAATTATTCTGTTTAGTTTCAGGAGCTAATCTTGAACTTGTTGGAAGTTGTTGATGATATCCATCTTTCCTGAAAAGGTACATGATTAATCGTATATGATGCATGAAATGCATTGTATGATGATGTTCTCAAAATAAATGAGATTATGTTGTATGCAATATGTATGCGCACATCATGATGTATGAACATGAAATGCTATTATGGCACATCCGAGTTTGGGAAAATAAATACCTGACTGCTATTGGAGAGTACTGGAAATTACATTCCTGATCGTAGTAGAAAAAGTGGTTCTTCTACTTCCACTGGAGATGGCGAACAGGAGATGACTATGTTGGGGATTTCCCCTTGTTTACGGATATTCTGCTAAGGAGAGACTCTACTTGAGAATAACTCTGCGGGGGAATAATTATGTTGCAGAAAGAAGCTTCCATAGCTGAAGGGATCAACTTTGTCGGGGATTGAGCTTCTGTATTCAGAGAAATAAACTCTGTTCGGGAGAAAACTTTATGAACCGCTTACGATTACAAAATTCGGCTGGGGAATATAGACGTCGGCTCTTCGGAAGAGCTTGGTTGGGGAAAGTAACTCCTATTTGGGGAAGCCGATGTCAAGGCTTTAGTTTCCTCTACTATGTGGGGAGTGTAGATGTCACAGGGTCGTATGCTGAGGATATGACAATGACTTCGTATCAAGACTTTTCTGCCCTTGTACCTACTAGAGAAAGTGCTTGCGGAGGCCTTGTGGATTGAGTGTTATCCCAACTTATGAGGTGCTTGGTAACTGCCGATCGGAATGATAAGCCTTCTACTGATAGGCAAGTGACAAGATGACGGGACATAGTCGTACGCTTTAATCCCTAACTTTTTCCTGGACTGTCTTTTCAGATTGTCAATCCACCAGGATACCCTTTCTTGCCCAAGCCGCCTTTTCAGGTTTTCGACTTACCGGGTGTACAAATCTTTTTTGTTTTTATCCCTAATTTTTTCCCGAACCCTTTTGGTTCACCGGGATGCCCTTATTTTTTCCTAGGCCAGTCAACCTAGCGGATCTTTTTTCATGCGCAGTATTTTCTGACTATGTCCACACTCTCCGGGTGTAGGGAGTTGTCACTGTCGGTAGTGTTATGTTGCCACACTACCAGAAGATGTTTGTTTGATCGTACAGGATTCGTTGCTGGAATTCATGCCCAATTCCCTAAGGGATTCAGATGGAGATCTGCCCCTGGCTATTTGGCATCTTTGAGAGATTCCTTGAATCTTGACTTGACTACCCCAAATGATGGACAATGATCATGCCGTGCCCCTTGGTTGGAAGTGTTTTTCCACTTGAGGTGATCCTTTTTATTGAGAAGGTTTTTGTTCACTAGATATTCGTCATGCGAATCTATATGCTGTTGAACAAATAGTCATATGCAAACAATATTATTTTAAGAATTCAAAGCTTATGTCTGTCTTGAAATTTGAAAATTCATTTTTTAGTAAAACAAGTTTTTTTTTGTAAAAGTGTGATACCAACTCAGGATTTATAGCAAACCTTATAGGAGTCAGGATACCTTTTGTAACAATATGCTTTCGAACCAACCCATGCTTCAGCTGGGACTTTTAAGGGTTATAACGTAGCCTGGTTCACGGTTCAAGAAACAAAGGATAAAGGCTCAAAATTTATTTGTACCCACCCGTTCTTCGTGATGTTCTTCGATCCTATACTCAGTTAATTGTGCTCTTAGATCCCGTTTGAGTCTTTGCTCTAATATTCCAGTGATGGTTCGGATACTGACAGCTTATTTTGAATAGGCAGACATTTTTTGTTGAGGGTTTGTAGGACCTCTTTCTTTTTTATTTTATTATCCCTGTCTTTTGCCTGAACTGTTTTTTTTTTGTGATTACAGTCAGCGGGATGCCCCAGTTTTTTTCTTAAGTCTCCTTCATAGGTTTTGACTTAATGGGCTTTTATTTCGAGAGATAATGACTACCTGTCTTGACGATTATAGGGAACCATCACCATCTTCTGATTCGGAAGGACGTCTTCGATGCCATTCATTGTGCACCTGGATTAACTGAGAAAACTACCCTGCCCCAGGTTGTGATTAAGGGTTTTAATTTGTGTGAAATAAAAACTCCTACTTCTTTGGCTCAAAGGGGTTGACTAGGGATTATCTTCCTTATAACTCCACTGTTTAGGATTTGAAACAACGCATGTATATCATCAGCAGGGTCCGTTGAAAAGCATACTGTAGAGATCATGGTATCATTTTCGTCATCCTCCCTCTAAGGCTTAAAGTTTTTAATCGAGAGTTGAATATCACGAAAGGAAATAAGAACGCATTTTTGAAATAGTGAATACGAATGAATTGATTCAAGACAAACATGTGCAGTGCATGGATGAAATAACGAGGTTTGATATGAATAAATGTTCAAACAAATCAAAAGAAAATTACACATTGAAAATTATAATGAACGAAAAGTCTTCTTGTGAGAACTTGTCACTTCAGATGGTGGGCCTTGGAGGATTGACAGAAACATTCCAGTTGACCATCTTGTGTGAATTCCAATGCTCCTTCATCAATTAGGTCTTGAATTTTGTATTTCAACCTCCAACAATCATCAGTATCATGCCCCGGACTGTTGGAGTGATATGCACACCTTGCATCAGGATTGTAGTTAGGCAAAGAAGTCTTGGTATTCGGATGAGGTCCTATCAACGTAATCAGATTCATCCTTAACAGGTGTTGCAAAGCTTGAGACAACAACATGTTGAGTTTGGTAAACTGCCTTTTGGGCATATCCGGCTTACTCTGATTAACCTGTTTTTTTTGGCGAGGTTGTTGTTGGACCCATGATGTAGTAGCAATTTGGAAAGGTCCACTCTTCACCAAACCAACCTTTTGTCTTCTTGGAGGTTGATCAATGACTTGGTCCCCAGCCTCAACCGTTTGCTTCATACTGTTGTATCTGTCTTGATGAAGTTGGTTAATGATGGCTTTCAGCTCTTCTTGTCTTTGGGCTAGGCCTTGGATAAGAGCCATCTGCCCCAGCATCTAGGTTCTCATTGCACCTACCTCAGCTTGCAGTTGTTCCAGCCGTTCGTCCTTATTGTCTTCAGGACTTCTCTTGACCAAGTTCCCAACGAGGAGTGCTTTCAACTCTTCCTGCCCCTTGGATAGGTTTAGGAATATTTCCCTGAACTGAGCTTCTTGAGTTTGAAGATCTCTGTTGTCTTGTTTGAGAGTCATTGCTGAAATAAACAGCGAGAACATGAGAGACCTGTATTGGAAGACCTGTTATGTAATGATATGTATGATATATGTATGCAATGTTTTCAAGGATCTCGTGGGGTAAACAAGAAACTATTAGAATTTAATTGTAGCTTGATTGAAGAAGCTTCGTGTGATTGAGAGTCCTTCTTCAAGAGTCAAACTCACCATATCGAGTGGGTCATATCCACTAACTCAAGTTATCGTGTTTTAATCTCTAGACGACATTGGCTAGAGGAAAATAAATCCCCTTTCCCCTTGCTAGACGTTTGGTTCATCATAACCTGCACCACAGGCCCTTGAGATCCTTGAAATGGTTAAGGAAATGCTATGGTATGATGTTATGATGTGTATGTTATGCGTTTAAGCAAAAGTGTAAGGTGATGTAAGCAAGTAAACCCGACAAGAAATCCAAGTTATTGGATAAGGACTATAAACAAAACATGCAAGGAACTCATGTTGTCAGATAATAAAATTGTGCAAGTAGTTCAAGTTGAAAGCACACAAGTCACACAAACAGCCTTATGTTTAGGTTTGCATGGGTTTTAAGGTAGTACCCTCTTGAAGTTTAGTTGGTTCAACCTGTCCTAGAAAAGTAACCGGGTTCTAGAGGATCTCAATATCACTGACCATCCTTTATCGGTCATGGTTTCAGCTCACACAATCTTTTCTTGCGGACGAAATATTCTGAAAGTATGAACTCAATGAGTGTAGCATCGAGTATCAACCAATCATCAGCTCTACACCGAGGCCGGCTATCTCGCTCTTTTCTAATGGCCAAGTTGTTCAACTAAGGTTCTAAGGTTCGTTAATGCTTCACGACACCATGCAGCGGCCCCGTATTCTCCTCGTTTCACCACAAGGGATACCGATACCAACCAAAGTGCCACACCAACGTAGCTACTGCTTCAACCGTATCGGTCTACGCTGTACAGTTCCCTCACAATCTATTGCCACTTACCTAATGAGTGCCCCCATATCTGGGTATAGGATCTATAGTAACCCCAAACAAAACCCTCAAAAATAAAGCAAACAAAGCAATCAAGAGAAGCAATTTTAATGACCTAGATCCTAAGGTTTACCCCCACTTATAATTCCCCAGCAGAGTCGCCAGTTCTGTGATACGGTGGCAGAACCGATTGTTTGATACTGGTTTACGTTTTGTGTTTTTTTGTTTGCAAAATGTCGCGGTAAGCAAGAGTCGCCACTGACTTTTATTTCATCCAACCGGAAAGGAAAAAAGTACAGAAAAATCCTTTTTTGAGATATTCTGAGTACGGGGGGTAGATTATAGAAAGGGAAGATGTTAGCACCCTTTCTATCCATGGTTTTCCATGGGCTCTTAGGTACTTGCTCATCTTTTTAAAATTGCTTGTGTGTCTGCTTTGTTTTTGAAAATGTTTTACTTCATGATAACCCTTGTATCAGTCCTCAAAGATGTGATGAAGTTGTTTTAAAAATTTGTTTTGCAATGTGTAAGTGTGAAAAGGTTTTGATTTGAGCAAGTACCTGCTGGCATCTACTTACTCAAAAAAAGATCGTTTCTATTCTTGTTTCCTTTAGACAGCGCTATCCCACTATTGAGAAATAGGTAGCACCGTCGTTAGAGTTTGTAAGGGTCAATTCGAAAGGGGCGTACGATCACTAAAGCAATTTTAGGACACCTTAGTGATAACCCTAGAGTCTTAAGATCTTTTTAAGGCAACATTTCTGAGGCAACATTTCCGAGGCAACATTCAAATGAGACATTAGATCTTTTTAGACATAAGGGTAACCACTAAAGTATCCTATACTTAATGATCGTTTACCGAAGACAACCGAAGTGAGAGTATACCTTAAGAGTGATATGTGCGAGTGATTTGTTTTCAGTTATTTATCTTTGCACATTAGGGTTTTCTAACCGTATTAATTTGTCATGCATTCTTGTCATACAATCCTATTAGCATACATTTAAACAGTTAAATATTTGCGGGAATAAAAAATGCGAGAAAGTAAATCTACGCTATTACAAGGCTTCGGGGAGGGGGATTAATTACATAGCCAAAAACCCAGGGAAAAGCAATAAGTAAAAGCCCTAAATTAAACTATTACAAACCATGAATAATTACAAAAATATTGTCAAAATAAATAATAAGCGCGCGATGAATCAAATACGAAATGACTAGGGTTTTGACCCTTGACTAAACCTATTGACGATTGATTAAAAAAATGTTTTTTTGTCATGTTTTAAGAAAATAATGAAATAGTTAAATTAAAAAGAAAATCCTACGTTCTAATTAATTCTAAATTAAGAAAAATAAATTAATTCGATCTAAAAACCTATTTTTTTGTATTTTATGTATTTGGGAAAAAGAGAAAAAATAAATCAAGAGTTAACCTAATTTTCTAATTTAATTTTAATTGTGAAAATAAATTAAAGTTACCCTAAGTTAAACTAAATTAAATTAAATTTGATAATAGTAAAAAAAACTAATTCTAATTTTTTGTGAATTATTGATTTTATGATTTTATGAAAAAAAGATTAATTTGTGAATTAAGAATAAATGAAATAAATATTAAAAGAAATAAGAAAAGAATGATGGGCTTGTGCTAGCAATTATGGGGGTATATTGTTGAAATTCTGAGCCCAAATGATCCAAGCCCATTTGACTTTGCTGGATCTGATGCACATGTTGACTTGAGGTGCATGATGGACCTTCAATGGAAAGGCATTGGATCTTGACTGAAGATGCATTTGATGTTTGGATCTTGAGTTGCATGGTGGATGCTTGGACATGTGGTGTACCTGATTATGTGAAGCAAAATTATATGAAATAGATATTGGGACCTGGGGATCGAACCCAGGCCCTCACGCTCGCTCCGAGTACCTGCTTGCCATTTGTGATACTTTGCTCGTTTATACATATAATGGAAACAATTAATATAAGCAAATCATGGGACATATTCAGAAAAATGCGCTAAAATTCAAACCAACCAATCCAAGGTTGTGACGCATCATCTTCTTCCCCGAACCGTCGTTTTAGGTAACAGAACTTTTACCTACGGTTGCTTTGTTGTAGCTACAAACCTATGTCATTCAAAAATTATATACAAGCAATATAAATGAAATTCAAAGTTACCAATCAACTCGTCTCATCCTCACGAGTATCATGGTACTAGAATCCAAGCCCAATTTAGCCTATACTGCAAAGCCCTAAAACAAGCCAAGAAACCCTAACAATGGCGTATCATAATTCATGTGCTAAAAACGCAATTAAACAATACCAAAAGCTTGCAAACTCAATGATAAACAAGAATATATAAATCAAACGTGCTAATGATAAGTAAATCAATGAAATCGAAATCAAATTTGGAGGAAAACCGTGTGACTGCTACACGCGGATTCTGGACCTGAGGTGGCTTGCAATTGATTGGGATATGTTCCTGGGATGTCCAACATTCTGTTGGCAATGTTAATATGGCTTGGATTGGCCTCTAGGATGGAAATTGAATCATAACTTTTCTTTGAAAATTTGAAGTTTTGTTCTTGGCTATGCATGACTGTTAACCCTCGTTCTTGCCTTGGACACGTTCAATATATATCATAGAATGCATTAGGGTTGTAAAAACTGATCACATCTTTGGAAATTTTCAAGAGTTGATTTGATTTTCATGGCATATGTAAACTTGCTATATTGAGCCAAATTATGCCTTTCTTGTCCCAATCAGCCTTGATTCGAATTGATCATGATATCCTTGTATTATTTGATTGAGATCCTGTCCAAAAATGAGATCACAACATATCTTTTCCATTATTCATCAATTATTTGATTTAATTGAAATTTTAATTAACAAAAAATCAAAATAAATTGAAAAGTGAATAAAATAACATGAGATTGGATATTTGGGTCGTGGATCTTATTATAAGTGAGGTGCAAGCATAAAAAGTTAGGCCCATTTGGCAAAAAATGCAAATTTGAGCATATTTGACTTTTGGCAATTTTGCAAAAATGGTCAACTTGGCCAATGCATAACTCTCTCAATATTGATCCTAGAGAGGTGTTCTTGAACTTTTTATAAAGCTTAGTATGTCCTCTAAGCAACCCTTTTGGTCTCATCTCAATTTAGTCTTCCATGTTCATGTATGAAGCTTTTACCCAAAAGGTGTTTTTGTTGACTTTTCAAAATGACCTATAATGTCAAAATTCATATCTTTTTGTGAGTGCATATTCTGAACTTGGGAGATGAATATGAATTGTATGGAATTGCATCCTATTAAAAATGAGATTTGGATGGGTCATTTCTTATGAAGTATGAGAAAGTTATGCTTGGTCAAAGTTGGGTTGACTTTTCCTACAAAACCCTAACTTAGTAACTTTTGGGTTTTGATGAAATGTGAGCAATACTTGATGAATCATGATCAACCCTTGATAAAATGATGAATGATACTTAAAAATGAGGATGTTGACCAAAAATATTAAAGTTTGACTGTATGTGGGCCACCGTTGACTTTTGACCTAGCACAATCGGTTTTCAGGCCTTTGAGCAATTGACTGAGCAAACTTCTTTTGCAAGGCTTGAAACTTGACATGGATGATCTTGAGAAAATATTAGGAAAATGGTGAGCATTTGAGTCCTTTGTGGTTCATATATCCTGGTGAAAAATGAAACCCTAATTTGAGGTAGACTGCCTTAGGAGAGAGTTTGTCTGGTCAACTCTTGACTTTCCTTGAACAATTTGGGGACCTCACTTGCCATGTGTTGAGAAATATGGGAGGGAAAATTTTGGGGTACAATAGTAGGCTGTCAGACTTTTGAGTCCACCTTCTATGTGATGGACATCATGCCAGGGGCAGTTACTTCCACACTCCACCAAATGCTGAAGTATCCGGTGAAAGGAAAGATTGTCACAGTGCAGGGTGAAGAAGAATATATGGTGAGTCACCTCAATTCCTTCCGCTACATAGAGATAGACGAAGAATTTATAGAGACTCCTTGTCAAAACTTTGAAGAGGTTCTCCAAATTTTGTCGTCAACTGAAACCACTATCAGCACCAAACTTCCTCTGAAGATGACTTCTCTCAAGGACGCTAGAGCAGTGGTTGAAGAATGTAGGAGTACCAATTGGGGACAGCTTCCTGAGTTTATTCATAAGACTGACAAGTTAGGCTTAAGCTTTACTTTAGGGGCTCAGAGGGTTGTTCGACGCGCTCAAGTTGGAGGACCTCCCCTATGCATCAGCAATCGAGGGGTCAATGCTATTGAAGACAGTGAGGAAGACTTTGATTTTGACAGCTGGATTTACCTGACTACCAACGGTGGACCGAGTAATTGGACGACCAGAGATTTCATACCAGTTTCTTTTATTCCGCAGTAATTGTCTTACTTGTTTTCTGAGTTTGTAATGAGCAATTTAAACTTTATGGCCTTGTGTCTTACCCGAGGCACAATGGTTCTATTTGTGAGGGTTATTATATGTCATCTCATATATCATTAATGAAGCATTGGACGTTCTTTGCATAACAAATTTTGAACTCTCTGTTTTTCTTTTTTGCCTTTGCTTTATCAATACAACTATGCTCTTACACACACTCACGTATCAAACTGCAGATCCATATCCACTATGGATCCCATTGATAACAATCCTGCTATTGCCAGCTGTGACTTCGAAAATACGATCAACCAAGCCGAGGACGAAGGTGGGGACGGTTATGAGGTACCTGGAGAACTTTCTAGACTGCTACAATAGGAAGAGAGGGCTATACAGCCTCATGAAGAGCCAGTTGAGACAATAAACTTGGGCACATAGACGAACAGAAAAGAAGTCAAGATCAGCGTGAATTTAGAGACTAAGATCAAACAGCGACTGATACATATGTTATACGACTATGTTGAAATCTTCGCCTGGTCATATGAAGACATGCCTGGTTTAGATACTAACATCGTGGTACACCGTCTGCCAACTAAAGAAGATTGTCCTCCGGTTAAACAGAAGGTCCGCCGTATGCACCCTGAAATGTCAGAGAAGATCAAGGCAGAGGTCATGAAGCAGTTCGACACAGGGTTCTTAGCTGTCACCTCCTATCCGCAGTGGGTTGCTAACGTTGTTCCGGTACCTAAAAAGGACGACAAGGTACGGATGTGTGTGTATTACAGAGATTTGAACAGGGCAATCCCGAAGGATGACTTCCCGCTTCCCCACATTGATGTTCTGGTTGACAACACCGCACAGCATAAAATCTTCTCCTTCATGGATGGTTTCTCTGGCTACAACCAGATCAAGATGGCTCCTGAAGACATGGAAAAGACAATCTTCGTCACACAGTGGGGCACCTTCTGTTACAAGTTGATGCCTTTCGGGTTGAAGAATGCTGGGGCAACCTATCAGCGGGCCATGGTCGCTTTGTTCCACGATATGATTCACCATGAGATCAAAGTTTATGTTTATAACATGATAGCCAGGTCTCAGACTAAGGAAGAACACCTCGGTCATCTCCAAAAGTTGTTCGACAGGTTGAAGATATATAAGCTGAGGTTGAATCCGAACAAGTGCACCTTCGGGGTAAGGTCTGGTAAGCTTATGGGTTTCATTATCAGCGATAAAGGCATCCAAGTAGGTCCTGCAAAGGTAAAGGCTATACAAGAAATGCCAGCTCCCCGAACGGAGAAGGAAGTTAGAGGTTTCTTAGGACGTATGAATTATATCGCCAGGTTCATTTCACATCTGACTGCTACTTGTGAGCCAATCTTCAAGATTCTGAAGAAAGATCAAGTGGTAAAGTGGAATTATGAATGCCAGACCACTTTCGAAAGAATCAAGGAATACCTGCAAGAACCACCAATTCTGATGCCCCTATTTGAAGGGAGACCTTTGATATTGTACCTGACAGTGCTAGACAATTCAATGGTGTGTGTGCTGGGGCAGCATGGCGAGTCTGGTCGAAAAGAGCACGCAATATACTACCTTAGAAAAAATGTTACCAACTGTGAGACACGATACTCACTGCTCAAGAAAACTTGTTGTGCTTTGGCATGGGCTGCTCGCCGACTAAGACAGTATATGCTGACTCACACTACCTTGTTGATATTAAAGATGGATCCAATCAAATACATCTTCGAGAAGCCCGCTCTCTCCGGAAGAATAGCGAGATGACAGATGATCTTAATTGAATATGATATACAATATACAACCTAGAAATCAATCAAGGGAAGTGTATTGGCTGATCATTTGGCTCATCAGGCCGTGGATGACTACCAGTCCGTGAATTTTGAGTTCCCGGATGAGAATATTATGTTGCTGACTGACTACGAAGAACCTGGTCCGGATGAAGGACCTGAGGAAGGATCCCGATGGTCTATGTATTTTTATGGAGCCTCAAACGCACTGGGTAACGGCATTGGCGCTGTAATCATATCTCCCGAGGGCTGTCATACTTCATTCATTGCCCGATTATGTTTCAACTGCACCAACGATATGGCATAGTATGAAGCATGTATTATGGGTCTTCGAGCTACTATCGACCTAAGGATCAAGTTCTTGAGTGTATTTGGGGATTCCTCTTTGGTGATAAGTCAGATCAAAGGAGAATGGGATACAAAACATCTGAATCTCATCTCGTACAAAGAGTACGTATTGACATTGCTCTCACACTTTGAGGAGGCTACTTTTGAACATTTCCCACGAGAGGAGAACCAGTTAGCAGAATCGCTAGCTACCATATCGTCTATGTTAAAAGTTAGGTGGGACAATGAAGCTCCCCAAATCACCATTGAAAGGTTGGATGAACCAGCACACTGCTGTGAAATTGGTACCGAAGAAGTGGTAGACAAACCCTAGTTTCACGAAGTCAAAAGGTATCTCGAGGCTCAAGAGTATCCCGAAGGGACATTTGTCAATGATAAGAAATTCCTGAGAAGGTTCGCCGCGAAATTCCTCCTCAGTAATGGAATCCTCTATAAGCGCAACCATGACTCCACACTACTACGGTGGGTAGACAAGAGTGAAGTAGGGAGGATAATGACAAATCTACATGAAGGTACCTTCGGAACCCATTCCAGTGGACACACCATGGCTAAGAAGATCCTACGGGCAAGATATTACAGGTCCACTATGGAAGCCAATTGTTATCAGCACTCTCGAACTTGTCATAAGTGCCAAATCTATGCTGATAAGGTGCATGTGCCTCTGGTCCCCTTAAACGTCTTGACACCTCTGTGGCCCTTTGCAATGTGGGGCATCGACATGATCGAAGAAATCAGGCCCACCACTTCTAATGGGCGTCGCTTCATCCTAGTAGCCATTGACTACTTCACGAAGTGGGTTGAGGCAGCCTTTTTTGCCACAGTAACCAAGAACGTTGTGGCGCGGTTTATCCGACATAATCTGATCTGTCGATATGGTGTGCCAGAGAGAATTATTACTGACAATGGTACGAATCTCAACAACACAATGATCACCGAGCTCTGTAAACAGTTCAAGATACAACATCACAACTCTTCTCCCTACCGGCCGAAGATGAATGGCGATGTTGAAGCAGCTAACAAGAACATCAAGAAGATTGTACAGAAGATGACAGTGACATACAAAGACTGGCATGAGATGCTACCATTCGCTCTTCATGGGTACCGTACCTCAGCACAGACATCGACAGGGGAAACACCCTACTCTCTGGTATATGGCATGGAGGCAGTCCTACCCATCAAAGTCTAGATACCTTCTCTCAGGATTATAAAGGATGCGTGTTTGAACGAAGAAGACTGGATCCAAACCCGACTTGATCAGTTAAATCTAATCGATGAACAGAGACTTACTGCTATCTGTCATGGTCATACGTATCAAAAGCGAATGATCAAGGCTTTTAACAAGAAAGTCAGGCGTCAAGAGTATCAAGTCGGGGATTTAGTAATCAAGCGCATCATACTGCCACAAGGTGATCCCAGGGGCAAGTGGACTCCCACCTACGAAGGGTCGTTGTGATTAAAAACATTTTCTCGGGTGGAGCCATGATTTTAACCACCATGGACGATGACGACCTCCCTCACCCTGTCAATGCAGACATAGTGTAAAGATACTACGCATGATAAAAGACCCTCTAGGTTGACTGGCCTGGGCAAAAATAAGGGCTTCCCGGTGAACCAAAAGGGTTCGGGCAAAAATAAGGGATGAAAAAAAAAATTGTACACCCGGCAAGTCGAAAACCTGAAAAGGCGACTTGGGCAAAAAAGGGTATCCCGGTGGATTGAAAACCCGAATGGGCGGTCCAGGCAAAAGTTATGGATGAAAAGCGTATCACTATGTCCCATTGGATCATCTTGTGACCAAACCTCAGTATCAACTGTCAAACTCAAACGACATCAATCAATCTAATCAGCTTCGGACAAGCAGCAAAGTGAGGAGACGCTCGAAGACATAGTGGCAATAGCAGATTTGAAACCCAATGGGATTGTTGCACATAGCTGTTTTCTTTTCTTGTGCACAATAATGTATATCTTTCATTTTTACAGCGACGTTCTCTTACTAGAGCGTCAGCTTCCTTGTACAAAAAACACTTGTTATAGGTCAACTTCAAAAATTAATACAAGCCATTTTTATAAAACTATTGGTTTTTTCTTTTTTGTTTTGTTTTTGCAAGAACGTCCAATGATTTATTCTTGACATATGCATTTGAATATGATTGATGTTCACAAATATTTGCATAAAGAAACAAAAGACAATTACTCGTAACTTAAGAAACAGGGACAAAAAATAAGAAATGTCAAAACCCGACAGTTACTCCATCCAGCAGGTACCAGGGCAGAGACAGCTTTGGAACACAGTCACCAATACATGTGACCTTATAATATCTGTATTCCCCACGGAATAAAGGTAATTGAAGCATTGATGTCAATTCTCTCAAAAATAGGAAGTAATCCCCTTAGCCAGGGTCGTCCAGAAACCTGACACCTATGTCCCCCAGTCGAATTTCATAATCGCGAGCGGATCATCATAAATTATTATCTCCCCAAGCAGAGTTTGTTTCTCTAGCTCAATCCCCAACATGGCTTAACAAAGTCATTCCCCCGTAGAGCTATTCTCGAACAAAGTCTCTCCTTGGTAGAATATTCACAAACAACAAAGAGAAAATATCCAGCATAGTTATTTTCGTTCACCATCCCCAACGGAAGTAGAAGAACCACAGTTCTCCACAACAGTCAGGAATGCTACACTCTCCAACAGCGATCAGGGATTTATTTTCCCAGACTCAGATATGTCACAACTAACATCCCATTCTCATATATCATGACATGCCATACATATCACATACAACATAATCTCATTTATTTTGAAAACATCACCTCACCATGCATTTCATGCATCGCGTATAATTGACCCTGTTATCTTTTCAAGAAAGACAGTTATCACTAACAATTCCAGCAGTTATACGTGTCATATCTGCAGACGGCTAGCGAAAAATCAGTTCCCGAAGCTAAACAGGTCAACTAATCTACATGATCAAGCGAGGTTCCTTCCCACAAGCCCTATTATCCAGGCTTTCAATTCGAAGTAACCCTACTATCCAGGTTCCTTCCCACAAGCCCTACTATCCAGGCTTTTCATTTCTAAGTAACCCTACTATCCAGGTTCCTTCCCACAAGCCCTACTATCCAGGCTTTCATTCCGAAGTAACCCTACTATCCAGGTTCCTTCCACAAGCCCTACTATCCAGGCTTTTCATCTCGAAGTAACCCTACTACCCAGGTTCCTTCCCACAAGCCCTACTATCCAGGCTTTCATTTCAAAGTAACCCTACTATCCAGGTTCCTTCCCACAAGCCCTACTATCCAGGCTTTCATTTCGAAGTAACCCTACTACCCATGTTCCTTCCCACAAGCCCTACTATCCATGCTTTCATTTCGAAGTAACCCTACTACCCAGGTTCCTTCCCACAAGCCCTACTATCCAGGCTTTCATTTCAAAGTAACCCTACTATCCAGGTTCCTTCTCCCTTATCTCCAGATAACAACTTACAACACTGTAAGGCTCAGACCCGATCAAACACGATCGGTTTCACATTTCACCCCCCTCAGTCAGGAGATAATTCCCCAGTAGAGTAATGAACAACCGAAGCTCCTAGACTTTACTTCCTAGTGCATAAATCAACATTCCCCAGCAAAGTCCCCCTCGACAGCAGGTACATGAATTCTCACCAAGGAATCTCTTATGCAACCAATCTTTTCTGGATGGCATCTTTAAGCCCATCTCCGATGATTTCCCATCTCCTTCCAAATGGCATCGGTAAGCCCATTCCCGACATCACCGATCAGTATTACTTCACGCGAGTGCAAATTTCTGGGCACTCTAGTGTTCAATCATCTTCCACCTTCAGATCACGAAAGGCAGACCAGCCAATCTACATCCTCAGGCTTAAGAAGATTGAACATGGGCAACTGTTGTACCCCAAAATTTGCCCTCTCATTTCTCAAAGGATCATCCTGGACTCTCAGATTTGCTTCTATCAAGTTCCAAGTCTTGAATTACCACTATTCAAGAAAATCATCCACAATCCTGGACTCTCAGATTTGCTTCTATCAAGTTCCAAGTCTTGAATTACCACTATTCAAGAAAATCATCCACAAGGGGCAAAATGGTCAAAAGCACACTGAAAAGTCAAACTTTTACTTTTTGATCAAAAATCAAGTTTCAACAATTTTATTTCATTAAGAAGTGAAATTGGTTCATCAAAAAATCAGGAGTCAGAAATTACTTTGAAAAAAAAATCAAATTTCTAAATATTTAGAAAATTTTCTGTGTTAAGAATATATGATGCTTCAGAACTTCTGAATCAGCCTCCACGCAAGTGCAGTTAGAAGTTGCAAACATGGTCCAGAACATAGTTCTTCAATTAGAACACGACTCTTCAGTGCATGTAGATTACGTTTCTGATCTTCTGCAATCAGAACATCAACAAATCCCAAGACCTCGTTTAAGCAACCTGCTGCCCTGCTACATCAGTCCTGCAATTAGCTGCTGACCCAGTCCACGCCTACACTTTCTCAAACCCCATATTTGCATCAAATTAGCATACGAAAACTGTGATTAACAAGCAATGAAACAATATACCAAAAAGGTTTGAATCCCATTTGTCCCCCCCCCCCCCAAAACCATAGTAAACCCATCTATAAATAATATGCTCCATCACACGTTCAGGGGACTGACTTTTGGAGAGAGAGAATTGTCAAAAGAGAGAAAAGAAATCTGTGAAACCTTCATAAAAAATCCAGAATTCCCAAACAGAAAACCAAAACCTTTGTTCTTCCCTTGAAGTAAAAGAACTTGGCATTTTCTCTTATGCTACTTTTGTTGACTCCAAAACATCTGAAGGCATCAGTTCAAGCTCCAAGCACACGCTCTAGATTCAAGGTATGTCTTTCTGACTTCATATCTTTCATTCAGAACATCATTAAACATGTAAATATTATAGTATTGATGTTGTTCATATCATTGCATAAGTAGAAAAGTTGTGGATCAGAACTTGTTGATTAAGGCTAGGCTCAAGATTAGGATTAGAACTTCTATAAATTGTTGTGCTTTTATCCTTCTGATTTGTTGTTTGTTGAAAACTGAATAAGTTATCGTTGTGCTGATTAATATGAGAAAAGAGCTGAAATGTAACACAAAACTTCTGTTTTTCACTCACCATTTTAACACCCAAAACTTCTATGATTTTATCACTGTTTAAGCATGCAGAACATTTGAGTTCTCTTCACTATTTTAACACACAGAACTTCTATGATTTTTCTCACTGTTAACACACACTGAACTTCTGATTCTTACATGCTGATAACGCACTGAACTGCTGATGTTCACTCACTGGCTTCACACAATACATAACTTCTGATGTTTCCACTTACTGTTTTAACACGCACAAAATTTCTAAGACTTTCTCACTGTTCCAACACTCAGAAGTTCAGCACATAGCAACCCAGAATTTCTATATCTGTTCTCTAACATTTTGCAGGACCTCAGAGTGTATCAACTCAGAACTTCTGATATCCTCTGATGTTTCATGTTGAATCACAGCGCGCCCGACATCAGAACTTTTGATCCCTTTTGTTTTGCTTTCAGCAACATGTTAACTTTATCTCTCATTATTCCTCTTCTTATCATTTTCAATATTAATACCCTTTTATTAACATAAAAAGGACATACAAATATTTTCTTTTTTTTATTAATTCATTAAGACAAAAAACCATTTTTCTAAACAAGTCCTTTTTATTTCTCGTACATTCTCATCCATTCAATATGGTTGTAATAGTAACTTAGGATTTAATTTGCAATCCCCATTTGTAAATCTGTACACCCATCCCCTAATGATTGTAATAGCGTAGGATATTTACTTTCCGTACTTTTTATTGCTTTTATATATTGCTAATAATTAGGGTGTGTATGACAAGATATGAAATCGACAAATAGATCACCTTAATCAAGACTAAAATGCATGCAATCAAACACACTTGCACACTGGCACATTTAGGGTAATCCCACTTTGTGGCCTATCGGAAAAAATAGTCATGTCCCTCGAACACGAGCGTTTTAGCAAAGACCCTCGATAAAAGATCGTAGTCCCTCGATGACCCTCAATGTTGCCTTCGGTAAACGATCTAGTCCCTAAAAAACGCCATTGCTAAAACGTCCCATAGGTTGCCTTCTATGACTATACAAACGTCTCACACTCGTCCCTTCACATCCAACGATGGGGCTTCTTACCAAAGCAATGGCAAGATACCAACATCTAAAGGAGGAGGAAAAGAACATCTAAGACCTTTGAGTAGGTAGATTCGCTCTTAGTTGCTCGCTTGCTCACAACAAAAACATTTTATACACCAACACTCTCATTTCGAAACATTTTCGAAAGACAACACTTTGTACGCGTTCTTATAGAGACGAGAACCGTTACAAAGACACCTTTTCAAAATCACTTTCAAAAACACATTCCACGAACACATCTTTGAACTATTTTCTAAAACAAACACTTTGTATGCATTCTTATAGACACGAGAACCATTACAAAGACGTTTTTTTTCAAAAAAAAACTTTCAAAACCCACACCACAAGCACATTTTCAAACAAAAGCAAGTGATCTAGCAAGTAACTAAGATCCCATGGAAAACCATGGATGAAATGGGTGATAATACCTTCCCTTTTCATAATCTACCTCTGGAACTCAAGAAAACATCTCTAAAGGTCTTTCCTGTGCTTTTTCACCTTTCCTTTTGGATAAAAGAAAAGTCGGTGGCGAATCTTGCTAAACTGCAACATTTGCAAATACAAACACAAAACAAAAGTCAGTTCTCCCACCGTATCACAATAACATTCTCCAAAGAGCGGGAACACCAATGAATATCTGAATGTCTGAGCGCCATCAACTTATGTGACCACCTTGAACCTTGCTCATTCTTCAATACAGATTGGGGAAGATGCGAAATAAACCATCTTGCCAAGAGAGGAGTACAACACATGAGGATACCTATTTTCCTCATAGTGCGAGTGTGAAAGGAATGTAGGATGTCCCCTAGCAAAGTGGCACTGGGTTACGAGACATGAAGATTTTGACGACATTCACATCTATGAGTTGGTCAGGATTTAGAAACAAAACCATCCCATAGATGAAGAGAGTCACAATTTCCTCAAAGGCTTTCAAATCCAAAGAGTTCAAATAGTTTTGGGCTTTCTCAAACAAGAACTTTGCTAGGAAACCCTTGACACCACTCCTTGTTTCCCAATTAGTTGTGACATCAGATGATTGCAAGTGTAGGGCTTGAGCAATCTCTTCTGGCTTTGGATCTGTTTCCGTACCATTGAAAGGTAGTTGATTGAGAATGAGAATCCTCAAGAGTCGGGAGAATTCTTCCAAAGTTGGCACAAGTTGATAATCGGGAAATGTGAAGCAATGGTGTAGGGGATCAAAGAACTGAAAGAGCACCTTCATCATGTCTTCATCAGTTTTGGAAGTGACCAAGTTTAGTAGGCGACCATGTCTTTCGGTAAATGGAGAATTTTCAGGAATCCTTGATGCTAACTCTTTGAGTTGAGGAGGGAACCTTACAATATTGACTTTAATGGTTTTCATGCGAATAGAATCCATGTCCTACAAAACAGAACAAAGACAAATCCCCAAACATCCTTGAAATGGTTAGTGAGTATGAGTATGATGTTATGATGTTTATGATGTCATGTACAAGTATATATATACAAACAAAGCAAACAAGTCCTTAGGTTTAGGCTTGCATGGAGTCTCATAGGTAAGTACCCTCTTGAAGTTTAGTTGGCTCAAACCTGTCCTAGTAATAGTAACCGGGTTCTAAGGAGCTCAATATCACTGATTTTTTTTCTCGGGCATTGTTTCAGCGCAAGCCTCTTTAATGGCGACCAAAATATCCCAAAAAACCAAACCTCAATGAGTGTAGTATCGAGTATCTACCAACTTCGGACTGCACCAAAGTTGGTCATCTCACTACGTCCTAAATGCTAAGTTGGTCAAGTAAAGTTCTAAAAGTTCATTAGTGCTTCATGACATCACTCAGCGGCCCCGTATTCTCCTTGACTACTCAAGGGCCATCGTACCCACAAATATGTTGCACTAACGTAGCTATTGCTTAGACCGTATCGGTATACCCCTCACAGTTTCCACAATGTATTGCTACTTAACTATAAGGTATCCCAAATTCGGGTAGAGGATTCAAACCCAAACAAAGAACCAAAATGTAAAGCACATAAGTCAAACAAAGAAAGAAAGTAAATATGATCTAACCCTAAGGTAACCCCACTTTTAAAATTTTCCCCATCAGAGTCGCCAGTTCTGTGATACGGTGGGAGAACTGACTTGGGTGTTTTGCGTTTTATCGCAAATGTTGCGATTAGCAAGAGTCGCCATCGACTTTTCTTTTATCCAAAAGGAAAGGCTGAAAAGAACAAGAAAGACCTTTGAGATATTTTCTTGAGTTCGGGGGGTAGATTATGAAAAAGGAAGGTATTAGCACCTTTTTCATCCATGGTTTTCCATGGGCTCTTAGTTACTTGCTAGATCACTTGCTTTTGTTTGAAAATGTTCTTTGTGTGGTTTTTGAAAGTATTTTGAAAAGGCGCCATCGTTTAGGCAAACTTTGTGATGATTCTCGTTCGTAAGAATGTATACAAAGTGTTGATCTTTTGAAAATGTTTTCAAGTTTGAAAGGTGTTTTGAAAGTGTTGGTGTTTGTTTTGAAAATAGCAAGGATGTTTTTGGTTTGAAATTGAGCAAGCAACTAGGAACAATCTACCTACTTAAAAGTCTTTCATGTCCATCTCCTCTTTCCTTTGACATTGTTATCTTACCATTGATTTGGTAAGTAACCCTATCTTTGGATGTAAAAGGGACGGGAGTGGGTCATCGTATCACCATGATTAGCAATGTCGTAAGATATCTTGGCATTTTCTTTAAGGGACTAATATCATTTTGAAAGGCAACATTGATAGCATCATCGAGGGACTATGATCTTGTATTTTTTATTGCTTTTGGCTAAGATATCCCACATACATAACATGGCCATTTTTGTAAGGCAATAAAGTGGAGTTAACCCTAGGGGTGCAAGTGTGCAAGTGTGTTTGATTTACATGCATTGCTTATCTTGAATTAGGGTTCTCTAAACATTAATTTTATCTCTCCATACAAACCCTAATTTACTAGCATTGATATGAAAGCGATAAATTGCAGAAAGTAAAGTTACTACGCTATTACATCATTATGGGGATGGGGTATACAAATTTACAAATGGGGATTGCAAGAAAATTAAACCCTAATTACTATTACAAGGCTTTGACAATTACATAATTTATAATGCAAAAATAATAAAATATGCAAGAAGATGTAAAGTGAGAGGAATTGCTTTTTAGGTTTTTTTTTCATAGATAAAGGTTTTGTAATTAATTTCATTAAAGAAAAACCTAAGTCTAAGTTAATTGTTTAGAAAAGTGTTTTTGAGGTTTCATTTGAAAAAAAAGGTTTTTATAAAGTTAGGTCATTTCCAAGCAATAAAATATATCCAAAATAACCTAAAAAATCTCCAAAATCAATAAATTTGGTGCCCGAGCTGACACGGGCCGTGTCAGTGGACACGGGCACCCGTGTCAGGACCTGTCCATGACTTTTCTGCATTCTTTTTTATTCCAACCAATCTGACACGGCCGTGTCATGTGACACGGGCGCCCGTGTCAGCCCATATCCATCTTTTTTTGCTCGTGTATGCACCAGTAACATTGACACGGGCCGTGTCGTGTGACACGGGCCGTGTCGTGTGACACGGGCACTCGTGTCAACCTCTGGTCTGGCTTTTTATTAGTTTTTTCTCTTTGATCTGTCTTGTTATATCTTTTGAGCATAAAAGCAAATGATGTATGAATAATGATATCACAGTTTGAGAAAGTTTACCTCTAGAAGCGGAAGCTTTAGAACACGTACAGATGTTTTCGGGTGCAAAGTAGTGATTTATCGAGCTCCTTTGAACCTTCTTGAAGTAGCTCCGACCTTCTTATTGTGCTGAAAATGGTTGAACTGCTCCAACCGAATCAAGTTGCAATGTATATTTTTGAGTTTAGAAGATGGTGGTAATGATGTTACAAAAGTTATTCTTATGTTTTAACAACTTCTATACGGTGTATATGAAGTGTTTGGATGGTTTGTTTGGAGAAAACTTGCAAGGTATGAGATTCAAAGATTTGGACTTCAAAGCTTAAAAATGGAGGTTTTGTGTACAAATTTGGTTTTTGACAGCAAAAATGATTTTGAGTTTTAGTTTCCCCTCCTATTTTTCTGGCCCCTTTCTATTGTGATTGGCCTCTCTATTTATAGAGAAGGTTTGAGACTTGAACAAACTCAGATTTTGGATCACATGTTATGGCTAGGTTAGGTTGCACATGAAGCAAGCTTAAAGATCATAGTTCCAATGCTTTGTACTTTATTGCATAGAGTTGTTAGACACTTTAAGCATGCCTTTCTGATTTTGTATGTTGAGTGTCTGTAGAAGGGATAAGTTAGAGGCTCAAGGAGAGCTGACTTTGTGATTAAAGCTATTTGCAAGAATGACAATGTCAACTTTGTGCCAAAAATGGAAAGATCACTTAGACAATGCTTAAATCAAATGAACCATAGCTTAAAAGTTTGTGTAAACATTAAATTATGGTAATATTTGTAAGTCACAAGGCCTGCAAAGTAATATTATGCAGCACATCATGCCAATTGGATTATGTGTTCTTCAACAAAAATGTCTTGTAATTCAAGAATGAATGCCCAACTTCAGACCCTTGAATCTCCTAGCTCAAATATGATAAACTCAAGCTCTTGAATGTTTTGGAAAGCTTGAAACACCCTCTATAACTTTCATGTTGGCCATTTGACAAAATCATCTTGTAACTATGTGAAAAATGCCAAGAAGTTGGGATAAAATCCTGACCAAAACTGCTGAAAATTTCTCTAAGTGTTTATTCAAAAATGCCATGACTTCATGAATTTATAACTTAAAATCCAAGAATTTATAGGAGAAGTTGTATACATAAATGTTGTAGATCTCATAGAGATCTACAACTTTCATGTTGAAAGTTTCTTTTGAATCATCTTGCATCATGGTGAAAAATTGGCTCAAAGTTGTAAAAAAACATGAAGTTTTCAACACTTGGAAATATTTCTAAGTTTGAAAACTTTGACTTTTCAAAATGAAATCTTGGCTTTTTGATTTCTTGATAAACAAGTTTCATATTTTGACATGTTTTGATGAATTATGATTTTTGACACTTGATTTTGACCAAAAAGTCAAAGTTTGACTTTTCAATGTACAATTGACTTTTGATCAGTTGACTGAAAATCCACTATCAATCCAATTGATCTTGAGCAATATTTTGAGTCATGCCATTAAGTCAAAATGGTGCAATTGAACTTTTTAGATCATGCTTCAAACCAATTGACCAATTGCTAAGTCAAAAATCAGAAATTGCCCTTTCTCAATCAAAACCCTAATTTTGACCATTTTGCCCTTTTGATGATTTGATCAAATTTCTTGAGAAATTATGGTCCAAACTTGATCAAATGATACATATGAGTTTATAATATTGATGTGGATACAAAATTATGAATTTTGATTGTAAATTGGCCATAATTGACTTTTTTCCCCAATACAACTGATTTTTAGGTCAACTGCTCAATTAACTGAGCAAAAATGTGATCCAAGGCTTGCAACTTGACATGAGTAATTTTGGGGGTCCATAATGATCCATGAAAGTCATATGAAGCATTGAGAGTCCAATTATCCTTGTGCAATCTCAAACCCTAATTTGGGTCATCAGTGCTTAAGGAGGTGTCTTGAGCTGATCAACCCTAGTGCAGTCTTGAACCAAGAGAGATCTTTGTGAGAAAAATATTTGATAAATGAGAGGGCAAATTTTGGGGTACAACACATGTAACCACATGTTTTCTTCCAGAGTGTATATTCAGAGCCTGATGACGTCACACGCCTTGTACCAGAGTCAGAACATTATAGCAACAACTACATACTAGATAAAACTATTAGTGTATACAATTGTTCTCTAAGATAACATGTGAAATTATCATTAAAATCTCTAAGGCCAGATGTAGGAAACACTTCTTCAAGTCAAATCACCTGTTCAGCTCCCTGCGCGCTGAACACAAGAGGCGACGTTTGGGTTCCTCGTACGTACTTGTACTCGTGGAGTCGCGAAACCTCCCCTTCTCCAGCAACATGCATCAACTGTGCACTTTTCTCCTCGACGCGTAGGCTGAGTCTAAGTCATCACTCCTATGACCAAAAGCAACGACTAAGGGGGCTCCTGTTCCGAACTGGCCCAATGGTTAGGCATTACCCAATCCACTTCTGCGTCCAGGACAGTCCAATAACTTTAGCCCAATCAGTAGGGAGGGCAGAAGGCATCTTCACCTTCTGTAACTTCAGGCGGGCACACTTGATCGCATGACCCCGGGTCCAATAAGACCGCTGCTGCCCTTGGCTGTACCTCTGCCCGCGTCAACGAGCTAGTTTTCATTCTGTCTGTCATGCAAGGGCAACCATCTAGGAACAACTGAATCACGCTTGTCCATAACCGGATTCCTGCTCGGGGCAACGACTAGTTATAGGCATCTCTGTTCGTTATAACGTCTAATTCCTAGCAGTTACCTATTTTTTGGGATCTGATATCCAGACCCAAAAATAGGGACCAATGGCCAAGCGATAGAGGCATATAAATCCTCACACTTGTGAGAGCCATTTATCCAATATTCTACTAAAAAAACCTTCTATTCTCTCTTGCATCTCTTTGCACTCTTACTTAAGTATCAGAGTGCCTTGCAGGTACACCCTCCTCCTTGATTCCAGCAATGCAGACACAAATATCGGTCCATTACAAGTTCTGATCACCGGTAAGATCAATAATTAATACAAATCATTACAAATAAAGAAGACAAATATACATTATTCATAATATATTACGAGACAATCATCCATTATTCATAACACATTCAATTTTGTTTTTAAACCGTTTTGATCCCATCTTTAATTTTGGTTAAAAAATACTAAGATATAAAATTATTATATTTTTATTATTATTTTTCTTAATATATATAAAAATCTTAAAAAAATTATTTTGAATTAGAGGAAGTAATTAGTCAATCACAACCACCATGAAATAAAAATCAAATAATATATAACATATAACAATTACAATTGATTGACAATATAAAATACTTAAAATATACAAATTAATTTCTCACTTAAACATATCTAATTTTTTATGAGAATTCAATCAAATTATATTTAGATATTAATTTTCTATTTATATTTGTACATATTTTTGATTTGATTTTCTTTTTTTGGAATATACATATGTTTGATTCTTTGCTATCGTCATTGATATAATAAGCATCCACTTGTAGAAAACAAAACCCTAAATTGCGACATTGCAAGGATTCCCTTTTTCTCTTCAATCGACGACTTTGCCTTCTTCCTTCAACACTCTCTCTACTGTAAGCATATTCTCAGATCTCATCTTTTTCATTCCATTATTTTTTTACTTGATTCATTATCGTAATGTGTTGTTAGTTTTCAAACGCTAATACCCTAAACGTCGAATTTGGAATGTGAAAAAACTAATCTTTTTATGATTTTTATGAAGATTATTTGGTTTTATAAATTGGGTTTATATAAGTTTTTAATCTGTTAAAGTTTTTTTGACTTTTGGGTGTTGTTAATTTTGAATCGTTGCAGTGTTTTGAGGTTTGCATTTGATTTAGAAGGTGATAGTAAGGGTTCTCTGTGATGGGTGGTCAAAGAGAAAGAAGTAATTATGGTAAGCGTCCTCGGTCTCAATCTGATTATGACGGCGGAGGAAATAAAAGGAGGAATGGAGGTGATGATAGGGATCAGTTTGTGATTGATAAAGAAGATACTGTTTTTCGTTATTTGTGCGTTGGGAGGAAGATTGGTAGTATAATTGGTAGAGGAGGTGAGATTGTTAAGCAATTGAGGGTAGAAACTAAGGCTAAGATTAGGATTGGCGAGACTGTGCCGGGGTGCGATGAGCGTGTTGTTACAGTTTATAGTTCGAGTGGCGAGACTAATGCTCTTGATGACGGTGGTAAGAATGTGTCACCAGCTGAAGATGCTTTGTTTAAGATTCATGGTAGAGTGGTTGCTGAGGATTTACACAGTGATCAGGAGGAAGAAGGCAGGCCTCAAGTGACTGCTAGGCTGTTAGTTCCGGCTGATCAGATAGGATGTGTTCTTGGAAAAGGCGGGCAGATTGTTCAGGGCATACGCAGTGAAACTGGGGCTCAGATTCGGATACTTAAGGATGAGCATATGCCTCTATGTGCCTTGCCCTCTGATGAGCTTGTTCAGGTTAATGTTCTCAGAATTACATTATGCTTGTGATTCTTTTCAGTTATTAATTTTCTTTCCATGAATATAAGTTCTATTTCAAATTACTATAGATACATTTTTTTATTTTTTTTTCAAACATATCCATAGTAAATAAGTGTTTTGGAGGATGAAAAGTCATAGCCAAACACATACATATAGATAAGGTTATTTTAAGATTATTCATACACATAATGGACAAACAAAATACACCAACTATTTTTCTTAATCTATGTGAAAATTGAAAAAGAGGCTTACAATAAGGGGCAATGATTTGATTTTTTCAGCAATTGCATGCAACTATGCACCATGCATTATCAGTTCGTAATATTGAAATTGAGTTTTATGTGGTTACTTTTGTAATTCATGTTTATGCAGCTTTTATTTGTGTACAACATGCTTTATTTTATATACAACAGTCTATATTTCAACCGCATTGCGGCTTCCGATATTTACCTGCTACACTATCTGCTATTTCTCATATCGGCTGCCGCCATTTCTCATATATATTTCTGATAATGTGTTTTCTTTTTGGTTTTGAAACTCCAGATTTCTGGGGATGCCGCAGTTGTGAAAAAGGCTTTGCATCAAATTGCATCTCGACTTCACCTTAACCCTTCTCGAACTCAGCATCTGCTTGCTTCTTCTGTTCCTGGCGGATATCAAAGTGGTGGTTCACTCTTGGGTCCAACTGCAGGACCTCCGATTGTGGGGATCACTCCTCTTGCTGGTTCCTATGGGAGATATGAAGGTGACACTGGTGACTGGCCGCGGTCTATGTACTCGGCTCCCAGGGATGAAATTTCACCCATGGAGTTTACAATTCGATTGGTTTGTCCAACTGTAAACCTTGGGGGTGTAATAGGGAAAGGTGGTAGCATAATAAATCAAATTAGGCAGGAATCTGGGGCCACAATCAAAGTTGATAGTTCTGCCAAAGGAGATGAGTGCTTAATAACCATTGCAACAAAAGAGGTGAACTATTAATCTCCAGTGGGCCATTTTTCTTTTTCGTTCTATAAAAATTGTGGTAATGTTTGTACCGGATTTGCGAGGTTTGATAAAATATGCTGCTAATTACGATATCAATGAGAGGGAAATATTATTTCCTAGCTTGCAATTTTTGTTTTTCTCTTAAAAAATTTGTATGTTGTATTGATATTCTGAGTTATGCTAATGCAGTTTTTTGAAGAAAATTTCTCTCCAACAATAGAAGCAGCTGTGCGTTTGCAATCTCGATGCAGTGAAAAAAATGAAAGAGATTCTGGAATCATCTCTTTCACTACCCGTCTGCTGGTATCATCATCAAGAATTGGCTGCCTTATTGGTAAAGGAGGATCTATTATAACTGAGATGAGGAGGCTTACAAAATCCAACATTCGCATACTGTCAAAGGAAAATCTTCCTAAAATTGCTTCCGGAGATGATGAAATGGTGCAGGTAAGGGCAATCCTTTCTCACTTTGTCTGGTAATGTTGCTTCTTTGTGCGATAAAAGTACTAACCTTTTGTCCATTAATGCTGACTTTGCTCGTGTGTGCTTTCTTGTTTAGATTTCAGGAGACCTTGATGTTGCCAAAGATGCTCTTGTGCATGTTCTTACACGATTGAGAGCAAACCTTTTTGATAGAGAGGGTGCTGTCTCTGGATTCCTTCCAGTTCTACCATATATTCCTGCTCCAGCAGCTTCCTCAGATGGTCTTGGCTATGACAGTAGGGATGGAAGAAGACATGGACGTGGGCATTCATATTCAAGTGGCTATGGAGGATCAAGTGATTTAGGAGCTGGCGACACTTATGGAAGCTATGGTGGTTCACAGGTACTTCTATATAACCGTATGTGATTTTAGGAGAACATTTGCATGTAGCCGATCACTTCAAGAGTTAAGTTAATCCATTATTTCTCATCTGATGTTTGTAATATTGTTCTGTTTATCTGTAGCTTGGTGGAAGCAGTGCTTATGGGGACTATGAAAGTTATTCTTTGGGACGGGATAGTACTGTTTGGTAACCAATCTTCCTACAGCTAACATTTTTTTTTCTTCGTGTTCTCCATTTTTTCCTTCTGAATACTCGTTATTGATGAATGAGATATCTGCTTTGTAGATGAACCAAACAAAATGATAACTACTTCTAATATAAACCTTAGATATCTGCTTTGATATTTTTTGAAGGACCAAAAGGTTTGGTTTGGTGCTACTATTAAGTTATGTTTTCTGATGTTCATATTTGTTTCTAGGTTGCCCAGCCAGAACAATGTTTCTAGGAGGAGGAACCATGCTTACTAAAACTTGATGAGTCTTCACAGGTAGATTACAATTTCCATAAACTTCTCTTTTAGTTAATTTAGCAACTTCCTATGATATACTATGATATAGGTCATTCATATTATTATATTAGAGACTGATATCTTAACCTGACCAGTGTCCCGTTTAGAATTCTGATGCTCTTGTCTTACCTTTGTTCCCTTTCCCTTACCATCCAAACAGCCGAGATGTGTGAAGCCCGCAGCCTGTCTACTGCCTAAACCAGAAGACCAGATGAACCAGGATTTATGGCCTACCTTGATGCATCTACTTAGAGGACCAAACTAATGTGGAGCCTATTAAAACTGCCATGTCCATTTTACCTTAATTCCCCCAAGAACCTATACAGCTGGCTTGCCTTTGTTTATTTTTTTTTATTGTTCTTGTTCCTTTGACTTTGGAACTAAAAAACACTACATAGCTATGATTTCCAGTTGTGTACTTTTATTGCCAATTGTGTTGACTATTTCCCACATTTCACCGTCCAATCCAATGAAAGTACGATCTTTGTGGTTATTTGAATTTGTGTGACAAATTATGCTAACTAGGCCTAAAACCTTTTGGTTGAGTTTTGGAGTCATCTGTATTGCAGGGTGCCAGTATTTGCTTATGGTAGATCGTTGTAACCAGGTAAAGGTATATGCATTACTAATGTTTGATGTTTTGAGTGCCTCACACGACTACTTTTGGGGAAGATAAGATAGTGTGCTTTGAAAGATATGCATGAATCAGGGGTGGCAAAAGAGCATATTTGCCCTGCAAAAAAATGGGGTAGGCATAGTTAAGGGTGTGAGCCTAAAACCTCGCCCCGCCCCGCAAATAAGAGGGTGGCTGATCTGCAGGCACGTTACCTTTTAAGCTTAAAGTTGCAAAAATTTATGTTACTGTTTGCGCCCAAAAAGCCCACTGAAAAATGGGCAGAGGTGACATAATAGAAGGTGCGGTCAAAAGCCTTGGCCCGTCTTGTGAAAAAGTGCTGGCAAAATGGGCATGCCCGACGGACAGAGCCTGTTTTGCCACCCCTTTCATAATCGCCGGTGATTCAAAAATAGAATATCTTGTTCCTTTCTCATATGTCAATGTTAGACATTTGGGAATATCTTGAAGTATGGACGTGCATGGTTCTTGTTTGTGGTTTATTAGCATTAGGCATTGAGCTGCATTGGATAATATATCTTCATTTTTCTGATTGCTTGGTATCAATTTATCGGAGCACGGCTATTTGAAATATTGCTTACAGAAGAAGACATCTGCTTTGCTATCAAGCCATTGGGTCATCAGGGTGACCCAATGGCCCATGTGCAATGGAGTATGTGTTTAGTGTTTCTCTTGTAATACTTTTTTATGAGTATTTTATATATCTGGAAAAAATTAATTTTTTTGAAGGCTTTTGGTGTCTTTCCCTTATCCAGGTAGATGGTTAATGTAAACACACCACCACTTTGATACTTTGATGATTCCTGGAGATATTGTAGCTAGTCTTTATTATTTTGATTGTTTTTTACTGGTTTGTAATTTTAAGTTGAATGCAACTTGATTTATCATTTTGTTCCCAGTATTGTGTTATTATGAGCTATATGTTGCATCCATCCATGGACTTGATTTTTCTCTGTATTATGGGCGATACATTGCATCGTCTGTCGACTATTTGCTGTAGTATATTTAAGGATTCAACGATATAGCAATGATATTTCACTAAAAGATGCGCAAAAACTTGGAAGAATTAATATTCAATCAATTAGAAAAGACAAATATGTTTGTGACCTTAGAAAGATCATAGCCAATTAATTATAGTATATTCATTTAATAGGATGGTTGGTTGTTTGCAAATCCGCTCAATTGAGCATTGACGGAAGCCATTGAACGTTATCATTAGGGATTGAGTATTGATATTAACGGCTGTCGCCAAGTTTTTAGTGGTTATTACCATTTTGTCTACCGATTCAAAATAAAAAATAAGCTGATATTGCTAGGTTGTACTAATCATTAGAGTTTGAATCATGATATTTATGGATGCGTGTGTTAGTGGTTATTACTACGTTGTCTACCTTTGACTCGCAATTAGTATAGTGAACTGGACGCCATTTCAAATGGGAAAAGAATCATTTTTGAATTGTGGATTTAATGCTAGTAGATGAAGATTAGAAAATAGTACTACTTGAAATTAATAATTCTGTTTAAATAGGAACAAACTTGGCATCACATGTCTAGGTCTAGCTAAAAAAATGATAGCACATGGTAAAATCATTAAAAAAAATAAAAACAAGTACTCTTTTTTCAGAGGCAAAATTCAACATCTGCCATAACATTCAATCCGTTGGTCTTCTTTAGGAATACGATTGTCTCCAGTGTGTTTACACGGGAGAGGGAGCAGTGAAATCTGCACCACTAGATTCTCATCAACCCTTCATTTCTTTCATTTTTTAATATTTTTTTATCTCTCTTCAATCAATGGCTCAATCTTCACTAGAAAAAAATTGAGAGAATAAAACGGGAGAGAATTCCCTCCAGTCTAACATTCACCTAACTCAACAAAAATTGTACTATTTTTTTTTCTTTTAAACTTAATCATTAGTACAAGTTGTCATTCAACAATAATTTTTTTAGATAATTTTTCTAGATGATTTTAACTATGGGAGTTCAAATGAGAATAAATTATAACAACTAACAAATCTACGATCTTGTCTACAAGATTCATATTAGATTTTTTTAAGTAGAAAAGATTTACATTTTTTCATAGAAAAAACTAGATTATAAGAATATCATTTAAGCCTATCATGCTTAAATAAAAATATTTTGTATTTTGAATTAAAATAAAAGTAAAGTTTAGATTGTATTTTAAAATATTTTGTATTTTTTTTTATAAACAATATTATAAATTGTTTTTATAAATTCTCAAATAAATAATCACAAAAACTTAAGCTATTAAGTGTGTATAGATAAGTCAATCCAAATAAATATTTAACTTTATTAATTTTTTTAATTTTTTTAATTTATTAAACTATTTAAATATTAGTTATGTTGTTTATTTATCCATGTTTAAATGAAATAGATATTTAGTTAGATTAATAAGTCAATTAAGTTTTCAAAAAGAACTAAATTTATGACTAAAAATAAACATATACATATTATAAACTAGACTTTTATATATATATATATATATATATATATATATATTGACAGAGTGAAACAGAATAAAATGTAGTAAAGTAGAATGAATATCTCATTCTATTGTTTAAATATTTTAAATAGAATATAACAAGAGTAATATTCCATCCAAATCAGATGAATAAAAAATAAGAGTAAATAATGAAATTGTATGGAAGTTGCGCTCCATTTCTTTTTCTTTTTAACAATTTAAAATAGGAGTAGAACATAATTTTATTACATTTGATTCCGTTCTACTTTATTACATTCCATCAATTCAATCATAATTATACACTATAAAATTTTTAACAGGCCATATTTAAAATTCCGTTCTATTCTCACCCTAATCCGCGGGCTCTTCAAAGTTTTTATATCCGCCAGCTCTTCTAGATCAAAACAAATTATTATCTCAGTCTTTAATTATAAGACTTTTTTGAGTTTTTTTTGTCCCTTTTTATAAGATTTTCTTCAATTTTTAAAATGTATTAATTATTATTTTTTAAATATAGTCTTAATTATATTATATTTTTTTTACAATATGTAATAAATACAGTGGTATGCACATGAATTATTTTTCTATAATATTTTTATAAAATTATATAAATAATTAATAAATTTAATACTCTAATCAACTTTTTTTAATTAGTATAATTTAATCTACGATATAGACGTAGATAATAAATTTTACCAATGCTTATGGAAATATTTACGAATTATTTACTGAAGAAGTTTTCCATAAGTGAAAGTTGAAGCAAGTAAGTTTTTTTTTAACTTTAAAAATTCATTAACAAACCTACTCAGTAGTGGGGATGCATCTAACAATGTTGTCATTATTTCTTGGATTCTCAACCCATGCAAAGTCACATCTAGTTATAAGAATCCTCCACATTACACATTTTCAATCAATTTTCTTTATACAAAGGACAACAATTGGACAGTTATAGTACTGTTCCCTCTGCAAGAACTTTAATGCAATTTCAGTTGCCAACTTGCCATTACCATGTCAAGTAGCAAAACAGTTTGCTTATATAAAGTTATCTTAATTCATTCTGTGCTTCAAACCTCATTCGGCTATTTTCTGCCAAGAAACTTCTTTGACCCCAATTGGCTTCTCCTTCTCCACCACTTATCACACATAACCCTATGAGAATCCATGTGTGTTTTTGTCAAAAGAGTCTTTTCTTCTCATTCTAATAGAGAATGTTGTCTTTCTCAATTTGGGAAAAATTCCTACAATTTGGTTGGTTGCACTAATCATTCTTTTATGCAAGAATTATGTATTCTTGCATATTATTGACCTCTATTTTGAGTTTATGTAAATATTTTTTTCTCTTAAGAAATCGGTTTTTAGTAAACTTTTTTCGATAATCCGAATTTAGCCTAGAGGTAAATAAATCCGGTCAAAGATAGTTCAACCTAGGGTTAGGGTTTGAACTGAGATACTCGTATTTTTGGTTTATGGTAAAAAAATGTCATCTAATGTCTTGCATGTAGAAATGAGGTCATATATGCAGCCAAGGATGACTTGCCGGCGAATCTCTTTCGATAAATGTGGATAGTCAAGGCTTCTAAACTCAATTTGCACTAAAATCTATGTCATTTTCGCGCAAATTCAGTTCAAGGCCTTGCAATGCGAGAAATTGTCTGGCAAGTCATCTCGGGCTAAATATAGGCCTCCTTTTTTCATGCTAGATTTTTTATGATTATATAACCATACACATTTTGGGTTAAACCAAAGCTAAGGCTGTGGCACAAATATTAGAATACAACAAAACTTGGATATAATTTATTGATCTTTTCTATTTAATTATCATGCTGTATTTTGCAGGTATGTTTCAGCATTTTGCCAATGCTTCAAGTGTATACTTATTGTTAGCTTAAAATTTCTCTTTGTATTATAGAACTCAGATGGAGGTGGTTTTTAGCTTCATCAACCCTACTATCTCTATAGGAAGAGTTTTCCGTCACAAAACTGTGATTTTTAAATTAAAATAAAACTGGCTTACATGTTTTCAAATCTTCCAATTCCATTTTTTTTCGTATAATTAAATTTTTCTTATTAATCATATAAGTTCAAGTTTAATATGTTATGTGGGTGTAGGACATGTGGAGGTGAATGTCACTACTAACTCTTTTTAAATTTGATTTTTTTTTGCACCTGCCCTCGTTAAATCTGATTTTTTTCATTAACTTTGGAATGAGTCTGGTCGAGGATATATTTAATGGTAGATATAATTGATTATAATATAATTCAGTTTGATAGAATTGATTAGAGTAGAATTGAATTTAATAGAATTGATTTATATTTAAATATATTTATGTAAAATAAGTTAAACAATAAATTTTTAATATAAAAACATTTGAAATCAAAGAGAAAGTATATATTTTAACTTCAAATAAAATTAATTTTAAAAACAATCAAAATCAATTTTACGTATCTAAAATTAATTTTGATTCTTCCAAAAATCAATCCAAAAATACAAGTCTTCGTGATGGAATTTAATTACCATACCTATTTTAATCCAAGAGACAAAATTCCCTTAAAATTGATACGTTGAGTAAAACAAGGTTCTATTTTTAGAAATAAAGTATGCTTTATGCAGATATGACTCAACATACATTTAATGTCCTCACATGGATAAATGTTTTAAACTATTTTCTTTTTCTTTTACTTTGGACCAAATTTTCCTTCCCATTTTAGTGTAAGGATGATATGTTTGAGCAAAATAAAAAATTAATTCATATCATTTGTTAGAAAAGTCAAAGCATGTAATGGTTATTTACTGTAGTAAAATATATTTTAGTGATTATAACTTTTGTTTTTCAAACCCAAAAGTATTAGTAAATTAATTTCTTAATATATGTAAAGTTAGTTAATTAACTAGAGACGAAAATTTCCCTAATCTTACCTTAACTTTGTTATTCTCATGTTGTCACTGCTATTCATTGAATTAAAACCAAAATAGATGTTGTCTTTTCAGAATCTCAACAGTGTTAAATCTATTTATAAACTTTATAATTTTTATCGATATAAAATTTAATAACAAAATTTTATATTATAAGAAAAAATTTTATTTGCGACGTGAAATTCACGTCACAACGTGAAAAATTACGTCACTACAATTAATTTGCGACGTGAACAATCACGTAGTTGAAGAGCAGGTGATAAATTTTTTGCGATGTGATTTTCATGTCACAAAGTTGTGACGTGAAAATCACGTCGTAACTTATTTTAACAGAAATCCTACAAACACAGAAGCAGTAGGCGTTATAGGGACAAAAGTCAGAGCAACACAAATTTTGCCACATGATGATTTTCACGTCACAAAATAGTGACGTGAAAATCACGTCACTAAATAATTATATTTAATAATTATATCCAGCTTTCATTTTTTTTATACAAAAATAATTGCGACGTGATTTTCACGTCACTAATTAATTACATTTACAACTATAGCGTACTTTTCAACTATTGTTCTTTATTAAAAAAAACTAAATTGCGACGTGATTTACATGTCATAAATTTGTGACATATAAATCAAGTCATTAATATTTTTTTAAAAATTTAATTGCTGAAATTTGTTTTTCTTTTATAATTAATTAAATTGGATTAATAAATTTAATATGTAATAAATTCAATATATTAAATTTAATATAATAAAATTAATAAACTGAAATTATAAATTTAATATATTTAATTAATTAGTATCTTACACAAATTTAAATCAGAAAGCAAAATAAAATAAAAAATTAATTCTACGGGTCGTCTTGGTTGATATAGTTGTCAATGTCAATTATTTTCGTTTCCATCATCCTCCAACTCTTGACCACGAAAGTTTTGATTTCCACCAAACCCTCATAAATTGTCTCATTTGTTGCTCCGTGTTAGCTTGCCTCTTCGTCATAATCTCCATTTGTCGCTGTTGTTCTTGCCTCATTGTCTCTATTTGAGACTTCATTGCCGCCTCACGTTGCGCTGACTCGCGTCTCGCCTCATTTAACGTCAATTGTCTTATTGTTTCAAGTTGTTATAGTGTCAAATTTGGTTGACGTGACCCTTTTTCCTCATCTCTAACTCTTTGAAATAGAGTTCTATCCCCACTTCTCAAGGTGCCCGTCAAATTTCTACCATAAAAAAATAACCGTTGGGGCCTTTTCCGCCAATGACTTGATCCCAAATATAAAAATCCACATCTGGATGAAGCGACTCTCCCTCTCCCAAAGTATATTGAGGATTATGAATCAGAAAATTTACGAGCAATGTCTGATAATCCTCCTACACATTCAATAAAAAAATTAAGTTAAATATACATTAAATTATATCAAATTAAATTAAAATAAATTATATTAAAAAAGTTGCCACGTGATTTTCACGCCACGACTGCTCAATTGCCACATGATTTTAACGTCATAACTTCTCAGTTGCCATGTGAAAAATCACGACACAAAATTGTCATTAAATAAAAAAATATAAACAACATAAATTAAATGACTTACGAAAACTTTTAGTGTACGTTCGTCAACAAAATCTCTGGTTTTCTTTGTCCGACTCTTTTTAACCAGCTCAATCATTAGTGGTGGTCTCCCCAAAGTCTTGGCCTAAATAATAAAATTAATTTTAATTAATAAAATATATTATGAATCAAAATATAACTTAAAAAATTGGTAAATTTACCATGCGTCGAATATGCTCTGCGATACTTATACTTCTAATTGCATTAACGCAACCCCCTTTTTCAGATATCCTCATCTTAAAATTTTCAAATGTCCTCAATCTTCTTAAAATTTTCAGATTTAGCCCGAAATTCGGGTGACTCCCAATATTTAAGAAGTTCCTCAAAAACCTCTCTGCCTATCCAATTGGGACGGATACCCGGAAGTTCCCAACGCTCTCTAACACGCCGCATTATGTCAGAAAGTCGTCTTGAGGTTCTGCCATAATAATTTTTTTAATCAGCTTCTCGTTCAATGTGTCCCACACATATTTTTCCTGCAATGTTGTATGATATTAAAATAAATAGTTAGATAATTATAATAAAAAAGTCATTTGAATAACAATAACTAAAAAATAAATTAATTATACCTTAAATTTGATAAACCAAGCTTCTTTATTTTTAACGTCTTTGAAGGTCTTCCAAAATTATTTATACATCTGCTGAATTATATAATTTATAACCTTGACAACAGTCTGACTCGGCGAGAAACTAAACAATAATAATTTGAATTAGCAATATTAAATATAAATTTATATTAAAAATGAAAATGTATACTTAAATAAAAATTTATAAATAAGAAAATTACGAGCTTCCTTCGGGTCAAATCCAAAATCTCCCGTCAACACATCATCATCCCCATCCACATCATCATCATCATCATCATCATCTGTCTGCGCATGATCATCCTCACGTGCATATATATGTGTGGGATGTGGAGTGCGGGATCCTCCATTCTGTGTGGGATGTGGCACTAGTGCAAAAATGACTTTTTACATCGGGTGAAACTGACTTTTTACATTGGTTCTGGATCCGATGTAAAGTCAGGCGATATAGTAAATCAAATACTTTTTACATCGGTTCTGGGACCGATGTAAAAATTCCTCTTTTTACACCGGTTATAATATAAGAATGATGTAAGAAACAGTTATTACAATAGTTTAAAAAAATTGATCCAATTTTTTACATCGGTTGGAAGTAATACCCGATGTAAAAAGTACCCTTTTTACACCGGTTATAATATAAGAATGATGTAAGAAACAGTTATTACAATATTTTAAAAAAATTGATCCAATTTTTTACATCGGTTGAAAGTAATACCCGATGTAAAAAGTCTCTAGTGACATTAATAGATGTTTTGTCAATCTGTCATGATTTAGAACTGCATGGGACCTCGCCTTTTGCCACTAATGTCAGATCCAAAACACAACCTTCACATTGAATATTGACAAGCCTTACAACACAATGATACACTTATTTCTTAAAGCAACCTTCAAAATCAGATGAAACACACTCTTTGGTAGAGACAACAAAAAACATCTACCAACAAATTACTCTCACCCCCTTAGATATTTGTGTAGATATCAAAAGGAAAAAAACATCATCCATAATAAACAAATGTATTGTACTACACACAGCTACATACAAACTCTGGTACCATATTGTAATTGCTGTACAAAATATATAGCAGAGAATACACAAACAAAATCAGACGAACTCAAAGCGCATGAGAAGCTTTACATTGTTGTATTTTTCTCCTTTGCGGGAATGTACTGGAATTGCTCGAATTCCACTTCTTAGTTCCCACACAGGTAAACATGTTTGCCCTCCAAATTCATCCTTCTCAGACATGTCGTACTCATGAACCTCTATACGAAGCAGCGCCAACTCCGGAACTGAAAGTGGGAACTCGAATACCTCATTCCAAGAAGGCAAACAACTATCCTCTATTGTTTTAGTTTTTTTCATAATAGTGTCAGAAGGGACTCCAGCAATCCCCACCTGCATAAGAGTTTATCATATAGAGTTGAAAATCATAGAAGCTTTAAAGGGAAGTTATTAGTTACCATATGCAATAGAATGCAAGGAAGCATTATAAAACATATGGATGTTATAACTAGAATATGATTGTTTGGAACTTTTGATAAACAGATTAGTTAAGTACTTATAACATAAACGGTCATCACAAGTGCTTATGCCAGTAGATAAACTAAAATAAGCTAATCCAAACAGTCATGTAGACTATCTTACCCTTGCATAAAAGTCTGGAGGTGAGAATTGATCGAAGTGTGTATGCTTGAAATCATAATACCATCCTTCCCCTATATATATAGTCACCTAATTAAGAGTAAGAAAAGCATGAAATTCGTTAGAATATAGTATAAAGATACTTGAAAAAGGCGGATAGTGTACATAGCCCTTGTAAAAGTCACAAAAATCTCCATGCAGTAAAGGCCTCACCTTCAAAGTAGTTTTCAATGGCAAAGAAGCTTTAGGATCAAAAACCTCATTTTTGGGACCAGTTTTTAATAGAAAATCTGGTTTTTTAACAAAACCACAACCTCCATTGGCTTTGAACATTCCTTGCATCAACCAAAGAGACCTTCCATACCCCTGTCAAAGAAAGCACAGATGAAAACAACAGATTAGTAGAAATCTTTCACGATCTCAATATCATTAGTAAATACCGAAAAGAAGATACCTGCATGTCAAATGCAACCATCTGAGCTCTGTGCATCCACCCAATTAATGGATTATAATTTGACGAGGTAATGCGTGAACGGCGTGAACGGCGTACAGTGAGGCGACGAGGATGCGTGAACAGGGGCGGCGAGGAGACGTGGAGATGTGAAACGGCGTGAAGTTGTACAGTGAGGCGACGAGGATGCGTGAACAGGGGCGGCGTCTGCGTCTGCGTCTGCGGCTGTGTATTGTACAGTGGAAATAATGTGCAATTAGGAGCCAAACTGAATAATATATGGAACATATTACATCGGTGGAATCAATGGACCGATGTAAGGGTTTGGGCCTGTGAACATTTTACATCGGTGGAAAAAGGCCCGATGCAAGCGTGTGAACCTTTTACACTGGTGGAGACAAGAACCGATACAAGCGTGTTACTATGATGTTTTTTACATCGGTTGGTTTGTGGACCGATGCAAGCGTGTTTTAATTGGTTTTTTACATCGGTTTATAATACTACCCGATGTAATTATTTTAATATATTTTATATATTCACAATCTGCGTGTGAACCTATTACATCGGTTTTTAGGTAAACCGATGTAATATCTTGCTTGTTTTTTTTTTTTAATTTTTACCACCTTGTTTCTTATTTACAAAAATGCCACCGTATTTTTTTCTAAAAACCTTTTACATCGGTGGATGAGATTGCCCGATGTAATAGGTAGCGGAAAATATTTTTTTCTTATTTTTTATATCATTGCAAATAAATACCTGATGTAAAATGTTTTTAATTGTATTTTTTACATCATATATTTTGATACCCGATGTAAAAGCCTTTTCTCAAATGTCTTTTTTTTAGTAGTGTGGGGGGTGGAATCCTCCAGTCTGTATGGGATGTGGGGTGTTTGATCCTCCAGTCTGTTGGAAGGATAATGGCATCTGTGTCACATGTGGGGTACTGGATCCTCTAGTCTGCAGAAAGGATAAGTGCATCTATGTGGGATGTGGAAAACTGAGTCCTTCAATATGATGGAAGGATGTGGGCATCTAGATCTGCGAGAAAAGAAAACCAGTTGACCTAACAAAAAATAGTATCCCATACGAGCTAATAAAAGATGAACTCTCAGATGGGAATGATATATTCTGAGAGGAGGATAATGGCACAAAAGGATGAGTACTAACCATGGACATAGGATCAACCTGACTCTGGGGAAAAGGACACGTGACCGACTGAGGTGCCTCACATGTTACTAACCTCGGCCGTTAGGACTTCTTACCACTATCCTTACTCTTATCAATTCGAAGTGGCATTTTACTTATTTATATAGAATACACAGTTATATATATATATATATATATATATATATATATATATATATATATATATATATATATATATATATATATATATATATATATATATATATATATATATATATATATATATATATATATATATATATATATATATATTCATCAACAAAAATAATAAATTTGAAAAATACATTTTCATCAATACATATTCATTAACACATTCAATAGATGATTCATTGTTCTCATCAATACATATTCATTAACATATTCAATAAATAGTTCATTATTCTAAATCTTCATGCTCGTCATCCATATCATTCTCATCATTTGATGTGATATTATCCCCGGATCCAAACTCTTCATCATGCTCTTCGTCCAGATTATTATCAACCAACAATATAGATATATCAACTTAACGCCCCTCAACCATTGTATCATATAAACTTGTAATTTTTTCATCTGCAATCACATCATTAACTTGCTCAACTTCATCAACTTCGTAAGCAACATCTTCCACTAGATTGCCAGTTTCAATATGACTAAGCAATTTTGTTTTTATTACAACACACCATCCTCGTTTACGTGGTACAAATGAAGTATAAGGAACATAATAAACTTTCCTAACAATATGTGACATTATGAAAGGGTCATACTCTTTGTACCTCCGATCCATTTGAATCTCAATTGTACCATATGACTTATCTATTTTAGTTCCTCTAGTTAGATCATACCATTCACAATAAAACAAGACAACTTTATTTTACGAGTCTAAATAACTATATACCAACTCGTAGATATGTTTAACAAAGCCATAAAAGTCATCTTCATCTCCATTTGTAACTCCTTTTACAAATACACCACTGTTTATGGTTTTTTCCCTTCAGTTCATGTCTCAGTGTGAAATTTATATCTGTTCACGAAGTATGTGTGCCATTTATTTGCGCTTTGAACAGGGCCTTCAGAAAAATTTCTCAAATGGAGTATTTCTGGAGTCGGTGCAACAATGCTAGACAATCTCTCCTTGAACCATGCTAGAAATTTAGCATGAATGACACCAGATGTTGATTGTACACCACCACCATGAAAATAAGCGATGTTAAATTCCCTAAAAAGAAACACACTATAAGTTTTAAGATAATAAGTTTTATATTAACACTGCAAAGGAAATTAAATAGTTGTGGTATACTTACTCAAGATATTGTTTAACTTCAACGCATTTGATCAAGACATGGACATGTGCGGATTGCATTTCTTTTTGAGTCAACCAATGCACACCCTTCTTTTCAGAGGGACAATCTGGAAGCCCAAAGACTGATAAGGTGAATTAACTTCTCTCGTTAACATTTACAGGATTCCGTATGATTCTAGGAGTTAACATCAAGTGATTGAAATAATGACTGCAAAATGTGATGTTTCCCGATGCAAGTAATGTGCACATATAAATCCTTCAACTCTAGCTTTATTTTTCACTGATCGCTTTGAATCACCCATAAATCTTTCAAACAAATACATCCACCTATATTGAACAGGTCCACCAAGATAAGCTTCATATGCAAGATGCACAGGTAGATGTTCTATGGAGTCAAAAAACTAGGCAGAAATACTTGTTCCAACTTACAGAGAATGAGTGGAATATTTCGCTCCAACTTAATGATGTCATCCACTCTTAAAGTGGACGCACAAATATCTCTAAAAATGACTAATTTCAGTTAGTTAATTAAGCACATGTTTGGGTAGTGAACCAAACGTAATTGGTAGCAATTGTTCCATAAAAACGTGGCAATCATGACTTTTCATACCATGCAATTTCCCAGTGTTAGTGTTGGCACACCTTGCTAAATTTGAAGAATACCCATCTGAAATTTTCAAATCTTTTAACCATTGACAAACCACTTTATCTTCTTGAGAAGTCAGACTAAAACAAGCCTTGGATTTTAATAATTTTCTATTCGGTTGAGGCTTCAACTCCAACTCTTTCCGGTTACACCAATTTTTCAGTCCTGTCTAGCCTTCTCATTATCGTTTGTTTTGTCTTTAACATCCATCACTGTCTTAAATATGCTATCAAATAAATTCTTCTCAATATGCATAACATCAAGATTATGATGCAACAAATTATCTTTCCAATATGGGAGGTCCCAAAATATACTTCTTTTTGTCCAATTGTGTGTGACTCCATATCCTTCAATTCTACATGCTTTGCCAGTATCTGTAAATTTTGGTAGTTCACAAACTTGGTTTCATATATCACCCGGTGACAATCAAGGTGAAGGCAAATCTGTTACTCATTCATCTTTTTTAAAATTTGTCTCGTTTCTTCTATAGGGATGATTTGTTGGTAGGAGTCTGCGGTGACAGTCAAACCACAAGATTTTACCCCCTTTATCTAATGTAAACTCTTTGGTGTATACCATGCAATGCGGACAACCCATTTTACCATGCGTACCCCAACCAGACAATATGCCATATGCTGGAAATTCATTAATGGTCCACATCAAGGCAACTCGCAAAGTAAAGTTTTGTTTACGGGATATATCATAAGTCCATTCTCCAATCCACAACCTCTTGAAATCATCAATTAAAGATTGTAAGTACACATCGATTCCAGCTTTTGGACTGGACGGCCCTGGAATGATGCACGTCAAAAACATGTATGGTTTTGTCATGCACATCTCAGAAGGGAGGTTGTAAGGGGTTACAATAACTGACCAACAAGAATACTCACTTTCCGATGCTTGCACATATGGGGAAAAACCATCAGAGTGTAATCTAAGCCTGACATTTCTAGGTTCTATGGCAAAATCAGGATGTGTCCGATCAAAGTGCTTTCATGCCTCGCCATCAGATGGATGTCGCATAGTGCCTGAACTTGTTTGGTTTGTAAGATGCCATGTCATTTGACTTGCATTGTGCATTGAAGCAAACATTCTTTTTAACCTTGGTATTATCGGAAGATAAAACATGGACTTTACTGCTACACGTTTTTTCTTGCTGTTAATGGCTTTACTGCGAACTTGATATCTTAGACTCTTACAAAACTTGCGTTCCTCCAACAATCCATTTTGAGTACCAAACTCATTGTCATAAAACAACATGCATCCACTAATGTAACAATTAATCTTTCTTACTTTTAAACTCAACTTCGACACCCACTTCTTTGCATCATAAAAACTTGTAGGCAAGTTGTCTTTCGTTGTGGTGGAGTCCCATATCATTTTTGAGAAATGTTCCAAACACTGATAAGGAACATTTCAGTTTGACTTGGTAGTCAATAATCTCACACACATTGATAACTTTGAGTCTGACGACCCATTGAACAACGGCGTATTCATCTCATTTTACAATTGATAAAATCTCTGCGCTACCTCATTCGACAACTCTTCCCCGTCAAAATCTTCAGGTTGATCATACGTCACGTTCACACCAAAAGCATCCCCAACCATCTCAGCAATCAGATTAAAGTTTCCTCATATTCCATAGGCGGTCGACTACTTGAAGCATGCGTGTTGCTAGTCTCTGGTACGTCAGTCAACAGTTCTTCACCATTATACGTTTAAACCTAATAATTTTCAATGAAACCTCTTCTATGCAAATGACGTGCTACTTCTTCCGGGTCACTAATTATTGGTCTACATTCACATTTAAGACAGAGAACCTAACTCCTCCTTCGCTTCGACAATATTCCTGAGCAAACGCCCACGTGATAAACTCATTAACTCCTTCTATAAAATGAGATTTAAGTGCACGTCTTCCTGAATACAATCTATCGTACATCCAACTACAACCATACCGATAATATTCCATATTGCACATTTATACAATCATTGTCTTATTATTAACTATAAATAAACATTTAACTATAATACCTATAATTAAATTTTATATCTATTTAATATATATATATATATATATATATATATATATATATATATATATATATATATATATATATATATATATATATATATATATATATATATATATATATATATATATATATATATATATATATATATATATATATATATATATATTCAAAACAGAATATAATAGTCAAAACAAAATATATATTTATCTTAATGAAAAAAATTTATATTTTAATAAAAAATGTTAAGTTATGTATAAAAAACATTATTAATTTTTAGAAATAGAATTATAAATAAAATATAATAAAAAATGAAATATATTATAGGTATAAAATATGCATAGCTTAAATAGAAATCATTGATCCATTGCTTCATAATGTTGCATGTATCAATGTATTTGATAATTTAAATTCAGCCCATAGAATATGCAAAATCTACATGAGAGATAAATATCCAAATGATTGAACAAGTACATAAGTCAAAACCTAAAAAATAAAACAATGTCCACGTATAATCATTTTATGTAGGTTTCATGTCCAGAATGCTACTATAAGCCCAAGTGACTTTGCTTATTCATACAATCGATTTATCAAGAACAAATTTCCTGGAACCATGACATTATATCTTCTCTTTAACATATAATTTCCTTTTAAAACTGAATTAAAAAATAAAAAACTCAATGCTGAAACCGAACTGATTCTTTTCTGATCTGACCTGATCAGGAGGTTTGGACCGTCACGGCTTGCTCCGAGCTGAAAGCTTTTTGAACGAGGAGGGGGGGGGGGGGGGGGGGGGGGGTACCTGCAAGGCACTCCGATGCTAAAGTCAGTGGGAGTACGAGCAGATAATAGAGTAGAGGTTAGAATGATGAATACCTGACCCTCTGGAAACAGAGGGTATTTATAGCCCCCAGCGCTGGGCCAAGGTTCCTTCATTGGGCCGGGCGGATTGGGCCCAATGGAGGAACTGCCAGGTTCTACGTGGGTAGTGGGGACCCGCACGTGGTCCCCTTCCTGGATGTGCTGCGTGAAATGCGGGCGGACGGAGACGCGGTCTTTCCGGAGTATCGTTGGGGGAACGGTGGACTGAGTCTGCCCTGGCCGGGTAGCTCGAGACCATGTCGAGCTGGACAGCACGGTACCGAGCTCGACGCCAGGACCTCGAGCTGGACAACGGGTGTCGAGCTGGACGCCAGGACATGGAGCTGACGGCAGGGTGTCGAGCACGACTTCACAGCGTGGGTTTAGACCTCGGGATGTCGAGGTGGACATCAGGGTGTCGGGCATGGACGTGACCCCCTTTGCCCAGTGTGGTCCCTAGTGAGTCCCTTTGGACTGGGCCTTAGTAATGCTTTTGGGCCTGTCGGGCCCAGTCCAGAACAGGAGCCCCCCAAGTCGTGGTTCCTTTGCGAGGAGCCACGACTTGAAACCAAGTTGTTCCGTCGTTGAGGTCTCGTGCCCGGGATGGAGGTGTGGGCCCTCGAGGGGCCTCCTCGTATCGTGCTCGGAGACGTCCTCGGTGGTGGATGCGTGGAGGATCCGTACTGGGTGCGTCGGTCGAGCGCACGAGGCATCTTTCGGGAGCTGTGCCGCCACCCTAGGGGGGTAGGGCCATCATTGCGTTGGGGGCAGCGCGTCGAGGAGATGGAGTCCGTGGTTGCCCGAGGTGACGTTTGGTATTCCACGTCATCACTATAAATAGGGTCCTTGGGCCCCATAATACGTTTTCCGTTCTCCGTGCTCTCTTCGTTGCCGCTCTCAACACTTTCTCCAGTTGCGACTTCCCGTCTCAGACTCTTCCATTTCTTAGCCAAATCCCACACTTCGATCCAAGTAAGTGATCTACTTTCTTTATTTTTCCGTTTAGAATGCGTGATTCCTGGAATTTGTAGATGTTTTAGGACCGTGCGCGTGGGATTAGCCCGGTAAACTCGCGTTTTGCCCGACAGATTCATGTCTAGGACCGGCAAACGCATGTTTGTGGCCGACATATTCATAGTTTTAGGTGAAAACTTCAGAGCTGCCCGGGGTCTTCATGATCCGGGGCGCCTGATTCATGACGGTGCCCGGTATGTTTATGGTCGTGGCCGTGGGCTTCATAGTGCGGCTCGCCATGTTCATAGCTCGGGCCGACATGCTTGAAGAGTGGCCGCGCAGTTGGTTTTGAGGAAGAACACTGGGTTCAGGAGAGTCGGGGAGACATCCATTTGTGAAAACAGACTTGTGAAGTCGTGTATGGGACGACATGATTATGTCGAGCATAGGACTTCATGCTCAATCTGATTGGTTTCCCGTGCTCTGCAGGTAACCATGGCGGATGAGCCGAGCTCCTCCGGACGTCGTGATCGCGAAGAACAGAGTGCCGACGAGTCGGCCACCCTTATAGATACCGTGACCGACCCATTGCTGGAATGGGTGGGTGTCGAGCCTCGGGGGACAGCGTCGATATATAGCCGGGATGACCGACATCCATTCACCGTTATTGAAGAGGGTCAGGACCAGCCCGACTTCCAGCAGAACTTCGTGGTCATGCTTCCGTCGACCAATGCAAGAATTTGCTCGGTGTATCCGAACTACAGCCTCGCGATGTATGAGATCGCGTTTAAAGACTTAGGGCTGCGGCTGCCGTTCACAGATTTTCAGGCCGGGGTCTTTATGCATTTGGAGCTGGCCCCGTCCCAGCTACACCCAAACTCTCTCGCCTTCATCCGGGCGTTTGAGTTGACGTGTCGCTACTTAAGGATAGGGGCGACCATCCCTCTTTTCTTTCGGGTATTTCACCTGCAACGTCAGTCCCGAGGAGGGAAGCACAGCTGGGTGTCCCTGAAGCAGTCGAGGAGACTGTTTAAGATGTATATGGACTCCGTGAGGGGGTTTAAGGACAAGTGGTATGTGGTACGCCCTATTACCGACTCTGCCGTAGATTCCCTTTTCGAGGAGGAGGGGCCAGTCAGCGACGATGACGGGGAAGCGATGGTGGCCGACGACGGGAGCCCCGTGTTAGGTCGTAGGGCTAAGTTCCCGGTATACTGGATGTCCCGACATTACGAGCATGGGACAGGCTATTTCCATACCGCTGTCGGGGACATGTGCTCGGAAGATCAGCGGGCGTACGAGGCTCTCTGCCGGTTTGTCGACAGTTTTCATCCCGCCCAATGGGTTACTCGGGAAGGGGATGATATCCTCGACAAGGACGGTTATCCGACGTTCGAGTCTCGCCCGATCGACACCAAGGCGCTGGTGGAATGTCCGACATATAGGCAGGCAGCCCGCCTGTTAGGTTGTTTGCTTGAAATTCTTTTATTCGTCATTTATTCATGCAGTTTACTCGATACTGACTTTTCCTTTATTTCGTGCAGGTACGATGGCTAGCCGACATGAAAGGCTCCTGAAATTATCAACCGACCAGAGGCGAGGCAGGAGGGTCGTAAAGGCCCCGCAGACGACGAGAATGGGACCACCACAAAATCCGAACGCTCCTCAGCCGGTGAGGGTGGACTCGACGTCGAGCTCGGGACCCGCGTCAGATCCAGAGGTCGAGGAGATTGACCCCAGCGCCGTTTTGACGCAGAGGAAGAGGACCCGCGTGGAAGGCGGTTCGACTGTCGGGGAGGAAGCCGGTGCTGTTCAATCTTTTGCCTTCCCCCCTTGCTTCGAAGAGGCGGGCTTTTTCTAGTGATTCCCTCCGACAGTGGTCGCCCATGAAGCTGAGGCCATAAAGAAGATGAGTAAAGAGGAAAGGAAGGCCTATCTGGCCGCCAGCGTGGACGGGCTGGTAAAAATGGCCGAAATGGCTTTGGTGTTATCTGAGGATGCAGGGGATGCTGCTCGTGTTGAAGAGCTCGAGCAGGAGAAGGCGGCCTTGACTGCGAGCTCGCGGAAGTTGAAGGTCGCTCTGGAACGCTCCGAGGAGATGTTCCGAGAGCAGACCGCGATACTTGATGCCGAGAGGGAGATGCTGACCCTGGAAAAGGAGAAGTCGGGGAGGTTGACTGAGGAAGGGGAGTTGCTCCGGACCGACAGGGATCGCTTGGCTGCCGAAGTCGAACGCCTGGGTAAACAGGTTGAGGAAATGAATGCTGTCCTGCAACCTGCCGAAGATGAGCCCGAGGACATAGTGATTTTGAAGAGTCGGGCTGAGCTGGTTGCCCACATCCGGCTCCTCGAGGCGGACTGCATCGGTGCTCTGGAAGACGGGTTCAATTCTGCAGTCGATCAGCTTTCATTGCTAAACCCTGGTCTGGTCACTGAGGGTATCGGTCACACACACCGGGTTGTAGGTGGCATGATCGTTCCTCCGCCCGACTCTCCTAGCATCGACAATGATGATAATGTGGGAGTTTGAGTAGGATGGCGGGCCTGCGTGCCCTTGATATTTGTATTCTTTGGGCCTGCGTGCCCGTTTATTGTATGTTATGAACATCGCCGGCCTTCTTGGTCGGTTTAATATTGCTTTGTTGCCTTCGGGCGTTTATACCTTGTTATTCATTTTGGATTTTTTGCCCTTGTTTGAAATCACATGCTTGTATGAATTTAGCCTAAGCCACGGGCTCGAGGAATGCCCGTGGGTGGTTTAGATTTGGCGAGCGAATCTGCTCGTCTCCACTTGTATGCAATCTCGGCCCTATTTCGATTGGCCGGGGTTGCCTAAGTGTCGCGCTCGAGGGGAGAGATTTTCTTTTGACCCTTGTAGATGTCCCGTTATTCTTGGTGGAATGTCGGGCATTTCGGAGCGAGGTTGCTCAGTCGGGCGTGGAGCCCGTTAGGGACGATTCGCCCTTGGCGTGAACTGCCCATCGCGAGCTGGGTGTTCTGCCTTATGGGTACGTCGACGGTGGGGCTCGGTACAGCTGTCCACGTCGGGCACTATTGATCGTCAACGTTTACCGCGCGATGCCGTGCCATTTTGGTCGTGTGTCGGGCCTGTACCTTAGCCTTAAACGAAATTGGACGTTTTTCCTCGTTGCCCGAGCGTGGTTGCTTCTGGTCGAGGATCCTAGGTGTTGACAGTTTCTAACTGTAGTACTGCTTCAACTTAGCAGCATTCTAGGGTCTTGGTAATGGCTCTCCGTTTAACTGCTCGAGGTAGTACGCCCCGGTACCCGTGGTGCCGTGGACGCGGTAAGGTCCTTCCCAGTTCGCGGCCAACTTCCCTTCGCGGGAGTCTTTCTGGTTTCTGCGTAGTACCAGGCTGCCTATTTCGAACTCGCGCTTGATGACATTGTCGTTGTGGCGTAGAGCCACTCGTTGTTTTAGGGTGGCTTCGCGCAGGGCAGCCCCCGATCGGATTTCCTCGACTAGGTCGAGTTCATCCCTCAGTGCTTCGTCATTCATCTCTTCGTCGAGGGGTTCCTCCGTTCGACGGGATGGTTCCATGATTTCGACCGGGATGACAACTTCGGTGCCGTAGGTCAGTCGGAACGGTGTTTCCCCCGTCGTTGAGTGGGGTGTGGTGCGGTATGCCCACAGGACGCTGTGGAGCTCCTCGACCCATCCTCTTTTGGCTTCGCCGAGTCGACGTTTGAGCCCTCGGAGGATGACTCTGTTCGCGGCTTCGGCTTGCCCGTTGGTCTGAGGATGTTCGACCGACGTGAAGTGTTGTTTGGTCCCCAGTTTGGTGACGAAGTCTCGGAATCCGTGGTCGGTGAACTGGGTACCGTTATCGGTCACCAGTGCCTGCGGAATTCCGAACCTGGCGAGCACGTTTCTTTTGTAGAAACAGAGGATGTTATGTGAGGTGATTTTCGCGAGTGCCTCGGCCTCGATCCATTTTGTGAAGTAATCCACGGCGACGATTAGAAACTTGTTCTGGTAGGTCCCTTGCACGAAGGGCCCGAGGATGTCCATGCCCCACCAGGCGAACGGCCATGGGGACGACAATGTGTTCAGCTCGTGCGGGGGGGCGAGGTGCATATCCCCGTGCTTCTGGCACTTGTCACATTTTTTCACGTGTTCCTTGGCGTCCTGTTGCATCGTCGGCCAGTAGTATCCTGCTCGAAGGGCTTTCCTTGCCAAGGATTTACCGCCCATGTGCTGGGCGTTGATACCTTCATGTATCTCCCGCAGTACGTCGGGGATGGCGGACTCGTCAATGCATTTCAAGAGTGGAATGGAGAATCCCCTTCGGTACAGTTTCTGCTCGAGAACAACATAGGAACATGCTCGCCGCTTTATTATGGCAGCGTCGGCCTGGTTCGTCGGGAGTTCTCCCTTTGTTAGGAAATTATAGACCGGGGTCATCCAAGACGTGGCGTCCCTGATGGCGTGAACCTCGACCGTAGTCGAGGGTGGTTCGATGCTCGGTCGTGCCAGAGATTCCTGGATGACGGATTTATTCCCGCCTTTCTTTCGTGTGCTCGCGAGTTTGGACAATATGTCCTCCCTCGTGTTTTGCTCGCGGGGAACATGAGAGATTTCTGCTCGTACGAACTTTGCCATGTGTTTTTTGACTAAGTTCAGGTACTCAATGAGGTTGTCATTCTTGGCCTGGTAGCTTCCTTGTACTTGGGAAGCGACGAGCTGGGAGTCGGTGTAAATTTGAACTTCGCGGGCTCCTAGGTCCTCGGCTAATCTCAGTCCTGCGAGCAGGGCTTCGTATTCTGCCTGGTTATTTGATGTCGGGAAGGAGAGAACCAAGGAGTGCTCGATTACTACCCCTTCTTCGTTTTCCAGGAGGATCCCTGCGCCGCTTCCAGACGAGCTGGAGGCTCCGTCGACGAAGATGGTCCACTTGTGTTCCTTTCCCGGGGGGATGTCGTTAGTGGTCATCTCGACGATGAAGTCGGCCAGGGCTTGTGCTTTCAGGGCTTTCCTGCTCTCGTATTGAATGTCGAATTCAGAGAGTTCCAGGGACCACTTCAGCATTCTGCCCGCCATATCTGGCCGACCCAGGAGCTGCCTCACCGGTTGATCGGTTCGCACGATGATGGTGTGCGCTAGAAAGTAGTGTCTGAGCCTCCTCGCAGCGTTGACGAGGGCCAGAGCAACCTTTTCTATCTGTTGATACCTGCTCTCAGGGCCTTGTAAGGCTTTGCTCGTGAAGTAGACAGGTTTCTGCCCGTCAGGAGTCTCGCGGACAAGAGCTGCACTGATGGCTTCGTTTGAAACTGCCAAGTATAGGTATAGTGGTTCGTCGACATCTGGTCGAGACAACACGGGCGGTTGAGACAGGCTCTGCTTCAGATGGCGGAGTGCGTGTTCGCATTCCTCGGTCCATTCGAAGGCTGCTTCCTTTCGAAGGAGTTTGAAAAAGGGAAGGGCGTGTTGAGCGGACTTCGCGACGAAGCGTGATAGTGACGTCAACATGCCGTTCATGATCTGTATCGATTTCTTCGACGTTGGAGTCGGGAGGTCGGCGAATGCTCGACACTTGTCGGGGTTGGCTTCAATCCCTCGTTCTGTTAGATAGAATCCGAGGAATTTCCCTGCCTTAACCCCAAACGTGCACTTCTCGGGGTTGAACCTCATTTTGCATTGTCTTGCTTGGGCGAAGACTGTCTTGAGGTGAGCTGCGTGATCGGTATCTGCTCGAGATTTGACTATCATGTCGTCCATATATACCTCGAGCATGTCGCCGATCTGTTTGTTGAACACTTTGTTCATCATGCGTTGGTACGTCGCGCCGGCGTTCTTGAGTCCGAAGGGCATTACATTGTAGTAATAGTTGCCCGAGCTGGTCATGAACGCCGTGCAGCGTTTGTCGCCCAGGGCCATTGGGATTTGATTGTATCCCGAGTAGGCGTCCATGAACGACAAAGTCTTGTAGCCGGCCGAATTGTCGACCAGCATATCTATGTTAGGTAGAGGAAAAGCATCCTTCGGGCAAGCCCGGTTGAGGTCGGTATAGTCAACACACATTCTCCATTTTCCATTATTCTTTTTGACAAGTACAACATTTGACAGCCAAGTGGAATACCGGGCTTCAGAAATAAAATTTGCCTCTAGGAGGTCTTTTACAGCTTTTTCAGCAGCCTCCGTTTTTTCTGGAGACTGCCTACGCCTACGTTGTACTACGGCCTTGGCGGCTGGATCAATGGCGAGGTGATGACAGGCGACCTCAGGGTCGAGTCCGGGCATCTCTGCAGCGCTCCAGGCGAAGAGGTCAGCATTCTCGCGCAGACAAGCCTTGATTTGCTTCCTGGCCAAGTCAGGGAGGTCTTTGCCAATCTTCACTCCCTTGGTCGGGTCTGCTCCGAAGGGAACGAGTTCAAAATCGCCGTCCGGAATGGGTCGGAGGGGGATTTGCTCGCTGCTGGATGGCTCGTCTTGGTCGAAGCGGGCGTCGAGGGCTATGGAGTCGACCTTTGGTGGAGCCTTCTGAACTTCTACCTCGGGGGATGCTCTGTCGGGCTCTTGCTTTGTCTTCTTGATGGGTCTGGTGCTGGTACCCACGTCGACGGTATCCCGTCCCCTTGAAGCGGCGTTGAAGCACCTGCGGGCAGCAGCGAGGTCGCCCTGGATGGTGGCTACCCTTGCCCTTTTGGTATAGAACTTCATTTTTAGATGGACAGTTGAGGGAACCGCTGTCAGCTCCGCCAGTGTCGGCCTCCCCAAGATGCAATTGTATAGGGACGGGCAGTCAATGACGAGGAATCGGACCTTCACCTGTCTTGTAGCAGTTCCTTCCCCGAACGTCACGAGGAGCTCGACATATCCCCAAGGTTTGGAAGTCGAGCCGTTGAAGCCTTGATGGTCCGAACCTATATACGGAGACAAATGTGAGTCATCCAGTTGTAAGGTCCGGAACAGCTGGGTGTACATCACGTCGACGGAACTCCCTTCGTCGACCAGGATGCGATGCACGTCAAAATTGGCCATCTTTGCCCTTATCAGCAAGGGGATGACTGCGTTCGGTGCTCCGCCGGGGAGCTCTTCCAAGTAGAAGGTGATGGACTCTGATCTGCCCTTCACTATTTCGAAAGTCACAGTTTGTGGAGGAGCTTTGTCGACCAGTTCGTCCAACTTCCTCTTGGCTGAGTTGATGGTGAGGTCGTTGAACCCGCCCCCGTTGATGACCATGGCGGAGGGGAAGTATTCCCACCTGCTGTGTGTCGTCAGGGGCTCCTGCAGGAGCTCGGGAAGTTCGAAATCCTCGGGCCTGGTTACCGAGAAGGCGGTCTGGATTGGCACCGACTCGTCAGATGGTCGGGCATCTTCTTCGGGCTCCTTTATCTCGCGGGCGTCACGACGGGGAGCGTCGTTTCGCCTGTACTGTGCAAGTCTCCCTCCTTTGATGAGGGTTTCAATGGCGTCCTTCAGGTGGACGCAGTCCTCTGTCAAGTGACCATGACTCCTATGGTACTGACAGTACTTGTTTTTGTCCACTCCTGGCTTGGCAGGAGCTGGCCGGGGACGCTTGACGCCACCGTCTTTAAAATCTGTGCTAGCACACTCCGCCAGAATACGCTCGCGGGAAGCCGTGAGCGGAGTGTACTCGGTGAAACGGCCCGAGGGGCCCCTTTGTTCCCGGACCTCCCGGGGTCGATCTTCCTTCCTCTTCTCTCCGGTACGTCGGGGAGGAGGGTCTTGTCTCGAACTGCTGCTATGATTGCGAGCCCTGGAGTCTCGTGCCCTGTTGGCAGCTTCTCTCTCCTCGTAGTCCATGTATGCTCGGGCTTTGTCGAGGAGAGCATCAAAAGTTGCAGGTGGCTCAATGCCCACAGCTTTTCTGAATTCTGTGCCGGGGAGGAGGCCCCTCTCCAGCAAGTACCTTTTCATATGGTCCGCGCAGGGGACCTGTATTGCTTCCCGGTTGAAGCGGTTGATGAATTCCCTCAAGGTCTCATCATGTCTTTGGATGATGGCCTCGAGGGCTGCCTCGGTCTTCGGGTGGCGCCGAGAAGCTGTGAAGGAACTGATGAACTGGTTCTTCAGGTTCCGCCACGAGGTAATGGAGCCCGGGGCGAGTCCTTTATACCAGTCCGTGGCCGCCTTCCTGAGAGTTGTGGGGAAGAGACGGCACTTGATGGGCCCCCCGACATTGTGATAGTGGAGCATGGCTTCGAACCCGTCAATGTGGTCGACTGGGTCTGCTACTCCATCATATTCCTTCAGATGTGGGGGCTTCTCCATGCCCGGGGGAATAGGTGCGTCCATGATGGCCTGCGACAGGGGACCGCGGGGGTCGTCCTCGTCGCTCCTTTCCCACAGACGGCGCCACTGATCTGACCTGATCAGGAGGTTTGGACCGTCACGGCTTGCTCCGAGCTGAAAGCTTTTTGAACGAGGAGGGGGGGGGGGGGGGGGGTACCTGCAAGGCACTCCGATGCTAAAGTCAGTGGGAGTACGAGCAGATAATAGAGTTGAGGTTAGAATGATGAATACCTGACCCTCTGGAAACAGAGGGTATTTATAGCCCCCAGCGCTGGGCCAAGGTTCCTTCATTGGGCCGGGCGGATTGGGCCCAATGGAGGAACTGCCAGGTTCTACGTGGGTAGTGGGGACCCGCACGTGGTCCCCTTCCTGGATGTGCTGCGTGAAATGCGGGCGGACGGAGACGCGGTCTTTCCGGAGTATCGTTGGGGGAACGGTGGACTGAGTCTGCCCTGGCCGGGTAGCTCGAGACCATGTCGAGCTGGGCAGCACGGTACCGAGCTCGACGCCAGGACCTCGAGCTGGACAGCGGGTGTCGAGCTGGACGCCAGGACATGGAGCTGACGGCAGGGTGTCGAGCACGACTTCACAGCGTGGGTTTAGACCTCGGGATGTCGAGGTGGACATCAGGGTGTCGGGCATGGACGTGACCCCCTTTGCCCAGTGTGGTCCCTAGTGAGTCCCTTTGGACTGGGCCTTAGTAATGCTTTTGGGCCTGTCGGGCCCAGTCCAGAACATTTTCTTTTGCAAAATAATTATGAGAAAAACTAGCAATCAACATCTAAATTGTAAAATATAATTAAAATAGAACTTATAATAAATTATTTGATTTGGGCACAAAATTTTTTCGAATCGTGGAATAAAACTTGAAAATCTTTTCACAAAAAGAAGATCAAAGGGTTCCAATTTAAAACCCTAATATAAAAAAAAATCTTAAAATACGTTATTAACAATTTGAAAAATATTTATTTATATAATTATAAAATTAAAGAATTCTAAATAACTCTAAAATCAAATTGAATCAAATATTAATGACTCTTGATATCACTGGTTAAATCTGTTTAAAAACTTTATAATTTTTATCGATATAAAAATTAAGAAGAGGAGCTTAATAAGTCTCTTAAATCCATATCTGAATACAATTATTAGAATAAAAGCGGAAACATATCTGAATTTATTTTTAAGAATCATAGAAGATTTGCGGGTATTTGATCTTCCGATTGATAGAGTCCCTTGTGACTCATTGATTCTTATATGAAGAGAGAATTTCTGATAAGCCGTTTTGCGTTGTCTACAAATATGAACCATAATCCCTTGAAATTACCTTAGAATTATTTTTTAGTATTCTATATTATAATTCAATCCATTATCAAATTAGATATTGACTTATATTATCTATTCAATAAAATGATTTTTTATGATATTTATATTTTTAACCATAAATTTAATATTATATTAATAATGACAAATCAAAATAATGACACTAACTTCTTAAATGTTATATTTATAACCCAAAAATATTAATAAATTAATTTCTTAATATATATAAAGTTAGTTAACCAACTAGAGACGAGAATTTACTTAACCTTACCTTAACCTTGTTATTCTCTTGTTGTCACTGCTATTCATTGAATTAGAAGCAAAATAGATGTTGTCTTTTCAGAATACCAATAGCTTTTAGAATTGTTTGACCAAATTCAGTGGTCATAAATGCTACTAATAAAATAATTATATATTTTTCATGAATAAAAAAGTTATATAATAGTCCACCATATTAAATAGTATGCAAATTCTATTTCATGATATATATATATATATATATATATATATATATATATATATATATATATATATATATATATATATATATATATATATATATATATATATATATATATATATATATATATATATATATATATATATATATATATATATAAGCTCAAAATATAAATAATTTTTCCTTCAACCCTTCGTATAACAATATTTAACTCAAATTCAAAGTTGTGTACATGAGGTTTTAGTGATTATTACCCTTCAATTATATATAAAAAGAAAATAAGCAAATGAAATATAATACATGAGTTCAAATATAAATATTTTTCCATCAACCCTTCATACACCTAACACAAACTCAAAATATGAAGAAAAAAATTACAAAAATAAAAAATATCCCATTAAAGAGTTATTACACACAAACATGTAAAATTCATGGATATAGATGAAGGTGGAAATTGAAGGAGAAAAAGAAAAGCATGATGAATCAAAGAGATATGAAACCTTCTCCTACTAGGAATCCCAACATGAGAATAAGGAGTCCAATTGTGATGCTTTGAGTTGGTGATACGAAGGTTTGTGAGTAAGCAAGTAAAGTAAAAGCTGCACCAATTAATCCAATCACAAGTGCTTTTGTCTTCTGCTTCATTTTCTTTTGATGAGGGATTTGATCTTAAAGATTCTAATTTTGTGTCAAAGTTTGGAGATTTGCCAATGTTTTAGTTTTGCAATCAGTGTTGCAATCTTTTATATTATTGTCTTTTTTGCAAGTCAACCCTTGTTTGAGAGGATGGTAGTTAATATAATATAGTAGGTGACAATATATGGCACACATGAAAAAGACACAATTTTTTATATATAAATTTAATAGTTAGAACTATTAAAAATAACATCTCTATCATTCATTCAAATTAAACATGATAAAATTTAATGCAGTAACTCTTATTTTTTTATGTATAATATTGTGAAAGAGAAGAAAATGAGAAATACTATTGAAGAATATAATAAGATTGAAAAGAGAAATATAGATCTTAACGATTATATTGAGTTTTTAAGAAATAGTATATAAAGAATATTTTATTGAATCTTTTCTATTATTTTTAATATTTAAAATTTTCATAAAAATAGAATCTTATCAAAAATATTTTTCAGTATGCTATTTAATTTTACAATAAACATATACATTTTAAATTTTCCATGATATCTCATACAATTATTTTAAAACTCTCTTGATCCTTTATATCTATTGCAAAAGAAAATCATATTTTTTATTGTTATAAAATTTTGATATTATTTATTTTATTAAAATATTATTGTCTAAAATATACAATTTTTTTGCTATTATTATTTATTGTATTATTAGTAAGTTCCAAATATTATAATTTACTAAAAAAATTATATTCTATATTTTTGTATTGTTAAAGATTTTTTATATTAATTCTTTAGAAATTTTTAAAATTTTCATCTTCTACTATTATAACATTTAAAAAAAAACATTATTGATTTATCACCTGTATTTTTACTTGATTAAAAATATTGAAGATTGTGAAATTATTATCTATAATTTAATTTGGTTATTTATTTAATTGCAAGTTATAAATTTTTCATTTGGTTAAAAATATTTTTTTATAAAAAAAATATTTTCATTTGATTTATCACCTATATTTGATTTAAAATATTGAAAAAATGTGAAAGTATTACTTATATTTTAATTTGATTGATTTATTTATTTACAATTTGTTTTTACAAATGTTACCCTAGTGACTATTTTAAATAAATTTTACTATTGTTATAATATTTTAATAATTGTGAAATCTTTTGGATATTAACAAACAATAAATTTTAATTTTAATATTTTTTTTTTTTGAAATTATCATTTTTGCGAGTAGTATATAAAAATATATCTCATTCTTGCAAGAATGATAATTTTATTTAAAAAAAAAAGTTTAAAAATTCCAATTCACCAATAGCTAAGAAGGGTCGCAATTATTAAAATATTATAAAAATTGTATAAATCATTAAAATAGTCACAATGGTAAAACTTGTAAAAAAAATTTCAAACATGCAAATAAATAAATCAATCAAATTAAAATATTGATAATACTTTCACATTTTTTGAATATTTTTAATCAAATATAAGTGATAAATTAAATGAAAATATTTTTTCTTATAAAAGAAATACCTTTAATCAAATAAAAATATAGATGATAAATCAATAATGTATTTTTATTAAGTAGAACTTGCTAAACTAATAATTTCCTAACTTGTAAATAAAAAAATCAGCCAAAGTAAAAATATGTAATAATTTCAAATTCTTCAATATTTTTAATAAATGAATACATAGGTGATAAATAAATAAATTAAGCAAGTCTATTTTAAAGTCATATCTATTTTAGTAAAATAAATAATATAAAAACTCCCAAACAATAAAAAATATAGAATATGATTTTTTTTGCAATAAATATAAAGAATCAAAGAGAGTTTGAAAAAAAAGTATGAGAGAATATGGAAAAATTAAAATTGATATGTTTGATAAAAAATTAAACAGTATATTGATAATATTTTTGTAAGATTCTATTTTTATGAAAATTGTAAATATTAAGAATAATAGAAAAGATTCTATAAAGTGTTCTTTATATGAAATCATTAAATCTTTAGCGTTAATTAAATCTGATATTTGATATCGATAGTTCTCGTTTCTCATATAATATATTAGTTCTCATAAGATGATTAATATTAGAAACCAAACTAATAAATATGAGACTTGTGTATCGATGAAAAAAAAGTGAAAATTTTGCAAGAAAATCTAAGTAAGTTTATGAAGAGGAAAAGAAAATCTAGATTTGATTTTATCAAATCAAAGACCTTCTTTCAATAAAACTAGATTAAGTTTTAAATCAAGTATATCACATAGTAAAAGCTCAAATAGGAAGAAATAAAATCACGCTATTTATAAATGTCTGTTTTGTAGTTTTGAAAACTTAGAGATATTATATTATAAAAAACTAAGAAGGTCTAAAGGTACTAATCCTAGATCTCTTAGAACTATTAACGTACCAGGATTGAAAAAGATTAGGGTACTAAAGGTGAAAATTTGATTTGTTCCGTAGGCATGTTTTGCAGCTTTAATAAATCCTTAATGCATATTAAATTAAAGTGTGCAAAGAAAGATGTATAACCCTCTGAGTATACAAGTAGTTGTGCCTGATGGCGGTTTTGATGATTCTGATGTGTGTGATCGAAGTATATTCGTTGATGGTGTATTTCAATGGGCGTTGTAATACGGTGGGATAACTGACTTTTGAGTTTTGTATTTTATCGCAAATCTTGCAGATAGTAAGAGTCGCCACCGACTTTTCTTTTATCCAATAAAGGAAAGGGTGAAAAGAACAAGAAAGACCTTTTGAGAATTTTCTGAGTAAGGAGGATAGGTTATAAAAGGGAAGGTGTTAGCACCCTTTTCATCTGTAGTTATCTACGAGCTCTTAATTGCTAGCTCACTTTGAAAATACTTTGTGTTTGTGTATGTTTGAAAATATTTTGAAAATGCCTAAGTTCAGCAATTTTGTAATGATTCTCGTATCGTTGAGAATGTATACAAAATATTTGTTTCGAAAATATTTATCGAAAAAGTGTTATTTTGTGAAAAGTGTTTTGAAGATACCAATGTATGACAGTCTGCTTTATAATATCCCTTGTATCAGTCCTCAAGAGTGTTTATAAAGTGTTTTTGAAAGTAGTTGTTTTGAAAGTGTGAGGTGTGAAAATTGTTTTAGTTTGTGAGCAAGCGATTACGAGCGATCTACCTACTCAAAAAGTCTTTGTTCTCTTAATCCTCCTTTAGATAGTGCTATCATACCATTAGTTAGTAGGAAGCCCTATCATTGGATGTGAGACACATGCACGGGTCATCGTACAATCATAGAAGACAACTTGTAGGATGCTTTAGCAATTTTCATAAGGGACTAAGATCGTTTATCGAAGGCAGCATCAAAGGATCATCGAGGGACTACGATCTTCTAACCGAGGGTCTTTGTTAAAGTATCCCACGTTTGAGGGACATGACTGTTTAAATCCGAGGCAACAAGTGAGGGTCACCCTAGAGGTGTGTGGGTGCGAAGTGTTTTGATTTCAAGTATCTTGTCTTGGAATTAGGTTTTTTTAATGATTGATTTTAAATCTTGTCATACAAATCCTAATTACTAAAATAATAAGGAAATCAGTAATTGCGGAAATTAAATATTCTACGCTATTACAAAGCTTCGAGGATGGGGAATACATACCATAAAAATGGGGAGAAATGTAAAAGAAAACCCTAATTTAAACTATTACATCCTTTAACAGTTACATAATTGTATTAATGCGAAAAATAAACAAACACGCGAAGATAGTGAAAAGGTAAATAAATTCAACACGCTAAATTTTTTTCTAAGTGTCTAGAAAATAATTTTTTGATGTTTTTTATTAGAAAAATATTGGAAGTGATTAATAAAAATAAAATCTAATTCTTAGTTAATTTACAAACTAATCAATTAAAATAAAACAAGGTGATTAGATTAAATTAATTTTAATTATCAAAAATTAAATTAATCAATTAAAAACTTAAATATATATTTTTTTTTAAAATTTTATGATTTTTGTTGATTAAATAAAAAATGAAATTGGTTAAAGAAAAGAAAATGTTAATTAAAACAAAAAAACAAGAAATTAAAATGGGCCTGCAGTATAAAAAATTTGGGGGGTGAGAAGAAGCAAAAATGTTAGGTCCATAATAGACAAGCCCAGGATGTTGCGCTAGATCCAGTGGAGGTGACCTCCAGGAGGTGCATCACGGGGCTTGCGCTTGGTGCATTGGATATGCCTTTGATGAGATCTAATGGTTGTAACATGAGGATGCATGTCGCGCGTATATGGCTTGCCTGCGCTGAATCTGCAAGGAACAAATATGTGAAAAATAAAAGGGTATCACTGGAGCTCGAACCCAGGTCCCTCAGGTCATAGCACGCTTATTTTACCACTGGGGTGGCTATTTCATCCGGTTGTGAAACGCCCCCTAGTAAATATATTATAAAGTTGTTTTCAAAAATTTGAAATGCCCATTTCTTCTTCTTCCTCGCGGCAGACAACAACATCACCATTTTTGAATATCAAACTCTTCCATTTCTCAATCATTTTATAAAATATAAACATGAAAGTTGTTCTAAATTTCACTACGAATTCAACCATGCCATTAATTTTAATTAATACTCAAAGAAAAAAAGAATTTTACTTAGTACCAAAAATGAACCCTAACTGGTCAGAGCTTCGATTCTCACTCCACAAGCAACATAAATGAAAACTAATCACATGGTTAGCTTCAGGAAATTGATATCTACATTTTATCTTTTGAAATCAAATGCAAATGTTGCATGGATAAGGATATCACAGTTTGAGAAAACTCACCTCTAGAAGAAAAGTCCAATGCCCTTTACACGACTTCCAGAAGTAATGTAATGATAGATTAAGCTTGTTGGGATCTTCCTTGAGCTAATGGGATGAATAATTTGCTTTGAAAGTTGTTGAATCAATCCAACCAAGTCAATGTGCAAGCTCGGATATGGAGTTTAGAGGATGATGAAGATGGTGTTACAGAAGTGTAACATGGGTTTGGATGGCTTCTATATGATATATAGATGATCTTTGAATGATAAAAAGAGAAAGTGCATGAGTGGATTGAGAGTTGGGTGTTGGAAACTTCAAATGTGCAACAATGGTGGTTTCTTAGTGATTCTGAGTTTGAGAGTGTGTAAGGGTGTTTGAGGGCTTTCCAATTCATGTCTTGGCTTGCAAATGATCTCTTTATTTATAGGCAAGAGATTTTGGAGGTTGAAACAACCAGATTTTCAAGATAGCATGTTATGGCTTGGAAGCTTAGTTACGAAGTAACCTTGAAGAACATGGTTACAATGCATTGTACTTTGTCTTATAGAGTTTTGGATACTTCAAGCATGCTCATCTGACTTTTTAGGTTGAGTGGGTGCAGAGGAAACAAGTTAGAAGCTCAAGGAGAGTGGACTTTGTGATTAAAGTCACTTTACAAGAATGGAAGTGTGACCTTTCTTCCTTAAATGGTAAGTAAGCTTGGACAAAGCTTGAATCACTTGGATAATAGCTCAAAAGTGTGTGCAATCTTCTTATTATGGATATATTTAGAGGTTTAGAGGCCTTCAAAGTGAGATTATGCAGCATGGTTATGAGATTTGGTCATGAGTTCATCACAAAAATGACCTATAATTCAAGTTTGACATGCCACCTTCATCTCTTCGAAATTTCTAGCTCAAGCATGATAAATTTGTGTTCTTGGATATTTTGAAAATCTTGAAACATTGTCTACAACTTTCATGTTGACCATTTTGGCTAAATCAAATGGGAACTTGGTGGAAATTGGTCAAGAAGTTGAGATGAAAAACTGGCCAAAACTTGTTGAAATTTTTTCTAAGTGTTAGATAAAAATATCACAACTTCATGGGATCATATCTCTTAATCCAAGAACTTTTTGAGGATAATCACACATTAAAAAAATTATAGAATTCATCAATCCCTACAACTTTCATGTTGAAAGTTTTCTTTGAATCAACTTGGATCTCCATGAAGTAGCGATTTTGTTAAGAACAAAAATACTTAAAAAATTTCTAATGTTGGAAAATTTCCCAACTTTTGACTTTTTATTTGTGATTCTTGATGATCAAGTTTGATATTTTGGAATTTTTTGATGATTCTTGATTTTTGAATTCCAATGTTGACCAAAAAATCAAAGTTTGACTTTTGTGTGACTGTTGACTTTTTATCAATTGATTTAATTTTTCAACTGTCAATCACTTGAATATTTGGAAATGTCTTGAGCCATGTAATTATGTTAAGATGTTGTATTTGAGCCCTTGAGATCATGCTTTAAGCCATTAGGTGACGCACTAGTCCAAAAGTCAATGATCAGTCATCTTCAGTCAAAACCCTAATTTGTTTTTTGTTTTCGCACCTATCACCTCAAAATGTTGATGTTGACAAAAAATCTTGAAGTTTGACTGTATGTTGACCATAGTTGACTTTTTACCTGTGATCAGTGGAAATAGAACTGACTGTTTTTTAGCTGGTTCGCGAAATGTCGCGGTAAGCAAGAGTCGCCACTGTCTTTTATGTTCTCCAACATGGAAAGGACAAAAGCACAGCAAAATTCCTTATTCGAGAATGTTTCTCGGTTCGGGAGGTAGATTTATAGAAAGGGAAGGTGTTAGCACCCTTTCTATCCGTGGTTATCCACGGGCTATTAGGTACTTGCTCTTATGTTTTCAAAAGTGTTTGCTTTTCAAGTGTGTGTGAGTTTTGAAAAAGTTTCGTTTGAAAAATTTCTAAGTAACTCTTGTATCTGTCCTCAAGAGTGTATGAAAAATTTGTTTGAAAACCTTTTGAAAGTGTAGGTGCGAAAAGTTGTTTTTGTTTGTTTTGAAAAGAGCAAGTACCCATGAGATCTACCTACTCTAAGGAATTAGGCTGTGTAAGAGTCCTTTAGATAGTGCTATCCCACCATTGAGAGGTAGGTAGCACCATCGTTGGAGTTATGCGGGTCAATTCGATTATAAGGGACAATGTGGTCACCGAAGCAATAGTAGGACACCTTAGAAGTAACCCTAATGTCCTAGATCCTTTTTTATCCGAGGCAACCATTTTGAGGCAACAGGATCTTTAGACAGGAGGGCGACCTCTAAGACACCCTATACTTGATGACCACGTTCGAGGCAACCAGTGAGGCGTACCCTAAGAGTGGCATGTGCATGTGTGTTATTTTTCAGTTAAATTGTCTTTGCATGTTATTTGTGAGCTACGGATTGGTTTTATTATTCATACATTCTTGCAGGCATAATTAACAGTTAGGAGTGCGGAAAATAAATTGCGGAAAGGTAAATCTAACTATTACAAGGCGCGGGACTATACATCGCCAAAAACAAAAACCCGTTTTGAAAATGAAGTGCGAGAATTTAAATAAGGCGATAAAATCCTAATTAACTATTACATACTCTGTACAGATACATAAATATAATCAAAAGAAATTAAAACGCGAAAGAAGATAGAATCGGGAACGTCTTAGGGTTTTGACCCTTTTTAGAATTAAATTAAACATTAAACCTAATTAACTAATTAATTATTTAATTAAAGAAAAAATGTTTTTTTTGTGTTTTTTTATATTTTTAATGAAAATAAAATAAAAGGAATTAAAAGTTGTCAAAAGAAAGACCTAATTCTAAATTAATTTTATTTATTGTGAAAAGATTAAAATTAAACCTAATTAAACAACTAAATTAATTAATGTTAGAATTTATTTACAAAAATAATTAGTAGTGAAATTAATAAATAAGAATAATAAAAATATTAGTTTTTTTTTCTGATTTTTTTTTTGTGAAAATGCTAATTAATTGATTAATTAAATAATACTAATAATAATTACTAAAGAAAATAAAAAGAAAAGGAAAATAGAAAAAGAAATAGAAACCAATGGGGGTGTTGAATGCCCAATGTGGAGGTTAAGCCTGGAAATTTAGGCCCATTAAGCACAAAGCCTTTCTGACTTTTGGAATTTTCCTGGAGCGTGGGTTGACCAGGAGTATGGTGCTCGTCCAATCCAGGCCTTTGGATATGCTTTTGAGGCCACTTGGCACGCTGATTGCTTGAGATGTATGGTAGACTTTTTCTGGAATGCTGCATGGGAACATGTTAGAAAAAATTGAAACAGGCGTTTGGGGGACCTGGGAATCGAACCCAGGTCCCAATGATCATTGCCAGCGCGTCCTTCCACTGAGCCATTTGATTCAATTGATATAACAATAGGAAAATAATATTATATGGAATAAACAAATCATGTGCTGAAAAACAGAAAAAGTAGCGCGCATATTTAAATCATCCAGTAGCAAGCTGACACGCCCTTCGTCTTCATCCTGTAACCTACAAAACAAAAGCAATTAGCGGGGGTTTTTAACCCCCACAAAATTGAAACTGTCAATAATAGCGAATAGAGCTACGCTCTATATAAATTGTTCGCGAGCACAGATTCACGTTCGTCTGGATGTAACGAATTCAACCATGGGTCTTAGGAGGCCTGATTTTTCCTATATGATAAACCCCTAATTCAAAAGCTTGAAAACCCTAAAAGTCGTTAATGGCAAATCACAATCCTGTACATGATAATCCAATTAATTGATATGAATAGCTTTGTATGGATGCAAACAATATAAAACAAGCTTTAAATCACATCAAATGTTCATGAATTGGGAGTTTCGATTTTGAAAAATATTGACAAACCGTGATCTTGTTTGGCGTGATTTCTCAAGCTTCAGCCCTTGATTTTGATTCCAAAAGACTCCCGAGAGTTCCAACAAAGTGTTAGAAATGAAAAAAAGGCTTGGAATTACGTTGGAAGGTGGATTTCAGTTTTGAATTTTCTTGACTTTTTTTCAAAATGGCATAAGGGTTTGCAACAACTTTTTTACGTGTAATGTATTAGGTTTTGGTTCAGCATATGTATGGGAATGCATTTAGGTCAACAGCTGAGCCAATGATCCATTGTATTGATGTCTTGAGATTTTGGTTTATCACCATTAAAGGACTTTCCAAACTTGGTTCAAAACCATGATTTTGTGCACAAAATAGCCTTACACGAATTTGGTAGCTGGCTCATCATACATAAAAGCTATTCAAACCAAAAATATGCCATTCCATTAACTTTTAGATTTTATTTGAATTTTTATGGATTTAAAATGAATTAAATCAATAAAAATTAAATAAAAATGGAAAAATAAATGTTTAATCTTGAAATTAATCATGGGACACGTGTATGGCATGACAAGGCTGAATCAAGTGGAAGAAAGTGGGCCCTTTTGTCAAAAATTGAAGTTTCAAGGATAGTTGACTTTTGCCATTTCTCAAAAATTTTCCCAACTTCTCCAATGCATATCTTGCTCAATTTTGATCATATGAACATGTTATTGGATATTTTGGAAAGGTATTGAAGTACTCTAACCAATGCCTTTGGTCCCATGTCATTTTGATTTACCAATATCAAGTTATGGTCTTTGACTTAAAATGCCTTTTTGTTGACTTTTGAAAATGACCTATAATGTTGAAATTGATAACTTTTTGTGAGAGCATTTATTGGACTTGGAATGTGAAGATGAGTTGTAGGAAATGTCATCCCCTTCAAAATGAGCATTGGATGGGATTTTTCTGATGAACCATGAAAAAGTTATGCCTTGGTCAAGTTACAGTTGACTTTTCAACTGTCCAAAAATAGAAACTTTTGACACCTTGATGATTTTTGAGCCATGCTTGTGGAATCATGATCAAGACTTGATCAAATGATGATTGTGAGCTCAAAATAAGATTTTGACCAAAATTTTTGACTTTTGACTGTCAAATGACCATTTTACCCCTACAGTTGATTGTGGAGCAACTAGGGCTTTTGACTGTGCAACTTGACCCTGTGAGCCTTGAAACTTGGCATGTGGATGCTTGACAATGTGTATAGGAATATGTGACTTGATTGAGCCCTTGAAAACCTCAACTTCCTTGCAAGAACTAAAACCCTAATTTTAGCTGGCTTAGGAGGCCTTTGGACTGTGCAATCCTTGAGTAGACTTGCGCAAATTGAGATGATGCTTGTCAAAACTTTGAAGAATATGGGAGGGCAAATTTTGGGGTACAACATAACCCAATACAGTTGATTTTCAATCATCTGAGCCATTGACTGAGCAAACATGTGAGGAAATACTTGAAATTTGATATAAGCATTATTGAGGACCTACAGTGAACCATGAAAGCCATTTGAGACCCTTTCAACCCAATCTTCTTTGAGAAGCACCAAACCCTAGTTGAAGACCCTTGCTTAGGAGGAGGTTTGACCAGTCAAATCTTGAGTAGTTTTGAGCAAATGGGGACCTCATGAGAATGTATTGAAGAAAATAGGAGGGAAAATTTTGGGGTACAACAACTGCCCCTGTTCAATATTCTTAAACCTGAAGAGTTAGGTTTCCATATCCGTCATTCGTGACTTGAAGGTAGAAGATGATTGAACACCTAAGTGCCCATAAATTTGCACTCGCCAGTGGACGAAGTAACGCTGTTGGTTAATTATACTGGGAATGGGCTTAAAGATGCCATTTGGAGAGGTAATGATGAGTCATTGGAGATGGGCTTATAGATGCCATCCAAAGTAACTGTTGGTAGAGATTAGACTAAGTCTATGCCCGACTTCGATTGGAGGAAGTATCAGAATAAATCTACGCTTGATTTAAACTGAGCCAGAAGAGGTATTTTTGTCTTTAACTAGAAGAAGTATCAGAATAAATCTATGGTTGATTTAATCAGAGCCATAAAATGTCTAGTGGAAGAAGTATCAGAATAAATCTATGATCAATTTAATTTTATCCAAAAGATGTTTGTGTCCGTCTTTAACTGGAAGAAGTATCATAATAAATCTATAGTTGATTTAATCTGAGCCAGAAAAAGTCTACTAGAAGAAGTATCAGAGTAAATCCATGGTTGATTTAATCTAATCTAGAAGATGTCTTTGTCTTTCTTTAACTGGGAGAAGTATCAGAATAAATCTATGGTCGATTTAATCTGAGCCAGAAGATGTCTACGCATGTCTTTAACTGGAAGAAGTATCAGAATAAATCTACACTCGATTTAATCTAAGCCATAAGAGGTCTTTTGTATTTAACTAGAAGAAGTATCAGAATAAATCTATGGTTGATTTAATCTGATCCAAAAAAGGTCTTTTTGTCTTTAACTGGAAGAAGTATTAGAATAAATCTATGGTTGATTTAATCTGAGTCAGAAACTGTCTACAAGAAGAAGTATCATAATAAATCTATGGTCGATTTAATCTGAGCCAGAAGATGTCTACCTCCATCTTTAACTGGGATAAGTTTCAGAATAAATCTATGGTTGATTTAATCTTAGCGAGAAAAATGTCTACTGGAAGAAGTATCAGAATAAATCTATGCTTGATTTAACCTGAGCCAGAAGATACTTGTGTCCGTATTTAACTGGGAGAAGAATAAGAATAAATCTATGGTCGAATTAATCTGATACAGAAGATGTCTACGCATGTCTTTAACTGGAAGAAGTATCAGAATAAATCTACACTCGATTTAATCTGAGCCAAAAGAGGTCTTTTGTCTTTAACTGGAAGAAGTATTAAAATAAATCTATGGTTGATTTAATCTGAGCCATAAAAGGTCTTTTTGTCTTTAACTGGAAGAAGTATCAGAATAAATCTATGGTTGATTTAATCTGAGCCAGAAAATGTCTACTGGAAGAAGTAGCAAAATAAATCTATGGTCGATTTAATCTGAGCCAGAAGATGTCTGTGTCCGTCTTTAACTGAGAGAAGTATCAGAATAAATCTATGGTTGATTTAATCTGAGCCAGAAAAATGTCTACTAGAAGAAGTATCAGAATAAATCTACGCTTGATTTAATCTAAGCCAGAAGATGTTTGCGTCTATCTTTAACTGGGAGAAGTATCCGAATAAATCTATGGTCGATTTAATCTGAGCCAGAAGATGCCTACGTCTGTCTTTAACTGGAAGAAGTATCAGAATAAATCTATACTCGATTTAATCTGAGCCAGAAGAGGTCTTTTTTGAGAAAGATCCTCCAAGGAAATTGCTGAAATAGCCCTTTGTCAGATATAGCCTTGGAGAAGATTGTCGGGTCATATAAGTAGTTGATGACGTTTGTCTGTTGATTGATATTTCCTGAAAACGGTAAAGAGTTAGTTGTATACAATTTCATGATGTATTAAATGCATTGCATAATGATGTTCTCAAGATAAATGAGACTGTGCTATATGCGTTTCGTATGTATATGCTATGATATTGATAAATGTTGTATGAATGTGAAATGTTATTGGAAATGTATCAACAGTTTCATATGACATCTTGCTGAGGAAAATTAATCCCTGACTGGTGCTGGGGATGAAGAACAAGTGTAATCTTCAACCTTGTCTAGAATGCTTCTGCTGGGGATTCCTGCTTGCTGTTTAAGGAAACTCCACTAGGGAATGTTGACTTCTGTTTGGGGATAAGAGTTCAGGAATGTTAGTCGTTCATCGCTCTACTAGGGAGTTTAATTCTTATATACCCTGACTGGGGATAAAAGAGATGGATAACCTTCTGACTCGTCTGGGGAGTTTAATTCTTATATACCCTGACCGGGGATAAAAGTGATGGATAACCTTATGACTTATCTGGGGAGGATGAAGTTGACTGATATTTGGTCTGGTTCCAGGTTTCATAGTAACTCTCTGGGGATAGTGGCGACTTCACTGGGGAGGGGAATTTTGTCGGTGATTTGTAACCATCCGAGGAATAGACTTAAGCCGGGGAGACTGTAATCTGTTGGAGAAATAAACCCTACTGGGGAAATAAACCCTGTTAACGGAGAAATATTCTGCTGAGGAAGCACCCTTGCTAAGGAAATAAGCTCTGCTGGAGAGAAGAAATCTGCAGGGGGTTTTACAGTTTTGGAGGAATAAACTCAACCGACGAAGAGAACTTTTATGAACTATACTGATTGGAACTCCGCGGGTTGGTGATATTGCCAGGAAAATGTCATATTCTTTTATCCGCTGGAGCAATCTGCCGGGGAAATTGCGGGGAATGTATCTTTATTGAAGATGAATATATGAAGATTAATATGTGGGGATAATCTCATGGAAGTGGCTCTGTGGGGATCTGTGGACAACTTGAATTCCATCCCAACTCCTAGAGTCTTGAGTAAATGCTTATTCCTGTTCTTATGCATATATTTATTAACAGTTAATCGTGTTTGTTGTACCCCAAAATTTGCCCTCTCATTTCTCAAGATATTTCCTACAAAGATCTTCAATGCCTCGAGTTTGTGCAAGTACCGACTAGGTCAAACAACCTCCTCAGCGTAATACCTAAAATTAGGTTTTGAATCTGCACAGAGGGGAAAAATGAGAAAAATTGAAGTTTCAGTTGGAAAAAGTCAACCAGACGCTAAAAAAGTCAAACTTTGACTTTTTGACCAAATTTGAGTTCCAAAAATCACATTGCGTCAAGACATCCAAAAGGTGAAATTCGATCATAAAAAATCAATAGAATAAAAAATCCAACTTTTGCAAGACTTTGGAATTTTTCTAAGTATTTTCTATACTTGTTAATTTCATTTGCTTCATGACATTTTTTACTACAATTCCAAATACTTTAAAATGAGGAAAACAATTCAAATTATTACCAAGTGACATTTTTTGCAAATTTACAAATTCTAAAACTATGTCTTGTTTGGGATTTTTTCTATTTTTACTCAAAACCTTGCCACAATGTTTTGTCCTTGATACAATGTGCATAAAATACTCCACAACACCAAATTTGTTTCATGCTACAAATTTTGCTATCCAAGTTGAACAAAGTATGATATACTGCATTGCCACAACACCCCAAAAAAACCTACTCCATTGCTGTCCTACAAAAAACCTTGTGCTATGGTGCACCACAAATCTGCATATGCTGTCTGTGATCGGTGGATCTGGAACTGACTGTTTAACGCTGGTTCGCGAAATGTCGCGGAAGCAAGAGTCGCCACCGTCTTTTATTTTCTCCAAATGGAAAGGACAAAAGCACAGAAAAATTCCTTAAAGAGATCACTCTCGGTTCGGGAGGTAGGTTATAGAAAGGGAAGGTGTTAGCACCCTTTCTATCCATGGTTATCCATGGGCTCTTAGATACTTGCTCATTTGTGTTTTCAAAATGGTTTGTTTGCTTTTCAACTGTGGGTTTTAAAAAAGTTTCTTTGAAAATTTCAGTTCGACTCTTGTGTCAGAGTGTTTGAAAAATTGCTTTGAAAGCTTTTGAAAAGTGTCGGTGTGAAAAGATTTTTGTTTGTTTTTGAAGAGAGCAAGTATCTATGAGAACCTACCTACCCTAAGGAATTCGTCTGTGTAAATGTCCTTTAAAGTAGTGCCATCCCACCATTGAGAGGTAGGTAGCACCACCGTTGGAGGTGTTCGGGTCAATTCGAGGTTCGGGACATGGTGATCACCAGAGCAATGGGAAGACACCTTAGAAGCTACCCTCATGCCAGGTTCCCGGATCATGAGGACTTACTAAGACATCCTCTACTCGACGATCACCTTTCGAAGGCAAGGCAACAGTGAGGCGTACCCTAGGGGTGGTGTGTGCGATTTGTGTGTCGTTTTCATTGATATTTGTCTTGTTATGTTCATTGTGATCTACGCTTGATTTTATTTAAGGCCATTCATTCTTGCATGCTTTGTTTAATAGCGAGGAAAAATAAATCTAAAACTATTACAAATGGCGCGGGTCCACATCGCCAAAATTAAACCGGACCCGATTTGACGGAAAGTAAAGAAAAGAAATAAAAGAATTGAAAAGATGCGAGAAGTAAATGTTACAAAGCTTCGGGAGAGATACATAATTATTTAAGCGGGAAAAGAAATAAGTATGCGAAATTAAACAATTAAGAATATGGGCGTTGGACCCTTTCGCAAAAATTAAAATTAATAAGGAATTAAAATTTAAAATTAAAAGAAAATGTTTTTGGTATTTTAGTATTTTATGATTTAATATGAAAAAGAGAATTAATTAAAATTAAAATTGAATGCAAACCCTAATTCTAATGGCTTTTAAATTTATTATGAAAAATATTGAATTTTAACCTAATTTAAACCTAAGTTAATTTACATGCAAATTTAATTTATAGAAATAAATAAAATAAATATTATTATAAAAAAAGAAAAATTATCAATTAAACCTAGTTCTACATCTTTTATATTTTTATTGTGAAAAGAATTAATATTAAAACCCTAATTTATACTAAGTTTATTTATATACAATTATTTACAAGAAAATATTAAAATAAAATATTTATTATATTTTTTGCCTTTTCTGTTTTTTATGATATTTTTATAATTTTTTTGTAAAAATAATTAATTAAATTAAGACAACAAAACAAATAAACAAATAATTGAAAATAAAATAAAACATAAAGAAAATTGAAAAAAACATTGCAAACCAGGGGGGGTGGAAGTCCCCAATATGGAGGTATGAGCCCAGCAATCTAGCCCATTTAGCTTTGGCCTCGTTGGACTTTTCAAGATCACGTGTGGTGCGTTGACTTGCATTTATGGTGTTCATCAATTGTGCACCTTTGGATTGCTTCTGATGGACGCGTGGCTGTTGATCTTTGAGCGTGCATGATAATCCTCAACGTAAATGCTGCATAGGAATTATTATGGAAAAACAATATTGAAATATGCAAGACCTGGGACTTGAACCCAGGTCATGAGGGTTAATGCAATCAATGTTTGCCAGCTGAGCCACTACACGCATGTTAACATATTATAACAAATAAATAATAAAAAGAAAGACCAACGCGTTAATGGATCCAGCGCGCGAATTTCAAACAGGCCTATCACCCCTTGCCACGACTCCATCTTCTTCATGGCCTTTTTTATTTTTCTGAAACAAGACCATAACGCAACGGTTTTATACGCGTTTCCTTAGGCCCATTTCAAGAAAATAGCGATTAGCGCTATAGGGTCAATAAATTAGGCGCGAGGGCATGTTTAGGATCGTCCAGGTCTTCTGATTACAACCATGGCATAGTGGTGGTCTGATTTTGCTTGGTCTGAAAACCCCTAATTCAAAAACCTGCAAACCCTAAAAGGCAATAATGGTGGAATCGAGTATATAGCACAAAAACGCAATTAATTATGTTGGTTAGCCTCAAAACATCATAATGAACATGAATCCATAAATAAAAAATGCAAAAGATGCGTGAATTATGATGCACGATTCTGCAATTTGTTTGATACAGTTGAGGTTCTCGTTACCAATTCCTTGCCTTTTGATGAATGTTCTGGATTGGAATATGATCAGTGAAGCTTCAGGAAGCTATTGAAATGGTTTTTGTGCCTTGAATCAACCTCTAACAATGATTTCGGTTTTGACTTTTTAGAGAATTTTTCCAAGTTTGTCTATGGCCTTTGAGCGCAGTTTTCTGTCTATCTCCATTAGGGTTATGATCCTGGCATATATATGAATCAATTAGGTTAACAAATTGGATCCAAATCTCTTGTAATCATTGATTGAATATTTGATTTTTTTTCCATTATGTTTTCAATCTTTTTCACATGGTTTTTGTATCAATTAGCATCCAATCAAGCCAAATCTTTCCATAATTGTACAAGCACGAAATATTGAGCGCAAAACATGCATGAAAAGATTTATTAGGTCAAGTTAGATATTTTTCACATATTTAAATGATTTAAATGAATTAATATAAATAATAATTCAAATAAATAAATAAAAAAGTGAGAAAATACTTCCCTTTGGGCCAAGTGGTCGTGCACATGCTTGGAATGATGAATCATGGAAGAAAAATGGGCCCATTAGCATTTTTAGGTCATTTGAATCAATGTTGACTTTTCAAAATATCCAAATATTTCCCAACTTCTACAAGGCATAACTTGCTCAATATTTAAGCTTTTCTCATGTTCTTGGACATTTTGGAAAGGTCTTTGAGTCCTCTAACCAATGTCTTTGGTCCCATGTCATTTTGATTTACCAATCTCAAGTTATGGCCTTTGACTTAAAGTCTCTTTTTGTTGACTTTTGAAAATGACCTATAATGTTGAAATTGATAACTTTTTGTGAGAGCATTTCTTGGACTTGAAGTATGAAGATGAGTTGTAGGAAATGTCTTTCTCTTCAAAATGAGCTTTGGATGGGATTTTTCTGATAATCCATGTGAAAGTTATGCCCTGGTCAATTTCAGTTGACTTTTTGCCCCTTGGATCACTCTGAGGAAGGATGATTCGCTTGATTACCAGATCCCCAACTTGATATTCCTGTGGTCTGACTTTTTTGTTAAATGCCCTGATCATCCGTTTCTGATACGTCTGACCATGACAGATAGCAGCAAGTCTCTTTTCGTCAATGAGGTTGAGTTGATCAAGTCGTGTCTGGATCCAATCATCTTCGTTCAGATTTGCATCCTTCATTATCCGGAGAGAGGGTATTTGCACTTCGACCAGCAAGACTGCCTCCATGCCATAAACCAGAGAGAAAGGAGTTGCCCCGGTTGACGTCCTAGCTGAGGTACGGTATCCGTGTAGAGCGAACGGTAACATCTCGTGCCAATCTTTATAGGTCACTGTCATTTTCTGCACGATTTTCTTGATGTTCTTATTTGCTGCTTCTACAGCCCCATTCATCTTCGGTCTGTAAGGAGAAGAATTGTGGTGCTGTATCTTGAACTGTTCGCAGAGCTCAGCAATCATCTTATTGTTTAGATTGGTACCGTTGTCTGTAATAATCCGTTCTGGGACGCCGTACCGACAAACCAGGTTGTGCCGGATGAACCGTGCCACAACAGTCTTAGTTACCGTAGCATAGGATGCTGCCTCAACCCACTTCGTGAAATAATCAATCGCCACTAGGATGAAGCGATGTCCATTGGATGCCGTAGGTTTAATCTCGCCGATCATGTCTATGCCCCACATTGCAAACGGCCAAGGCGCAGTCAGAACATTCAGGGGAACCGGAGGAACATGCACCTTGTCTGCATAAATCTGGCACTTGTGGCATGTCCTGGAATGTTGGTAGCAGTCAGCTTCCATGGTGGACCAGTAATATCCTGCCCGTAGGATTTTCTTAGCCATAGTGTGTCCACTGGAATGTGTACCAAAGGTCCCTTCATGTAGCTCTTCCATGATCCTTTCTGCTTCAGTCTTATCCACACAACGCAGTAAGGTTGAATCATGGTTTCGCTTGTATAATATGCCATTGCTAAGGAAGAACTTGGCTGCAAACCTCCTCAGGAATTTCTTATCATTGACAGATGCACCTTCAGGGTATTCCTGAGTTTCCAGATATCTTTTCACTTCATGGTACCAAGGCTTCTCAGTCACCAATTCAGTTTCGAGATCACAACAGTATGCCGGTTCGTCCAGTTTCCAGATGATGATCCGGGGAGCCTCGTTATCCCATTTGACCTTGAACTTTGAGGACATTGTAGCTAACGCGTCCGCTAACTGATTCTCTTCTCTCGGAAAGTGTTCAAAGGTTATCTCTGTGAAGTGGGGAATCAGGGTCAACACACATTCTCTGTAAGGAATCAGGTTTGGATGTTTCATATCCCACTCTCCTTTGATCTGATTGATCACAAGAGCGGAATCTCCGAAGACACTTAGAAATTTAATCCTTAGGTCGATCGCAGCTTGAAGACCCATGATGCACGCCTCATACTCCGCCATGTTGTTGGTACAGTTGAAACATAGCCGGGCAGTGAGTGGAGTATGAGTACCTTGTGGAGATACGATTATGGCGCCGATACCATTTCCCAAAGCATTGGAGGCTCCGTCAAAGTGCATAGACCATCGGGATCCTGGTTCAGGTCCTTCATCCGGTCCAGGTACTTCACAATCAGTCACAATCATGATGCTTTCATCCGGAAACTCGAAGTTCATAGACTGATAGTCATCTACAGCTTGATGTGCTAAGTGGTCTGCCAATACACTTCCCTTGATGGCTTTCTGGGTCGTGTACTGAATGTCGTATTCTGTCAAGATCATTTGCCATCTTGCTATTCTCCCAGACAGAGCAGGCTTTTCGAATATGTACTTTATAGGATCCATTTTTGAGATCAGCAAGGTAGTGTGAGTCAGCATATACTGTCTCAGCCGGCGAGCAGCCCATACCAAAGCGCAGCAAGTTTTCTCAAGCAGTGAGTATCGGGTCTCACAGTCGGTAAACTTTTTGCTAAGGTAATAAATAGCATGCTCTTTTCGGCCAGACTCGTCATGCTGCCCCAGCACACACCCCATTGAGTTGTCAAGCACTGTCAGGTATAGTATCAGAGGTCTCCCTTCAACCGGTGGCATAAGGATAGGTGGTTCTTGGAGATACTCTTTGATTCTGTCGAAAGCAGCCTGACATTCATCGTTCCAACGTACTACCTGATCTTTCTTCAGCAGCTTGAAGATTGGCTCACAGGTAGCAGTTAGGTGTGAGATGAACCGAGCAATGTAGTTCAGGCGTCCTAAAAAGCCTCTGACTTCCTTCTCTGTTTTAGGGACTGGCATCTCTTGAATAGCTTTGACCTTAGCAGGGTCCACTTGAATACCTTTGTCACTGACCACGAAGCCTAGCAACTTCCCAGATCTTACCCCGAAGGTGCACTTGTTCGGGTTCAATCTTAGCTTGTACAGTTTCAACCGGTCAAACAACTTCTGCAGATGATCTAGGTGCTCTTCCTCAGTCTGGGACCTAGCAATCATGTCGTCAACATACACTTCGATCTCATGATGGATCATGTCATGAAATAAGGCAACCATGGCACGTTGGTAGGTTGCCCCAGCGTTCTTCAACCCGAATGGCATGACCTTGTAACAGAAGGTGCCCCACTGAGTAACAAATGTAGTCTTCTCCATGTCTTCAGGTGCCATCTTGATCTGATTGTAACCTGAAAAGCCATCCATGAAAGAGAATACTTTGTGCTGAGCCGTATTATCAACAAGGACATCAATGTGAGGTAAGGGGAAGTCATCTTTGGGGCTGGCCCTGTTCAGATCCCTGTAGTCGACACACATTCTGACCTTACCGTCCTTCTTAGGTACCGGCACCACATTAGCGACCCACTGAGGGTAAGAAGTCACTGCAAGGAACCCGGCATCAAACTGTTTCATAACCTCGGCTTTAATCTTTTCGGACATCTCTGGACGCATCCGACGGACCTTTTGCTTAACTGGAGGACAGTCTTCCTTAGTTGGCAAGTGATGGACCACAATGTCGGTATCCAACCCTGGCATGTCTTCGTAGGACCAGGCAAAGATCTCCATATAATCATGCAGCATCTTGGTTAACCGTTGCTTCACGCTGAGCTCTAGGTTGGCACCAATCTTTATCTCTTTCCTGTCTGCCTCAGTACCCAAGTTTATTGTTTCCACTGGCTCTTCATGGGGTTGAATTGCCCTCTCTTCCTGAAGCAACAGTCTTGCAAGCTCGCCAGGCACTTCGCAATCATCTTCACCTTCGTCTTCGGCTAAGTTGATCGGACTTTCGAAGTCATAATTGGCAGTAGCAGAGTTGTTATCAGTGAGATCCAGAGTGGATTGGAACCTGTATGAGTGAGTGTGTGTGTAAATACAGCTGTTTTTGAAAATTATGTAAAGGGAAAGAAAGACAGAAAAAGAGCACAATATTTGCAATGCGAAAAACGTCCAAGATTTTCATTCATGGTATATGAAATGACAATTTGTATGCCCTCACAAATAGAACCACGGTGCCTCGGGTAAGACACCGGGCCATAGAGTTTATCATTGTTTATTACAAAATAACGAAACAAAGAAGCTTATTACTGCGTCACAAAGGTAACAGGAGTATGATCTTTAGCAATCCAATTGTTCAATCCGCCTTCGGTTGTCGGATAGATCCAGCTATTAAATTCCGCTTCATCTACTTCATGGTCTTCCCCAAAAGCATTCACTCCTGAACTTTTAATAAATACCGGAGGTCTTCCGATCTTCGCCTTCCTCATAACTCTCTGACCTTCTGTGGTAAAACCCAGCCCAAGTTTATCAGTCTTCTGTGTGAAGTCTGGAAGTCTGCCCCAGTCGGCACATTCACCCTTCTGAACCACAGCCCGGGCATCCTTCAGGGAAGCCATCTTCAAAGGACCACTTTCTTCTGTTGCTGTTTCTGCTGCAATTGGAAACACCTCCTCGAAATGCTGAAAGGGGGTTTCGATAAACTCCCCATCCATCTCAATGTACCTGAAGGAGTTCAGGTGGCTCACCATATATTCCTCCTCTCCTTGCACAGTGACAATCTTCCCTCTGACGGGGTACTTCAGCTTCTGATGCAAGGTAGAGGTCACTGCCCCAGCCTTATGTATCCACGGTCGACCCAATAGACAAGAGTAAGATGGACGGATATCCATCACATAAAAAGTGGAGTTGAACACCTGAGAGCCCACACGAATCGGAATGTCAACCTCTCCATGGACCATCCTCTTTGAACCATCAAAGGCCCTGACGATGATATTGCTGGGTTTTAATTCCAGTCCTTCACAATCTAGACGGTCCAAAGCCTTCTTGGGTAGCACATTCAAAGATGACCCGGTATCCACCAACACATGTGCCAAGGTAGTGCCTCTGCATTCAATAGAGACATGCAGAGCATCATTATGGTCTCTTCCCTTTGCGGTCAAGTCAGCGTCTGAGAAACCCAAGCCATTGTCTGCCGTTAGACTTGCCATGCAATCAGTGAACTGGACTGCAGAGGTTTCATGTGGCACATGGGCCGTCTTGAGGAACGAGATTAGGGCCTTAGCATGGGCCTCAGAGCACAGCAATAAAGAGAGCATGGAGATCTTGGAGGGCGTATGCCCCAGCTGTTCCACAACATTAAAATCGCTCTTCTTTATGATCTTCAGAATCTCCTCCATCTCTTGTGGGGAGGCCTCAGCAGCTATGGGTACGGGTGCCTCCATCTGGGCAGGCTCAACTTCAATTCCCTTGCCCCGAGCATTGGATGACTCGGCAGCAGGAGAAACAATCGGATCAGCAGCAGGAACAGGTATGCTTGCAGGGGTTATGAGAAGTGGTCTTCGGGCAGCAGGCAGTGCAATGTCAGGCGAGAAGAGCCTGCCACTGCGGGTAACTTTGGCTGGGCCAGTGATGTCACAAATGCTGGCACCAGCGTTGAACTCTTGTTTAATCCCATTTACATATACGTCTGCCCCATAGTGCCAAGGGACAGCTTTATCGGATACATAAGGCAAGGGCCCTGGAACAGTGATAATAACAGGTGCAACGGTCATGATTTGAATGGGCTTCTTCGGGAGAGCCGGGATCGGATTATTGAAGATAGTCACCACAGAAACTTCTTCCACTGGGACCAACCGAACAGCAGACTTCTTGAATAGAATCTCCTTGCTATCCATTAAGCTTTGGATGCCTAACTTTAGCAAGGGACAACCAGATGGGGACACAACACAGAACAGGCAACTCTCACTACAACCCGGAAATAAACCGGCCTGCAGTAGGTTCTTCTTGACAATCTTTAGAGGAGTGGCTAGATCATCCACAGAAATGGCATAAACATCTTCATCCACAGCATTTACCCCATGCTGAGGCATAGGAGCAGTAACTACATTCGGCTTCGCCGGCGCTTCGAACTGTATCTCCTTTGAGTCGATAAGGTCTTGCACCTTATTTTTTAACGCCCAACAGTCATCGGTAGAATGCCCCGGGCTATCTGAATGGTAAGCACAACGAGCATTCGGGTTATACTTGGGATATGCAGTATTGGGGAACTTAGGAGCCTCCCTGACGGTCACCAAATTGGTGGATAGCAACTGTGGCAGGATTTGCGACAAAGTCATGCTTAAGCGGGTGAATTCTCTCCGGGGTCTTTCCACCTTCTGAGTATTGTTTGGCCGGGGAGCGGCAGCAGGCTTAGCAATCATTACCGCACTGACAGATTGGCGGTGCTCATGTCTCTCTGATTTCCTGGAACCATACACTACACTAGACTCCTTCTTGAATGGTTTCTTTTCCGAACTAGATGATGCACCCTTCGGAATTTTTCCAGATTTTAACCCAGCTTCAATCCTCTCTCCGGTCAGGATTAGATCAGTGAACCCAGCAGAAGAATTCCCAATGAGATGGTTGAAAAACGGCCCAGATAGGGTCCCCAAGAACATGTCCACCAATTCCCGATCAGTCAATGGTGGCTGCACCCTGCCAGCCAGGTCTCTCCACTTCTGAGCGTACTCCTTAAAACCTTCGCTTGCACCTAACGACATACCCTGGAGTTGGGTACGTGTGGGGGCAAGGTCGGCATTATATTGATACTGCTTATAGAAAGCAGTAGCCAACTCCTCCCAGTTACGAACCTTGGTCCCATCCAGCTGATAGAACCATTCGAGATGAGTCCCTGAAAGACTCTCCTGGAAGAAGTGGATCCATAAATTCTTATCCGCAGAGTACGACTGAATTTTCCGAACATAGGACCTTAAATGCAGCTTGGGACAAGACGCCCCGTCATACTTAGAGAAGGAGGGTGCTTTGAACTTGTGAGGGATGATCACACCAGTTGACAAACCCAGATCTCCGAAATCCAGCCCAGGTACCTGTTGAACCTCCATAGCTTTCAACCTATCCTCCAGTTGCTTGTATCTGTCGTCTGCAGGAGGGTACTGCTCTTCATCAAAATCTGTCTCGTTGTCGGAGACTACCGGACTAGGGACCTTTACTTCTGCCTGAGAAGGACTCTTGCCAACAGAAGAACCAGCCTCTTCATGCTGCAGAGTATTGCCAAACCTTCGGCCCGAGTTGAACAGAACAGTTCTTCTCTTCTTCTTCTTCTCCTTCTTCAGGAGCATAGCCTTCAGTTCTTCTTGGCCTTGAGCTAGACCCTTGATTAATTCCTGGAATTGGGCATTCTGCACCTGAAGAGCCTTGATTGATGTCTCAGTTGATGCAGATTCGGGATTCATGATGCTGAAATAAACAGCGAAGAACTGTAAGCAACCTGAAAAGAGGAAAAACCTGCTATGCACATGATGAATGAGATGTGTTCATGCAATGCATTCAAGGGTTCGAAAATTCAATTTTGTTGCAGACAAAAGAGGAACACACGTTATCATTAAAGAAATCATTGTTTAATACATCAAAGCCTCATGGGCAAAAGTACAAAAAGTCAAATCAATCCCAAAATACACTGCGCATCCTCTTTGGAGCTATGTAGGTGTTGAGATTTCTCTCCTCATGCAACAGACGAGTGAGCTCCAAGACCTTCTTTTCACTGGCATGTAGACTGGTCTCAAGAGAATTCCTTTCCTCCTTAAGCTGGATCCAGCTCTTCTGCATCTCTTCCCAGGATGTGGGCATATCAGGGTGCTGAATAGTGTAGGACACTTCCCCTTCCAAGACTGGTTCTTTGATTACTGGGAGCATATGAGGATAAGGCATCACTAACTTCTGAGAGCGGGCGCGTACCCACTTGAGATAAGGTTCCAACGGGATGGAATTCCTGTGCCCCAGTGTCTTGCTGTCTATCCTACTGGGCATCCTCCAAGCTCTGATAAATCTCTGGCGAAGTCCTTGAATATCGTTGTCGAAGTCAAAAACTATGTCAGGGATTAACATGTCATGAGGACCATCCCTCCGAGCATAACCAAACTGTCTCCAAGCCAGGCATGGGCTGTAAGTAATACCTCCTCTGATTCCAAGTAAAGGAACATTAGGGTACTCCCCGCAACGATCAATGATAGTGACATCTTCTCTGGACCTAGGGCACCAATGTATATCTGCATGTGTAAGAGTCATCAACCGTTGTGACCATCTCAAACCCCGCTCATTCTTCAGGACTGATTGTGGAAGGTGCGAAATAAACCACCTTCCCAGGAGAGGAGTGCAACACATAAGGACACCTCTTTTTCTCATGGTTCGAGTGTAACATGAGTGAAGGATGTCCCCCAGCAATGTAGGTATAGGATTCCTGGACATAAAGATCTGGACAGCACTGATATCAATAAGCTGATCTGGGTTAGGGAACAACACCAAACCATAGACAAGAAGGGCTACCACTTCTTCAAAAGCTTGCAAGTCAAGGGAGTTCCAACATTCGTGGGCCTTCTCAAACAGAAATTTAGCTAAGAAACCTTTGATACCACTTCTAACTTCCCAATGTCCCTTGAGGTCAGATGACTGCAGGTGCAAGGCTTTAGCAATCTCTTCAGGCTTAGGTTCCTTTTCTGTACCGTTGAAGGGTAGCTGATCAAGGATAGGGATCTTCAGGAGTCGGGAGAACTCCTCCAATGTAGGTACCAACTGATAGTCCAAGAAGGTGAAACAGTGATGCAGAGGGTCAAAGAATTGGAACAAGACCTTTATCATATCTTCCTCAATGTTGGTGTTGACCAAGCTGATGAGGCTTCCATGCCTTTCACTGAATGAAGAGTTCTCGGGAATCCTGGATATAAGCTCCTTAAGCTGAGGAGGGATCCTTACAAGACTGATTTGAATTGTCTTTCTACGAACAGTTTCCATGTCCTACAAAACAAGAACAAAGATGAAAATTCGAACCCCTGAAATGGTTAGTCAATGCATATGATGCTGGGTGATGTCATGATGCTATGATTAAACACACCACAGATATTTACAAAGACAAACATGTAAGGCACATAAGGCACACAAGACAAGCCCTTAAGGTTTAAGGCCAGCATGGGGTCTGGGTAGTACCCTCTTGAAGTTGGTGGGTTCAACCTGTCCTAATCAAAGTAACCGGGTTCTAAGGTTCCCAATATCACGGGATTGCTTTCATTGTTCATCGTTTCGATTTAGCCACTGAACTGGCGACCGAAATATTCCAGGAAAGCAACCCTCAATTGAGCGTAGTATCGAGTATCAACCAACCTCGGACTGCACCAAAGTCAGTTATCTCACTACCCTAAAGAGGCCAAGATTGTTCAATTAAGGTTCCTAAGGTCAGTTGATGCTTCATGACACCACGCGGAGGCCCCGTACTCTCCTTGACTGAACTCAAGGGTTACCGGTACACACCAAAGTGCCACATCAATGTAGCAGACTGTTTCAACCATGTCGGTATACCCCGCACATTTCCCTCACAGCCTTGTTGCTACTTTCTAAGAAGGTATCCCCAGATCCGGGTTAGGATCTATAGAACTCCCAAGCAACCCACAATTTAAAGCACACAAGGAAAACAATTGAAAACATAGTTATGATCTAGCCCTAAGGTACACCCCACTTTAAGTTTATCCCCAGCAGAGTTGCCAGTTCTGTGATCGGTGGATCTGGAACTGACTGTTTAACGCTGGTTCGCGAAATGTCGCGGAAGCAAGAGTCGCCACCGTCTTTTATTTTCTCCAAATGGAAAGGACAAAAGCACAGAAAAATTCCTTAAAGAGATCACTCTCGGTTCGGGAGGTAGGTTATAGAAAGGGAAGGTGTTAGCACCCTTTCTATCCATGGTTATCCATGGGCTCTTAGATACTTGCTCATTTGTGTTTTCAAAATGGTTTGTTTGCTTTTCAACTGTGGGTTTTAAAAAAGTTTCTTTGAAAATTTCAGTTCGACTCTTGTGTCAGAGTGTTTGAAAAATTGCTTTGAAAGCTTTTGAAAAGTGTCGGTGTGAAAAGATTTTTGTTTGTTTTTGAAGAGAGCAAGTATCTATGAGAACCTACCTACCCTAAGGAATTCGTCTGTGTAAATGTCCTTTAAAGTAGTGCCATCCCACCATTGAGAGGTAGGTAGCACCACCGTTGGAGGTGTTCGGGTCAATTCGAGGTTCGGGACATGGTGATCACCAGAGCAATGGGAAGACACCTTAGAAGCTACCCTCATGCCAGGTTCCCGGATCATGAGGACTTACTAAGACATCCTCTACTCGACGATCACCTTTCGAAGGCAAGGCAACAGTGAGGCGTACCCTAGGGGTGGTGTGTGCGATTTGTGTGTCGTTTTCATTGATATTTGTCTTGTTATGTTCATTGTGATCTACGCTTGATTTTATTTAAGGCCATTCATTCTTGCATGCTTTGTTTAATAGCGAGGAAAAATAAATCTAAAACTATTACAAATGGCGCGGGTCCACATCGCCAAAATTAAACCGGACCCGATTTGACGGAAAGTAAAGAAAAGAAATAAAAGAATTGAAAAGATGCGAGAAGTAAATGTTACAAAGCTTCGGGAGAGATACATAATTATTTAAGCGGGAAAAGAAATAAGTATGCGAAATTAAACAATTAAGAATATGGGCGTTGGACCCTTTCGCAAAAATTAAAATTAATAAGGAATTAAAATTTAAAATTAAAAGAAAATGTTTTTGGTATTTTAGTATTTTATGATTTAATATGAAAAAGAGAATTAATTAAAATTAAAATTGAATGCAAACCCTAATTCTAATGGCTTTTAAATTTATTATGAAAAATATTGAATTTTAACCTAATTTAAACCTAAGTTAATTTACATGCAAATTTAATTTATAGAAATAAATAAAATAAATATTATTATAAAAAAAAGAAAAATTATCAATTAAACCTAGTTCTACATCTTTTATATTTTTATTGTGAAAAGAATTAATATTAAAACCCTAATTTATACTAAGTTTATTTATATACAATTATTTACAAGAAAATATTAAAATAAAATATTTATTATATTTTTTGCCTTTTCTATTTTTTATGATATTTTTATAATTTTTTTGTAAAAATAATTAATTAAATTAAGACAACAAAACAAATAAACAAATAATTGAAAATAAAATAAAACATAAAGAAAATTGAAAAAAACATTGCAAACCAGGGGGGGTGGAAGTCCCCAATATGGAGGTATGAGCCCAGCAATCTAGCCCATTTAGCTTTGGCCTCGTTGGACTTTTCAAGATCACGTGTGGTGCGTTGACTTGCATTTATGGTGTTCATCAATTGTGCACCTTTGGATTGCTTCTGATGGACGCGTGGCTGTTGATCTTTGAGCGTGCATGATAATCCTCAACGTAAATGCTGCATAGGAATTATTATGGAAAAACAATATTGAAATATGCAAGACCTGGGACTTGAACCCAGGTCATGAGGGTTAATGCAATCAATGTTTGCCAGCTGAGCCACTACACGCATGTTAACATATTATAACAAATAAATAATAAAAAGAAAGACCAACGCGTTAATGGATCCAGCGCGCGAATTTCAAACAGGCCTATCACCCCTTGCCACGACTCCATCTTCTTCATGGCCTTTTTTATTTTTCTGAAACAAGACCATAACGCAACGGTTTTATACGCGTTTCCTTAGGCCCATTTCAAGAAAATAGCGATTAGCGCTATAGGGTCAATAAATTAGGCGCGAGGGCATGTTTAGGATCGTCCAGGTCTTCTGATTACAACCATGGCATAGTGGTGGTCTGATTTTGCTTGGTCTGAAAACCCCTAATTCAAAAACCTGCAAACCCTAAAAGGCAATAATGGTGGAATCGAGTATATAGCACAAAAACGCAATTAATTATGTTGGTTAGCCTCAAAACATCATAATGAACATGAATCCATAAATAAAAAATGCAAAAGATGCGTGAATTATGATGCACGATTCTGCAATTTGTTTGATACAGTTGAGGTTCTCGTTACCAATTCCTTGCCTTTTGATGAATGTTCTGGATTGGAATATGATCAGTGAAGCTTCAGGAAGCTATTGAAATGGTTTTTGTGCCTTGAATCAACCTCTAACAATGATTTCAGTTTTGACTTTTTAGAGAATTTTTCCAAGTTTGTCTATGGCCTTTGAGCGCAGTTTTCTGTCTATCTCCATTAGGGTTATGATCCTGGCATATATATGAATCAATTAGGTTAACAAATTGGATCCAAATCTCTTGTAATCATTGATTGAATATTTGATTTTTTTTTCCATTATGTTTTCAATCTTTTTCACATGGTTTTTGTATCAATTAGCATCCAATCAAGCCAAATCTTTCCATAATTGTACAAGCACGAAATATTGAGTGCAAAACATGCATGAAGAGATTTATTAGGTCAAGTTAGATATTTTTCACATATTTAAATGATTTAAATGAATTAATATAAATAATAATTCAAATAAATAAATAAAAAAGTGAGAAAATACTTCCCTTTGGGCCAAGTGGTCGTGCACATGCTTGGAATGATGAATCATGGAAGAAAAATGGGCCCATTAGCATTTTTAGGTCATTTGAATCAATGTTGACTTTTCAAAATATCCAAAAATTTCCTAACTTCTACAAGGCATAACTTGCTCAATTTTTAAGCTTTTCTCATGTTCTTGGACATTTTGAAAAGGTCTTTGAGTCCTCTAACCAATGTCTTTGGTCCCATGTCATTTTGATTTACCAATCTCAAGTTATTGCCTTTGACCTAAAGTCTCTTTTTGTTGACTTTTGAAAATGACCTATAATGTTGAAATTGATAACTTTTTGTGAGAGCATTTCTTGGACTTGAAGTATGAAGATGAGTTGTAGGAAATGTCTTTCTCTTCAAAATGAGCTTTGGATGGGATTTTTCTGATAATCCATGTGAAAGTTATGCCCTGGTCAATTTCAGTTGACTTTTTCAGCTGTCCAAATATAGTAACTTTTGCATCTTGATGATTTTCTGAGCCAAATTTTGAGAATCATGATCAAGCATTGATCAAATGATGTTTGTGGCTTCAAAATGATATGTTGACCAAAAATTTGAACTTTTGACTGTCAAATGACCATTTTGCCCCTACAGTTGACTGTAGTGCAATTTAGGGTTTTGACTGTGCAATTTTGTGCTGAATGCCTTGAAACTTGATATGAGGATGCTTGACCCTATTTGTAGGCATATGAGACTTGATTGGACCTTTGAAAACTTCCTTTTCTTGATCAGCACACAAACCCTAGTTTTGACTTTTTAGAGACCTTTGCACTGTGCAACCCTTGGGGAATTTTGTAGCTTGTCTTGGCAATTTCTTAGAGAATATGGGAGGGCAAATTTTGGGGTACAACACTGTCCTATACATTCCAAAACTGCTCTATGTAGTTTGCCCAAACCTGCATCACAACAACCCCAAAATTGCACCAAAATGACAAAAGAAAATTGTGTGAATAAAGTATCAAAACAGTAGGCAAAAACAATTCAAATTACTTATTTTGTTTCTCCCCTAAACCTCAGTCAAGGGTCTACAAAAGGGACTGTTTCATAAGACATAAGGGTTGGAATTTTTGGAGAGAATAGAGAGTCTTTGAACAGAAAACCAATACTCTTTATAACTTTGGCTCATTCAAGAAAAACTAGCTCTAATCTCATTCAAAACAGAACTTCAATCCATTATTCCATCTTACAAACTCTCCCATAAACCAAACACCTTAGCACATGGAGATTGTAAAAACAATAAAACAGTTTCTGTTAGTGCCATTATCCTCACCATCCAAACATAAAAACAATATTGTACAACGTGACTGGGTTTCAACAGTTCGGAACAAGCTTCCCGAAGATTCACTGGAGCCCTCACAGCATCTTGGAAAGTATTCAGATTTCAAACACCAAGTGTAGTTTCAAGGTAAGTCTTCTTGACTTGGTATTTTTCATACATCATTAATGATTTATTTTTGAAGATAAGATGTAGTAATCATTGCCTCTTTTAGCTAACCGTTTGCTTGCTGTTTATGTTTATCAATCATATGCTATAAACTGACATGTATGGACAATAAAACAATATTTAAGGCAGAAAAATACAGTATGTATCGGCACATATGCACACGTGTCGACTCATCCTAGTAAAAAAAACAGGGTATGAGTCGATACATAAACCCCATGCATCGATTCATACTGATTCCAGGTCCCAAAACAGAAGGTTGAAAAGTCTATGAGTCGATACAAAATGCGTATGTGTCGAAACAAAGAAGGTGTATGAGTCGACACATCTCATTATGTGTCGGCTCATACTGAGCTAATTTTTCTTTACAGGAGCAAGGAAAAGTTATGTGTCGATGCATAACAGCATGTGTCGACACATAATGGTTTATAAGGCAGTTTCTCCCATTTTCTACACTGTTTATGCATACATTTTCATTGCCGCCCAGTTGTTCGATTTGGTTGTAATAATTAGACACTTATTTCATCCCTATTTGAAAATTGTACCCCATCCCCCTAATGATGTAATAGCTTAGGATTTTATTTTCCGTATTTTATTTTGCTTTCATATATTGCTAGTTATTAGGATGTATGGCAAGATAAAATCAACAAATAGATAACCTTTGAATGCAAGACAAAATGCATGCAAACAAACACACTTGAACACACGCACCCTTAGGGTAATATCACTTGTTTCCTATCGGAAATTAGTCATGTCCCTCGAACATGGGAGTTTTTAGCAAAAGACTCTCGATAAAAGATCGTAGTCCCTCGATGACCCTCGATGTTGCCTTCGATAAATGATCTAGTCCCTAAAACAACATTGCTAAAATGTTCCATGGGTTGCCTTCTATGACTATACAAACGTCCCGCGCCCGTCCCTTCACATCCAACGATGAGGCTTCTTACCAAAACAATGGTAAGATAGCCATATCTAAAGGAGAAGGAAAATAACACCTAAGAACTTTTGAGTAGGTAGATTACTCCTAGTCGCTCGCTTGCTCACAATAAAAACATTTTATACACCAAACACTCTCATTTTGAAACACTTTCAAAAGACAACACTTTGTACGCGTTCTTATAGAAACGAGAGCCACTATAAAGAAAACCCTTTTCAAAATCACTTTCAAAAACACAATCCACAAACACCTCTTTGAACTATTTTCAAAACAAACACTTTGTACGCGTTCTTATAGAAACGAGAGCCATTACAAAGAAAACCCTTTTCAAAATCACTTTCAAAAACACATTACACAAATACCTCTTTGAACTATTTTTGAAACAAACACTTTGTACGCGTTCTTATAGAAACGAGAACCATTACAAATACATTTTCAAAATACTTTCAAAACCCACACCACAAGCACACATTCAAACAAAATCAAGTGATCTAGCAAGCAACTAAGAGCCCATGGAAAACCATGGATGAAAAGGGTGCTAACACCTTCCCTTTTCATAATCTACCCCCCGAACTCAAGAAAACATCTTAAAAGGTCTTTCATGTTCTTTTCAGCCTTTCCTTTTGGATAAAACAAAAGTCAGTGGCGACTCTTGCTAACTGCAACATTTGCGAATACAAACGCAAAACAACCAAGTCAGTTCTCCCACCGTATCACATAATTGGCGACTCTGCTGGGGAATTACTTTAAAGTGGGGTTACCTTAGGGCTATATCACATTTACTTGCTTTCATTGTTTGACCTGTATGCTTCACATTATGGTTCTTTGTTGTGGTTTGAATCCTCCACCCGGATTTGGGATACCTTATAGGTAAGTGGCAATACGTTGTGGAAATTGTGCGGGGTATACCGACACGGTCTAAGCAATAGCTACGTTAGTGCGACATATTCGTGGGCACCGATAGCCCTTAAGTAGTCAAGGAGAATACGAGGCCGCTGAGTGATGTCACGAAGCACTAATTGACTTTTAGAACCTTTACTTGACCAACTTGGCCATTAGGACGTAGTGAGATGATCGACTTTGGTGCAGTGTGAAGTTTGTAGATACTCGATACTACACTCATTGAGGTTTAGTTTTTTAGGATATTTCGATCGCCATTTGTTGTACCCCAAAATTTTCCCTCCCATATTCATCAACATTTCTCATCACAAGGCTCTTGGAACTCAAGATCAAGTTAGGGTTTGCTCTGCTCAAGACACCTCCTTGCACTGTTGACCTAAATTAGGGTTTGAGTTTGCACAAGGATATTTTGACCTACAATTCCCAAAGTGACTTTCATACTCCATTTTGGACCCACAAGTTTGGCCATACCAAGTTTCAAGCCTTGATTCAAATTTTTGCCCAATCAATTGGACAGTTGACCTAGAAATCAGCTGTATTGGGGAAAAGTCAACTGTGGCCAATTGACAGTCAAACCTCATGAATTTTGACCCACATCAACATAATGAACTCATATGAATCATTTGATCAAAGTTTGGATCACAATTCCACAAGAAATTTGATCAGATCACCAAAAGGGCAAAATGGTCATTTTTAGGGTTTTGACTGTACAAAGGCAATTTTTGACTGTTTGACCTAACCAATGGCAAATCAAGCTTAACCATAGACTCAAGGACTCAATGACATTGTCTTGACCCATTCAACAAGTTCAAAAGATCTCAATTGCATAGGATTGACAGATGAATTTTTCAGTCAACTGATCAAAATTTGACTGTACACTGAAAAGTCAAACTTTGACTTTTTGGTCAAAATCAAGTGCCAAGAGTTATTTTTCATCAAGACATGTCAAATTATGAAACTTGTTCATCAAGAAACCCAAAAATGCAAATTAGGGTTTAAAATGGAAAAATTCCATAACTTAGAAATTTTCTAAGTTATGAAATTTTCTTATTTTTTCCTAACTTTGTCCCATTTTTTTCATCAAGATGAAAATGGATTCAAACAAAACTTGCAACATGAAAGTTGTAGTAAATCACAAAGTATACAAATGTTATTCACAAAGTTTTCTCAAAAGAAGCTTTTATCTCAAGTTATGATTTTTGGAACAAGGGTACCTAAAACTTTTAACTTAGAGAAATTTTGCCTTAGTTTAGGCAGGATTTTGACCCATCTTCTTGGCCATTTTTCACATAGTTCCACTTGGAGTTTCAAGTTTCATTTCAAATATGGATTATAGTACATGTTGCAAGCTTTCCAAATTGTCTAAGAACTCCTCAAACACCCTTGTGGTTAGAGATAATTGAATGCTTGAAGTTGGCAAAAACTCACTTTGATCCATGGCCAATACATGTTCATACAAACTTGCATTTTCAAATCAGCATGCTTGGTACTAGCTTGCAGGCCTCAAAACCAGTTTGTACTCCATAATTTAATGCATAACCATTGAGCTAAGGTATTATCTTGGTCATTTGGACATTGCATACAAAACTAATCCCTATTTGGAAAAACGTATAATGTTATTTTTGTAAAGTTGCACTTTATGTCAAACCAAGATCCTTGAGGCATGGGGCCATATCTCTGAGGCAAGATCAAATCTACCAATTCCAGTAACCAAGGGCAAAGTATGCAGCATAATATAGGGCTTGTATAGGCTTGCATTGAGAACATAGACACTCTTGCTTGAAAAAGAAGAAAACTTACAAAACACAAGCCATCTCTCATATCTGATAAAACTAACTTCCACAAACATTGTAAACAAGTTTGATACCTCCTAACAAGCCAGAAACACGACCCCTTTGCCTCTCAAAGCTCCTTGTGCACAAAATCCCCATTTTCTTGCAAAACAGAGTCAGCTCTGCATTTTGCAAGCCATCATCAAATTCCATCGTGCGTTTTGCCCAAAGATACTTCAAACACCTTCCAACCAACATACCTGAGCCATCCCAGACCTCCATTGCTAGCTGTAACACCATTAACACACATTGCCATTTTTGTTTCAAAGCTTTGCAGGTTGAGTTCTGTGGCACGATTCAAGCTGTTTCAAAACAAACCAAGCATTGGAAAAGGTTCCTTGGACCTCAAGCAAGCTCAAAAGAAACTCAAGCACCCTTGGAAGTTGCTGCATCGTCCAGCTCGAAGTCAACTAAAACAGGTATTTCATGAACTTCTATCTCTCTATTTAGGAATAGTTAGACTTAGGTTTGTGAATGAAAGATGTTGTATTCATAGCCCTGAAACCATACATGTGCTTAGTTTTCATTTATCTTAATCGTGCTAGGAGAATTTTGTCCATGAACTTTCTAAAAAAACTAGGTTAAGATTTAGGGCCAGAGAAATTCTCTCTGGTCTTTGAGAGTTAGCTTAAGTTTTTTTATATGGTTGGATTCGTTGTTTGATACTCTACAAGTTTCATGTTATGAGTTTTGTCAAAAAATCAAGGAATCAGGAGTTACAGTTTTGTACATAGCACGCGCGCGCAGGTCTGTTCAAAGGAAGAAGATGAAGTGGATTCTGGGCTGGGCCTGGATTCCTTTGCTTTTGGCACCCCCCAATTCACTTTTAGCACCCCCTGACCCATTATTTTATATTTTCACTATTCTTGCATTTTTATTTTTCCTCTGACCTTGATATTTTATTTTCAAATATAAAAAATACTAAAAAATTATTTTTATAAATTTTTATATTTATTTGGCATTTATTTTAATTATTCCTAGTATTAATATGATAAATACTTTATATTTATTTTTGTTTAAATGTATAAATAATGTAAAAAATACTTATATTTTTATTTATTATTTTTATACACACTTGAAAATATTTCCTTAAAATGTATACATTTTTTTAAATAATAAATTTTTATTTTTATACACTTCATATATTTAATATATATATTAATACACATATATACTATTTTATTAAATAATTAGAACAAAAAATACAAAAATAATACATTTTATTTTCATTAATATTTTTATACTAAAAATGCCTTTTTATAATATACTTTTATTTTTTTGTATAAATTAATACATTATTGTATATAAATAATAAATAATACTATTTATTTAAGGAATTAGGGTTTTTGCCCTAAATAATAAATTAATTGAAATTAAACTTTTATTTTATTTACACTTCACATTTAAAAATAATTTTTACATACATAAAAATCTTTTTTTGCATAACATATTTTATCTAACATTTATTTATTGTATTTAATTATTGTACATTTAAATATTGTATCTTGTACATTCAATTTGGTTGTAATTGTAATTTAGGATTTAATTTCTTGCAAAATAACCCCAATTCAAATTTGTACCCCCTCCCTATATCATGTTGTAATAATGTAGGATTTAAATTCTCGCACTTTTAAATGCTTTCAATTATGCCATGATTAGACTTAGGGTTTGTATGCAAAATAAAATCAACAAATAGCTTGACCTAATCCAAAGATAACAATGCATGAAAAACAAACACAGTGCACACTTGCACCCCTAGGGTTACAATCCACTTGTTGCCTTAAAAAATGGGCCATGGTTGCATGTCAAGTACTTTGGCAAAACAAAAACAAAACAAAAGATCATAGTCCCTCGATGACGCTACCTGAGTTTCCTAAACAAAATGATCAAGTCCCTTAAGAAAAATCACCAAAAATACTTGATACTATTGCTATCATGGTCTATACGATGACCCGCGCCTGTCCTGTTAACATCCTAACACAAGGTTGTTCACCAAATACAATGGTGAAACAACACTGTTAAAAGGGTTAAAACATAAGAAAGATCTTTGAGTAAAATAGGGTAGACAACTCTTAGTTACTTGATCAAAGCTTGCAAAAACATCCTTGCTATCTTCAAAACACACTTCACAACACAATTTCAAAACCCTACTTTCAAACATTGAAAACTTTTCAAAAGACAAAAACACCTTTGTATACATTCAAACAAGAATCATTACAAAGGTTGCCACAACGATGGCCTCTTTTCAAAACATCTTTCAAAACCACACACAAAGCATCATTTCAAACAATTGAAGAGCACCATTTCAAACAATTGAAAAGCAAAGCAAGTGATCTAAGTAAGTAACTAAGAGCCCATGGATAACCATGGATAGAAAGGGTGCTAATACCTTCCCTTTCTATAATCTACTCCCCGAACCCAAGAAAACATCTCAAAGGTCTTTCCTGTGCTTTTGACCTTTCCTTAGGATAAAATAAAAAGTCGGTGGCGACTCTTGCTAAACCGAAACATTTGCGAACACAAACGCAAAACCCCAAGTCAGTTCTCCCACCGCACCACAAAACCGGCGACTCTGCTGGGGAAATATCTTTAAAAGTGGAGTAACCTTAGGGCTTAGATCACCCTTTGCATGATTATATTGTTTGCTTTGTTTGCTTTACATTTGGTTCTCTTGTTTGGGCTTGAAATCCTCTACCTGGATTTGGGAAACATTCATAGGTAAATAGCAACACATTATGGAAACTGTGCGGGGTATAACGACATGGTTGAAGCAATAGCTATATTAGTGCGACATATTTGTGAGTACCGGTAGCCTTTGAGTCAATCAAAGAGAATACAGGGTCGCTGAGTGATGTCATAAAGCACTAATGAACTCTTAGAACCTTACTTGACCATCTTGGCCTTTTATTAGGGGTAGTGAGATGACCGGCTTTGGTACAGTCCGAAGTTGGTAGATACTCGATACTATACTCATTGAGGGTTTTTTTCTTGGAATATTTTGGTCGCTAGTTAAGTGAATAAACCAAAACAATGAACATAGAAAACAATCCAGTGATATTGAGCTCCTTAGAACCCAGTTACTATCTATAGGACAGGTTTGAGCCAACTAAATTCAAGAGGGTATTTACCTATGAAACCTCATGCAAGCCTAAAACTAGGGTTTTGTGTGACTTGCTTGTACATGTGTTTGCGCATACATCATGAACATCATAAAGCATCATATGCATCCACTAACCATTTCAAGGGTTTGGATCTTCATCTTTGTTCTTGTTGTGTAGGTCATGGAATCTCTTCGCAGGAAAACAATTCAAATTAACCTCGTGAGAATCCCTCCTCAACTCAAGGAGCTTACTTCCAGGATTCCAGAGAACTCTCTCTTCAGTGAAAGACATGGTAGACTTCTCAACTTGGTCAACTCCAACATTGAAGAAGACATGATCAAAGTTCTCTTCCAGTTCTTTGACCCCCTACACCACTGTTTCACATTCCCTGACTACCCACTAGTACCCACTTTGGAGGGATTTTCTCAACTCCCGAGAATTCCTATTCTTCATCAACTACCCTACAATGGTACGAAAAAAGAACCAAAGCCTGAAGATATTGCTCAAGCATTACACTGGCAACCATATGACATCAAGGGACATTGGGAAACCAGGAGTGGTGTCAAGGGTTTCTTGGAAAAGTTTCTGTTTGAGAAGGCACAAGACTGCTGGAATTATCTTGATCTACAAGCCTTTGAAGAGATTATGGCACTCCTTATCTATGGGTTGGTTTTGTTCCCAAACCCTGACCAACTTATAGATGTGAATGCTGTCATGATTTTCATATCCAGGAATCCTATACCCACATTGCTTGGGGACATCCTACACTCATTTTACACACGAACAATGAGGAAAAAAGGTGTTCTCATGTGCTGTACTCCTCTCCTAGCAAGGTGGTTTATTTCTCACCTTCCATAATCAGTTTTGAAGAATGAGCAGGGTTTAAGATGGTCATAACGATTGATGACCCTCACACATTCTGATGTACATTGGTGTTCTCGGTCCAGAGAAAATGTCATCATCATTGATTGTTGTGGATTTCCTAATGTCCCACTACTTGGCATTAGGGGAGGCATTACCTACAACCCCTGTTTAGATCTAAGACAGTTTGGATATGCTCAGAGGGATGGCCCTTATGACATGCTGATTCTTGACCTAGTTTTTGACTTCGACAACGATGCGCAAGGACTTCGACAAAGGTTCATCAGAGCTTGGAGGATGCCCAACAAAGTGGATAGTAAGACACTGGGGCACAAGAATTCCATCCCCCTTGAGCCTTACCTCAAGTGGATGCGAACCCGTGCCCATAATCTTATGATGCCATATCCCCACATTCTCCCCTTGATCAAAGAGCCTGTTATGGAAGGAGAGGTTCCATACACCATCCTACATCTTGACATGCCAACATCATGGGAAGAAATGCAAAAGAGTTGGATCCAACTCAAGGAAGAACGGGATACCTTTGAATCCAGCTTCTATGCCAGTGAGAAGAAGGTTTTGGAGCTTACCCACCAAAGAGGATGCGCAATGTCTTTTTACATTAAGAATTTTGTAATATTTTGCCCATGGGGCACTTATGTACTAACAATTTCTTCTTAATATGACGTGTGTTCCTTTTTGTTTGCAACAAATTTGAATTTCTGAATCCTTGAATGCATTACATGAATAACATATCATTGATCATATGCATAAACAGGTCTTCACACCAGGTTTCCTTATCTTTCTGCTGTTTATTTCAGCAAGATGGATTTGGAGCAAACGGTAAAGGATCTGCAGGCACAAAATTCACAATTCCAGCAACTCCTCATGACCTTGGTAAAGGGTCAAGAGGACCTCAAAGCTCTGTTGGAGAAGAATAAAGAGAAAAAGGAAAAGAGACCTGGAGTAGCCACTTTAGGAAGGAGATTTGAGCATTAGGCTAGGAGAGTTCTTGAGTTCCCCTCAACGTCTGACGAAGGGGTCGGTAAAGGAAAAGGGACTGCTGTACCTTATGAACCTGAGGTTGAAGAGGAGGAAGAGGAAGAAGACGAAGACTACTCCGAACAATAGTATCCACCAGCGGATGATAAATACAAGAACCTTAAGGATAGATTGGCAGCCATGGAATTGCAGAGGGTCCCTGGTTTGGATTTTGAAGAACTAGGACTGGTATCCGGGATTGTTATCCCTCCCAAGTTCAAGGTGCCAACATTTGCCAAGTACGACGGTCTGTCATGCCCAAAGATGCACCTGAGATCGTATGTCAGAAAGATCCAACCCCACTCATCCGATAAAGACCTCTGGGTACACTTTTTCCAAGACAGTTTGTCCAGCACGTAGTTGGACTGGTTTTATCAGCTCAAGAGATCAGAGGTTCATAATTGGGAAGACTTAGCAGCTGCTTTTTACCATCAGTATCAACACAATGCTGATTTGGCGCCCACTCGTACTCAGTTACAAAGTATGGGGATGGCTTCCAATGAAGGGTTTAAAGAGTACGCCCAAAAGTGGCGTGATCTGGCTGGAAGGGTGCAGCCTCCGTTGTCAGATATGGAGTTAGTTGACATGTTTATGGGGACCCTGTCTGGCCCCTTCTTCAATCATCTAATCGGGAGTTCTTCCGCGGGATTTACTGAATTAATTTTGACTGTCGAAAGGGTCGAGGCCGGTATTAAAAGTGGAAAGATTCAAAAGGATGCTTCTGCATCCACAACTGCTAAGAAACCTTTCCCGGCTAAGAAGGAAGCCTCTGCTGTGTATTCTCAGAAGGGTCAGGGAAGAACCGAGCCCCGGCCGACTGTAGGGGCAGTGATGATTCAAAATTATTCAAATGATCAACCTCGTAACAATTAGCCGAGACCTAATCAACAACGGGTAGAAAGGCCACAACGACAGTTCACCCGCATCAACATGACGCCAGCGCAAGTACTCCCTCATTTGTTGAAGTTGAATCTTAACAATTTAAAGGAAGCGCCAAAAAACCCTAACACCTCCTCTCCATACTACCACTCCAATGCCAAATGTGCTTACCATTCCGATAGTGTTGGGCACGATACCAATAATTGTTGGGCGCTTAAGAACAAAATCCAGGACTTGATTGATGCCAAAGAAGTAGAATTCGATGCGCCTGAGAAGCCCAATGTGATTTCTACTCCGATGCCCAAGCACGGTAATAATGTTCATGTTGTTATGGAGGACATTCATGTTACTGATGTTGATGACCTGTTGACGCTGTTACTTGTGATTAAAGAAAATTTGATGAGAGCCGGGATCTTTCCTGGTTGTGGTAAAGACTGCTATTTTTGTTTGAACATACGAGGTGATTGCCCAATGTTGAAGTCAGGTGTCCAACGCCTGATGGATACCCAAGAGATACTATTCCAGAAAACCCCTGTTGATACCTTCAATCCTGTTACTCCTGCTACTTTTACTACTTCAACCAACGATATTGCAATCATAACCATTTCCGACAATCCTCCCAAGGCTTGCAAAAGGCCTGTCAGGATTACGCCCAACTCTAAATGTGTACCATTAAAGATCACCATGCCGGGGCCAGTCCCGTATCAATCTAGCAAGACAATCCCATGGAACTATGGAGGAGAAATCTTCTATCATGGCGTCAAGCAGATTGAAGCAGTCCAAGAGATTTCTGAAGAAGAAGACCCTGACATAGGAAACATCGCGGGTACAAGCAAGATAACCCGCAGTGGCCTGATCTTTTCTCCGGAGATTGCTCCCCCTCGAGCAGTTTTCGGACCCTCAAAAGCTTCTACACCTGTTAGGTCATCTGTGCAAGACCCGATAATTGAAGAATTGGATACTCCTGAAGTTAGACCATCTGCTGATACTACTGACAAGGGTAAGGGGATACTAGAAGGGCCTGTCAGGATGAAGGCTCATGCTGTGGTTATCCCCGAAACCACTCAGAAAGAAATGGATGAAATCTTGAAAATAATCAGAAAAAGTGACTACGACATTGTGGAACAGTTAGGGCAGACTCCTTCTAAAATTTCAATGTTGGCTCTTCTGCTCTGTTCTGAGGCCCATGCTAAGGCCCTAATCAAATTCTTGAAGGCGGTACATGTTCCCCAAGAGACTTCGGCTGACCAATTTCAGGAATGTGTGGCCAGTCTTACCGCTGATAATGGCCTTGGCTTTTCCGATGCTGACCTAACTCCCAAGGGTAGGAAACACAACGACGCGCTACATGTCTCAGTTGAATGCAGGGGAACCACCCTTGCCCATGTCTTAGTTGATACTAGTTCTTCCTTGAATGTGCTGCCGAAGAAGGCCTTAGACCGCTTGGACTGCGAAGGATTGACCCTCAAACCTAGTAACATCATTGTTAAGGCTTTTGATGGGTCCAAAAGAATGGTTCATGGAGAGGTTGATATTCCTATAAAAGTAGGCACAAAAGTTTTCAATTCAACCTTTTACGTGATGGACATCCGTCCGTCTTATTCGTGTTTGTTAGGAAGACCATGAATCCATTACGCCGGGGCAGTTACCTCCTCTTTGCATCAGATGCTGAAATATCCTGTTAAGGGTAAAATTATAACGGTGCACGGAGAGGAAGAGTACATGATAATCCACCTCAACTCCTTCCGTTATGTGGAGCTGGATGGCGAGTTCATCGAAACTCCTTTCCAGCATTTTGAGGAAGTTTCTCCTGAGGTAGCAGTTGCAAAAACAATGGGTGAGGTACCTATCATTCCCAAGCATGTGCCTAGATTGGCATCTCTCAAGGACGCAAAGGCGGTGATCAAAGAAGGGAAGAGTACAGTATGGGGGCAATTGCCTGATTTTCCCCATAAGACGGACAAATTTGGACTAGGGTTTACAGCTGCAGGACAGAAGGCTATGCGTCGTTCCAAGACTGGAGGGCCACCTGTAAGGATCACTCATCACGAAGTTAATGCTGTTGAAGATGAAGATGAAGAGAACGACTTCGAAGATTGGATCTTTCTGACCATCGAAGGGGGTCTAAGCAACTGGGAAGCAAAGGATTTTATTCCCATCACCTTTATCAACCAGTAATTTTATCTTTGAACAATTTCCTATTTTCAGTCTGTAATAACTAAAACAATTCGTACACTATTTTCACCTCATGCCTAGCCCGGGGCATGTAGGTCCATTTGTAAGGGTTTGATTTTCTTCATTATCATATGCCATGTTTTAATGAATCATTGGACGTTTTCATAAGCTGTTGTGTTCATTTTATTTCCTTTTGCATTTTTGTTTGTTTAAGGATGGCTATCCCTTACACACACCCACACTCACAAATGCAGGTATCCATCCATTCCGGATTCCATGGGCAACTGTTCTGTTTCAGCCTTCAATAACTCTGAGGATTTGGTCAATCATGCTGAGTACGAACTTGACGAAGATTGTGAAGTGCTGGGAGAGTTATCCAGACTTTTGTAACAAGAAGAGCAGGCTATTCTGCCTCATGAGGAGTTGCTAGAAACCATCAACTTGGGGACAGAAGAGGACAGGAAAGAAGTAAAAGTGGGTGCCAACCTAGAACCAGGTGTCAAGGAGCGCTTAATGCAATTGTTGAACGAATACGTTGAAATCTTCGCCTGGTCTTATGAAGACATGCCAGGGCTAGACACATATATCGTGGTTCACCGTCTCCCTACAAGAGAGGATTGTCCACCGGTTAAGCAAAAGGTCCGCCGAATGAGGCCTGACATGTCTGAGAAGATCAAGGCTAAGGTAATGAAGCAATTCAACGCTGGATTTCTGGCTGTTACAACCTATCCATAATGGGTTGCTAACATTGTGCCCGTGCCTAAGAAGGACGGAAAAGTCAGAATGTGCGTGGACTATCGGGATTTAAACAGGGCTAGCCCCAAGGACGATTTTCCATTGCCACATATCGACATCTTGGTTGACAACACAACTCAACACAAGGTTTTTTCCTTCATGGATGGATTCTCGGGCTACAACCAGATTAAAATGGCCCCCGAGGACATGGAGAAAACTACTTTTGTCACGCAATGGGGTACCTTCTGCTACAAAGTGATGCCGTTCGGACTGAAGAACGCAGGGGCAACCTATCAACGCGCCATGGTAGCTTTATTTCATGATATGATACATCATGAGATCGAAGTTTACGTAGATGACATGATAGCTCGATCACAGACAGAAGAAGAACACCTTAATCATTTGCAAAAGCTGTTTGCCAGGTTGAAGGAGTATAAACTCAAACTGAATCCAAGCAAGTGCACTTTTGGAGTTAGGTCTGGTAAGCTTCTGGGATTTATTGTCAGCAACAAAGGCATTGAGGTTGATCCAACTAAAGTAAAGGCTATACAAGAAATGCCTACCCCCCGTACTGAAAAGGAGGTTAGAGGATTCTTGGGACACTTAAACTATATCGCGAGGTTCATCTCTCACCTGACATCTACCTGTGAGCCAATCTTCAAACTGCTAAAGAAAGGATCAGGTAGTTGAATGGAACAATGATTATCAAGTCGCTTTTGATAAGATCAAGGAGTACTTACTAGAACCTCCTATTCTGATGCCACCCGTCGAAGGAAGGCTGTTGATCATGTATCTGACTGTTTTGGATAACTCAATGGGGTGCGTACTGGGCCAACATGACGAGTCTGGCCGAAAAGAGCATGCCATTTATTACCTTAGAAAAAAGTTTACCGACTGTGAGACTCGCTACTCACTGCTCGAGAAAACTTGCTGCGCTTTGGTATGGGCTGCTCGCCGACTAAGGCAGTATATGTTGACTCATACCACTTTGCTGATTTCCAAGATGGATCCGATCAAGTATATCTTCGAGAAGCCGACTTTATCTAGAAGAATCGCTAGATGGAAAATGATCCTGACTGAATATGACATCCAGTATACTACCCAAAAAGCTATAAAGGGGAGTGTACTAGCTGACCATCTAGCTCATCAAGCCGTCAAAGATTATCAGTCTATGAGATTCGACTTCCCTGACGAGGACATCATGACATTGGACAACATTGAAGGTAACAGACCGTATGACGGACCTGAACAAGGATCCCGATGGACCCTATACTTTGATGGTGCTTCAAATGCACTTGGCAACGGTATCGGTGCGATACTCATTTCTCCAGATGGTTGCCATACACCCTTCACTTCCCGACTTTGCTTCAGCTGTACCAACAACATGGCTGAATATGAAGCTTGCATCTTTGGTCTCAAGGCTGTTATAGACTTGGGAATCAAATCTTTGGTCGTATTTGGGGACTCGGCTTTAGTTATCAGTCAAGTCAAAGGAGAGTGGGACACCAAACATCCTAATCTTATCCCATACAAAGAACATGTCTTGATGTTGTTGTCTCATTTCGAGCAGTTTACCTTCGAGCATTTCCCGCGAGAAGAAAATTAGTTAGCCGATGCTCTGGCTACAATGTCTTCCATGTTTAAACTCAACTAGGATAACGAGGCTCCCCAAATCACCATCGAGCGAATGGACGAACATGCGCACTGTCATGAGATTAATACCGAAGAAGTAGTGGAACAACCATGGTTTCATGAAATCAAAAGGTATCTCCAGACCAGAGAATACCCTGAAGGAGCTTCCGTCAATGACAAAAAGTTCTTAAGGAGATTTGCTGCCAAGTTCTTCCTAAGCAATGGCATCCTTTATAAGCGCATCCATGATTGTGTTCTACTTCGTTGTATGGACAAGGTTGAAGCAGAGTTGATCATGACCGAGATACACAGTGGCACATTTGGCACCCACTTGAGCGGACATACGATGGCTAAGAAGATTCTAAGGGCAGGCTACTACTGGTCTACCATGGAAGCTGATTGTCATCAACATTCCCGTACCTGCCACAAATGCCAAGTCTACACCGACAAGGTACATATTCCTCCTGTTCCTCTCAACATTCTGACAGCTCCTTGGCCATTCGCAATGTGGGGCATTGACATGATTGGAGAGATCAAGCCCACGACATCCAATGGACATCGCTTTATCCTGGTGGCTATTGATTACTTCACCAAATGGGCCGAGGCAGCTTCCTATGCCTCAGTTACAAAGAATGTGGTCGCCCGATTCATCAAGCAGAACCACATATGCCAGTATGGTATCCCCGACAGGATCATCACATACAACGGTACAAATTTGAACAATACTATGATCACCTATCTATACGAGCAGTTCAAGATTTATCATCACAATTCATCTCCCTACCGGTCGAAGATGAACGGTGCTGTTGAAGCCGCGAACAAAAATATTAAGAAGATCATTCAAAAGATGACAGTCACCTACAAGGACTGGCATGAGATGTTACCGTTTACTCTGCATGGATATCGTACCACGGTACGTACTTCAACAGGGGCAACTCCATTTTCTTTGGTATATGGCATGGAAGCTGTTCTACCCATGGAAGTTCAGATTCCTTCCTTGAGGATTATGAAGGATTCCGGTTTGAGTGAAGACGATTGGATTTAGGCCCAGCTTGATCAACTTAACTTGATCGACGAGAAGCGACTCACTGCTGTTTGTCATGGTCAGATGTATCAAAAACGGATGATCAAGGCTTTCAACAAAAAGGTTAGGCGTCAGGTATATCAAGTCGGAGATCTTGTAATCAAGCGGATCATCTTACCACAAAGTGATCCCAGGGGCAAGTGGACTCCTACTTACGAAGGACCATTTGTAATCAAGAGCATCTTTTCTGGTGGGGCAATGATTCTGACCACCACGGACGGCGACGACTTGCCGCACCCTGCTAACGCAGATATGGTCAAAAGATACTACGCATAAAACGACCCGACAAGTTGAAAACCCGAAAGGGCGACTTGGGCAAAATCGGGCATCCCGGTGAATCGAAAACCCGAAAGGGAGGTTCAGGAAAAAATTAGGGATAAAACAAAAAAATATGTACACCCGGAAAGTTGAAAACCCGAAAGGGCGACTTGGGCAAAAAAGGGTTTCCCGGTGGATCGAAAACCCGAAAAGGCGGTCCAGGCAAAAGTTAGGGAATCAAAGCGTATGACTATGTCTCGTCGGATCACTTTAAGAACAATCTCTTCACCAACAAGCTCCAAGCTTATGATCAATCCAACCATCTACGAACGAAGTAACGAATGAACAAATACTCAGAGTTGTGAAGGCTATAGCAGAATGGGAACCCCATGGAATTGTTACACATAGACATCTTTCTTTTTGTATAAATCTTTTCTCAATTGTTACGACAACATTTTCTTACTAGGATGTCTGTCTCCTTTGTACAAAGATACTTACAAAAATTAATACCAATATACTTCAAAGTGTTGAAATTTGCTCGCCTTTCTTTTTTCTTTTTTACACTTATGTTTTATTTGAAAACGTCCAATGTTTTGTTAAATAGGCATATGAATTTGAATATAATCACTGTTTACAAGTAAAACGAAATTGGGAAAGGATAATTACTGATAGGTTGAAGGTATAGGAAGATATCTTTATGCCATTCAAGAAGAGATCCACTGCATTACTTTGTTCAGATCCTCAACAAAGCTAAAACCTCGGAGTACAGTTCCACAGCCGAGTTAAGTTTCAAAGTTCCCATCAAAGTTCAAACTCCCGATTCCCAGCGGAGCCAGATTAATCTAAATCCCCTTCCCCAGCGAAGTCAAATTTCCAACTGATCAAATTCCCTCAATTTCCCCAGCGGCTAGGATGATTCTCCAGTAGATTGACATACAACCCAAAGCCCCTGAGTTCACCGGCCGAGTAAACTTTCTCCCCACAGAGTTATCTCCCAGCAGATCGAAGATTCTCGATCCTGTTTCTCTAAGAAGAAACCTCCCAGGTCTTAACCCCCCAATAGAGATTTTCCCTATTTTCCAGGGAAGTCATGAAGGATTCTCATTCCCCGTAGAAGTTTTCAGAACCCTTGTAAATCCCCACAAGTCACCGAGGACCCTTAATCTCCAGCAGTGGTCCCAGGATTTCTCATTCTCAACAATCAATAGCTTTAATCCCCAAGCAGTCAGCAAGGACTTCTCATCTTCAATAATCAAAGATTTTTGGAATCCCCAACTTTGGTCAAGGATTTATTTTCCCCGGCAGCAGTCAAGGATTTCATTATCTCCGGCTATCCAGGATTTATCTTCCTCAACAAGACAGCTACTCAGCTTACATGCATAACCATTACATTCATATATCATAAACATGGATTACAGTTCATTGCATCATACATATTATGCAATATAACTTCGTATTTTAGCTAACGTTTTACCCTTTTCAGGATAAGATTAAAAGACTATCATTAACAATTATTCAGATACAATATGGATACACCCCAGAGACGGCGGTCATTCAATTACTCATTCAGAACTTCAAGTCAAAATACAGTATGGATACACCCCAGATACGGCGGTCATTCTACTACTCATTTAGACTTCAGGAATCATATACAGACTAGATACGCTCCAGACACGGCGGCCATTCTAGCTCTCATTCAGATTCAACTATCAACTACAAGTTCAGATACACTCCAAACACGGATGCCATTCTGGCCTTTACACCAGCAGTTTGATTTTCCCCAGTGCAGTCGCCACGGAAGTCATTCTGTCACTTATTCAGATCCCAGTTACAATATGGATACACCCCAGACACGGCGGTCATTCTACTACTCATACAGATCTCAACTTCAGATACAGTCCAAATACGCTCCAGACACGGTTGCCATTCTGTCACTCATTCATAGTTTATCCCCAGCACACAGTTGCTCCATACACAGATGTTTCTCTGTTACCCAGATACAATACATATACACTCCAGACACGGCAGTCATTCTGATATTCATTCAAAATTCAAATACAGTTATAGCTCAGATACACGCCAGACACAGACGCCATTCTTTTGCTCATACAAACTCAGTCTCCAGATACAGTTCAATGGCATTCCAGACACGGATACCATTTTGATGCTCATTCTTCTGACCTACAACATTGCAAATCAACAAACATTCTTGGATGGCATCTTTAAGCCCATCTCCAGCAAGATTCTACCATCTCCAAATGGCATCTTTAAGCCCATTTCCTCAGCTATATTTTGACGAGTGAAAATTTACGGGCACTCTAGTGTCCAATCCTCTTTTACCTTCGAGTCACGAAAGGCAAACTTGCCAATCTAACTCTTATGGTTCAAGAAGATTGAACATGGGCAACTGTTGTACCCCAAAATTTTCCCTCCCATATTCATCAACATTTCTCATCACAAGGCTCTTGGAACTCAAGATCAAGTTAGGGTTTGCTCTGCTCAAGGCACCTCCTTGCACTGTTGACCTAAATTAGGGTTTGAGTTTGCACAGGGATATTTTGACCTACAATGCTCAAAGTGACTTTCATACTCCATGTTGGACCCACAAGTTTGGCCATACCAAGTTTCAAGCCTTGATTCAAATTTTTGCCCAGTCAATTGGACAGTTGACCTAGAAATCAACTGTATTGGGGAAAAAGTCAACTGTGGCCAATTGACAGTCAAACGCCATGAATTTTGACCCACATCAACATAATGAACTCATATGAATCATTTGATCAAATTTGGGATCACAATTCCACAAGAAATTTAATCAGATCACCAAAAGGGCAAAATGGTCATTTTTAGAGTTTTGACTGTACAAAGGCAATTTTTGACTGTTTGACCTAACCAATGGAAAATCAAGCTCAACCATAGACTCAAGGACTCAATGACATTGTCTTGACCCATTCAACAAGTTCAAAAGATCTTAATTGCATAGGATTGACAAATGAATTTTTCAGTCAACTGATCAAAATTTGATTGTACACTGAAAAGTCAAACTTTGACTTTTTGGTCAAAATCAAGTGCCAAGAGTTATTTTTCATCAAGACATGTCAAATTATAAAACTTGTTCATCAAGAAACCCAAAAATGCAAATTAGGGTTTAAAATGGAAAAATTTCATAACTTAGAAATTTTCTAAGTTATGAAATTTTCTTATTTTTTCCTAACTTTGTCCCATTTTTTTCATCAAGATGAAAATGGATTCAAACAAAACTTGCAACATGAAAGTTGTAGTCCATCACAAATTCTAAAACTTTTATTCACAAAGTTTTCTCAAAATAAGCTTGTATCTCAAGTTATGATTTTTGGAACAAGGGTACCTAAAACTTTTAACTTAGAGATATTTTGCCCTAGTTTAGGCAGGATTTTGACCCATCTTCTTGGCCATTTTTCACATAGTTCCACTTGGAGTTTCAAGTTGCATTTCAAAGACAGATTATAGTAAATTTTGCAAGCTTTCAAAATTGTCCAAGAACTCCTCAAACACCCTTGTGGTTAGAGAGAATTGAATGCTTGAAGTTGGCAAAAACTCACTTTGATCCATGGCCAATACATGTTCATACAAACTTGCATTTTCAAATCAGCATGCTTGGTACTAGCTTGCAGGCCTCAAGACCAGTTTGTACTCCATAATTTAATGCATAACCATTGAGCTAAGGTATTATCTTGGTCATTTGGACATTGCATACAAAACTAATCCCTATTTGGAAAAGGTATAATGCTATTTTTGTAAAGTTACACTTTATATCAAACCAAGATCCTTGAGGCATAGGGCCATATCTCTGAGGCAAGATCAAATATACCAATTCCAGTAACCAAGGGCAAAGTATGCTGCATAATATAAGGCTTGTACAGGCTTGCATTGAGAACATAGACACTCTTGCTTGAAAAAGAAGAAAACTTACAAAACACAAGCCATCTCTCACATCTGATAAAACTAACTTCCACAAACATTGTAAAAAAGTTTGATACCTCCTAACAAGCCAGAAACACGACCCCTTTGCCTCTCAAAGCTCCTTGTGCACAAAATCCCCATTTTCTTGCAAAACAGAGTAAGTTCTGCATTTTGCAAGCCATCATCAAATTCCATCGTGCGTTTTGCCCAAAGATACTTCAAACACCTTCCAACCAACATAACTGAGCCATCCCATACCTCCATTGCTAGCTGTAACACCATTAACACACATTGCCATTTTTGTTTCAAAGCTTTGCAGGTTGAGTTCTGTGGCACGATTCAAGTTGTTTCAAAACAAACCAAGCATTGGAAAAGCTTCCTTGGACCTCAGGCAAGCTCAAAAGAAACTCAAGCACCCTTGGAAGTTGCTGCGTTGTCCAGGTCGAAGTTAACTGAAACAGGTATTTCATGAACTTCTATCTCTCTATTTAGGAATAGTTAGACTTAGGTTTGTGAATGAAAGATGTTGTATTCATAGCCCTGAAATCATACATGTGCTTAGTTTTCATTTATCTTAATCGTGCTAGGAGAATTTTGTCCATGAACTTTCTGAAAAAACTAGGTTAAGATTTAGGGCCAGAGAAATTCTCTCTGGTCTTTGAGAGTTAGCTTAAGTTTTTTATATGGTTTAATTCGTTGTTTATTGCTCTACAAGTTTCATGTTATGAGTTTTGTCAAAAAATCAAGGAATCAGGAGTTACAGTTTTGTACATAGCACGCACGCGCAAGTCTGTTCAAAGGAAGAAGATGAAGTGGATTCTGGGCTGGGCCTGGATTCCTTTGCTTTTGGCACCTCCCAATTCACTTTCAGCACCCCCTGGCCCATTATTTTATATTTTCACTATTCTTGCATTTTTATTTTTCCTCTGACCTTGATATTTTATTTTCAAATATAAAAAATACTAAAAAATTATTTTTATAAATTTTTATATTCATTTGGCATTTATTTTAATTGTTCCTAGTATTAATATGATAAATACTTTATATTTATTTTTGTTTAAATGTATAAATAATGTAAAAAATACTTATATTTTTATTTATTATTTTTATACACACTTGAAAATATTTCCTTAAAATGTATACATTTTTTTAAATAATAAATTTTTATTTTTATACACTTCATATATTTAATATATATATTAATACACATATATACTATTTTATTAAATAATTAGAACAAAAAATACAAAAATAATACATTTTATTTTCATTAATATTTTTATACTAAAAATGCCTTTTTATAATATACTTTTATTTTTTTGTATAAATTAATACATTATTGTATATAAATAATAAATAATACTATTTATTTAAGGAATTAGGGTTTTTGCCCTAAATAATAAATTAATTGAAATTAACCTTTTATTTTATTTACACTTCACATTTAAAAATACTTTTTACATACATAAAAATCTTTTTTTGCATAACATATTTTATCTAACATTTATTTATTGTATTTAATTATTGTACATTTAAATATTGTATCTTGTACATTCAATTTGGTTGTAATAGTAATTTAGGGTTTAATTTCTTGCAAAATAACCCCAATTCAAATTTGTACCCCCCTCACTATATCATGTTGTAATAATGTAGGATTTAAATTCTCGCACTTTTAAATGCTTTCAATTATGCCATGATTAGACTTAGGGTTTGTATGCAAAATAAAATCAACAAATAGCTTGACCTAATTCAAAGATAACAATGCATAAAAAACAAACACAATGCACACTTGCACCCCTAGGGTTACAATCCACTTGTTGCCTTCAAAAATGGGCCATGGTTGCATGTCAAGTACTTTGGCAAAACAAAAGATCATAGTCCCTCGATGACGCTACCTGAGTTGCCTAAACAAAATGATCAAGTCCCTTAAGAAAAATTGCCAAAAATACTTGACACTATTGCTATCATGGTCTATACGATGACCCGCGCCTGTCCCGTTAACATCCTAACACAAGGTTGTTCACCAAATACAATGGTGAAATAACACTGTTAAAAGGGTTAAAACATAAGAAAGATCTTTGAGTAAAATATGGTAGACAACTCTTAGTTACGTGATCAAAGCTTGTAAAAACATCCTTGCTATCTTCAAAACACACTTCACAACACAATTTCAAAACCCTACTTTCAAACATTGAAAACTTTTCAAAAGACAAAAACACCTTTGTATACATTCAAACAAGAATCATTATAAAGGTTGCCACAATGATGGCCTCTTTTCAAAACATCTTTCAAAACCACACACAAAGCACCATTTCAAACAATTGAAGAGCACCATTTCAAACAATTGAAAATCAAAGCAAGTGATCTAAGTAAGTAACTAAGAGCCCATGGATAACCATGGATAGAAAGGGTTCTAATACCTTCCCTTTCTATAATCTACTCCCCGAACCCAAGAAAACATCTCAAAGGTCTTTCTTGTGCTTTTTGACCTTTCCTTAGGATAAAATAAAAAGTCGATGGCGACTCTTGCTAAACCGAAACATTTGTGAACACAAACGCAAAACCCCAAGTCAGTTCTCCCACCGCACCACACCATTAAAGAGGCTTGCGCTGAAACAATGTCCGAGAAAATAAACCAGTGATATTGAGCTCCTTAGAACCCGGTTACTATTGCTAGGACAAGTTTGAGCCAACTAAACTTCAAGAGGGTACTTACCTATGAGACTCCATGCAAGCCTAAACCTAAGGACTTGTTTGTTTTGTTTGTATATATCTACTTGTACATAACATCATAACATCATACTCATATTCACTAACCATTTCAAGGATCTTGGGATTTATCTTTGTTCTATTTTGTAGGACATGGATTCTATTCGCAGGAAAACCATTCAAGTCAATCTTGTAAGGATTCCTCCTCGAATTAAAGAGCTAGCATCAAGGATTCCTGAAAACTCTCCATTTACCGAAAGACATGGTCGTCTACTAAACTTGGTCACCTCCAACACTGATGAAGGCGCTCTTCCAGTTCTTTGATCCTTTACACTATTGCTTCACATTTCCCGATTATCAAGATTTTAAGCCCAAAACTATTGGAACTCTTTGGATTTGCAAGATTTTGAGGAAATTGTGGCTCTCCTCATCTATGGGATGGTTTTGTTTCCAAATCCTGACCAACTCATAGATGTGAACGCCGTCAAAATCTTCATGTCTCGTAACCCAGTGCCTACTTTGCTAGGAGACATCCTACATTCTTTTCACACTCGCACTATGAGGAAAAGAGGTATGCTTATGTTTTGAACTCCTCTCTTGGCAAGATGGTTTATTTCGCATCTTCCCCAATCTGTATTAAAGAACGAGCAAGGTTCAAGATGGTCACAAAGGTTGATGACGCTCAAACATTCAGATATTCATTGGTGTTCCCGATCTATAGAGAATGTTACTATTGTCGACCATTATGGAGAATTCCTTAATGTCCTCTTACTTGGAATCAAAGGAGGTATCACCTACAACCCTTGCTTAGCTTTAAGACAGTTTGGTTATGCTTGAAGGGATGGCCCACACGAGATGCTCATTCAAGGTTTGGTATTTGACTACGAGAGTGACAATCAAGGTTATTGCCAGAGGTTTATCTGAGCCTGGAGGATGTTGAACAAGGTAGATAGCAAGACATTGGGGCACAAGAATTCCATCCCTATTGAGCCTTACCTCAAATGGGTACGAGCTCGTGCTCAAAGTCTTATGATGCCTTACCCCTCCGTTCTCCTGGTGATCATTGAGCCTGTTGTGGAAGGAGATGTTCCCTACACTATCCTACATCCTGACATGCCCACCTCTCTTGAAGACTTACAAAGGGATTGGATACAACTTAAGGGGGAGCGAGACACTTTCGAGGCCCAATTCTACGCCAGCGAGAAGAAGGTTTTGGAACTCACTAAGCAACTTCGTGAGGAGCGGACTCTAAACGCCTACATCGCACCAAAGAGGACGCGTACAACCTTTTTATCCTAGAGTTTTTGTATTTCTTTGTAAGCCCAAAGCGGCATGATGTACTCAAGCTTTGATTTATTAATATAACATGTGTTCCCTTTTTGTCTAAAGCAAATTTGAATATCTAATTTCCTTGAAATCATTGCATATACACATCATCCATAACATTGCATAAGCAGGTACCATTATAGGTTTATCATCTTTTTCGCTGTTTATTTAAGCAAATATGTCTTCTGAACAAAGCATCAAAGATCTTCAGGCACAAAATGCCCAATTTCAGCAGATGTTCATAACTCTGGAAAAAGGGCAGGAGGATCTGAAGGCCCTCATCCAGAAAGAGAAGAAGAAGAAGAAGAAGCTCGCTGGTGCCCTCAATATGGGCAAAAGATTTGGGGGGCCGTTAAAGCAACAAGTCGATCTGACCTCCTCGTCCAAATAAGGGGAAAATCAAGAGAGAGAAACAAGGGAGGAGAACCCTAGTCCCGAAGTCTTTGACAATGATATAGACTACAATGATGAGCAGTATCCTCCCACTGAGGATAGGTACAAGCAGTTAGAGTATCGGTTAAGGAGATCTAGAGAATACCAGGGCTAGATTTTGAAGAGCTGGGATTAGTGTCCGGGGTAGTCATCCCACACAAATTTAAAGCTTTGGTTTTTGCAAAATATGATGGGGTGTCTTGTCCCAAGCTTCATCTCCATTCCTATGTGAGGAAGATTCAACCTCATACTGCTGATAGGAACTTGTGGGTTCACTTCTTTTAAGATAGTCTGTCAGGGACTTAAATTGAGTGGTTCTACCAATTGGAGGGAACCAATGTCCGAAACTGGGAGGATTTGGATGCTGCTTTTTACAAGAAATATCAATACAACGCCGACCTTGCCCCTACCCGTACTCAGCTTCAGAGTATGTCCATGGGTGCAGGTGAAGGCTTTAAGGACTATGCGCAGAAGTGGAGATATTTGGCTGGGAGAGTCCAACCCCCTTTGTCTGATAGGGAGTCGGTTGACATGTTTCTAGGGATGTTGTCTGGTCCATTCTTTAACCATTTGATCGGTAGCTCATCGGCTGGTTTTACTAAGCTGATATTAACTGGAGAAAGGGTAGAAGCTGGGATTCGGAGCGGTAAAATACAGAAAGACCCCTCGTCAAGTTCAACAAAGAAACCCTTCACGGATAAGAAGGAGGTCAGTGCCGTTTATAGCCCAAGAGGTCAAAGCCGAGCTGAGTACCGTTCAACAGTAGGTGCTGTGATGATACCTAGGCTTGCGGCTACCCCACAACGAAACAATCAGCAAAGGGTAGAAAGACCGCAAAGGCAGTTTACCCGGATTAACATGACATTGATTGAAGTTCTACCCCATCTGCTAAGATCCAACTTGGCAACCTTGAAAGAGGCTCCCAAGGATCCTAATACCACATCTCCTCGGTACAATCCAAATGCTCGATGCGCTTATCATTCTGAGAGTCCCGGTCACGATACAAATGACTGCTGGGCTCTAAGAAATAAAGTACAAGATCTGATTGAAGCCAAGGAGATTGAGTTCGATGCTCCGGATAAGCCCAATGTCATAACTACTCCCATGCCTAAGCACAATCGTGGAGTTAATTTCGTTGATACCGATCTATTTGTGACCTCAGTTGATGAAGTTTCTACTCCCCTTATGACTGTTAAGAAGAATTTATTGCTGGCCGGTTTATTTCCGGGTTATGGTGAAGGTTGCCACATGTGTTCATCTATGCCTTTTGGTTGCTATTTGCTGAAAACAAGTGTCCAACGCCTGATGGACAACAGAGAAATTTTTTTCGAAAAGACTTTGATTCCAACTGTTCCGTATGAAGATATTGCTATTATAACCATTTCCCCCAATCCTTCAAAGGCCTCCTCGAGAAGAGCTGTTAGGATTACACCCGCTCTGAGAGTCGCTCCGTTAATAATCACCTTTCCTGGTTCTGTCCCGTACGCCTAAGACAAAGCTATCCCTTGGCATTATGGCGCCGATGTTTACTATCATGGCATTAAACAGGATTTAAAGAATGAAGAGGCTGATCCCGATGTCAGCAACATTGTCGGGACCAACAAGATTACCAGAAATGGAAGGGTTTTCTCCCCCGAGATCTCCCCGAAGGCTGTCACTAAACCTGTTGTTATTCCATATGCTGTTCCTGCTAGTACTTCAGCTACTACTCCCGTTCTTACTCCAGTTGTTACCCCTGCCAATGAGTCATCTGGGACTCGAGGCAAAGAAGCTGTAGGTGAGCCTTCCCAGACGAAGGCACCTAGAAAAGTTGTTGTGGAATCCTCTAAGCAAGAGATAGAAGAAATTTTAAAAATAATCAAAAAGAGCGACTACAATGTGGTTGAGCAGTTGGGACAGACGCCCTCGAAGATATCGATGTTGTCTTTGCTGTTATGTTCCGAGGCCCATGCAAAGGCTTTGATTGCATTCCTCAAGACCGCACATGTGCCGCAAGAAACCTCATCCGATCAATTCAAAGACTGTGTGGCCAGCTTGACTGCTGACAATGGGATGGATTTTTCAGATGCTGACTTGACTCCGAAAGGGAGAAAGCATAATGATGCTCTGCATGTCTCGATCGAATACAGGGGTACCACTATGGCTCATGTGCTGGTGGATACTGGGTCTTCACTGAATGTTCTGCCTAAGAAGGCTCTTGATCGGCTGGATTGTGAAGGCTTGACTTTAAAACCTAGTAACATTGTGGTAAGGCCTTTTGACGGGTCGAAGAGAGTGGTGCACGGGGAGGTGGACATCCCTATCAAGGTAGGCTCTCAGACCTTTGAGTCCACCTTCTTCGTGATGGACATCAGGCCATCATACTCTTGTTTGTTGGGTCATCCTTGGATCCATGAAGCTGGGGCTGTTACTTCTACACTGCACCAAATGCTGAAATATCCGGTGAAAGGGAAGATTGTCACTGTGCATGGAAAAGAGGAGTATATGGTGAGCCACCTGAACTCCTTTAGGTATGTGGAGATGGACGGGGAATTCATAGAGACTCCTTGTTAAAACTTTGACGAGGTTCCCCAGATTTTGGCGTCAACCGAGACTACCACCAGCATCAAACCTCCTCTAAAGATGGCTTCTCTCAAGGACGCCAGAGTAGTGGTCGAAGAAGGTGGGAGTACCAATTGGGGACGGATCCCTGATTTTACTCATAAAACTGACAAATTTGGCTTGGGCTTTACTTCAGGGGCTCAAAGGGTTGTTCGACATGCTCAGGCTGAAGGATCTCCCCTACACATCAGCAATCGTGGGGTCAACGCTATTGAAGACAGCGAGGAAGACTCTGACATTGATAGTTGGATCTACCCGACTACCAACGGTGGACCGAGTAACTGAACGACTAGAGATTTTATACCAGTTTCTTTTATTCCGCGGTAATCGTCTTACTTGTGTTTTGAATTTGTAATAAACAATTTTTAACTTTTTGGCCTTGTGTCTTACCCGAGGCATAATGGCCCTACCTGCGAGGGTTATTATGTGTCATTTCATATGTCATCAATAAAGCATTGGACGTTCCTTGCATACAAACTTTGCGCTCTCTATTTTTCTTTTCTTTTTTTACTTTACCAATACAACTATGCTCTTACACACACATACGTACCAAACTGCAGATCCATATCCACTATGGATCCCATTGATAACAACTCTGCTAATGCCAACTATGATTTCGAAAATCTGATCAACCAAGACGAGGACGAAGGTAAGGACGATTGTGAGGTTCCTGGAGAGCTGGATAGACTGTTACAACAGGAGGAGAGGTCTATACAGCCTCATGAAGAGCCAGTTGAGATAATAAACATCGGCACGGAGATGGACAGAAAAGAAGTCAAGATCGGCGCTAATCAGGAAGCTAAGATCAAATAGCGGTTGATACAAATGTTACATGACTACATTGAGATTTTCGTCTGGTCATATGAAGACATGCCTGGTTTAGACACTAACATCGTGGTACACCGTCTGCCGACTAAAGAGGATTATCCTCCGATTAAACAGAAGGTCCGCCGTATGCACCCTGAAATGTCAGAAGATCAAAGCAGAGGTTATGAAACAGTTCAACACCGGGTTCTTGGTCATCACCTCCTATCCACAGTGGGTTTCTAACATCGTTCCGGTACCTAAAAAGGACGGTAAGGTACGGATGTGTGTGGACTACAGAGACCTGAACAGGGCAAGCCCCAAGGATGACTTCCCACTTCCCCTTATTGATGTTCTGGTCGACAACACCGCACAACATAAAATATTCTCCTTCATGGATGGTTTCTCTGGCTATAACCAGATCAAGATGGCTCCTGAAGACATGGAGAAGATAACCTTCGTCACACAGTGGGGCACCTTCTGTTACAAGGTGATGCCTTTTGGGTTGAAGAATGTTGGGGAAACTTATCAGCGAGCCATGGTCGCTTTGTTCCACGATATGATTCAGCGTGAGATTGAGGTTTATGTTGATGACATGATAGCCAGGTCTAAAACCGAAGAAGAGCACCTCGACCATCTACAAAAGTTGTTTGACAGGTTGAAGACATACAAGCTGAGGCTAAATCCAAACAAGTGCACCTTCGGGGTCAGGTATGGTAAACTTCTGGGATTCATCGTCAGTGACAAGGGTATTCAGGTAGACCCCGCAAAGGTAAAGGCCATACAAGAGATGCCGGCTCCCCGAACAGAGAAGGAGGTTAGAGGTTTCTTGGGACGCCTAAATTATATCGCCAGGTTCATTTCACATCTAACTGCTACTTGTGAGCCCATCTTCAAGTTTCTGAAGAAAGATCAAGTGGTAAAGTGGAATGAGGAATGCCAGACTGCTTTCAAAAGAATCAAGGAATACGTTCAAGAACCACCAATTCTGATGCCTCCGGTTGTAGGAAGACCTTTGATATTATACTTAACAGTGTTAGACAATTCAATGGGGTTTGGGTTGGGGCAGTATGACGAGTCTGGTCGGAAAGAGCATGCAATATACTACCTTAGCAAAAAGTTTACCGACTGTGAGACAAGATACTCACTGCTCAAGAAAACTTGTTGCACTTTGGCATGGGCTGCTCGCTGACTAAGACAGTATATGGTGACCCACACTAATCTGTTGATATCTAAGATGGATCCAATCAAATACATCTTTGAGAATCCCGCTCTCTCCAGAAGAATAGCGAGATGGTAGATGATCTTAACTGAATACGATATACAATATACAACGTATAAAGCAATCAAGGGAAGTGTATTGGCTGATCATTTGGCTCATCAGGCCGTGGATGACTACCAGTCCATGAATTTTGAGATCTTGGACGAGAATGTCATGCTAGTGACTGATTACGAAGAACCTGGACCGGATGAAGGACCTGAGGAAGGATCCCGATGGACTATGTTTTTTGACGGAGCTTTGAACGCACTCGGTAATGGCATTGACACCGTAATCATATCTCCTGAGGGCTATCATACTCCCTTCACTGCCTGACTATGTTTCAACTGCACTAACAATATGGCGAAGTATGAAGCCTACATCATGGGTCTCAAAGCTGCTATCGACCTCAGGATCAAGTTCTTAAATGTCTTCGGGGATTCAGCTTTAGTGATAAGTCATATCAAAGGAGAATGGGATATGAAATATCCGAATCTCATCCCATACAGAGAGCACGTACTGACGTTGCTCCCACACTTTGAGGAAGTAACCTTTGAACATTTCCCGCGAGAGGAGAATCAGTTAGCGGATGCACTAACTACCATGTCTTCTATGTTCAAGGTCAGGTGGGACAACAAAGCTCCCCGAATCACCATTGAGAGGTTGGATGAACCAGCGCACTGCTGCGAGATTGATACCAAAGAGGTAGCAGATAAACCCTGGTTTCATGAAGTGAAGAAGTACCTCGAGACTCAAGAGTATCCCGAAGGGGCATCTGTCAATGATAGGAAGTTTTTGAGAAGGTTCGCTGCGAAATTCTTTCTCAGTAATGGAATCCTCTACAAGCGCAACCATGAATCTACCTTACTGTGGTGTGTAGACAAGACCGAAGCAGAGAGGATTATGACCGATCTACATGAAGGTACCTTCGGAACCCATTCCAGTGGACATACCATGGCTAAGAAGATCCTACGGGTAGGCTACTACTGGTCCACTATGGAAGCAGATTGTTATCAGCACTCCCGAACCTGTCATAAGTGCCAAATTTATGTTGATAAGGTGCATGTGCCTCCGGTTCCTTTAAATGTCTTGACAGCTCCGTGGCCCTTTGCAATGTGGGGCATTGACATGATCGGAGAAATCAGGCCTACAACTTCCAATGGGCATCGCTTCATCCTGGTAGCTATCGATTACTTCACAAAGTGGGTTGAAGCTGCCTCTTAAGCTACTGTGACCAAGAACATGGGGGCGCGGTTTATCAGCCATAGCCTAATCTGTCGGTACAGTGTGCCAGAGAGAATTATCACGGAAAATGGTACGAATCTCAATAATACGATGATCACCAAACTCTGTAAGCAATTCAAGATACAACATCATAACTCTTCTCCCTACCGACCGAAGAAGAATGGCGCTGTTGAAGTGGCTAACAAGAACATCAATAAGATTATACAAAAGATGACCGTGACATACAAAGACTAGCATGAGATGTTACCATTCGCTCTTCATGGGTACCGTACCTCAGCACGGACATCGACAAGGGAAACACCTTACTCTCTGGTATATGGCATGGAGGCAGTCCTACCCATTGAGGTCCATATTCCTTCTTTAAGGATTTTGAAAGATGCAGGTTTGAACGAAGACGACTGGATCCAGACTCGACTTGATCAACTAAATCTGATCGACGAAAAGAGACTTACTGCTGTCTGCCATGGTCAGATGTATCAAAAGCGGATGATCAAGGCTTTCAACAAAAAAGTCAGACGTCAAGAGTATCAAGTCGGGGATCTGGTAATCAAGCGCATCATATCGCCACAAGGTGATCCCAGGGGAAAATTCACTCCCACTTATGAAGGGCCATTTGTAATTAAGAACATTTTCTCGGGTGGAGCCATGATTCTAACCACCATGGACGGTGACGACCTTCCTAACCCTGTCAATGCAGACATAGTGAAAAGATACTACGCATGATAAAAGACCCGCTAGGTTTACTGGCCTAGGCAAAAATAAGGGCTTCCCAGCGAACCAAAATGGTTCGAGTAAAAATAAGGGATGAAAACGAAAAATCAGTACACCCGGCAAGTCAAAAACCTGAAAAGGCGGCTTAGGCAAAAAAGGGTATCCCGGTGGACTGAAAACCCGAAAGGGTGGTCCAGGAAAAAGTTAGGGATGTAAAGCGTATCACTATGTCCCATTGGATCACCTTGTGATCAGACCTTAATATCAACTGTCAAGCTCGAACAACACCAATCAATCTAGTCAGCTTCAGACAAGCAGCAAAGTGATGAGACGCTCGATGACATAACGACAATAGCAGAATTAGAACCCAATGGGATTGTTGTACATAGCTATTTTCCTTTTACATAATATTGTATAACTTCTATTTTTGTTTACGGCGACGTTCTCTTACTAGAGCATTAACCTCCTTGTACATAAACGCCTATTACAGGCTAACTTCGAAAAATCAATACAAATCATTTTTACAAAAAAATTAGGTGTTTTTCCTTTTCTGTTTTGTCTTGCAAGAATGTCCAATGGTTTATTCTTAACATATGCATTTGAATATGGTAACTGCTCATAAATATTTACATAAGAAACAGAAAGACAATTGTTCGTAACTTAAGAAACAGGGGCGAAAAACCAGAAATGTCAAAACCCGACAGTTACTCTGTCCAGCTGGTACCGGGGTAGAGACAGCCTTGAAACATAATCATCAGCGCATATGACCTTGTAGCATCTGTATTCCCCACAGAGTAAAAGTAATCAAAGCATTGATATCAGTTCTCTCAAAATGGGAAGTAATCTCCCTAGCTAGGGTCGTCCAGAAACCTGACATCTACATCCGCCATCCGAATTTCATAATCGCGAGCGGATCATCGTACATTTTTATCTCCCCAAGCAGAGTTTATTCCTCTGGATACACAAGCTCAATCCCCAACAAAGCTTATTACTTCATCTATGGAAGTCCACCTTCCAATAAAGCCTTTCCGCTGCAGAGCTATTCTCATACAAAGTCTCTCCCTGGCAGAATATTCACAAACAACAAAGGGCAAATCTCCGGCACAGTCGTTTCTGTTCACCATCCCCAACAGAAGTAGAAGAATCACAGTTCTATACAACAGTCAGGAATGCTATACTCTCCAGCAGCAGTCAGGGATTTGTTTTCCCAGACTCGGACATATCACAATAGCATTTCATGTTCATACATCATGACGTGCGCATACATATTGCATACAACATAATCTCATTTATTTTGAGAACATCATCACACAATGCATTTCATGCATCACATATAATTAATCCTGTACCTTTTCAGGAAAGAGGGTTATCATCAACAATTCCAACAGTTCAAGATTAAACCCATGAAGCTATACATGTCATGGCCCTACTATCCAGGATTTCATCTTGAAGTAACCCTACTATCCAGGTTCCTTCCCATAATCCCTATTATCTAGGCTTTCATCTCGAAGTAACCCTACTATCCGGGTTCCTTCTCATGGCCCTACTATCTAGGCTTTCATCTCGAAGTAACCCTACGGCCCAGGTTCTTTCTTACAGCCCTACTATCCAGACTTTCATCTCGAAGTAACCTTACGATCCAGGTTCCTTCCCATAAGCCCTACTATCAAGGCTTTCATCTTGAAGTAATCCTACTATCCAGGTTCCTTCCCATAAGCCCTACTATCCAGGCTTTCATCTCGAAGTAACCCTACTATCCAGGTTCCTTCCCATAAGCCCTACTATCCAAGATTTCATCTCGAAGTAACCCTACTATCCAGGTTCCTTCCCATAAGCCCTACTATCCAGACTTTCATCTCGAAGTAACCCTACTATCCAGGTTCCTTCCCAACAACCCTACTACCCAGGCTTTCATTTCAAAACAACCCTACGACCCAGGCTCCTTCTCATAACCCTACTATTCAGGCTTTCATTTTGAGGTAACCCTACTATCCAGGTTCCTTCCCATAGCCCTACTATCCAGGCTTTCATTTCGAAGTAACCCTACTATCCAAGTTCCTTCTCATAGCCCTACTACCCAGGCTTTCATTTCGAAGCAAACCTACTATCCAAGTTCTTTCTCTCTTATCTCCAAACAACAGTTTACAACACTATAAGACCTGGACCCGACCAGAATCAGTCGATGTCACGTTTCCCTGCTAAGCCGTTGTGCAGCCTAGATCCTAACCAATTAGGCAGCGTGACTCCACCTCCTCAATCAAGAGTTAATTCCCCAGTAGAGTAATGGACAATCGAAGCTCCTATACTCTATTTACCCATACGTAAATTAACATTCTCCTACGAAGTCCTCCTCAATAGTAGGTACATGAATTCTCGCAAAGGAATCTCTCATGCGACCAATATCTTTTCTAGATGGCATCTTTAAGCCCATCTCTGACGATCTTTCGTCATCTTCTTCCAAATGGCATATGTAAGCCCATTCCCGATATTACCTACAATACCAATATCATTTTAGAAGAGTGCAAATTTCAGGGCACTCTAGTGTTCAATCATCTTTCACCTTCAGATCACGAAAGGCAGACCAACCAATCTACATTCTCAAGTTTAAGAAGATTGAACAGGGGCAGCTGTTGTACCCCAAAATTTACCCTCTCATTTCTCAAGATATTTCCTACAAAGATCTTCAATGCCTCGAGTTTGTGCAAGTACCGACTACGTCAAACAACCTCCTCAACGCTAATACCTCAAATTAGGTTTTGAATCAGCACAGAGGGGGAAAATGAGCAAAATTGATGTTTCAGCTGGAAAAAGTCAACCAGATGCTAAAAAAGTCAAACTTTGACTTTTTGACCAAATTTGAGTCCCAAAAATCACATTGCGTCAAGACATCCAAAAGGTGAAATTCGATTATCAAAAATCAAGAGAATCAAAAATCCAACTTTTGCAAGACTTTGGAATTTTTCTAAGTATTTTCTATACTTGTTATTTTCATTTGCTTCATGACATTTTTTACTACAATTCCAAATACTTTAAAATGAGGCAAATAATTCAAATTATTACAAGTGACATTTTTTGCAAATTTACAAATTCTAAAACTGTCTTGTTTGGGCTTTTTTCTATTTTTACTCAAAACCTTGCATAATATTTTGTCCTTGATACAATGTGCATAAAATACTCCACAAGACCAAATTTGTTTCATGCTACAAACTTTGCTGTCCAAGTTGAACAAAGTATGATATGCTGCATTGCCACAACACCCAAAAAAAACCTGCTCCATTGCTGTCCTACAAAAAACCTTGTGTTATTCTCCACCACAAATCTGCATATGCTATCCTATACAGTCCAAAACTACTCTATGCAGTCTGCCCCAACCTGCATCATAACAGCCCCAAAATTGCACCAAAATGGCAAACCAAAATTGTGTGAATAAAGTATCAAAACAATAGGCAAAAAAAATTCAAAATGACTTATTTTGTTTCCCCCGTAAACCTCAGCCAAGGGTCTACAAAAGGGATTGTTTCATAAGAAATAAGGGTTGGAATTTTTGGAGAGAATAGAGAGTCTTTGAACAGAAAAACAATATTCTTTATAACTTTGGCTCATTCAAGAAAAACCAGCTCTAATCTCATTCAAAACAGAACTTCAATCCATTATTCCATCTTACAAACTCTCCCATAAACCAAACACATTAGCACATAGAGATTGTAAAAACACTAAAATAGTTTCTGTTAGTGCCATTATCCTCACCATCCAAACATAAAAACAATATTGTACAACTTGATTGGGTTTCAACAGTTCGGAACAAGCTGCCTAGAGATTCATTGGAGCCCTCATAGCATCTTGGAAAGTATTCAGATTTCAAACACCAAGTGTAGTTTCAAGGTAAGTCTTCTTGACTTGGTATTTTTCATACATCATTAATGATTTATTTTTGAAGATAAGATGTAGTAATCATTGCCCCTTTTAGCTAACCGTTTGCTTGCTGTTTATGTTTATCAATCATATGCTGTAAACTGACATGTATGGATAATAAGACAATGTTTAAGGCAGAAAAATACAGTATGTATCGACACATATGCACACGTGTCGACTCATCCTAGTAAAAAACAGGGTATGAGTCGATACATAAACCCCATGCATCGATTCATACTGATTCCAGGTCCCAAAACAGAAGGTTGAAAAGTCTATGAGTCGATACAAAATGTGTATGTGTCGATACAAAGAAGGTGTATGAGTCGACACATCCCATTATGTGTCGGCTCACACTGAGCTGATTTTTCTTTACAGGAGAAAGGAAAATTTATGTGTCGATGCATAACAACATGTGTCGACACATAATGGTTCAAAAGGAAGTTTCTCCCATTTTCTACACTATTTATGCATACATTTTCATTGCTGCCCAGTTGTTCGATATGGTTGTAATAATTAGACACTTATTTCATCCCTATTTGTAAATTGTACCCCCATCCCCTAATGATGTAATAGCTTAGGATTTTATTTTTCGTATTTTATTTTGCTTTCATATATTGCTAGTAATTAGGATGTATGGCAAGATAAAATCAACAAATAGACAACCTTTGAATGCAAGACAAAATGAATGGAAACAAACACACTTGCACACACGCACCCTTAAGGTAATCTCACTTGTTGCCTATCGGAAATTAGTCATGTCCCTCGAACACGGGCGTTTTTAGCAAAAGACCCTCGATAAAAGATCGTAGTCCCTCGATGACCCTCGATGTTGCCTTCGGTAAATGATCTAGTCCTTAAAACGACATTGCTAAAACGTTCCATGGGTTGCCTTCTTTGACTATACAAACGTCCCATGCCCGTCCCTTCACATCCAACGACGAGGCTTCTTACCAAAACAATGGTAAGATAGCCATATCTAAAGGAGAAGGAAAAGAACACCTAATACCTTTTGACTAGGTAGATTACTCCTAGTCGCTCGCTTGCTCACAACAAAAACATTTTATACACCAAACACTCTCGTTTTGAAACACTTCCAAAAGACAACACTTTGTACGTGTTCTTATAGGAACGAGAGCCATTACAAAGAAAACCCTTTTCAAAATCACTTTCAAAAACACATTCCACAAACACCTCTTTGAAATATTTTCGAAACAAACACTTTGTACGCGTTCTTATAGAAACGAGAACCATTACAAAGACATTTTCAAAATACTTTCAAAACCCACACCACAAACACACATTCAAACAAAAGCAAGTGATCTAGCAAGAAACTAAGAGCCCATGGAAAACCATGGATGAAAAGGGTGCTAACACCTTCCCTTTTTATAATCTACCCCCCGAACTCAAGAAAACATATCTAAAGTCTTTCCTGTTCTTTTCAGCCTTTCCTTTTGGATAAAGGAAAAGTCGGTGGCGACACTTGCTAACCGCAACATTTACGAATACAAATGAAAAACAACCAAGTCAGTTCTCCCACCGTATCACAATTTTCATATGCATATGTTCATTCAATTTTAGTCATTGGACGTTTTTGCAAATAAAACAGAAAAATAGAAAACAAAAAGTTTAAATTTTAGGGTGTATTTGCATTGATAGTTTTCCTATAAACAGGCGATTTTGTACAAAGAGACATAAATCCTAGTAAGAGGAAATTGTCGTGAAATGAAAAGAGTACAAAGTGAAAACAAAACATATAGCTATGTGGAAATGATCTCGTTGAGTTCCAACTATGCTATTGCCCCTATGTCTTCGAACATCTCATCTCTTGCTATCAGAAGAAGTTCATTAAACTGATCTTATACCATTTGAACTTTTAACTTTGGTAATAAAGCTTGCAGTAAGTGATCCAATATGACATAGTCATACTAATCCCTAACTTTTCCCTGGACCGCCATTTTGGGTTTTCAGTCCACCGGGATACCCTTTCTTGCCCAGGCTGCCTTTTTAGGTTTTTGACTTGTCGGGTGCACAATCTTTTATATATATCCCTAATTTTTGCCTGAACCCTTTTGGTTTGCCATGATGCCCTTATTTTTGCCTATGCCAATCAACCTAGCGGGTCGTTTTCATGCGTAGTATCTTTTGACTATGTCTGCATTCACAAGGTGCGGGAAATCTTCACTGTCCAAGGTGGTCAGTATCATAGCACCGCCCAAAAATACTTTCTTGACAACAAATGGCCCTTCATAGGTGGGAGTCCATTTTCCCCTGGGATCACCTTGCAGTAGAATGATGCACTTTATTACCAAGTCACCAGCCTGATATGCCCGATGCTTGATTTTCTTGTTGAATGCTTTGATCATACATTTCTGATACATCTGACCATGACAGACAGCCGCAAGCCTCTTTTCGTCCACCAAATTCAACTGGTCTAGCCTGGTATGAATTCACTCGTCTTCGTCTAAGTCTATCTTTCATAATCCTCAGAGAAGGAATTGAACTTCGACGGGTAGGACAACTTCCATGCCATATAGCAGAGAATGGGGTTGGCCCAGTTGATGTTCGCGTTGAAGTGCGATAGCCATGAAGGCCAAATGGTAACATCTCGTGACAGTCTTTGTAAGTCACAACCATCTTTTGTATGATCTTCTTAATATTCTTGTTGGTGGCTTCCACCGTGCCATTCATCTTTGGTCGATACAGAGAAGAGTTGTGGTGCTTGATCTTGAACTGCGTACAGAGTTCAGTGATCATAGTGTTGTTGAGGTTGGTACCATTGTCCGTGATGATTCTCTGGGGATGCCATACCGAGAAATCAAATTATGTCTTAGAATCGGGCGACCATATTCTTGGTAACAGAGGCGAACGAGGTTGCTTCAACCCATTTTATGAAGTATTCAGTGGCGACGAGAATCAAACGATGTCCGTTAGAAGCAGTAGGCTTGATTTCTCCAATCATATTAATTCCCCACATTTAAAATGGCCATGGAGAAGTAAAAACATTCAGAGGAACCAGAGGCACATGAACCTTATTAGCATAGATTTTGCACTTATGACAAGTCCTCGAGTGGTGGTGACAGTCAATTTCCATAGTCGACCAATAGTAACCTGCTCTCAAAATCTTCTTAGCCATAGTATGTCCACTGGAGTGAGTACCAAATATGCCTTCGTGCATATCTTCCATAATCTTCTATGCTTCCTTATTATCCATACAACGAAGTAGAGTCGAATCATGATTGCGCTTGTACAAAATTCCATTGCTCAAAAAGAATTTGGCCGAGAACCTCCATAGGACTTTGTTGTGATTGATCGATGCCCCTTCAGGGTATTCTCGAGCTTCAAGGTACCTTTTCACTTCATGAAACCAAGGTTTTTCTTCTACTCCATCGGTATCAATTTCGTAGCAATGTGTCGGTTCGTTGAATCTTTCAATGTTAATTCTGGGATCTCATTGTCCCATCTATTTTTGAACATGGATGACATGGTAGCTAATACGCCTGCTAACTGATTCTCTTCTCTTGGGATATGCTCAAAAGTAATATCTTCGAAGTACAGAATCAAAGTTAGCATATGTTCTCGATATAGAATGAGATTTGGGTGTTTCGTATCCCATTCTCCCTTAACCCGACTGATTACCAGGGTTGAATCCCTATATACTCTCAAGAACTTAATTCTTATATCTATAGCAACTTTAATACCCAGGATGCACGCTTCATATTCAGTCATATTATTGGTGCAGTCAAAGGTCTGGCAGTGAAGGGTGTATGGAAACCTTGAAGAGAGATAATTACAACACCAATTTTGTTTCCAAGTGTGTTAGAAGCTCCATCGAAAACCATAGTCCATCGGGATCCTAGCTCAGGTCCTTCATACGATCCAGTTTTTTCACAATCTGTAATTAGCATGATATTCTCATCCGGGAATTCGAAATTCATAGACTGATAGGCGTCTATAGCTTGATGTGCCGAATGATCTGCCATTACACTTCCTTTAATTGCTTTTTGAGTGGTGTACTAAATGTCGTATTCTGTTAAGATCATTTTCCATCAGGATATTCTTCTAGAGAGAGTTGGCTTCTCGAATTTGTACTTGATGGGATCCATTTTAGAGATCAACAAAGTAGTATGGGTCAACATATATTGTCTTAGTCAGCGAGAAGCTCATGACAAAGTGTAACAAGTTTTCTCGAGCAGTAAATATCTAGTTTCACAGTCGGTAAACTTTTTGCTAAGGTAGTATATTGCATGCTCTTTTCAACCAGACTCCTCATGTTGCCCCAGTACACACCCCATTGAATTCTCTAGCACTGTTAGGCACATGATTAAAGGTATTCCTTCAACTGGTGGCATCAGATTCAGAGGTTCTTGTAAGTACTCTTTGATTTTATCAAAATCTATTTGACAGTCATCCTTCCATTTTACTACTTGATCTTTCTTCAGCAGCTTGAAGATTGGCTCACAGGTAGCAGTCAAATGAGAAATGAATCGGTCAATATAGTTTAGTCATCCTAAGAAACCTATGACTTCCTTCCCAGTACGGGGAGCTGGAATTTATTGAATAGGTTTAACTTTTGCGGGATCAACTTCAATACATATACCACTAACGACGAAACCTAGGAGTTTTCCAGACCTTACCCCAAAGGTGCATTTATTTGGATTTAGCCTTAGCTTGTACTTCTTCAGCCTTTCAAATAACTTGTGTAGATGATTAATATGTTCTTCTTCAGTTTGTGACGTCGCTATCGCGTCGTCGATGTAGACTTGTATCTCGTAATGAATCGTGTCATGGAATAAAGCTACCATGGCATACTGATAAGTTACCCCGACGTTCTTCAACCCAAAAGGCATGACCTTGTAACAAAAAGTTCCCCACTGTGTGACGAAGGTAGTTTTATCCATGTCTTCGGGTGCCATCTTGATCTGATTATACCCTGATAAACCATCCATGAAGGATAATACCTTGTGCTGAGCAGTGTTACCAACCAAGACATCAATATGCGGAAGTGGGAAGTTATCTTTGGGGATTGCCTTGTTCAGATCCCTATAATATACACACATACGTACCTTGCTGTCTTTCTTTAGTACCGTAACAACATTAGCAACCCATTGAGGATATGAAGTCACTTCTAAGAACCCTGCATTAAATTGTTTCATAACATCGGCTTTGATTTTCTCTAACATCTCAGGGCACATGCGACCGACTTTCTGTTTAATCAGAGAACAACCCTATTTCATTGGCAGACGGTGAACCACACTATCAATATCTAGCCCTGGCATGTCTTCGTATGACCAAGGAAATACCTCAACATAGTCGCGCAACATCTGAATCAATCTGTCCTTGATACTGCCCTCTAAGTTGGCGCCTATCTTGACCTCTTTTCTGTCTGTCTCAGAACCCAAGTTTAACACTTGGATCGACTCTTCGTGTGGTTGGATAGCCTTTTCTTCTTGTATTAAGAGTCTGGCAAGTTCTCCAGGTATTTCATAATTTTCCTCACCTTCGTCATAGACGACAATAGCAGAATCGTTATCAATGAGATCCAGAGTGGATATGGATCTGCAATGTAGTGTGTGAGTGTGTGTAAGAACACATAGCTATTTGAAAGTGCAATAAAGTAAAAAGAAAGACAAAGAGCGCAAAATTTGAATGCAAAACGTCCAATGTTTTCATTAAATGAAAATATGACATATGAAATGACAACCCTTAACAAATGAACCATCGTGCTCCGAGCAAGACACAAGGTTTAAAGTCATTGTATTAAAAGAAATTACATAACCAAACTTCTTAAAGCAATAAAAACAGAAATAATTATTACTCCTGATTAAAGGAGATAGGGAAAATGTCTTCTGCTTTCCAATTATCGAGTCCATCACCAATTGTAGGGAATATCCAGCTGTCGAAATTAGAATCACTATCAACATCCTCTATAGTGTTAACTCCATTGTTGCTGACACGGAATGGAGGTCTTCCACCACGAGCGCGACGGACAACCCTCTGACCTTCTACAGTAAAGCCCAGACCAAACTTATCAGATTCATGGGGGATATCAGGAAGCTGACCCCAAATTGTGCAACCACCTACTTCTATAATAGCTTTGGCATCTTTCAAGGAAGCCATCTTGTGAGGAACCTTGGTAGTTGTGATACGGTGGGAGAACTGACTTGGGTGTTTTGTGTTTGATCGCAAATGTTTCGGTTTAGCAAGAGTCGCCACCGACTTTTCTTTTATCCAAAAGGAAAGGTGAAAAAGCACAGGAAAGACCTTTGAGATTATTTCTTGAGTTCGGGGGGAAGATTATGAAAAGGGAAGGTATTAGCATCCTTTTCATCCATGGTTTTCCATGGGCTCTTAGTTACTTGCTAGATCACTTGCTTTTTGTTTGAAAATTGTGCTTGGTGTGGTTTTTGAAAGTATTTTGTAAAGAGGCCATTGTTTAGGTAATCTTTGTAATGGTTCTCGTTCGTAAGAATGTATACAAAGATGTTTAATCTTTTGAAAATGTTTTCAAGTTTTGTAAGATGTTTTGAAAGTGTAAGTGTTTGTTTGGAAAATAGCAAGGATGTTTTGTTTTAAATTGAGCAAGTAATTAGGAGCATTCTACCTACTCAAAAATCTTTCTTGTTCATTTCATTTTCCTTTGACATTGTTATCTTACCATTGATTTGGTAAGTAACCCTATCTTTGGATGTAAACGGGACGGGCGTGAGTCATCGTATAGTCATAGAAGGCAATCTATGGATGTTTTAGCAATGTTTTTTAGGGACTAGATCGTTTACCGAAGGAAACATTGAGCATCATCGAGGGACTACGATCTTTTATCGAGGGTCTTTGCTAAAACGCCCATGTTCGAGGGACATGACTATTTTTCCGATAGGCAACAAGTGAGGTTACCCTCAGGTGTGCATATGTGAATAGTGTGTTTTATTTGCATACATTTAGTCTTTGATTAAGAGTTGTCTACTTGTTGTTTTTATCTTCCCATACAAATCCTATTTTACTAGCATTTATATGAAAGCGATAAATTGCGGAAGGTAAATATTCTATGCTATTACAATCACTTGGGGATAGGGTATACAAATTTACAAATGGGGGTTGCAAATAAAATTAAATCCTAAGTTACTATTACAACCATATTGAATGGGTAAGAATGTACAAGAAAATGTGAAATGGACTTGTTTTGTTTAAGAAAATATTTTTGATCTTTTTATTTTAAGAAATAAAATAAAGCATGTAAAACATTTTTGGTGTTTTTGATTAGTGAAATAAGAAGTGATAGCAAAAATAGAAAGGAAAAAGAAAATAGAATCAGCGCATTGCTGACTAAAAGAGATCAGAAGTTCCGACTCTGGCGTGCTGCAAAAACAGAAATCATATTAGTAGAAATAGGTAAAGCCAAAAGTTCTGGGTCCACTGGGAACAAAGAAGATTTTAGAAGTTCTGATATCACTGGAAGAACTTAGTCTCCCTCTCCATGCTAGTCAGAACATCTGCAACTTAGTCATTTCTCAACAGAACAGAAGATGCGCATATAACAGTTATGGCAGGTTTCATAGTGTTTCAGAAACAAGAGATATCAGAACTATAAATTAGAAGCAAGGATGAATTTTCTAATCCTAATTTCCTTAAGAAGTTATGAACTAATTTACTCCCTATTTAGGCATACAAATACGTGAAACCTCAGAATACGTACAACATCAGAACATGATGTCTACATTGTATTTTTGAACATGCAAATCTTACAATGCCTAAGTAATATGATGAGAGTCAGTAGAAGCTTACCTTGCAGCTGGAAAATACTCTGAGCTGGAGTCTGATTCTGAACTCTGGTGATGTTCTGAATAGCTTCTTCACGTACTCAGCAGGCTGGAAGCTTTCAACTTGGGCTATGAATGATTAGAGAAATTCTGGAACAACCAAGGGGGCAAAGTTTTGACTTCCTTGAGGTAAATATGGATGGAGAATGTGTTACAGTCTGAACACAGAAGTTAGGATGGTTTCTAAATGTATATCAGAAACTGTATGGATAGTTTTGGTCAAAAAATACTTGAGGAAAAAAATGGAGTCTAAATGCAAGAATCAAAAGCTAACAGGTTTTTGTATTTTTTATATTTTCAGTTTTGGACTCTTGGAATTTTAGCAGGGGTTCAAGGCTTTTTTATTTCTCGAAAATTCCACCCTTTTACAGTTGCCAATGGCTTTCAATTTATAGGCAAAGATCTTGTAGCTTGGAGAGTACAACCATCACATGCTAGGGTGCTGCCTTGTTCTTGAAGCAAGTATGGTGGTTATTAGCTTTAGCAGTGCCTAAGCTGGAATTGTAAGCAGGAATTAAGGAAAGGTAACCTCAAAAGCCAAAGCAACATATGGGCCCAACACACTATTGTACAGGAGTTTGCTTTTCCAAGACAGTAATGGTACTTCTATGCCACACGTGGGGAAATTTTTATGGATAAAGACTCAAAAGTGGTTGTGAGCATTAAATGATGATGAGATTTATCAAACCAGAAATCCTGCAATGTGAGATTTTGCATCATTGCTTAATTATGGGTCAGAGGTTCAGCTTCAGCCTAACTTAGAATAAACATCCAACTTCTGATCTTTGTATCTCCTTGCTCCAGCATGTTCTGAAGGAGCTCTCAGACTTTCCAGGAAGCTTGCAACACGCTTTGTAAACCTTTTTTGAACTACCCTCACAAACTCTGATTGAATCTTTATGAAAACTGGCCCATAAGTTGTAACCAAACTCTGTCTTGGAACTGTCCAGAATTTGCTGAGTGCTTCAGTTTCATGGACGTGTCTTTGAGGAGTCATAACTTGAAATACCAACATTTCTAGGAGAAGTTTTGTTCTGTAATGTTTCAGATCTTTTTTGAGTCCATAACTCTTGTGTTAGAAGTTAATCCAGAATCAACTTGCATCATGGTGATAATCTGATCAGAAGTTCTGAGCTTGTCATATTTCTTAAACACTTAAAAACATTCTAAGTATTTAGAAATTTGACTTTTCCAAAGTAACTTTTGACTTTTGAATTTCTAGATGAAACAAACTTCATATCTCAACATGTATTGATGAAATATGACTCTTGAAACTTGATTTTGATCCAAAAGTCAAAGTTAGACACTTCAGTGTGCAAATGACCATTTTGCCCTTATGAATGACTTTCTTGAAAAATTTGTAATTCAAAGCTTGGAATTGGATGGAAGAAAACCTGAGGGTCCAGGGTGATCCTTTGAGAAATGAGAGAGAAATTTTTTGGGTACAACAGCTGCCCCTGTTCAATCTTCTTAAACCTGGAGAGTTAGATTGGCGGATCTGCCATTCATGACTTGAAGGTGGAAGAGGATTGAACACTATAGTGCCCAGAAATTTCCACTCGACGATGTTGTGGTTGATTGTATAGAGAATATGCTTAAAGGTGCTATTTGGAGAAATGATGTACAATTGTTGGCGATGGGATTATAGATGCCATCCAGAGTTGATTGTATCTGGACTGTATTTGAGTGACAGAATGACATCCGAATCTTGATCGTATCTTGACTGTATTTGAATGAGTGACAGAATGACATCTGTGTCTGGAGCGTATCTGAACTGTATCTGAGAGTGGATTCTGAATGAGTATTAGAATGGCATCCGTGTCTGGAGCGCATCTGAACTATATCAAAAGCTGTCTTTGAATGACTATCAAGATGGCATCCGTATCTGGTGTGTATCTGAACTGTATCTGAAAACTGTCTTTAAATGAGTATCAGGATGGCATCCGTATCTTGTGCGTATCTGAACTGTATCAAAAGTTGAGTATGAATGAGTTTCAGAATGGCATCTGTGTCTGGAGCGTATCTGAACTGTATCAAAAGTTGAAATATGAATGAGTATCAGAATGGCATCTGTGTCTGGAGCGTATCTGAACTGTATCTAAAAATCAAATCCGAATAAGTATCAGGATGGAATCCGTATCTGGTGCGTATCTGAACTGTATCTGAAAGCTGTCTTTGAATGAGTATCAGGATGGCATCCGTATATGGTGCGTATCTGAACTGTATCAAAAGTTGTCTTTGAATGAGTATCAGGATAGAATCCGTATCTGGTGCGTATCTGAACTGTATCAAAAGTTGAGTCTGAATGAGTATCAGAATGGAATCCGTGTCTGGAGCGTATCTGAACTGTATCTGAAAACTTTGAACATTGTTAATGGTAGCTGTTAACTTTATCCTGAAAAGGGTAAAATGTTAGCTAAAATGCAAAGTCATGTTCTATGAAATGCATAGTATAATGCATTTGTGTTATCAATGTTTATGATATATGGATGCAATGTATGCGTATGTGAGTTGATTCTACGGTACTGCTATTGGATTGGGGAAAATAAATCCCTGTCCGCTGTTGAGGATATGGAGTATAAGTCTTCATGTTGTGAAGTTGAAGTGCTGATGAATTTCTCCTTAGAGAAATAAACTCTGTTGTAAGGGGAATGTTGTGTACTGTTTGTAAAACCCTATTGGGGAATCCTGAGAAATTCGACGACTTCTACTGGGGATTTGATAGCTGGGAGCTTTGTTCCGTTGGGGATTAAACTGCATACTACGGGGACTTATGGAAATAGCATGGAGAGATTTACATACCCCTTAAATCCAACCAGTGATTGTCTTTCTATTTTGTTTATTTGTAAACAATAATTATGTTCAAATGCATATGTTCAAAAATGAATCATTTGGACGTTTTTGTAAGCAAAACACAAAAGTAAAGAAAACCAGATAGTTTTGCACTTTCAAAGAGATATCTTTGTATTGACTTTGAGTAATTATTTTTACAATGAGACAAGCATTCTAGTAAGAGAATGTTGTCGTAAAAAAATGAAAATTTTAATACAAAGCAAAGATAGCTATGTGCAATAATCCCATGGGGGTCCCATTTTGCTATAACCTTTGTATCTCCGAGCATCTTGTCTATTTGTTGCCTCGTCCGAAGATGATTGAATTGATCAGAACCTATGAGTTTGTCAGTTGAAGCCAAAGGTTGTCCGTAAGGTGATCCAACGGGACATAGTCATACGCTTTAATTCCCTAACTTTTTCCTGGACCGCCCTTTTGGGTTTTCAGTCCATCGGGAAACCCTTTTTTGCCCAAGTCTCCCTTTCGGGTTTTCAACTTGTCGGGTGTACAAATTTTTTTGTTTTATCCCTAATTTTTTCCCGAGACTTTTTGGTTCGCCGGGATGCTTTTGTTTTGCCTAGGTGTGTCAACCTAGCGGGTCTCTTATGCGGAGTATCTTTTGACTATGTCCGCGTTCGCATGGTGCGACAGGTCATCACCATCCATGGTGGTCAAGATCATTGCGCCCCCAGAGAATATGTTTTTTTATTACAAATGGTCCTTTGTATGTAGGATTCCATTTTCCCCTGGGATCATCTTGCGGCAATATGATGCGCTTGATCACCAGATCTCCAACTTGATATACTTGTCGTCTGACCTTTTTGTTGAAAGCCTTGATCATCCGTTTTTTATACATTTGATCATGGCAGACAGCAGTAAGCCTTTTCTCATCAATCAAGTTGAGTTGATCAAGTTGAGTCTGGATCCAATCTTCTTCATTCAGCCCCGCATCCTTCATAATTCTCAGAGATGGGATCTGGACCTCAATAGGCAAGACAGCCTCCATGCCGTATACCAGAGAATATGGTGTTTTCCCGGTTGATGTGCGAGCTGTGGTACGATATCCATGGAGAGAAAATGGTAGCATCTCATGCCAGTCTTTGTATGTGACTGTCATTTTCTGTCTGATCTTTTTGATATTCTTATTTGCAGCTTCGGCAACACCATTCATCTTTGGCCGATAAGAGGAAGAATTGTGATGCTGGATCTTGAATTGCTCGCACAGGGTGGTGATCATAGTATTTATCAGGTTCGTACCATTGTCTCTGATGATCCTCTCAGGGATACCGTAACGATAAATGAGGTTCTTCTTAACGAACCGGGCGACAACATTCTTGGTGACGGAAGCGAAGGAGGCTGCCTCCACCCATTTTGTAAAATAGTCAATGGGCACTAGGATGAAGTGGTGTCCATTATAGGCTGTTGGCTTGATTTCCCCAATCATATCGATGCCCCACATAGCAAAGGGCCAAGGAGCCGTCGAGACATTCAGAGGAACCGGAGGTACGTGCACCTTGTCAGTATAGATCTGACACTTATGGCAAGTTCGAGAGTGCTGATAGCAATCTGCTTCCATGGTAGACCAGTAATAGCCTGTCCGTAGGATTTCCTTTGCCACCGTATGCCCACTGGAATGGGTGCCAAAAGTGCCTTCATGTAATTCAACCATGATCCTTTCAACTTCAACCTTGTCTATGCACCGAAGTAACACAGAGTCATGGTTGCATTTGTAAAGAATGCCATTACTAAAGAAGAATTTAGCATAGAATCTCCTTAAGAACTTCTTATCGTTTACTGAAGCTCCTTCTGGATATTCTTGAGCCTCAAGATACCTCTTGACTTCGTGAAACCAAGGCTGGTCCATGACTTCTTTAGTATTAATCTCGTGACAGTGTGCTGGTTCATCCCTTGGTTCAATGGTGATCTGGGGAGCCTCATTATCCCATTTAAGTTTAAACATAGATGACATTGTGGCTAGTGCGCCGGCTAGCTGATTTTCTTCTTACGGGAAGTGCTCGAAGGTAATCTTCTCAAAATGTGGGAGCAACGTCAAAACATGTCCTTTGTAAGGGATAAGGTTAGGGTGTTTGGTGTCCCACTCCCCTTTGATCTGGCTAATAACCGAATCTGAATCTCCGAATACATTCAAAGATTTGATCCCTAAGTCTATGGCAACTTTGAGACCAAAGATGCATGCTTTGTATTCCGCCCTGTTATTTGTACAATTAAAGTAGAGTCTTGCTGTAAAAGGAGTATGACACCCTTCCAGAGATATGAGTACATCACCAATACCATTGTCGAGTGCGTTAGATGCCCCATCAAAATCCAGGGTCCATCGGGATCCTTGTTCAGGTCTGTCATATGGTATGGATTCTTCATAGTCATTTACCATCATGATGTCCTCATCTGGGAATTCGAACTTCATGGACTGGTAGTCTTCTACAGCTTGGTGAGCAAGGTGATCAGCTAGTACACTGCCCTTTATTGCTTTTTGGGTAGTATACTGTATGTCATATTTGAAACCACCGGCTGAAAATCATCGAACAATGAAGTCGCCTCCGAATGTCTTTTATCCCGCCGAGAGGGAAAGGTAAACATCGAGAAAAACCTGAAAAGGGAGAAATCACGGTCTTTCGACTGGGAGATCGGGTAATGGAGTCTGTTACACGAGGGGAAGGTATTAGCACCCCACGCGCCCATAGTACTCTATGATATCCACTATTGTTGTCTAATCTAAATGGGTGTGGTCGAATCCTATGTCTATGGCTTAAGACTGAAAAGGGAATGCATGCGAAAGAAAAAGAAAATAATGTAGGGAAAATAAAAGTTATGCTCGGTTGGGCCCTACCCCAATTCCTACGCATCCCTTTTAAGGAATCAGAGCAGCCGTAGTTCGGCTAAAGTATTTTGGTTGGTTTGTATTTTTTTAATTAAGACAAACAAAGATAGCCAAGATGGCAAAACATCGAATGAAATGATAAACAAAAAAGGTGATCAAACATCGACCAAATAATAACAAAGTAACATGTCAAAGATGGCGAAACATCAAATGGTAAAATGGAATGACAAAACATCACACCTAGCAATGATATTGAGAATCAAAGCAGGATAACAAACAGATGCGATGGCGAAACATCAACTTTAAACAAATGTGTGATGGCGAAACATCAGCTAAGAGATAACATGGCATCATGGCGAAGATGGAGAAACATAAACAAAATAGATGACAAAGCATCACACCTAACAATGATATTGAAAATCAAAGTAGGATAACAAACATGTTGGATGGCGAAACATCGGCTTCAAGAAAATGTGCAATGGCGAGACATCGACTAAAAGAAAATAAGATATCATGGAAAAGATGACGAAACATCAATAAAACGGATGGTAAAACATCACACCTAACAATGATATTGGGAATCAAAGTAGGATAACAAACATGGGCGATGGCGAAACATCGGCTTCAAACAAATGTGCGATGGCGAGACATCGGCTAAAAGGTAAAAAGATATCATGGCAAAGATGACAAAACAACTACACCTGACAATGATATTGAGAATCAAAGTAGGATAACAAACATGCGCGGTGGCGAAACATCGGCTTTAAACAAATGTGTGATGGAGAAACATCGGCAAAGAGATAACAAAGATATCATGGTAGAGATGGAAAAACATCAATAAGACGGATGAAAAACATCCCACCTAACAATGATATTGAGAATCAAAGTAGGATAACAAACATGTGCGATGGCGAAACATCGGCTTCAAGATAACACAAACAAAGTAAGATTGGTTTGTATCTTTTACTTTGAAGAAAAAGTTTGGGTTCATTAGAAATGTCTTATGATTTGCCAAGAAAGCAGATTTTTGTTTTAAGATGCAAATGCAAAGAAAAGGAAAACAACTAAAGGAAACTAGCCTAGCACTATCCTTAGTGTTATCATACACTGATTGACCCTAAGGTTGAGGATAAAGGAAGATCCTATCCTATGTTAGCATACATGGATTCCTACCTTAATCAGCATATCTAGGAAAGCTTAACAAAACTATCCTATAGGGAACATGCAATGAGAGCGAAGTCGTGATCTCAATATCTAAATTGAGTGACTCATTGTTCAACAGATAAAGAAGAAAAGCAATAAACATCCTATAGGGAACATGTAATGAAAGCGAAGTCGTGATCTCAATATCTAAATTGAGTGACTCATCGATCAACAATTAAAGAAGAAAATCAGTAAACATCCTATAGGGAACATGCAATGAGAGCGAAGTCGTGATCTCAATATCTAAATTAAGTGACTCATCGATCAACAATCACAACACATGCATCAGATAAATACCAGAGGGCCTCCTGACATATATCAGCAACAGAGGTCCCATCATGCCATAAGAGAATTATGCAAAATGAAAATGGGAGAAAGGAGGTAGTACAATACCAAACAGATAACTATCTGTAGCAATTAAGCAAGAATAAAAGAAACCCAGAGAAACTTCAAGCAAGCTGGCATCAGTAAACAAATTGAGTCAAGAATCTGTCAGATAAGACCAATTCCCAGGGGCAATGTATGGCATTCATAATCATATGTATATATATCCTGCATAAACCATCAATCATGTCAAGGACAAAAAAAACAATGCCAGTATAATAGATTGTGTTTCACAAATAAAGTGAAACACAAGAAGCCTCAAGCCAGAAATGGCAACTTTCTCAGAGTACCTTGCACATTCAACAATCAAGTTAGTATTACAAAAGGTGAATAAGTGAGAATAACATGGTGGCTGTGATCGGTGGATCTGGAACTGACTGTTTAACGCTGGTTCACGAAATGTCGCGGAAGCAAGAGTCGCCACCGTCTTTTATTTTCTCCAAATGGAAAGGACAAAAGCACAGAAAAATTCCTTATTGAGATTAGTTCTCGGTTCGGGAGGTAGATTTATAGAAAGGGAAGGTGTTAGCACCCTTTCTATCCATGGTTATCCATGGGCTCTTAGATACTTTCTCATTTGTGTTTTCAAAATGTTTGTTTGCTTTTCAAGGTGAGTGGGTTTTGAAAAAAAGTTCCGTTTAAAATTTCAGCTCGACTCTTGTATCAGTCCTCAAGAGTGTTTGAAAAGTTGTTTTTGAAAGCTTCTTTGCAAAGTGTCGGTGTGAAAAGGAAGTTTTTGATTTTGTTTTGAATTAGAGCAAGTATCTATGAGTCATCTACCTACCCTAAGGAATTAGTCTGTGTAAATGTCCTTAAGGTAGTGCCATCCCACCATTGAGAGGTAAGTAGCACCACCATTGGAGGTGTTCGGGTCAATTCGAGGTTTAGGGACAGTGTGGTCACCAGAGCAATAGGAAGACACCTTAGAAGCTACCCCCATGCCATGTTCATGGACATGAGGACTTACTAAAACGTCCTCTACTCGACGACCACGTTTCGAGGGGCAAGGCAACAGTGAGGCGTACCCTAGGAGTGGTGTGTGAATTCGTGTGTCATTTTCAGTTATTATTTATCTTGATCATGCATTGAGTGTTCTACGCTTTGATTTTATTTGAGCATACATTCTTCCATGTGATTATTAGCAGTTAAAAGGTGCGGAATTAAAAGTCCTACGCTATTACAAAGGCGCGGGTCTACATCGCCAAATTAATCCAAGACCCGATTTGAAATAAATAAAATGCGGAAAGTAAATATCCTAATTATTTATTACAAAGCTTTGGGGCAATTACATTAAATTTAAAAAAGGAAAATAAAATAAACGCGCGGAGAGAAAATTAAATTCGAAGGTGCGAGGGCATTGGACCCTTTAAAGAAATTAAATTGAAATCATAAATTAATAAAATTAATTAAAAGAAAGAACCTTTTTTTTAGAGTTTTTGTATTTATGGAATTAAGAAAATTAATTGGAATTAAAACCCTAATTCTAAGCGTTTTTAATTATTAAAGAAATAAATTCAAGTTTGACCTAATTTACATTAATTATTTACATGGCGTATTTATTTACAAAAATAATTAATACTTAATAATGGTAAAAAGAAAAGAAAAAGAATAAAAGTATTAAAACCCTAATTTCTATATTTTTTAGTTTATAAAAAAAAACATTTAAATTAAACCTAAAATTAAAACTAAATTAGTTAACAAAATTTATTTACAAAATAAATAATTAGTGAATTAAATAATAAACATATTTTTTTTGACTTTCTGATTTGGCATTTTTATATTATAAAGTTAATTTTATGGAATTAAATAAAACAAAGGATATAATTAAAATAAATAATAAAAAAGAATAAAAATAGAGAAAAGAAAGGCAAACACGGGGGGTGGTTGTCCCTTTTGGAGGTATTTTCCAAGCAATTTTGGCCCACTGAATCAGGCCTGGTTGACTTTTTAATGCTGCATGTGGAATAGCTGACTAACGTACATGGTAGTCGCTTGTTGATAGCCATTAGATTGGACTTCCTGGGCGTGTGGCAAGTTGAGAAGTGAGGCTGCATGATAGTCCTTGGATGGTACGCACTTCTTGATGCGTGGGGACTGGAAAAGAATTGAGTTATGTTCAGGAAGGCCTCAGCAAGCTTTGGAATCGTTTGTAGGCTTCGAATCACCCTGCAATACAGTTTTTAGTTTTGAAATTTTTGGTGAAAAATGCAAAGTTTGTCTTTGATTCTGAGCGCAGCTTCTAGGTCCTTGTGATTAGGGTTGTGATCTGCTTATGTATGCCAATAAATTAGGGTAACAAAACAAGTCCAAAATCCATGGAATCAATGCTTTTGAATTTTGTGATCTTTCATGATTTTTTCAATCTTTTTTCCATGCCAAATATGCCAATCATTGGAGATTCTTTCCATATTGAATATGCACGAAATCTTGAGGTTATGATGAGTAGAAATGCTGCATAAAAAGATTTGAAAGGTGGCATTTAGTATTTTTTCATATTTAATTTGAATTAAATGAATTAATAGATTTAAAAATTCAATTAATAAATAAAAAATAAGAAAATAACTCCCCTTTGGGTCAATGGGTCGTGCCTAGCCTTTGGGTGATGATTCTTGGAAGAAATTGAGGCCCATTAGCAATTTTGAGGTATTTGAAGTAAAGTTGACTTTTCAAAATTCCCAAATATTTCCCAACTTCCACAAGGCATATCTTGCTCAATTTTTAAGATTTGATCATGTTCTTAGACATTTTGGAAAGGTCTTGAAGTCCTCTAACTAATTCCTTTGGTCCCATGTCATTTTGATTTACCAATATCAAGTTATGGTCTTTGACTTAAAGTGCCTTTTTGTTGACTTTTAAAAATGACCTATAATGTTGAGATTGATAACTTTTTGTGAGAGCATTTATTGGAATTGAAGTGTGAAGATGAGTTGTAGGAAATGTCATTCTCTTAAAAATGGGCTTTGGATGGAATTTTTCTGATAAACCATGTGGAAGTTATGCCTTGGTCAATTTACAGTTGACTTTTTTCAACTGTCCAAATATGGAAACTTTTGCATCTTGAGACTTTTTGAGCCATGCCTTGAAAATCATGATCAAGAATTGATCAAATGATGTTTGTGGCTTCAAAATAAGATGTTGACCAAAAATTTGAACTTTTGACTGTCAAATGACCATTTTGCCCCTACAGTTGACTATTGAGCAATTAGGGTTTTTGACTGTGCAATTTTGTGCTGTAAGTATTGAAACTTGGCATGAGGATGCTTGGCAATGTTTATAGGCATGTGGGACTTGTTTGGAACCTTGGAAACCTCAACTTCTTTGTCAGAACCAAAACCCTAATTTTTGACTGTTAGGAGGCCATTGAACTGTGCAACCCTTGGGAGATTTTGAAGCATGCTCTTTGCAAATCTTGAAGAATATGGGAGGGCAAATTTTGGGGTACAACAGATTCCCCTGTTCAATCTTCTTAGACCTGAGGATGTAGATTGGCTGACGGGCCTTTCGTAATCCGAAGGTGGAAGATGATTGAACACTAGAGTGCCCAGAAATTTGCGCTCACATGTTGGCAGTGTGATGGTGGGAATGGGCTTATAGATGCCATTTGGAGAGTGATGGATAGGTGGATGGGCTTATAGATGCCATCTGGGCGTTGATCGCGTAAGAGATTCCTTAGCGAGAACTTGCGTATCTGAAAAAAGAAAGATGATTACCTGACCTGTTACAGGAGTTGGTCTTCAAATTCTTTATATAGACGCTCCCTGGTTGGTTACAGGAATTGACTCTTCAACCTCTTCAGATGTGCCCTGGCGAGATACAGGAATCGAGTTTGGAGCTTCAAAAGGTGATGAATGAATCAGGGATGGTTACTACCTCAACGGGACGATGAGAGAACCTTGGGCGATTACTACCTCAACAGTAACGATGAGAGAATCTTGGATGTCTTCTACTGAGTCTTCATCAGGAAAATCTTTAGGATGCGATTTAACTGGACTAGAGAAGGCCTTTGAATGGATCGGCATCAGAAGAATCTTTAGGAGTCGATTTAACTGAAACATGCAAGGTCTTGAAATAACTTCAACTGGATAAGAATCAGGGAGATCTTAGGGTCGATCTGACTGAACCAGAGAAGGCCTTTGACTGGATAAGAATCAGAAAAATATTTAGGAATCGGTTTAACTGAACCGGACAAGGTCTTGAAATCTTCAACTGGATAAGAATTAGAGAGATCTTAGGGTCGATCTGACTGAACCAGAGAAGGCCTTTGACTGGATAAGAATCAGAAAAATCTTTAGGAGTCGATTTAACTGAACCGGACAAGGTCTTGGAATCTTCAACTGGATAAGAATCAGGGAGATCTTATGGTCGATCTGACTGAACCAGAGAAGGCCTTTAACTGGCTAAGAATCAGAAAAATCTTTAGGAGTCGATTTAACTGAACCGGACAAGGTCTTGAAATCTTCAACTGGATAAGAATCAGGGAGATCTTATGGTCGATCTGACTGAACCAGAGAAGGCCTTTGACTGGCTAAGAATCAGAAAAATCTTTAGGAGTCTATTTAACTGAACCGGACAAGGTCTTGAAATCTTCAACTGGATAAGAATCAGGGAGATCTTATGGTCGATCTGACTGAACCAGAGAAGGCCTTTGACTGGCTAAGAATCAGAAAAATCTTTAGGAGTCGATTTAACTGAACCGGACAAGGTCTTGAAATCTTCAACTAGATAAGAATCAGGGAGATCTTAGGGTCGATCTGACTGAACCAGAGAAGGCCTTTGACTGGCTAAGAATCAGAAAAATCTTTAGAAGTCGATTTAACTGAACCGGACAAGGTCTTGAAATCTTCAACTGGATAAGAATCAGGGAGATCTTAGGGTCGATCTGACTGAACCAGAGAAGGCCTTTGACTGGATAAGAATCAGAAAAATCTTTAGGAGTCGATTTAACTGAACCAGGCAAGGTCTTGAAATATTCAACTGGATAAGAATCAGGGAGATCTTAGGGTCAATCTGACTGAACCAGAGAAGGCCTTGGACATAGCTGAGAACTTAACTGGATCTTTCCTGAAAGGTAAAGGTCAGTCATATGCAATGCATGATATGGATCAAGCAATGATGTTCTCAACATAAATGAGATTGTAAGATATGATGCGTTTATGCATGTATCAGGATGTGAATGCGATGTTTATGAATGTATGTTTTTGTCTAGGAAAGTAAATCCTTGACGGGTGCCGGGAAGTCACATCCTGGGCTGATGTTGGAGAATAGTGCTTTATTGTTTCCGTTGGGGATGATAGTTGCAAGAATACCGGTAGGAGAAGATAACTCCGTTGGGGAATAAACTTGGCGAATGGATTACTCTGCGGGGAGAAAATTATTCTAGCGATCTTGCTGGGGAACAATACTCTGTGGGAAGAGAGGTATTCTGCTAGAATATTGATGGTAACTCCGCTGGGGATACCGGTGATGTTGGAAGTGCTAATAGACTTCACTGGGGATAAGAAGACTGTGCCGAGGACGATCTTTCCGTGGCTTTTGGCTGAGGATAACCCAGTTATATCTTGGTAGGGAAATAACCTTTGAATAAAGCCGGGAGACGCGTTCGTGCTCTGTAGGGGGGAAGCTTCCAGGATCTACTGGGGATAAGCTTCCTGCTGGGGAGATGATTCAAACTTTCCTGGGGAATCTTTGGATTGGACTCTCCTGGGTAAATTTTGAGATGTACTGGAAGTGACTCCACTGAATGTTTGGTAGACCGCCGGGGAACAATCTTAGATCAAGACTGCCGAGGATGCTTGTTTAGAATGTTCGTATATTGTTGGGGAATGTTGAGATCTGCGGGGGTACCCAACTTCCTTAAGGCTGATAGTATAGCTTTGCTTGGGGAGAGTGTACTGACTTGCTGGCTCACTCTCTGGGGAATTAAGATATACTGGTTATGTTCTTCAGCCGAACTTACCTTGATACCTTGGTGGACAGACAATTAGATCGCTTAGACCACTCATTATTGCCCATGTTTCTAATGTTACCTGTAATTGATCCTTTGTTTCGTATGCAAATATTTATGAGTTAGCAATTAGTGTCAAATGCATATATCACAAATTGACCCTTGGACGTTCTTCACAAAACAAAACAGAAAAAGGAAAAACAATTGGCAATTTTGACTAAAAAGTGAATTTATATTGATTTTTGAATTGCCTGTAAATAGGCGTTTATATACAAGAGGCTGACGTCCTAGTAAGGGAACGCCGCCGAACAAAAGAGTTTATACAAATTTGTACAAAGGAAAATAAAACAGCTGTGTGAAAAGAATAATCCCACTGGGTTCCAACTCTGCTATCACCTTTATATCTTCGAGTGTCTCATCACTTGATGACCTAGCTGAAGATGAAGTTGATTGATCGATGCCGTCTGAACTTGATGCTGATACCGGATTCTGGATGCGAAGTGATCCAATGAGACATAGTATTACGCTTTATCCCTAACTTTTGCCTGGACCGCCCTTTCGGGTTTTCAGTCCACCGGGATACCCATTTTTGCCCAAGCTGCCTTTTCAGGTTTTCGACTTGCCGGGTGTACAAATTTTTTCATTTCATCCCTTAATTTTGCCCGAACCCTTTTGGTTCGCCGGGAAGCCCTAATTTTTGCCTAGGTATGTCAACCTAGCGGGTCTTTTTTCATGCGTAGTATCTTTTTACTATGTCTGCATTGGCGGGGTGAGGAAGGTCGTCACCATCCATGTTGGTTAGAATCATGGCTCCTCCTGAGAACACATGTTTAACCACAAATGGCCCTTTGTATGTAGGGGTCCACTTGCCCCTTGGATCACTCTGAGGAAGGATGATACGTTTGATTACCAGATTCCCAACTTGATATTCTTGTGGTCTGACCTTCTTGTTAAATGCCCTGATCATCCGTTTTTGGTACGTCTGACCATGACAAATAACATTGAGTCTCTTTTCGTCAATAAGGTTTAGCTGATCAAGTCGTGTCTGGATCCAATCATCTTCGCTCAGACCTGCATCCTTCATTATCCGGAGAGAGGGTATCTGCACTTCGATCGGCAAGACTGCCTCCATGCCGTAGACCAAAGAGAAAGGAGTTGCCCCGGTTGACGTCCTTGCTGAAGTACGGTACCCATGAAGAGCGAACGGTAACATCTCGTGCCAATCTTTATAGGTCACTGTCATCTTCTACACGATTTTCTTGATATTTTTATTCGCTGCTTCTACAGCCCCATTCATCTTCGATCTGTAAGGAGAAGAGTTGTGGTGCTGTATCTTAAACTGCTCGCAGAGCTTAGTGATCATCTTGTTATTGAGATTGGTACCGTTGTCTGTAATGATCCTTTCAGGGACACCGTACCGACAGATCAGATTGTGCCGAATGAACCGTGCCACAACATTCTTGGTTACTGTAGCGTAGGAAGCTGCTTCAACCCACTTCGTGAAGTAGTCAATCGCTACCAGGACGAAGCGATGCCCATTGGACGCTGTAGGTTTAATCTCGCCGATCATATCTATGCCCCACATTGAAAACGGCCAAGGTGCTGTCAAGACATTCAGAGGAACTGGAGGAACGTGCACCTTGTCTGCGTAAATCTGGCATTTATGGCATGTCCGAGAGTGTTGGTAGCAGTCGGCTTCCATTGTGGACCAGAAATACCCTGCCCGAAGGATCTTCTTTGCCATAGTGTGTCCACTGGAATTTGTTCCGAAGGTCCCTTCATGTAGCTCTTCCATGATCCTTTCTGCTTCAGTCTTATCCACACAACGCAGTAAGGTCGAATCATGGTTTCGCTTATACAGAATGCCGTTGCTAAGGAAGAACTTCGCTGCGAACCTTCTCAGAAACTTCTTATCATTGACAGATGCACCTTCAGGGTATTCCTGAGCTTCCAAGTATCTCTTCACCTCATGGTACCAAGGTTTCTCAGTCACCAACTCAGTCTCAAGATCACAACAGTATGCCGGTTCTTCCAGTTTCCAGATGATGATCCAGGGAGCCTCATTATCCCATTTGACCTTGAACATAGAAGACATCGTAGCTAACGCGTCCGCCAGCTGATTCTCCTCTCTCGGAAAGTGTTCAAAGGTTATCTCTGTGAAATGGGGGATCATTGTCAACACACATTCTCTGTAAGGAATAAGATTCGGATGTTTCGTATCCCACTCTCCTTTGATCTGATTGATCACGAGAGCGGAATCTCCGAAGACACTCAGAAACTTGATCCTTAAGTCAATCGTAGCTTGGAGACCCATGATGCATGCCTCATACTCCGCCATGTTGTTGGTGCAGTAGAAACATAGCCGAGCAGTGAGTGGAGTATGAGTGCCTTGGGGGGATATTATCACAGCGCCGATACCGTTACCCAAAGCATTGGAGGCTCCGTCAAAGTGCATAGACCATCGGGATCCTTCCTCAGGTCCTTCATCCGGTCCAGGTACTTCACAATCAGTCACTATCATGATACTCTCGTCTGGAAACTCGAAGTTCATTGACTGATAATCGTCTACTGCCTGATGTGCCAAGTGGTCTGCCAATACACTTCCTTTGATGGCTTTCTGAGTCGTGTATTGTATGTCGTATTCTGTCAAGATCATTTGCCATCTTGCTATTCTCCCAGACAGAGCAGGCTTTTCAAATATATACTTTATATGATCCATCTTTGAAATCAACAAGGTAGTGTGAGTCAACATATACTGTCTCAGCCGGCGAGCAGCCCATACCAAAGCGCAGTAAGTTTTCTCAAGCAGTGAGTATCGGGTCTCACAGTCGGTAAACTTTTTGCTAAGGTAATAAATGGCATGCTCTTTTCGGCCAGACTCGTCATGCTGCCCCAACACACACCCCATTGAATTGTCAAGCACTGTTAGGTATAGTATCAGAGGTCTCCCTTCAACCGGTGGCATAAGAATGGGTGGTTCTTGGAGGTACTCTTTGATTCTGTCAAAAGCGGCCTGACATTCATCGTTCCAACGTACTACCTGATCTTTCTTCAGCAGCTTGAAGATTGGTTCACAGGTGGCAGTTAGATGGGAGATGAATCGAGCAATGTAATTCAGGCGTCCTAAAAAGCCTCTGACCTCTTTCTCTGTCTTAGGAACTGGCATCTCTTGAATAGCTTTAACCTTGGTAGGGTCCACTTGAATACCCTTGTCACTTACAACGAAGCCTAGCGACTTTCCAGATCTAACCCCGAAGGTGCACTTGTTCGGATTCAACCTCAGCTTGTACAACTTCAGACGGTCAAACAATTTCTGCAGATGATCAAGGTGTTCCTCCTCAGTTTGAGACCTTGCAATCATATCATCAACATATACTTCTATCTCATGATGGATCATGTCATGAAATAAAGCAACCATGGCACGTTGGTAGGTTGCCCCAGCATTTTTCAACCCGAATGGCATGACCTTGTAGCAGAAGGTGCCCCACTGGGTAACAAAGGTAGTCTTTTCCATGTCTTCAGGAGCCATCTTGATCTGATTATACCCTGAAAAACCATCCATGAAGGAAAACACCTTATGCTGAGCAGTATTGTCAACCAGAACATCAATGTGAGGTAGAGGGAAGTCATCTTTGGGGCTGGCCCTGTTCAGATCCCTGTAGTCGATACACATTCTAACCTTACCATCTTTCTTTAGTACCGGCACTACATTAGCAACCCACTGAGGATAAGAAGTCACTGCAAGAAAACCGGCATCGAATTGCTTCATAACCTCGGCTTTAATCTTCTCAGACATCTCTGGACGCATACGGCGGACCTTTTGCTTAACCGGAGGGCAGACTTCCTTGGTAGGCAAATGATGAACCACAATGTCGGTATCTAACCCAGGCATGTCTTCGTAGGACCAGGCAAAGATTTCCACATAATCATGTAACATCTGAGTCAACCATTGCTTCACGCTGAGGTCTAGGTTGGCACCAATCTTGACTTCCTTCCTATCTGTATCAGTACCCAGATTTATTGTTTCCACCGGCTCTTCGTGTGGTTGAATTGCCCTCTCTTCCTGGAGTAACAGTCTTGCAAGCTCGCCAGGCACTTCGCAATCATCTTCACCTTCGTCTTCGGCTAAGTTGATCGGATTTTCGAAGTCATAACTTGCAGTAGCAAAGTCGTTACCAGTGAGATCCAGAGTGGATTGAAACCTGTATGAGTGAGTGTGTGTAAATACAGCTGTTTTGCAATATATAAAGAAAGGAAAGAAAGAAAAGGAGCATAAGATTTGAAGTGCGAGAAAACGTCCAAGGTCTTTCTTCATGATATATGAAATGACAATTAATATGCCCTCACAAATGAAACCACGGTTCCCCGGGTAAGACACCGGGCCATAGAGTTTTAATTCATTGTTTATTACAAATAACAAAAACAAAGGAGTTTATTACTGCATAACAAAAGTAACAGGAGTATGATCTTTAGCAGTCTAATTGGTCAATCCACCATCAGTTGTCGGGTAGATCCAGCTATCAAACTCTGACTCTTCCACTTCATCTTCATCCCCAATGGCATTCACTCCTGGATTAGTGATGAGCACAAGAGGTCTTCTGGTCCTTGCCTTGCGCACAGCCCTCTGAGCCTCTGCAGTAAAACCCAGTCCAAACTTGTCAGTTTTAAGAGTGAAATCAGGGAGCCTGCCCCAGTTAGCACATTCACCTTTCTCGATTACGGCCCGGGCATCCTTCAGGGAAGCCATCTTCAAAGGAACATCCTCTTCAACCACTGTTTCTGCCGCTGCCAATGTTGGAGGTACCTCTTCAAAATGCTGAAAGGGGGTTTCAATAAACTCCTCGTCCATCTCAATATATCGGAAGGAATTCAAGTGACTAACCATATACTCCTCCTCTCCCTGCATAGTGACAATCTTCCCTCTGACAGGGTACTTGAGCTTCTGGTGTAGGGTAGAGGTCACTGCCCCAGCTTTGTGAATCCAAGGTCGACCCAGTAAATAGGAATAAGATGGACGAATATCCATCACATAGAAAGTTGAGTCGAATACTTGAGAACCCACACGAATAGGAATGTCTACCTCTCCATGAACCATCCTCTTAGAACCGTCAAAGGCTCTGACAATGATGTTGCTAGGTTTCAGCTCCAGGCCCTCACAATCTAACCGGTCTAAGGCCTTTTTGGGTAGCACATTTAGGGAAGAACCAGTGTCCACCAACACGTGCACAAGAATAGTGCCCCTGCATTCAATAGAGACATGCAGGGCGTCATTGTGGTTCTTTCCCTTAGCAGTAAGGTCAGCATCCGAGAAACCCAAACCATTGTCGGCTGTCAAATTGGCTACGCAATCAGTAAACTGGACTGCAGATGTCTCTTGTGGCACATGGGCCGTCTTGAGAAATGAAATCAAGGCCTTAGCATGGCCCTCTGAGCACAGCAGCAAGGAGAGCATAGAGATCTTGGAGGGGGTATGCCCCAGCTGTTCAACAACATTAAAATCGCTCTTCTTGATTATTTTGAGAATTTCCTCCATTTCTTGCTGGGAGGCTTCAACATTCACAGACTTTGGTGCCTCCATCCGGGCAGGCTCATCATCAATCCCTTTGCCCCGAGCATTAGATGACTCGGCAGCAGGGGAAGCAACTTGATCAAAAATAGGAACAGGTACACTTGCAGGTGTTATAACGAGAGGTCTTCGAATAGCTGATGGCGCAATGTCAGGCGAGAAGAGTCTGCCAATGCGGGTTACTTTGGTTGGACCAGTGATATTGCTGATACTGGTGCCAGTGTTGAACTCTTGCTTTATACCATGTACATATACATCTGCCCCATAGTGCCATGGGACAGCCTTATCAGATTCATAGGGGAGAGGCCCCGGCACAGTAATCACAATGGGTGCGACAGTCATGATTTTAACTGGCTTCCTCGGGGGAGCCTTGATTGGATTACTGAAAATTGTAATAACAGATACTTCTTCCACAGGAACAAACGGAACAACGGTCTTCTTGAACAGAATCTCCTTGCTGTCCATCAGGCTTTGGATGCCCAACTTCAACAAAGGACAACCAGAAAGGGAAACAGCACAGAAAAGGCAACCTTCGCTATAACCCGGAAATAAACCGGCCAGCAGTAGGTTCTTCTTAACAGTCATCAGAGGAGTAGCTACATCATTCACAGAAACGACATACACATCTTCATCAACGACATTCACTCCATGCTGGGGCATAGGAGCAGTCACCACATTTGGCCTCTCAGGCGCTTCAAATTGTATCTCCTTTGCGTCAATAAGGTCTTGCACCTTATTCCTCAAGGCCCAATAGTCATCCGTGGAATGCCCCGGGCTATCAGAGTGATAAGCACAGCGGGCATTTGGATTGTACTTGGGAGAGGCAGTATTCACAACCTTCGGGGCCTCTCTAACAGTCACCAAATTAGTGGATAGCAATTGCAGCAAGATTTGTGATAGGGTCATACTCAGCCGGGTAAACTCTCTTCTAGGTCTTTCAGCCCTTTGTGGATTGGTTTGCCGAGGCGCGGCAGCAGGCTTAACAATCACCACCGCGTTGACAGATTGGCGGCGTTCTGGTTTCTCTTGCCTCCTAGGCCCATACACAGCACTGGCCTCCTTTTTAAAGGGTTTCTTCTCAGCACTTGAAGACGCACCTTTCTGAATTTTACCGGACTTCATTCCAGCCTCTATTCTCTCCCCAGTCAGAATAAGATCAGTGAACCCTGGAGACGAATTACCGATAAGATGATTGAAAAATGGCCCAGATAGGGTCCCCAAGAACATATCTACCAACTCCCGGTCAGTTAACGGAGGCTGCACCCTGCCAGCCAGATCCCTCCACTTCTGTGCATACTCTTTAAAACCTTCGCTTGATCCTAGCGACATACCCTGGAGTTGGGTACTTGTAGGAGCAAGGTCGGCATTATATTGATACTGCTTGTAAAAAGCAGTAGCCAATTCCTCCCAGTTACAAACTTTGGTCCCATCCAGCTGATAGAACCATTCGAGATGAGTCCCTGAAAGACTCTCCTGGAAGAAGTGGATCCACAAATTCTTATCCACAGTGTACGGCTGAATCTTCCGCACATAAGATCTGAGGTGTAGCTTGGGACAAGACGCCCCGTCGTACTTGATGAAAGATGGTGCCTTAAACTTGTGAGGAATGATCACACCAGTAGATAAGCCCAAGTCTCCGAAATCCAGCCCAGGCACTTGTTGGATCTCCATTGCATTCAGTCTGTCTTCCAACTGCTTGTATCTGTCTTCAGCCGGAGGATACTGTTCCTCATTGAAGTCAGTCTCGTTGTCAGAGACTACCGGACTAGGACCTTTTCCCCCTTGGGGACTGCTCTTGCCTACAGAAGAACCATCTTCCTCATTCTGCAGAGTGTTGCCAAACCTTCGGCCCGTGTTGAAAAGAACAGTTCTCTTCTTCTTCTTCTCCTTCTTCAGGAGCAAAGCTTTTAGCTCTTCCTGACCTTGAGCCAAACCCATGATCAGCTCTTGAAATTGCGCACTCTACGCCTGAAGGGCCTTGATAGACATCTCGGTTGATGATGAGTCAGGGTTCATGATGTTGAAATAAACAGCGAAGAACAGTAAGCAACCTGAAAAGAAGAATACCTGCTATGCACATGATGAATGGAATGCGTATGATTTATGTTTTCAAAGACAATCGGGAATCAACTTTGTAAACAAAAAGGAACACACTTCATTAGATTCAACTTTGAAATTTAAATTGTTCAACAGATTGCCCTTAGGCGTTACATAAAAATGGAAATACTGAAAAGGGAAATAAAACTGTAAAAGAACATCCAGAGCTCCTCATTGATCCCAAGGTCTCCTCTTCTCAGTACGGATGTAGTCATTCAGAGCTCGCTCATTCTCCAACTGCTTTGTCATCTTCTGGGTCTTCAATTCCTGCTCGTTAAACTATTCCCGGTAAGAATCCCGTTCTTCTCGCAGTTGCGACCAAGACCTTTTTAATGTCTCATAATCAGTAGGTATCTGAGGAGGGAGGACAGTTGGAGGAGCCCCATCTTTGTCAGGATACTCAAGAATGACGGGTCTGACAGCTTCGTACGGCATACCTAACTTCTGAGCACGGATGCGAACCCATTTGTAGTAGGCTTCCATAGGTAGAGAAGTCTTTGTCCCTAACTCTTGTGGGTCAGCTTTATGAACTCTGTCCCAAGCCTTGATGAACTTACGACGCAGCTCGTCACTATCCACCTGAAACTCAAAACTGATGTGAGGCACCAACATCTCATGAGGCCCTGCTCTTCTGGCCCTTCCAAACTGACGGAGAGCTAGACATGGATTGTAAGAGATTCCTCCTTGAGTACCAATCAAAGGAACATTAGGGTATTCTCCGCAACGATCAATAACAGCTATCTCATGCAAACCTCTGAAAGTCCAAATGATGTCCTTATCAGTGAGAGACATTAACCTATGAGCCCAACCTCTTCCTTCTTGGTTCTTCAGCACGAACTTAGGGAGGTGCGAAATAAACCACCTCACCAACAAAGGGATACAACACCATAGAGTTCCTCGTCTTCGGGAAGTACGAGCATGAAATTGTTGCAGGATGTCACCCAAGAGAGTGGGCACAGGATTCTGAGACATGAAGATCCTTATGGCAGTGACATTGATGAAGTTGTCAGGATTAGGAAACAAGACTAGCCCATAGATTAAGAGAGCCAAGATGTCTTCATATGCCCTAAAGTCCAAGTCATTCCAGAAACTGTTAGCTTTACCAATCAGAAACTTGGCCAAGAAACCCTTAACTCCGCTTCTAGTCACCCAATTGTCCATTACTTCTTGATGGGTCAAGGGAAGAGCTGCAGCAACCTCCTCAAGCCTAAGAGTCTTTTCCCAACCAGTAAAGGGAGTCTGATCCAAGATAGGGATGCCAAGCTAATCAGAGAAGTCTTCTAGGGTAGGGACCAGTTGGAAGTCTTGAAAGGTGAAGCACTGGTACAAAGGGTCATAGAACTGGGTCAGGACACTCATCAACTGTTGATCCCGCTTTGCAATGACTAAACTGAGAAGAGAACCATGCCTCTGGATGAAGGATGTGGTGTTTGGAATTATGCTAACCAATTCTTCAAGTAACTCAGGTGGGTGAACAAAGTTGAACCGAATAGTATTCCTTCGTATAGGCATCATGATGTCCTACAAAACAGAGCAAAGGTGAAACCCTCTTGTCTTTGAAATGGTCAGTCCTGATGCAGGATGCATGCAATGCTCATGATGTTATGATGTTATGATAAAGCACACCACAAATATTTACAAAGGCACACATGTAAGGCACACAAGTCACACAAGACAAGCCCTTAGAGTTTAGGCCAGCATGAGGTCTAGGTATTACCCTCTTTCAGTTTGTTGGTTCATACCTGTCCTATCAAAAGTAACCGGATTCTTAGAGGATCCCAATATCATTGACTACCCTCAATCGGTCATAACTCCAGCATCGCAATCTTTTCTTGCAGCCAGAACCATCACGAGAGTTTAGCCTCAATGGGCGTAGCATACTGCTACTGTTCTAATGGCCAAGTTGTGTCTTTTAAGGTTCTAAGGTTGTTGGTGCTTAATGACTCCTCAAAAGACCCATATTCTCCTCGTTACAACACAAGGGATATCGGTACAGACCAAGGTGCCACACCAACGTAGCCACTGCTTCACCCGTGTCGATCTACGCCGGACAGGTCCCTCACAGCTTATGCTACCTAAACAAGGTATCCCCAGATCCGGGTTAGGATCTATGTAACTCCCAAGACAGTCCCACAATGATAAAGCAAACAAGTCAAAACAATTGAAAACACAGTTATGAACTATCCTAAGGTACACCTCACTTTATAAGTTTGGTCCCCAGCAGAGTCGCCAGTTCTGTGATCGGTGGATCTGGAACTGACTGTTTAACGCTGGTTCGCGAAATGTCGCGGAAGCAAGAGTTGCCACCGTCTTTTATTTTCTCCAAATAGAAAGGACAAAAGCACAGAAAAATTCCTTATTGAGATTAGTTCTCGGTTCGGGAGGTAGATTTATAGAAAGGGAAGGTGTTAGCACCCTTTCTATCCATGGTTATCCATGGGCTCTTAGATACTTGCTCATTTGTGTTTTCAAAATGTTTGTTTGCTTTTCAAGGTGAGTGGGTTTTGAAAAAAAGTTCCGTTTAAAATTTCAGCTCGACTCTTGTATCAGTCCTCAAGAGTGTTTGAAAAGTTGTTTTTGAAAGTTTCTTTGCAAAGTGTCGGTGTGAAAAGGAAGTTTTTGATTTTGTTTTGAATTAGAGCAAGTATCTATGAGTCATCTACCTACCCTAAGGAATTAGTCTGTGTAAATGTCCTTAAGGTAGTGCCATCCCACCATTGAGAGGTAAGTAGCACCACCATTGGAGGTGTTCGGGTCAATTCGAGGTTTAGGGACAGTGTGGTCACCAGAGCAATAGGAAGACACCTTAGAAGCTACCCCCATGCCATGTTCATGGACATGAGGACTTACTAAAACGTCCTCTACTCGACGACCACGTTTCGAGGGGCAAGGCAACAGTGAGGCGTACCCTAGGAGTGGTGTGTGAATTCGTGTGTCATTTTCAGTTATTATTGATCTTGATCATGCATTGAGTGTTCTACGCTATGATTTTATTTGAGCATACATTCTTCCATGTGATTATTAGCAGTTAAAAGGTGCGGAATTAAAAGTCCTACGCTATTACAAAGGCGCGGGTCTACATCGCCAAATTAATCCAAGACCCGATTTGAAATAAATAAAATGCGGAAAGTAAATATCCTAATTATTTATTACAAAGCTTTGGGGCAATTACATTAAATTTAAAAAAGGAAAATAAAATAAACGCGCGGAGAGAAAATTAAATTCGAAGGTGCGAGGGCATTGGACCCTTTAAAGAAATTAAATTGAAATCATAAATTAATTAAATTAATTAAAAGAAAGAACCTGTTTTTTTTGGAGTTTTTGTATTTATGGAATTAAGAAAATTAGTTGGAATTAAAACCCTAATTCTAAGCGTTTTTAATTATTAAAGAAATAAATTCAAGTTTGACCTAATTTACATTAATTATTTACATGGCGTATTTATTTACAAAAATAATTAATACTTAATAATGGTAAAAAGAAAAGAAAAAGAATAAAAGTATTAAAACCCTAATTTCTATATTTTTTAGTTTATAAAAAAAACATTGAAATTAAACCTAAAATTAAAACTAAATTAGTTAACAAAATTTATTTACAAAATAAATAATTAGTGAATTAAATAATAAACATATTTTTTTTTGACTTTCTGATTTTTTTGGTATTTTTATATTATAAAGTTAATTTTATGGAATTAAATAAAACAAAGGATATAATTAAAATAAATAATAGAAAATAATAAAAATAGAGAAAAGAAAGGCAAACATGGGGGGTGGTTGTCCCTTTTGGAGGTATTTTCCAAGCAATTTTGGCCCACTGAATCAGGCCTGGTTGACTTTTCAATGCTGCATGTGGAATAGCTGACTAACGTACATGGTAGTCGCTTGTTGATAGCCATTAGATTGGACTTCCTGGGCGCGTGGCAAGTTGAGAAGTGAGGCTGCATGATAGTCCTTGGATGGTACGCACTTCTTGATGCGTGGGGACTGGAAAAGAATTGAGTTATGTTCAGGAAGGCCTCAGCAAGCTTTTGGAATCGTTTGTAGGCTTCGAATCACCCTGCAATACAGTTTTTAGTTTTGAAATTTTTGGTGAAAAATGCAAAGTTTGTCTTTGATTCTGAGCGCAACTTCTAGGTCCTTGTGATTAGGGTTGTGATCTGCTTATGTATGCCAATGAATTAGGGTAACAAAACAAGTCCAAAATCCATGGAATCAATGCTTTTGAATTTTGTGATCTTTCATGATTTTTTCAATCTTTTTTCCATGCCAAATATGCCAATCATTGGAGATTCTTTCCATATTGAATATGCACGAAATCTTGAGGTTATGATGAGTAGAAATGCTGCATAAAAAGATTTGAAAGGTGGCATTTAGTATTTTTTCATATTTAATTTGAATTAAATGAATTAATAGATTTAAAAATTCAATTAATAAATAAAAAATAAGAAAATAACTCCCCTTTGGGTTAATGGGTCGTGCCTAGCCTTTGGGTGATGATTCTTGGAAGAAATTGAGGCCCATTAGCAATTTTGAGGTATTTGAAGTAAATTTGACTTTTCAAAATTCCCAAATATTTCCCAACTTCCACAAGGCATATCTTGCTCAATTTTTAAGATTTGATCATGTTCTTGGACATTTTGGAAAGGTCTTGAAGTCCTCTAACCAATTCCTTTTGTCCCATGTCATTTTGATTTACCAATCTCAAGTTATGGTCTTTGACTTAAAGTGCCTTTTTGTTGACTTTTGAAAATGACCTATAATGTTGAGATTGATAACTTTTTGTAAGAGCATTTCTTGGACTTGAAGTGTGAAGATGAGTTGTAGGAAATGTCATTCTATTAAAAATGAGCTTTGGATGGAATTTTTCTGATAAACCATGTGGAAGTTATGCCTTGGTCAATTTACAGTTGACTTTTTTCAACTGTCCAAATATGGAAACTTTTGCATCTTGAGACTTTTTGAGCCATGCCTTGAAAATCATGATCAAGAATTGATCAAATGATGTTTGTGGCTTCAAAATAAGATGTTGACCAAAAATTTGAACTTTTGACTGTCAAATGACCATTTTGCCCCTGCAGTTGACTGTTGAGCAATTAGGGTTTTTGACTGTGCAATTTTGTGCTGTAAGTCTTGAAACTTGGCATGAGGATGCTTGGCAATGTTTATAGGCATGTGGGACTTGTTTGGACCCTTGGAAACCTCAACTTCTTTGTCAGAACCAAAACCCTAATTTTTGACTGTTAGGAGGCCATTGAACTGTGCAACCCTTGGGAGATTTTGAAGCATGCTCTTTGCAAATCTTGAAGAATATGGGAGGGCAAATTTTGGGGTACAACAGTGGAAATTACCAAATATTAGACATGACAAATAAGAGGAGACAAGCATATGTACAGATTAGGTCAAAAGAAGCAGAGGAATGTTGCTCTTTCCTATCACCATGTTGAATTGACAATTGAGTGTCAATCAAGGATCATAAGAGCTTGAAAATAATATGAACAAGAACCATGGAGGTCAGTAGCAAACATATTCTAAATCATGCACAATTGGTTCAAACTCAACTTCATGAATACAAAAGGAAATGGAACCCACATAATGCATTAGATGGTTCAAAAATATTCAAACATGAGGCTTCTAAGTGGAATGGCTTGAGATAACATGGACAAGTCAGAACCAACATGATCATTAGGTTCCCAATTATAGGCCTCACTCAAGTTCATTGGCCATCAAACAAGTTGGAACAGAACATGCAAACATAATTGGGTTCATTCACCTCAAAATTACACCAAAAATAGAAACAAGGATCCATAATTCAAACCAAAAATATCTCAACATCTTGGAAGTGTTTAGAAGTCAGAATGAAAATCCTAAGTTCATGAATGATTGAGGAAGAGTCCAAATGAAGTGCAAAGTTTAAGACTAGTTAGCAAAAACACCAAACTAGACAAGTTTTCAAAATTGTTTGTGGAAAAATGCCAAAGCAAATCAAAAAAATTTAAGAAAAATGATTTTCAAATTTCCAATACATTCATGAACCATGAAAAAGTCCTGCATTCCAAGAAAAACCAGGGCTTAGTGAATTTTAAAAACAAACTTGCATCATAAGCAACAAATTCCTAATTTTTGACTTTTTATCTCAAATATTGATTAAATGAGATAAAAATTCAAACAAATTGAGTCAAGATCATACAAATCATCAAGGAACCCTAAATGTCATAATATATATTTTTTCATATTTTTTTTATTAGGAAAATACAAAAAGGGAATTAAATTCAAACAATTATGTACTTAACAAATATTTACATATCAAAATATTATTTAAATAAAAAATTCAGAAAAATGGCAAAAAAAAATTATATTAAAATATTAGGGCTAAAAACATACATCCCTGAATTTTTGTCAATTTTTTGGATAAAAGGAAAATATTAAAATAAAAAAAAACAAACAATTAATAATGAAATATTATTTAAGGGCAAGAAAATGCAAAACATAACCAAAAATTATAAAAAGGCAAAATAAAAATATGATCAGATTCTATGATTAAAAACAAGATTACATGATTTTTTTTGGAATTTTTGAATTAATAGAAGTATTAAAAATAAAAAAGAACAAACAAATATTACAAATATCCTTTTGAAATTAAATTTTTAATAAAAAATAAGAAGAATGATGAACCAAAGTCAGAATCAATTTTCACATTATTTTGGGAGTCTCAAATAATTTTTGTAGATTTTTTAGGTCAAAGTAACTATTAAAATAAAAATTATCTTTGATCAATTAATTAATTAAACCTAACAATTTTTCCAGCCAATCAAATAATTCCAAAAAAATATCAAAAAAATACACAAAGTCGTAAATATTATTTTGAATTTATGATAATTTTTTCAGTATTTTCAAAGCATTTTTTGAGCAAGAAAATAAATCATAGAAATCAATTTATAAAATAAAAATCCAAATAATCCAAAGATTCAAATAGACCAATCAGGATGTGCCACCACATCATCTTCAACCTCTATACATCCAAAAACACGCGCATCTTCTCAGGCCTAGGACTCACTTTCAGATCAATGTAACTCACTCAATTTTACATCATTTTTCATGAAATCAAAAGCAAATTAAAGTTGGCATGGCAAGGAACTCATAGCAACTTAAATCAAATCAAATCATCTACCACATTATCCACAATCAAGTCATAAATATGAACAAAAACCTTCTGAATCGTGAGTTTCAGAACATTCAAACATGCATAATTCATTGATTTAAACGCTGTAAAGCTTCAGAATCATTCCATAGACTTCAAACAACATGATTATGAACTTAAATCACACGAAGCATGGCTAGAAATAAGAATTCAAAGTTGAGAATTCAAACCTTTGATAAAAATGGATCTACTGTCTCCTTCACTCCAGTTGCAATCCAAGGGTGCTAGCTTGATCTACTTGCTTTGCTGAAGCAGAATCCACAAGAATTTTGAAGAAAGCACCAAGGAAATGAGAGAATCGAACAAAATTGCAGAAGAGGAAGAAAAATTTCAGATCTGGAATTCTTGCAAATGGCGCGCTCCTCTTCTCTCTCTTTGCTTCCTTTCACTTATATAGAGCTTCTAGAGAAGGTTAGAAGTGGAAGTTTGTCCTTAAATCCGTTGGAGGACAGGATTGGGAATTTTGGCCAAAAATGAGGTGCATAGTGAATCATTCCTTTTGCTCGTGCATTTTTTTGCCTTTTATGATTTTTGTGAGCCAAATGAAGTCAGAAAATCATGCTCAACATGCCAGCCCACAATTACTTGAAATGAGAGAGTGTTAGTGAATTGGCCATTTCGAGCAAGTTTTGCATTTTTTGATTCCAACATGTGCAATACCATATGGGACACAAAATAGAAAGTGAAAAGGGCCTCAACATGTCACAAATTACCAATGGGCTTGATTATAAGCAATAAGAATGGCTAAAACTTGAGTTTGCAAGAAATGGCCATTTTGCACATTTGCCAAATTTCAATGAAATGCCTCAAATTTCCAAAACTCATAACTTGCTCATACTTTTGAATTTTGGCACAAATGAACACAATTTGGAAATATCTTGAAAAGATCTACAAACCCTTAGTTTATAGTTTTTGCAAATTAATCCATTAAGGTTCCCAAAATTTGGCTTGAAATTCACTAATTTTGAAAAATGACCTATAATTTTGTAACTTCAAAAGGCCTTAACTCTTGATTCCTTATCAATTTGAATATGAGACCAAAAGGAGGTGACATATCATTCTCTTAGATTTCCAAGCATATTTCATTTGCATCTTCTTGATCAAGGGTGAATAAAATATGATTTTTTTGAAGTTAGGCCCTTATTTTCCAAAATTAGTAACTTCTAGGGTTTCTTCAAGAATAAGTTTCAACCCAAACTTAAATCTCTTTGATACAATGACCAAAATGGACTTGAAATATGAAAAGTACATCCTTGGATTGATAGTTGGCCAAAAATTCACTGGGTCAACCTTGACTTTGACTGATTTGGGCCAAAATGACCATTTTACCCCTCTGAATCAATTGATCCACTTCTCTTCAAAATTGATGATCAAAACTTCAAACATATGATATTCCAAACATATAAAGTCCATGTGCAAAGTTTCACTTCAAAATTACCAAGAAAACCTGATGAAAACCAAAACCTTAATTTTGGTCAACACACTAGGAGACTGATGAATCCACCTCAAAAGCTCAAATCCTCTGGGTGACTTGATCAATTCCTTGTACAAAGACCTTACAAATATCAAAGAAATGTTGTTTCTTCCTAAATTAAGTCTTGTGAATTGGCCAACAACCTTGCTCACGCAAACCCTAATTTGGCTGATGAATCCAAAGAGAAGGGTAAAAAAACATCTTGAGGCATGCCATAGCCTTTGACCTCAAAAGATCCAGAGATTTGGATGGTAATATATTTCTTGAGCAACTTGTCCATGTAATCAACCTTCAAATCTTTAAGGAAAACTTGGTAACCAAAGTACTTTGATCCTGTCACAATGTATGAATGCAATGCACTATGATGTTCATGATGAAACATAAGCCTAAATCAAGAGGGTAAATTTTGGGGTGCAACAATATTTTGTCAGGATCATCTTCCATCTCGCTATTCTCCCAGAGAGTGCAGGTTTCTAGAAGATGTATTTTATTGGATCCATTTTAGATACCAACAAGGTATTATGGGTCATCATATGTTGTCTTAGCCGGCGAGCAGCCCATGCCAGAGCGCAACAAGTTTTCTCGAGAAGTGAATATCTTGTTTCTCAGTCAGTAAACTTTTTGCTCAGGTAATAAATAGTGTTCTCTTTTCGGCCAGACTCGTCATGCTGCCCCAGCACACACCCCATTGAATTTTCCAACACGGTCAGATACATAATCAATGGTCTTCCCTCGATTGGTGGCATCAAAACAGGAGGCTCTTGCAGGTACTCTTTGATCTTGTCGAAAGCAGTTTGGAATTCATCATTCCATTTGACTACTTGATCTTTCTTCAATAGTTTGAAGATTGGTTCACAAGTAGCTGCCAGGTTAGAAATGAATCTGGCAATGTAGTTCAAACGTCCCAAGAATCCTCCGACTTCCTTTTTAGTATGAGGAGCAGGCATCTCTTGTATAGCTTTCACCTTGGCAGGATCTACTTCAATACCTTTATTACTGACGACAAAGCCTAGGAGTTTACCAGACCTTACTCCAAATGTGCACTTATTTGGGTTCAACCTCAGTTTGTACTTTTTTAATCTCGCAAACAGTTTCTGTAAATGATCAAGATGCTCTTCTTCAGTTTGAGATCTAGCTATCATGTCTCCCACATAGACCTCTATTTAGTGGTGTATCATGTCGTGAAATAGAGCTACCATGTCACACTGATAGGTTGCTCCCGCATTCTTCAGTACGAATGGCATAACCTTGTAGAAGAATGTGCCCCACTGTGTGACAAAGGTTGCCTTCTCCATGTCCTCAGGCGCCATTTTGATTTGGTTGTAACCTGAGAAACCGTCCATGAAGGATGTCAATGTGAGGAAGTGGGAAATCATCCTTAGGGCTTGCCCTATTTAAATCTCTGTAGTCCACGCACATTCGCACCTTGCCTTCCTTTTTGGGAACGGGAACAACATTGGCAACCCATTATGGATAGGAGGTGACGGCCAAGAATCCAGCATTGAATTGCTTCATGAATTCCGCTTTAATCTTCTCTGACATATCTGGTCGCATTCGACAGACCTTTTGTTTTACTGGTGGACAATCCTCTTTTGTAGGTAGACGATGTACCCCAATATCTGCATCAAGTCCTGGCATGTCTTCATACGACCAGACAAAGACCTCAACATACTTGTGTAGCAACTAAATCAGACGCTCCTTGACACTGGGTTCCAGATTGGCACCCACCTTGACTTCTCTTTTATCTTCCTCGGTACCTAGGTTGATTGTATCCACGGGTTCCTCGTGAGGCTGAATGGTTTTTTCTTCTTGTAGTAGTAATCTGGCAAGTTCCCCTGGTACTTCACAATCTTCCTCACTTTCATCTTTGGCTTGGTAGATTAGATTTTCAGAGTCATAGAAGGCCATAGCAGAACTGTTACCCATGGGATCCCGAATGGATGTAGACCTGCAGTGTGAGTGTGTGTAAGGGTATAACTATCTTTGAATGAAAATTTAAAAAAGAAAAACAATGAGCACAAAGTTTATATGCAAAACGTCCATGATTCATTGATGTCATATGCAAATGATATAATAACCCTTACAAATGGACCATTGCGCCTCGGGTAAGACACAAGGTTTGAATTGTTTTAATATTACAGATTCAACAAAATGTAAAGACAAAATACTGTGGGATAAAATTGATCGGGACGAAATCTCTAGCCTCCCAATTGCTGAGCCCTCCACTGACAGTTGGGAAGATCCAATCTTCCAGGTTGCAACCATCTTCATCATCCTCTATCATGTTGACTTCACGGTTTCTGATCTTCAAGGGTGGTCCTCCAGCACGAGCGCGGCGTACAACCTTCTGAGCATTTGAAGTGAAACCCAGGCCAAATTTGTCAGGCTTGTATGGGATATCTGAGAGTTGTCCCCAAATAGTGCACCACCTTCTTCTATCACTTCCTTTACATACTTCAAAGATGACATCCTAAGTGCAGGCATTGTGATCTTGGGAACAACCTTGGTTACTGCCATATCTTGCGGTACTTCTTCAAAGTGCTGGAATAGAGTTTCAATAAATTCACCATCTAACTCCACATATCTGAAGGAATTGAGATGGCTGATCATATACTCTTCTTCTCCATGAATGGTGATAATCTTCCATTGAATCAGATACTTCAGCATTTGGTGCAACATAGAAGTGACAGCGCCAACATTATGGGTCCATGGTCGGCCTAGCAAGCAAGAGTATGAGGGTCGATGTCCATTACATAAAAAGTTGAATCGAATGTTTGGGTTCCAACCTTTATGGGGATATCTACTTCCCCATGCACCATCCTTTTCGAGCCGTCAAAATCCCTTACTACTATGTTGCTTGGCTTCAATGTCAATCCCTCACAGTCAAGCATATCAAGAGCTTTTTTAGGCAATACATTCAGAGATGAGCCAGTGTCCACCAAAACATGAGCCAGGGTTGTGCCCCTACATTCAACTGAGACATGCAATGCCTCATTATGCTTTCTTCCTCTTGGTGTTAAATTAGTATTCGATAAACCTAGACCATTATCTACAGTCAAGCTGGCTACGCAGTCTTGAAACTGATTGGTAGATGTCTCTTGGGGTACATGGGCAGTTTTCAGGAGTTTTACCAAGGCTTTTGCATGCGCCTCAGAACATAGTAGTAAAGCCAACATGGAAATTTAAGATGGAGTTTGCCCCAGTTGTTTAACTACATCGTAGTCGCTTCTTTTTATGATCTTTAGAATCTCCTCCATATCTTTCCGGGAGGTTTCAAGGATAGCCAATGATTGTGCCTTCGTCCAGACAGGCTCAATCAAAATACTTTTACCCCGAGTCTCGGTTAAATGGGCAGCAGGAATGTCAGTAGGAGTGATAGCAGGGATTGTAACAACTTTGTCAGTTGGAGTATTGGTGGAGATGATTGTGGGACTTGGAATAGCCTTCGGAGGAGCAACAACAACATGAATGATTACGGGTACATAAACTACTTTTGGGGGAGCAATTTCTAGAGAGAATATCCTTCCGCTTCGGGTAATCTTGCTAGTCCCAGCAATGTTACCGATGTCGGAGTTATCTTTTTCGGGACTTGAATCTTCGGCAACTGGCCAATCTTGCTTGATACCGTGGTAGTATACATCCCCTCCATAATTCCATGGTACGGTTTTGTCTGACAAATACGAGACTGTTCCAGGCATTGTAATTATCAAAGGAGCTACTTTTGAAACTAATGTAATTCTAACGAGTCTTTTGGTGGAGACCCTGGAAGAATTGTCGGAAATGGTTACGATGGAAACATCATTAAGAGAAACAAGTCGAACAGAAGTATTTTCAAACAAAATCTCCTTGTTATCTATTAGGCACTGAACGCCTGCTTTCAATAAAGGGCAGCTGGTTGGTGAGGACAAACAGAAATGACAGCCTTTATCGCAGCCTGGAAATACACCGACAATCAACAAATTCTTTTTGATAATAAGGAGTGGGGTCACTAGTTCATCAACTGTAGTAACGAACATATCTTCTTCAACGACGTTGGTAGTATGGCCGTGTTTGGGCATAGGGGCAAAAATGACATTGGGCTTTTCCTGTGCATCGAATTCAATCTCTTTGGCTTCAAGGAGGTCTTGCACTTTGTTCTTTAAAGCCCAACAGTTGTTAGTGTCATGGTCGGGACTCTCAGAATGGTATGCACAACGGGAACTAGGATGATAGTGAGGAGATGTTGTGTTAGGGTTCTTTGGAGCTTCTTTCAAAGTCACTAGGTTGGATCTTAGCAATTGTGGCAATACTTGAGATAAGGTCATGTTAATTCTGGTGAATTATCTGACTGGTCTTTCCATCCTTGGTTGGTTATTCCTTTGCTGATCAAGTGCAGGTTTAGGAATCATAACAGCCCCCACCATTGGACGGCGTTCGACCCTACCTTGATTTCTCTAAGGATAAACAACAACCACTTCCTTCTTTCCAATAAATGGTTTCCTTACAGCTGTAGAGGATGTATCTTTTTGAATCTTTCCACTTTTTATTCCGGCTTCTATCCTTTCTTCGGTCAATGTTAGTTCAGTAAAACCTACCGATAAACTCCCAATTAGGTGATTGAAGAAGGGACCAGACAAGGTGCCCAAAAACATGTATACTAATTCTCTTTCCGATAGAGGAGGTTGAACTCTTCCGGCCAAATCTCTCCACTTTTGTGCATAGTCCTTGAAGCCTTCATTGGAAACCAAGGCCATACTCTGGAGTTGAGTACGAGTAGGCGCAAGATCAATATTGTATTGGTATTGTTTGTAAAAGGCTGCATCAAGATCTTCCCAGTTATGAACATTGGCTCTTTCTAACTGATAAAACCAATCAAGTTGAGTTCCAGACAGACTGTCTTGGAAGAAATGTACCCATAAATCTTTTCCAGCGGTATGGGGCTCGATATTCCTCACATAGGATCGAAGATGCATTTTGGGGCATGAAACTCTGTCATATTTGGAGAACACAGGTGCTTTGAATTTTGGAGGAATGACAATCCTCGACACTAAACCCAATTTCTCAAAGTCCAAGCCAGGCACTTTTTGGATTTCCAATGCACTCAACCGTTCTTCGAGATGTTTATACTTGTCATCGGTTGAAGGGTATTGTTCTTTAGAATAGTCTTCTTCTTCCTCTTCCTCTTCTGATTCTGACTGGATAATTGTTTCTTTGCCTTTCCCATCTTCATTGTATTTTTCACCGGATGTTGTTGCAAAGTCTAAAGCCCTTCCTGTTTTCCCTTGGAACCTTCTTCCCATGTTTAGAACTCCAATTATTTTCTTTGTCTTCTTTTTCTTCTCCTCAACCAGCAAGGTCTTCAACTCTTCTTGTCCTTTGGCTAGAGTTAAGAACAATTGTTGAAACTGTGCATTCTGAGCTTGGAGGTCTTTCACCGTTTGCTCGAGATCCATCTCACTGAAATAAACAGTAGAAAGATGAGGAGACTTGTTGCAAGAAACCTGCTTATGTTATGATGAATGATAAATGCATATGCAATGTTTTCAAGGATTTTAAGATTCAAATATGTTTTAGACAAAAAGTAAACACACGTCATATTAATAGATTAAAGCTTGAGTACATCAATGCCTTCTTGGGAAAAATAATACGAAAACTTTAAGATAAAAAGGTAGTACGCATCCTCTTTGGTGCAATGTAGGCATTCAAGTTCCTCTCCTCATGAAGTTGCTTAGTGAGTTCCAAAACCTTCTTCTCGCTTGTATAGAATTGGGATTCAAAAGTATCTCGCTCCCCCTTGAGTTGTATCCAATCTCTTTGTAAGTCTTCAAGAGAGGTGGGCATGTCAGGATGTAGGATAGTGTATGGAACACCTCCTTCAATGACAGGCTCAAAGATTATTAAGAGAATGGAGGGGTAAGGCATCATAAGACTCTGAGCGCGAGTTCGTACCCATTTGAGGAAAGTCTCAAGAGGGATGGAATTTTTAAGCCCCAAAGTTTTTCTATCTACCTTGTTTAACATCCTCCAAGCTCGGATAAACCTCTGGCGAAGACCTTGATCGTCGTTGTCGTAGTCAAATATCAAACCTTAAATCAGCATCTCGTGCGGGCCATCCCTTCGGGCGTAACCAAACTGTCTTAAGGCTAAGCAGGGGTTGTAGGTGATACCTCCCCTAATGCCAAGTAAAGGGAAATTAGTAAATTCTCCACAACGATTGAAAATTGTAACATTCTCTATGGATCGGGAACACCAATGAATGTCTGAATGTTTGAGTGTCATAAACCTTTGTGACCACCTTGATCCTTGCTCATTCTTCAACACAGATTGGGGAAGATGCGAAATAAACCATCTTGCCAAGAGGGGAGTGCAACACATAAGGACACCTTTTTTCCTCATTGTGCGAGTGTGAAAAGAGTGTAGGATATCCCCTAGTAATGTAGGCACCGGGTTGCGGGATATAAAGATTTTAACGGCATTCACATCTATGAGTTGGTCAGGGTTTGGAAATAAAACCATCCCATAGATGAGGAGAGCCACAATTTCCTCAAAAGCTTGCAGGTCCAAAGAATTCCAACAGTTTTGGGCTTTCTCAAACAAGAACTTTGCTAGGAAACCTTTGAAACCACTCCTTGTTTCCCAATGAGTTGTGACATCAGATGAATGCAAGTGTAGAGCTTGAGAAATCTCTTCTGTCTTTAGGTCTCTTTCCGTACCGTTGAAAGGTAGTAGGTTGAGAATGGGAATCCTCAAGAGTCGGGAGAATTCTTCCAAAGTAGGCACAAGTTCATAGTCGGGAAATGTGAAGCAATGGTGTAAAGGATCAAAGAACTGAAAGAGAACCTTCATCATGTCCTCATCTTTGTTGGAGGTGAACAAGTTGAGTAGGCGACCATGTCTCTCGGTGAATGGAGAGTTTTCAAGAATCCTTGAAGCTAGCTCCTTAAGTTGTGAAGGGATCCTCACAAGGTTGACTTGAATAGTTTTCCTGTGAAGTGAATCCATATCCTACAAAACAAGACAAAGATGAACCCAAAAAATCCTTGAAATGGTTAGTGAATGTGTATGATGTTATGATGTTCATGATGTTATGTACAAGTATGTATATACAAACAAAGAAAACAAGTCCTTAGGTTTAGGCTTGCATGGAGTTTTATAGGTAAGTACCCTATTGAAGTTTAGTTGGCTCAACCTGTCCTAGTAATAGTAACCGGGTTCTAAGGAGGTCAATATCACTAGTTTGTTTCCTTGGTCATTGTTTCAGCACAAGCCTCTTTAATGGCGACCTAAATATCCCAAGAAACCAAACCTATATGAGTGTAGTATCGAGTATGTATCAACTTCGGACTGCACCAAAGTCGGTCATCTCACTACATCCTAAAGGCCAAGTTGGTCAAGTAAAGGTTCTAAAAGTTCATTAGTGCTTCATGACATCACTCAACGGCCCCGTATTCTCTTTGATCAACTCAAAGGCTACCGGTACCCACAAATATGTCGCACTAATGTAGATATTGCTTAGACCATGTTGTTATACTCCACATAGTTTCCACAATGTATTGCTACTTACCTATAATGTATCCCAAATCCGGGTAGAGGATTTCAAACCCAAACAAAGAACCATAAAGTAAAGCATACAAATCAAACAATGAAAGCAAGTAAATATGATCTAGCCCTAAGGTAACCCCACTTTTAGAATAATCCCCAGCAGAGTCACAAGTCCTGTGATACGGTGGGAGAACTGACTTGGGTGTTTTACGTTTGATCGCAAATGTTGCGGTTTTGCAAGAGTCGCCACCGACTTTTCTTTTATCCAAAAGGAAAGGTGAAAAAGCACAGGAAAGGCCTTTGAGATTATTTCTTGAGTTCAGGGGGTAGATTATGAAAAGGGAAGGTATTAGCACCCTTTTCATCCATGGTTTTGCATGGGCTCTTAGTTACTTTCTAGATCACTTGCTTTTTGTTTGAAAATTATGCTTGGTGTGGTTTTTGAAAGTATTTTGTAAAGAGGCCATTATTTAGGAAATCTTTGTAATGATTCTCGTTCGTAAGAATGTATACAAAGATGTTTAATCTTTTGAAAATGTTTTCAAGTTTTGTAAGATGTTTTGAAAGTGTAAGTGTTTGTTTGGAAAATATCAAGGATGTTTTGTTTGAAATTGAGCAAGTAATTAGGAGCATTCTACCTACTCAAAAATCTTTCTCGTTCATTTCCTTTTCCTTTGACATTGTTATCTTACCATTGATTTGGTAAGTAACCCTATCTTTAGATGTAAACGGGACGGGCGTGGGTCATCGTATAGCCATAGAAAGCAATCTATGGATGTTTTAGCAATGTTTTTTAGGGACTAGATCGTTTACCGAAGGCAACATCGAGGGTCATCGAGGGACTACGATCTTTTATCGAGGGTCTTTGCTAAAACGCCCATGTTCGAGGGACGTGACTATTTTTTCGATAGGCAACAAGTTAGGTTACCCTCAGGTGTGCATATATGAATAGTGTGTTTGATTTGCATACATTTAGTCTTTGATTAGGAGTTGTCTACTTGTTGTTTTTATCTTCCCATACAAATCCTATTTTACTAGCATTTATATGAAAGCGATAAATTGCGGAAGGTAAATATTCTACGCTATTACAATCACTTGGGGATGGGGTGTATAAATTTACAAATGGGGGTTGCAAATAAAATTAAATCCTAAGTTACTATTACAACCATATTGAATGGGTAAGAATGTATAAGAAAATGTGAAATGGACTTGTTTTGTTTGAGAAAATATTTGTGATCTTTTTGTTTTAAGAAATAAAATAAAGCATGTAAAATGTAAAATGTTTTTGCTGTTTTTGATTAGTGAAATAAGAAGTGATAGCAAAAATAGTAAGGAAAAAGAAAATATAATCAGCGCATTGCTGACTAAAAGAGATCAGAAGGTCTGACTCTGGCGTGCTGCAAAAACAGAAATCATATTAGTAGAAATAGGTAAAGTCAGAAGTTCTGGGTCTGATGGGAACAAAGAAGATTTCAGAAGTTCTGATACAACTGGCAGAACTTAGTCTCCCTCTCCATGCTAGTCAGAACATCTGCAACTTAGTCATTTCTCAACAGAACAGAAGATGCGCATATAACAATTATGGTAGGTTTCATAGTGTTTCAGAAACAAGAGATATTAGAACTATAAATCATAAGCAAGCATGAATTTGCTAATCCTAATTTCCTTAAGAAGTTTTGAACTAACTTACTCCCTACTTAGGCATACAAATACATGAAACCTCAGAATACGTACAACATCAGAATCATGATGTCTACATTGTATTTTTGAACATGCAAATCTGACAATGCCTATGTAATATGACGAGAGTCAATAGAAGCTTACCTTGCAGCTGGAAAATACTCTGTGAGCTGGAGTCTGGTTCTGAACTCTGGTGATGTTCTGAATAGCTTCTTCACGTACTCAGCAGGCTGAAAGCTTTCAACTTGGGCTATGAATGATTAGAGAAATTATGGAACAACCAAGGGGGCAATGTTCTGACTTCCTTAAGGTGAATATGGATGGAGAATGTGTTACAGTCTGAACAGATAAGTTAGGATTGTTTCTAAATGTATATCAGAAACTGTATGGATGGTTTTGGTCAAAAAATACTTGAGGAAAAAAAATGGTCTAAATGCAAGAATCAAAAGCTAACAGCTTTTTGAATTTTTGTATTTGGAGTTTTGGACTTTTGGGATTTTAGCAGGGGTTCAAGGCTTTTTTATTTATAAAAAATTCCACCCTTTTACAGTTTCCAATGACTTTCAATTTATAGGCAAATATCTTGTAGCTTGGAGAGTACAACCATCACATGCTAGGGTGTTGCCTTGTTCTTGAAACAAGTATGGTGGTTAGCAGCTTTAGAAGCGCCTAAGCTGGAATTGTAAGCAGGAATTAAGGAAAGGTAACCTCAAAAGCCAAAGCAACACATGGGCCCAACACACTCTTGTATAAGAGTTTGCTTTTCCAAGACAGTAATGGTTAGGGGTGTGCATTTTAACCGATTCATCCAATCCATAACCATAAAATTGGTTTCCAAATATAAAAAATCCAAATCATTTGGTTATTAACTAACCCATTCCATTTAAAGAAAAACCAATAACATTGGATACCCATTTTATTGAAATTCAGTTATTGTTCCTGATCCAATTTACTAATTTACTCAAATATTAAAAGTATCTCTCTAAATTTCCAACATAGCTAAAACCGAACCATTACAAATTGAATACCTAGAATGACAGTTAATTTTTTCTTGGATTCCAACATTAAATATATTACAATAAATATTATTCTTTTAGTTTTAAAAATACACTATAATATATTTTACGTGCAAATGTGTTTGAATGACAACACAATAATGAAA